>JARYGA010027182.1:0-1200000 GCA_030545235.1 Helianthus tuberosus | reverse complement strand
TCGCTTTACCCTGTATCAAGGAGTTAATGGCTACTACTTTTCCGTCTTGTTTTTCAAGCGTAGTATTTTTCCAGAACTCTCTCTGGGTTTGCAAGTATATGGGAGCGTCTACTGTCAACAAAGTTTTGTACTTTGATGCAGAGAGTGTGTCGATGACGAAATCGAAGGTGCGATTGTTTGAGGGTTTTGTGAGGAGACCCAAGTAGTTGTGCGGTGATTTGTATGGGATTTCAATGGTTTCTTCGGCCGTTTGAGCGACCTCTTTTGAAGATGATGGTGATTTTGGTTTAGATTTTGATTTTGATTTTGACTTCGTCATTTTGATGAAGAAGAATCAGAGAGTGATTTTGGGAAGAAAAGTTGGAAACTGCTTTGAGAAGAGAACTTTGGAATTCAATTCGACAGTGTAAAACCCTGTTTGGGGTTTTGATCAGGGTTTTATTTAGGGAAAGAGTGGTCGCTGATGTGGCAGCGGTTATTTTGATCTGAAGGCTAAAAACTGACCACGTGTCAAGCACTGATGAAATAGATGAAGGATGGAGAACAGTTGTTTTAGGAGCCACTGATGTACCAAGCATCAGTAGTTACAACGGTAATAAAATGAAAACAGTGGAAGATTTTTACTATCACTAGATAGCATATCAGTGGATAAGACACTGATTTTCAGCATCAGTGCTTGCCAAGTAAAATGAGGATCAGTGGTAGACTTTCAGCAGTGGATAGTAATTAGGAAACAGACGTTTGAGCAAAACAGTGGTTAGGGTAAAATAAGGGCAAAGGTTTGAGAGTTCATATTCAGCAACTTTTTGCAGAGATTTTCTTTCAAGGTTTTGCCACATGTCAAATTGTCTATTGAAATTCTTACGAATTACTGACAATGGTTTTGTACCCCAGATGATGAAAACTTTTACTAAGGTAACTCATTTTCGTTTAATATCTAAATTAAAACATGAGTGCCCCAGTAGTTTAGACACTGTTTAGCAATCAACCTTGATTAATGTTTAAAAACAAACCTGAGTATGATATGATCTTAACATATGTACCATTTCCTTTTGACCCATTTATGAGGACAAAAATACCAACAAAAATAAGGTACTATATCCTGTCAGGAAATTGAAACTATTGCCAACAAAAACAAGCAAAAGTTCAAAGTATATTATTCTTAAAAAAAACGAATAATATATCCTGGTTATTAGAGAAAATCCTTTGTATAAAAATGGATAAAGGATTTTCTAAGAATAGCATCAAAAAGGATCTGGTAAATATACAATAAAACACGTAATCATATCATTCTCAAGTTTATGAAAATGGTCAGTGGTTTGACAGCAGTGGTAGAAAATTTTGAATACATTTTGACCACTGTTTGGTACCATTTTCTTTGTCAGTTGATTGCAAACATGTGGACACATGGATGATTTTTTTAACATTTGTCTAGTCCTCTTTGAAGTTCATTCACCGGAATCAAAACCTTTTCCTGAGCAGATGAATGCACACAGTTGCTTAATGACCATTATTACCCTAAATTTTGACTCTTCGGTGTTTTATGTTTATACTCTTTTCTTCTGACTTCAGAAGTTTTGATATCAACACACTTCTGAGTTTTTGTGAATTTCTTCTTCCCTTTTTACCCTTCCCAAACACAAGTATTTGAAATACTTACTGAGGGGTATTTATTAAAGGAATACTAGTTCCAAAATCATTTTGCAGTAATGTTTTGAGAGATTTGGTCATTTCTGCACATGCTTATGCCAACCTCCTCATTACTATGATTTGGACATTTTTGACTCCTGATATTCTTAATGTATTTTAACAAAGTTGATTTTGTCCTTTTGAGGAATTCAACCTGTTTTCAACACATAAGATCTGAATGACTAAAGTTTTAATTTCCCTCTTTTTATGTTAGCAAAACATCAATGTTTTTATGAACATAGGTTTTGTTAATCTGAGGTTCATACTTTAGTATTTCATGAAAACATCACAGATTATACATCAACAATTGAAATCAATTTAGAAAATAAGAAATAATCTCATAGTTTAACAGATATTGTTTTAGATTTAGAAACCATGAGTGTCTTGTGCCTGAATTCACTTGTTGTGTGAAATTTGTGTGTCATATGACATCTTGGTTGATTTACAATGTTTTTGAATAACCATTTTGTTCATGGTATACTTGTTACTCTGTTTTTCAACTAGATACAACCAACCTTAGTATCAATGAATTTTGAGCCGAACTGTTATGTCAAATTGATTGTTAGATCGAATTTGACTGTCCAGGCTCTGATACCAATTGTTAGGATCGGAGGCCCTCATGATAGTGTTTGTTTGTATAAATTGTATAATAAATAGAGATGAACAGAGTTCAAGTGCAGCGGAAATGAATAACAAACTTTGTAAACACAATCAAAGGAGAAAATAGTTTTGAGAAAGCATATGCAATTCATTTAGTCAAAAGATTTACAATAAGAATCAAATGATTACAGATATGCTTACATACTAAGCTCCCCCTCAGCCAGATGCCCCAAGGTTGAATTGTACAAGATGAAAGGATTGAATTGAGGAGAAGAACTCTCTCAAAACGAATCAAATGTAACAGTACAGAGTACTGCTCCATTTATAGACAAACCAAACCGCTGAGGCATCTCAGCTGACGTCACCATGAAAGCGACGTCTAACAGCCTAACAACCTGTATCTACTGTTCTTATACAAACACTGCTAAACCTATCAACTGACAATTCATAAGACAGATGATATACTAAACTACTGCTCTCTCTAATCATCAGTACTTTCCTCAAGGTTGATGAGTCCTTGATTGGGCAGTGCTTTGTCATCAGCAGTTTGTTCCAGCAGTGCTTAGTTTCTAGCAGTCTTCTAGGCTCCATCAGTAGTTATGCAGAGTAGCAGTTGTATCTGGGCAGTAGATATGAGACCATCAGCTGTTGTAATCACTTTCAAGGGAGAAGACTTAGTGTAAACAGCTGATTATTGTGAATCCACTGTTGTGATCAGGTTTTGGCTTTACATTATCTGTTCCTCTGGTAGGGTTCAATCCCAACAGGTTCCTCCTTTGATCCTCTTCTCGGGTACGGACTAATTCATCAGTCAAGGTATTGGCTAGTTCTACAGCTTCTTCTATGGTTTGAGGTCTAGCTGCCTTGACTACGTGTCTAATCTCTCCGATTAATCCCCAGATATAACGGGAGATTAACACTGGTTCTGGTGAAGCAAGAGTTGGCACTATTCTGGCATATTCAAAGAATAGTTTAGTGTATCCCTTACTATCCACACCAGTCATCCTAAGGTTTAGGAATTTGTTTGCTATTTGTTCCTTCTCATTGGGTGGGCAGAATTTCTTTTCTACCTTGTTCTTAAATTCTTCCCATTCCATATTATAAGTTCTATCACTTCCTCTTGATTGGAGAATAGTGTTCCACCATTCTAGTGCTGCATTCTTAAACAGATTAGAAGCAAACAATATCTTATCTTCTTCAGCACACTTACTTATCCTTAAGACTGCCTCAGTCTTCTCTATCCAGCGTAAGGTTGCAATGGCCCCTTCGTTGCCCGAGAATTCCATTGGTTTACAAGACCAGAATTCTTTATAAGAACAACCGTAAGACACGGTTCTTCTTCTTTTGGGAATAGGCATTTGAAGTACTGGTCCATTGTTCACGCTGTGTTCCGGTTCAATTGGTCGCTTACTACTATGTTTACTTTTATTATTCGCTTCTTGAACCGTTTGAAGAATAAATGGCATTGCATCTATAATTCCTTGTGCCACTATGTGTTAGATAGCACTATTATCCACTTGATTTCCATTGTTATTGATGCTTAGATTCTCATTAACCACGTTAATGTTACTTTGGTTATCGTTATTCATATTTCCTTGATTTCCTTCGTCGGCCATCTGAATTTTAAACATTTATCCCATATTAATATCACAAGATAATAGATAATATCGTTAATCACATGACACTCAATCTAGTAAAAAACGTAGATCATTGCTACTTTTACTCTATTCATATACTATTATGCATCTATTACACACTAGTACTGAAATAAAAATTACAATACCAACAGAAATAGAATCACACTAATAGTAATATGCATCCGTACACACATCTTTTATTTTATTTTTATTTTATTATTTTATATTATTATTATTATTATTCCGTTTCCTCCATCACATCACGGATATGGATTTATCCAAAAATCCATATTGCGCTCATCGTATTTCCATACGAGACGCTCTCCCACCTGACACATTCTCTCACTGCTCTCTAAAATTTCCTCTCCAAAAGTCCTAAGTTCTTGCACGTTTTCTGCACTCATTGGGGGTGCAGGTTCTCAGACTGGGTTTGGAATCTGGGGTGCGGGTTCCTGACATGGGGGTGAAAGTGCCTGAAATCGGTAAGGATCTTCTAAAATCTCCCTAATATATTCATCATGGTAATAGGGATCTAAAGGGTCCATACCTGGGTAGGCTCCTATGTTCTGTATGGTTGTGTCTTCATGTATTGGGTAACGTTGCACAAAGTCCCTATTGTCGTCCCACCAGGGGTCGTAATTTGGGTCTAGGGGGTTTGGTGCAGGTACCCTAGGGATTTCTTCTGGGTTAAATTCATACATCTCCATTTGGTTGTCAGGATTTTCTATCTCCATGGGTTGTTCTGGGTTTTGTGGTTGTGGGGCTACTAATTGTTCCAGACTCGGGTCAGCAGCAGTTGTAGCTAGGATATGGAAATTGGCTAGGCTTCTATTAAGCATATCCTGTGTATGGGCATCTGTCTCTCGCTTAGCAGCTGCTAGAACTCTTTGCTGTTGCAACTTTCGCATTCTCTTCCTACGAGCAAAGGCTTCCTTACTGAACCATCCTCGTTTTTTATGAGGGAATGGCTCTTCTGACTGAGCTTTAAAAGCAAACATTCCTTCTTCCTGATCAGTAGAATACCCAGAAAGGGCAGGCTGTGATGAGGTACCTTCACTCCTAGGTGAATCAGATAACTGACGACTCATGTCTGAGGGTCCTTGATCACTCATACTGTAAACTAACAGATAGTCAAATAACACATAACAAATAAATACAGTTATGCACATATTTCCATAATTAATTTCCTAACACAAAATTTAGAATTTAAGTGTCAGCAGAACACTTCTTTGGCTCAGACCAGTGGCTAGGCTCTGATACCACCTTCTGTCGCAACCCCCGATCCCTTATCTGTCCCGGGAACGGGCGGACGCGAGCTCAGATTTTCGGTGGTATCAGCTATTTAATCTTGTAGCGGAAATTACATCAGGACCGTAGTTAGGAAATGTTTATCAGAGTAAAACCACCATATTTGATATTAATAATAACATGGGCAAAACCCAAGTTTCTTATTACAATACATTTATAGGGACAAACCCTATTTTATTGAATTTAAAACATCGTTTATTAGGTAACTTTTATAGCCACATTTTTCCCAAGCCTTCAGTGCTCTCCAGCTGGCTTTTTACTAATTGGCTGTCACATTGTGTTACCTGAAACGCGTTTTAAAAACATTTGTCAGTCGGAAATACTGGTGAGTGAATCCTAGTTTAATCAAGAAACATTTTATTAATTAAGACAGTATTGAGAGCGATCACATTGTTTATTTCTACACAATTACTCATTTAGTACTTGCCACTCGACCGGATCTATGGCTATGGTCAAGTTACACATTGGCTAACTCGTTGTCCAATTGTAACGTACTGTCGTATCGACGTACTACTCGCAAGTAGTAAATTTTGTATACAAAACCCCATAATACCGTCAATAATTGAAGAACTACAAAGACTCAATCACCGCTTAATCACATTGTAAAACAATTAAGGTTTTGTAAACATTCCAAAAAAGTTAACAAAAAGAGGATAAACTCACATTGCTATCTTAGACTTCGCGTAAGGGTTTCCTGGATATAATCTATAATTTATACAAATGTACATTGGTTAGTATCATAACCCTTTGAAAATATTAATGATACCCTCCCCGAGACGGCATTCCAACAACTACGTCGGGCAGAACCACGACAGTTGTTACGGAACCCTAAATCAATCGGGCATCGTATCTGTTATGAAACAGGGGTTATAATACTTACAACGGAGCAGAACCTTTCTAATTAGGGGGTATTATACTTGAAAATTATGTCTGTAACTTCAGAAATTCGTTTAGAAAGAAAGATGTGAGCGACGGAAAGTGAAACCCGATGGCCTTCTTATATAGTTGCAAAACCTGACCCTCACGCGGCCCGCGTAAAGGTAAGCTAAGGCTTACGCGGCCCGCGTCAAAGTTGGGTCAACGCGTAGCTTAGCTGATTCGATATGTAGGTCCGCCACGATGTCGACACATGTCGGCCTAGGATGTCTCCGCGTTTGATGATCTCTAGCGGCCCGTGTAAGGTTTAAGGTAAGATTACGCGGCCCGCCTGAACTAAAGAAATCAGTGAAGTCCTGTCTACACCTTCATACCGCCCGCGTAAAGTTGGGGTGGGATCCTACGCGGCCCGCCTCAACTTAATTTTTATTGTTTTTAATTTATTTTATATGTTATAACATATTTCGGGCTCGGTTTTCACATACGGGGTGTATTATAAGACATATAAGGGTATTTTAGGATATAATAGGGTGTCGGAAATATTATGAAAGTGTCGGTTTTACCGAGGGTTGTTACAATAACCCAAAAGCATATTATACCATATAGATTACACAACTTAATACATTTTCATCAACTCAAGAAACCCCCCCCCCCCCCCTTCTCTCTTGACCGTCCCCATGTGGGGCCCCCTTCAATTTTCCCTCCTTCAAGTTAAGCACATGTTTTTTATTGTTGAAGCTAGATCCTACTCTAATGCTTAGACTTAGTTGTGAGATTTGATGTAAATGGCATCATGATAGAAATCTTAACAACCTTAATATAACACTAATCCCCACATTCACTACCACACCAAAAATTCAAACTTCTTTCACCCTCTTCCCTCTTCCTCACTTACGGCCACAACCACCTCCACTCTACCTCCATATTTTCTTCATTTTACAAGCATTTCAAGTGTACTTCTCAAAGAATGATGATGATCAAAGAAGGCCCCAAGCATTAGAAGTTCAAGAATCTCTCCAATGAGCTCTCAATCATCACCATCTTCATCATCTTTTCTTATATTTTTCATCTTGATCTTCCCTAGCCCTTATGCTAGTAGTAAGTCCACTTCATACCATTTTTAAGCTTCTTGAATTATGTAGTTCATGAAAGTACAAGTTGAACCATCAAGAACACTCATTTAAAAAAATGAACATCATGAAAACAAGTAACAAAACTTAAAGAAAATAAGTGTTCTTGATGTTGTTATGAAGATGTTGATTGTTTAAGTTGTGATATGAAAGTTGTTACTTGGTTGTTTGAGTTATTCAAGATGAACATCATATGTAGACTTGTTAGATAATGTTTAAAAACATAGTCTAATAAGTATACAAGGAAGTCTCAAACGAATCATGGTGAACTTGAGTTTAAATGGATGGACATGAGTTTTTGGTGTAGAAAAAGTATATGAAATACTACACAAAAATTATGGACTCTTGAGAGATTTATAAAAGTAAGCACACAAGTTGATTTTTTAAAAATGTTTGGTAAAATTTGAAGACAAGTATGATTTTTAAAAATATAAACATATTTAAAAATCATACCAAAACCCTACATGTTCATGAGTTCATCTTGCCATATTTTATTTTAAATCTCTTGTGATTTTTGTGTGGAAAATGATGTGGGAAAATTGTTGATGATTTTTAAAAGAAAATGATATGTTTTTATAACATGGAAAAGTCCATATTTTAAGGGGAAACTATGGCGAAAATTTTATAAAATCTAAACACTTAGAAAATATATTTTTAGCAAGGTTCTTACAAGTAAACTTGTTTTAAAATAATAAATACAAAAATTCCCACATCTTTGTTTAAAGAAAATGCAAGCTAAGAAGGTATGGTTTTCTAAAAATAAAAAATGGATATAAATATATATTTTAGGAAAATATATATTTAGTGAACATATTAATTATGTGCTATGTGTATTTTGCTTGTATTAGTTATATGTAAAAAATAGGAGCTTGAAATAATGATATAAAATAAATACAAGACAAAGATAAAAACAAAGACTTACAAGAATGTATACATATACAAGCCTTGGATACAATTTATGGACGATTCGGACACTTGGACAATTTAACGGACTCTATTAGTATTTCGGACTAAAATATATATATTAACGAAGCTTGGTAAACTACATTTTCAAAACGAACAAGTCACAAAATATATTTACAAGGATACAAGATATATTACATTCTGGTCAATTTTAAAAATGTATTATTTGTGGGAGTATATAAAGATATATATTTCATAACATCTTAAAAATACATTATTTTGGTGGGAAAACTAAGAAGGTATATATTTTCTTGAACTAATCTTAAAAATGGATTATTTAATAAAAATGCATACATTTACCAAACATAAGATATGTATTCAAATGGACACATCTTAAAAATATATATATTTTAAGATTACGAAATCGCGTATAATACATACAAGAATTTATCTAATTTATCTAAACGTGTTCCTATGAGTACAAATACATGTCAACTTATGTCACCAACACTTAGTGAGAATACAACTACAAAAGTATTGCACATAATCACAAGGATACGTAAATAATTGTTTATCTAAACTTGTTAAAAATAGATTATTTTTAACAAACCCCTTGTAACTACAAATACTATATAAAATAGTGCACATAAACAATACGAGTTAAAATATAATGTTTTAACTAACGTATCAAACTTGGAACTATATATAATTTTTGGGAATCATATGTACACATACACTAGGACGATGGTTGTGAACTACGGTTATACAAGAGAATATATTTTAAGCATATAAAATATATATTTCTACCATCCATCGAGCCAAACGGGGAAGACCCGACTACAAGATGGGCACGGCCCTACAAGTGTCGTGGACACATACAACTTACTCGTGCAAGATGCGAAGTCAAGAAGGCAAGGCCGTTAATGCAACTCACAAGATACTAGAATATATATATTTGGTGAAATATATATTAATAATTTAACAAATAATTCATCTAAAACACAATTCAATGGATAACAATTTCATACAAGTCTTAATAAATATTCAAAATAGAAAGCTTGTACGTAAGTCATTACAAAGACCGAAGCGTCTAACGAATCTAGTACGTTTGTAGGTCGTGATACAAATCAAGGAAACCGCACGTGAGTTACACGCGTTTCACGGAATGCAATTCAGTGAGTTCATGTCCCCTTCTCATTTTAAATGCTTTTCAGTTTTACAACTATCGGGAGAAATACATGTACAATGGTATGATAAGCTAGGGAATGAAACAACTTAGATCATGTGCGATAGGGTTATACTTAAGCAGCATTAATCTAGTTTAGACCGAGGAACAAAGGGTTAGATCTATCGGGTTTCGGCAAGCCACACTCTTGGTTTTAGACCCACACGGAAGAGTGCATTTGTGTCACAGTCGAGGGTAATCGAGATAAAATCATCTAGGTTTGGATTGCTTCCTATGTCGTCACACATATTAATGTCCTTGCACAACATTAATGATCAACGATTTCATTGACACTTTACATACCGGTTTTTATACAAATACATCTCACATTTTACGGATTCATCTTATACAACTAAAACGCATGAACTCGCCAGCTTTTGTTGACTTTTTCAAGTTAACATGTATTTCAGGGAATTAGTGTACCATGCGGGGATTTCAGTCAAGAAAGCAAGTGTCAAGACTCCATGCAACATTTTGAAGGGTTTGTCCGTTACATACCGCCTCCTTGCGGTGATATAGTGGTTAAAGCCTTAACATTTTAAAACTTTCATTTTGATGTATGATACTATGACAACTTATGTTCATTTGATGGTTTTAAACAATATACTAAACTTATGTTGTGTTTTGGAAACCATTATGGCAATGGCATTGGAGCTTGTTTTATTCATTTAGTATGTTCACTTATATTGTATGCAATGAGAATCAATCAGATCACACCTCGCGCTTCCGCTATGAGCGGGTGTGACAGTTTCTCATCGTAGAAACCTGAAATCTGGCCACCTCATCCACACAAACAGCAGTTCTAAGTCTCGTTCGGGTATGGTTCGATTTTTTAGTTTTGTATTTTTTTGTAGAAATATTGTTGTAAAAGGTTTGAGAATTTTTTTTTTTTTTTTTTTTTTTTTGTTTTGATGTTATTTGAAACATTCGTAGGGTGATTTTGTTGTTTTGGTTTGTTTAAATGTTTAGTTTCAAAGAATCCACAATTAGGGCTTGGAATTAAAAGTGAAAATTATGAAGTTTGGTGATGAAAATTATGAAAATTAATGGTGGTGTTGTTTTATTTTTAGGAAGTTAGGAACCAATGAACCATGAGTAGGGAAGTTATGACGCGATTTCTTAAGAGGAAATGGTTTGAACTTTGATGGTTTACTTGTTTTACTTGAAACTTTGTTTGTTAATGTGATAGGAAATTAGGAACTAGGGTTTGATTGTTTGAATATTGAAATTGACCCAACCCGACCCAACTGGATGCGACCCGCTATGAAACTTTCTCTGTTTATGTTTACTTGTTTTTCAGAGTAACGTATTATTGGTTTTATATAACAGTGGGTTAGTATGATTTTGATTAATTTTTGACCATATGCATAGTTAGTTAACTTTTGATTCTTGATTAAATTGTTTTATAATGTGGGTCAAGATCAAAATGAAAGCTTTAATGTATGGTTTGTACTTAGACTGTTTTATAATCATCATCTATTAATGGGAGTTATATATTGTTCAAGATTACCACAAACTAACTACTCAAAATAGTTGGATCATTAGGTAGACCCTTTCATATATATACAAAAACATTTTTAGGGTTTCCTAAATCTACAACCCACTTCTTCATGCGTTCGAGTTTTAACCTCATTCATTTGTATACCAAATTTCTTGACAAAATTTATTCTAATCGAAAGTTTGTTGATCCAGAATTCCAAATTCAAAGATATTGGAGGGTTGATGCGTATCGATTAACAGGAAAAATGATTTGAATGAGTATTTTCTATGTTTCTCAAGAAAATCTAATCTCCAATCAATCGTTTTTCATAAGGATTGATTAGCGATTTCTGTTTCTCTAAATGAAATACGATGATTGTAATCATGATTTTAAAAAACGGTTGAGTGATTTTGTTGTTTTGGTTTGTTTAAATGTTTACTTACAAAGAATCCACAACTAGGTCTTGGAATTAAAAGTGAAAATTATGAAGTTTGGTGATCCCCATTAGAACTTTGGCGATCTTCTTTTCGCCTCAGTTTAGAATCTTCATTGTAGTGACTAGACGATTTGTTCTTTTTCAATGCAGCTATGATGTTAGGAATAGCTTCGGTTATCCCCTGTGATTATATATTAATAATTACACTATTGGTATCGACTTTTACAAAATTTATGTATATGTATTAATCCATAATATATATGAGAAATACTATCTATTTTGTCTTTTATAGGTTTGTTGGCTTTTTTTAGCTTTAATGTTTTCCATTTTTATTATATAACATTAGAATTTTTATAACTTTTCCAAAACAGTTAAAATGAGTTTAGTTTTTCTTATTAGTTTCTCTCTTGGCTTTTTCTTGGATATCATCGTCGTTCGGTGGCTACTTAGTACGGTGTTTAGTGATCACATTTGATCCGTCAGGTTTTTTTACCCCTTGATTTTCTAATATGTGTCAAATAAATTCTACTTCGTCTTTGTGTCACGTTACGTTAGTCACTTGGTGTTAAAATTCGTATTTTTATATTATGTTGATCATCGTTCGATTGCTACCTAGCATTGTTTACGCTTCCTCTCCGCAATACTGGTAGCATGGTTTTACAACATCTCCCCGTAACGTAACGCGGGGGCTAATGACTAGTTTAAACAAATATTACTCAAAAGTATTGTACTATAGTTATTTGGTCTGGATTTAAACTTTATCCAATATGTATTTTAATTTTTAAATTCACACATTACTTTTAAAACAAAAGAATAAACTTGAGTATTTGACACACTTTCATTACTCGATTGTTTTCAATAGTCAATCAAAAGATAGTTGTTTCTGTAAACTTTTGGAATCTTTAGCCCTGGCCGGTGGTCCTCCCGCCCACCCCTACCGTCTTCCTCTGAATCATTATTAGAATCGTCACCTAAGCTCCCACTGTCGCTTGACTCATCCCCATTTTCTTGAATGTCGACTGAAGCTTATTTTCTTATTTCACCACTGTCAAATTCAACGTATTATTTCTAAACTTCTTGTCTTTTGGTGTTTCTGTCTTTGTACAATTCGTTTTCATTAAAGATGACAGTTTTGCTTCTGATTACTTTTCCTCCATTCAGGAGTTACTTCTATTTTTGTTAAAGTGACTACTAAATAAGACTTGAATATTTCATCATTAAATAGAATAGGATTCTTAGAATTTCTGGTAGATTCTCCTTAATAGAATAGGACAAAATTTGATGGATGCTTTTGAATCATTCTTAATAATTAGGTGACAGGTAATAATCCATTTGATTAGTTTATGCTTTGAGCAAGTATGAATCTATTACAAGGTCTTTGAAATCCTGGTAGATTCTTAAATTTGGATCATGCAATGAGTCATAACTTAAATGAAGCTTGTTATTAAGGAGTAACATAACTTGAATGAAGCTTGTTATCAAGGGGAAGTTTTTTGCAGAACTAATGCTTCTTTCAAAAACAAAATCACAACTAATGCCATACTCAGAATTATTTCACTATTAGTGCCAATGCCATTCAAAATGGCGAAATTATATGCATCCTAGGGTTGTATCAGGAATATTCAAATTATGCACGAGACAAATCATTTGAAAAGGTACTTTAGCCGTTTATAATGGCGAAATTTGCATGATTCTGCACATTAAGCCATTCCAAATGGCGAAAAGTTAAAAGTTCTGCACATTATGCCATTGTTAATGGCGATTTTTTTAAAAGTCTGCCAACATATCCTATAAAGCTGAAAAGCCTGCACAATATGCCATTGTTAATGTCGAATTTTTAAAAAGCCTGCACAAAATGCCATTCCAAATGGCGATTTCTGCATAATATGCCATTGTTAATGGTGAATTTTGTAAAACTCTGCCAACATGTCCTGAAAAGCTGAAAAGTCTGCACAATATGCCATTGGTAATAGCGATTTCTATTATATACAATTCCACCTTTTTTGCTAATATTACAATTAAAAGGGCGATTTTCCCCATATGTTCACCAGTCTCCTTCACTTAGGGGACCATTGTTCAAGAATTTCCTACCACATATTTTTCTCTTAAAAATCTGTTTTAATAATTTTTTTTATCAAGTCTCCATTCCTAATGGCGATTCATTACAGTGGTGTTCCCCTAAACAAGGAGCTGTTGTTTCTTAGTGGTACAGGAGAGCACAGAGTTGATTACATTTTTTTTGGATCCTATGGTATTAACAGATGACGGGGTATTACGAGTTAGAAGAGGCAGCGAGAAGCTTTGGAATTTTATTCGGGAAAACCCCTTTTCCACCCAAAGTGTGGGAATACATAACTTTGGCTGTTTTTGCTGGAGTTATCATGTGTGATAACCAAAGGGTTGATAGTGCGGTGATATCCGCCTTAGTAGAAAGATAGCGGCCTGAAACGAACACATTCCATATGCCATTCGGAGAGGTAACGATAACATCACAAGATGTGGAAGTCTTGTGGGGTTTAAAAGTTGACGGCTATGAGGTTTGTGGCAATCATGAGAGTTATACACAATCTCAGATTAAGGAAAAATTTTACAGTTTAACTGGATTTTTTTGGAGGACAAAGGTGTAAATAATAAAAAAAATTAACATGCCTTATGTTTTAGGGATTATTACATATATCCACCTTCTTGAATCCCTAATTACATATTTACCCAACCTGAAAATTTAATTACATATTTCCCCTCTTGTGTCAAAATGACACAAATACCCTTCAAACATATAAAAACCTAAGACCATTCCTCCTGCCCACAACCCCTCCAGGTGCACTCCTCCTTGCTGCAACATTGCCAAATCCTGCACCGCGAACACCAATCTAAACCGGCTTTTGAGAACCGATGACAAGAATAGTAATAATCGATGAGAACCGGAACCGGCGACAACCATTAAGCTTTGGTTCGAGTTCAAATCTATTCTGACTACTACTACACATGTTCTCTCGATAGAAAGGGAGATTGATTGTACAAAATGAAGGGTTCATGAATATTGAAATGGTAGTAATGTAGTGGGATGGATTTGAATAGATTGACTACACACGTTCTCGGATAGAATACGGTCGATGTTTGTATGATTTGATTAGTTTCAGTGAAGAAAAAGAAAAGAAAAAAAAATTGAAACTTAATTTCATTCTTTGTTGATCAGAACTTTTTAAATTGGTTTTGGAATAAAACTCAAAATGGATACTGATTTTCATGAGAATTATTCCTCAATTGTCGTGCTTCCTTAATTTCAATTTTAGGTGTTCTGCAAACTTCAGTTTAAAGATTATGATGTGAGGTTTATATTTAGGGTTCTTAGCTTTTGAATCGAAACAGATTTTGTAATTTTCTTGAATTATATAATTTATAATTTTTAGTAAAAGAAAGGGTAAAATAGTCATTTAATAATTTATTTTTAATAAAATAAAGCAAAATGGGTAAATTTGATATTTTTAATTTTAAGGAAGGGGATATATGTAATTTAATTTTTGAGTTGGGTATATATGTAATTAATGAAGTTTATAGGGGGATATATGTAATTGCCCCTATGTTTTAAATGCTTTAAAGTCAACAGTTTTTCACGAAAATCCAACTGACCATGAATGTCTTCAACGTGCTAGGACGATTATTTATCTTCTAATTGGTTCTCATTTGTTTCCTAGTTCTGGGTCTCAGTGGGTCGATATTAGATATCTAGGCTTCTTAGAAGATTTATCACTCTGTGGGGCGTATAGTTGGGGAAGTGCGGTTTTGGCCTATTTGTATAGTCAACAATGTAGGGAAACAAGTGTCACACCCCGAAATTATCAGAGCTGGCGTGACTGGACTGGTATCTTCATTGCACAGCGGAAGCAAAATAGCTAAGACTTCTAGAAAATGAATGCCGCTAAGTACTCGTGTCTCCAATGGTTCTCCTATTCCAACCGTGCCATAATTTGCAAAAGTAACCTAAGAAAGAAACATGCGAAAAATCAACATAAAGTTGAGCGAGTTCATAGTTTGTTTGTAAAAGATTTGAAATAAATCTTTTGAATAACCGGTTTGTGAAATATTATTGAGAAAACGAATTTAGAAAATTGTTTTCTTGTCAAGTTATATGGAAACTTTGTATTTGTAACGCATTATGTTCGTAGAACCATGTATTTGTAAACTCTTGTATTTGTAAAGTTTGTATAACCGTCAATGCCCACCCTGACTTTGACATCATGCCCGCATAACCCTATGCTTTGAATTTGTATAAAACATGGTATGTAATTTGTAAAACCCCGGTATGAAAGCAACAAGGAAAAAAAAGATCAATTAATGTGTAGCTAATACATTAATATAAGTGACATGACATAGGAAGCACTCAAACCTGTATGCGTATTTCGTACCGGCCCCTCCTGCAGAACGACATAGTCACCACATGCGGCCAACTCGCAGGCCCATGGGTGGGGCTCACAACACCCAATAGATCTATCACTCATGCCCCTCGGTCCTTATACAAGGATTTATGGTCTTAAGCTAATGGCCTACCTATTCACGTGATCTAGCGGTACCTTTCCTTAGCTAATCATACAAATTGTAATTGTATGTAATCATTTTGTAACATGTACCCACTGGGAGTCCCGTTTCTCAAACGCAGACCAACCCAGTCCCATTATTATAACTAGACGATCCCATCCCTAGTCATGAAAATCATTCACATTTCGATAATATGCTTTTGTTTTGAAAAAACCGGTATATTTAGTATGATCCATTCGTAAACCATTTGAGTTCCTCGAAATCCATTCGTAATATGATTTAGAAATATGAGTTTTCGTTTATCGAGAAATTGTTTACTTTTGCAAAACTTGCATGTCTTTCCACCCCGAAAACATTTATAAAAATGTAAAACCGTAAAAAGGTGGGGTTTTGAACTCACCTGTATTTCCATGTGCAAAGCAAGCTAAATACGACTTCGTGCTGTCGTTTCCAAGACTTGACTTGCTAGCGTGCATTCTACAATATTCCTAACACGGAATATCTTATAAGTTTCTAATTAAACGCGGTAACTAAAACTACGTGTCATCGAGCTCTACCGAATCGTTAACCGAACGATTCGACGGTTAAGTTGTTAGGTCAATGGAAACGATTAGGTCGTATTTGATAAGTATCGCTTATCGTTGACAATAACTAACAAGTCTTGAAAAGACTTGATTCTCGAGATATTTGAAAGTAAATAAATATTTATATCAAAATATATAAATATATCGTTAAGATCGCTTGTCGTCCCGAGAAGTCGTACGTGTATAAAAGAATATTTACACGAAAATAATATATAACAAACTCGTATTATACATCGCGTTTCGTATGATCTTTGTCAAAATATTCGTATATGCCGTTTAGGCGTATAAAATAAATATGAAAAGTTATATTTATTTTATAAAAGAATCGTCGAGTTGTCGTGTTTGAAAATAAATATGACTATATTTATTTTATAAAAGAATTCGACTTGTTTGTGACAGAAATAAATATATAGCTATATTTATTTATAAAAAGATTCGTTTTGTACGATATTGGAAATAAATATATAAACGATATTTATTTTATAAAACGAATTCGTGTCGTTTGGTATTTGAAATAATATGTAAACTATATTCAAGTTTACAAAAGAGCCTTCGTTTTGTTTGATGTTCGAAATAAATGTATAAACTATATTTATTTGTAATAACGAATTTAAGTTATCGTCGTTTAAAACAATATAAGTAATTATATTGATTTTTATAAAAGATTTGTGGAATTTTCAAGCTTTAAAATAAATATAATAACGATATTTATTTGCTTTAAAATAATTTCCGAATAGTCGTTTTCGTAAGTTGTAAAGTGTCGTCGACAGAAACTATAGGTTTGTATTTGTTTTTCTAAAAGATTACTTGAATTCCGATAGTTTGTTTTATAATAAAACGTGTTTTAGTTTTACGTATTTCCTCGAAAAACGGGCAGAGTTTCCTCTGTTTTTGGACGCCCCCGACAACACAAGTTGTCGTTATTTTATCAAAATTTAAGCAAGATTCAAACAATATATCAATTCTTTTCTTTTCGTCAAGTGCCAAAACGTAAATAGTCACTATTTATAAACTATGTTTACGATGGTTCGAGCTCGGTTTCGTGAGTAAAACTAACATTAATCTAACTATAAACAGTTTAACGTGTTCGTTAAATTTTACCGCATCTCGTGTTGACTGAGTTTAACCTCAGTTGACCGGTGTTGACCAAAGCTGACCGGTTGACCCGAAGACTAACCCACACTCATATCACCAAAATGAAACTTCAAATCTGATGTTGAGCTGAATCTCGAACCCGAACCGGCTGACCCGAACCGACCGACCCGAGCCGTTTGACTGAGTTGACCGAGTTGACTCGGTTTGACCGAGTTGACTCGGTTTGACCGAGTCAACTGAACCGCTTCATGAAATGACTCGAACCGGCTGACCCGAATCGAAACTGAGCCGAAGCTAACCATGACACCCGAACACGAACCCAAACCGCGGCTGACTCCAATCTAAAATCGAACCCGAAACTCCCACTTGAAAAACTCTAATCTCGAACCCGCTGAACAACCAGGCGAACCACAGCCGAGCTGAGACTCCATCGAGCCTGAATCTGTTGGATTTGACCGCTGAACCTGTGAACCCAAACCAAAACATGAAATCTGAACACTTGAGCCACTGACCATGTTGACTTGAACGAAACTCCGAACCAAACTCGCACTAGAGCAGATCTGAACGCGACAGCCACCACAGCCGCCGTCGCTCTCCGCCGCCGTCGGAAAGACGGCTCCGTCGCCGGTCAGCCGCCGTCACCATCTCTCTCTCTCTGGACGCCCTCTCTCTCTCTCCTCGCCGCCGCCCTCCTTCTCTCTCTGTTCTGTCGTCGCACCACCAGACGGTGGTGGTGGTTGTCATTTCACCGGAGAAAGGAAGGAGCAGGGGGTGTGCGTGGCTGGTGCACCGGCGCCTGCTCCTCCTCCTCCGAGCCGCCGATCAATGATCGAGGGGGGGTGAATGAGATCGAGTGTGTGTTTGGCTGATGATGAAGACCTTGGACAGTGTTGTACAAATGAAGAAGGAGATAGGGTATGTGAGTTTTGTGTTTGTATAGATCGAGAGAGGGGAGACAGACTTAAAGTTTGTGTATTTGTTTGTGTTAATGTTTGTCTGCTCAATTCAAGAGTAACGGAGGGGGGTATGGACCCTTATAAAGATGTTAGATTAAATCTTGAAGAAATCTTATGGAGATTTGAAGAGATTTTTATAAGATTTGTAGAGATTTTGATATATCATGTGCAGGTTTAGGCTTGTGGGTTTTGGGCTTGGGCCTAGGGCCCATAAGCCCATCTCATGTGTAAGTGGCCCGAGACACGTTTTAAAACCGAAATCACCGTAGCCTAGTAAAATAATATTTCAGAGTTAAAAAAGTGTAAAATAATGTCGGTATCCGTCGTAGTTGCGTTTGACCGTTGGTTGCATTAAATCGCGGAAAATGCGTCGTTCACCGCTTTACTCCATTTTCCGATTCGGTTTCGAACACAGTTACTAAAATTTAATTACGAAGCTAGAATATATCGTAAAAATTTAATATTTGTCGGCGTTGTCAGTATTTTGTACGGTATCAGTTCGTTGTCGTTTGATGTTCCGCAGATTCCACGTGAATCTTCATATGCGTACTGTAAAGTTGGATAAACGTTCCTAGGCACTCCAAAGGCCTAATTAAGTTAATTTGCGCTGTAAACACTATTTATTATCGCTTTAATCACCTGTTAATCACGTAATTAAGAGCCGTAAATCACCGGTTGTCACATTCTCCCCCTGTTAATGAAATTTCGTCCTCGAAATTTAGACTATGCTAACTCCTTAGAGTTACGTTGTGTGTAGGTAAATACGAATAGTATCAAAGTGGATGACCACGAAATCGGATCAAGACTTATTCGAATCATGTGAATTCAAGGACAGTCCTCAACAATGAGAACCCAACGGTTAAACGAAATGTGTTTCAGAAATTGATGTCTAAGGAGACAAAACGTACTGATACAGTCATCAGTGTGACCAAGTTAACAGGGGTCCAACAAAGGACCGGAATTTCAAGCAATAGTATTCCAAACGAACGTTTACAATATGCCAATGAGTTCTAGAAACAATAACATCCACTAAATGAACTTAGAATCAACAAGCTCAAATGAAATAGTTTTGCATGAAGCGCTCGATCGTGATTAGCCCAAGCTACAAGTTTACACCGACACCACAAGGTGTCGTAGGGTTTTAAATAATTCAATAATAGCGGTGATCAAACAACTTCACCGTGTTTGAAATCAAATGAAAGCGCAATAAAGTGAATCTGAAAGTTTGTTTCAAATGACATCATAGGATTTTCAATTAAAAATGGAACATCACGGAAATAGTGTTTTCGATCGAAGGTGAAGAAGCAATGAATATCGCAAAACATTCAATCGATGCTGAAAGAACCGTTAGGAGGTACACCGAAATATAAAAATGAATTTGTGTACCATTGTCTTAACACACGATTGTGTTAAGATTGCTATAATATGATAAATCAAAGCGGATTTAAAGCAAATCAACAAATAAATATTTAAATCCGCGCATGAGATGTGTAAACGAGATTAGCACAAGACTCAAGTTAATGAAAATTCCACCACAAGGCGTCGAAGTCTACAAATGATTCCAAGGAGACGAAGATCAAACAAGTCTACCACGACTCGAAACAAATGAAACACTTGTTAATACGAGTTTGAATATGATGCTTTCAATACATCATATGGTGTCTTGAATTGAATATGTGTAATGAACAAGTTCAAACAAACAAACTTGGTTTCGACGCAATCCGACAATAAATACATGCATCGACAAGAAAACTTTCGGCATGGTCACAACGAAAAACCATGTATGTAACTTGAAAAGAAAAGAAATTTCAAGAAAATGTGTTGACTTGATAACAAAGGAGCCAACAATTACAATAATGCGGGTCATTCGAATCACAAATCGATAATTAGGTTTAGCGAAACAATATTTGAACTTTGATGAAACGCTTATTCGAAACGAAACCACATGCGTAACAAACGATGCATGCGTAACATATAAATTTTCAAGAAATGAAGCAATGAATGTTCGCTTTAATGAAAGAAATGATCGTGATATAATTACCATTAAGAGGAGTAGAGATGTGAAAATCTACTCATTAGATGCAAAAGTCGGAATTTCTATAAAAGAAATTTAAGGACTTTACCTGGGGTTTCATGTGATGACCGGTTGTTAGTTGACATTACCATGGAATGTCGAACATAGCATATTCGTCGTTAATAAGATAGGGGGAATACGAAGGCATGCGTCTTCTCCTTAGCATGATTCGTGTCGTTTGCAGGACCGCGTGCCAAACCGCCGCTTCCTGATCGATAGTTTTCGCGCTGACAGGATTAGCATCATCGCTGAAATGCTCCACAGTGTCTTCTCAGTGACTTCACCTTGAAAGTCGTATGTGACGTACTTCAACCTCCGTTGATGTATAGCTTAAGTTTCACGTATACCTGTGCACTAGCGTTTCGTTTCGCGTAGAATGTGATGTACTCCGACATCCGTTGACGTAAAATTTGAGTTCCATGTATTCTCGTGCACTAGCGTTTCGTTATGCGTAGGCTGCCTGCTCGGGACGTTAAAATATCATAGAAAATATGGATAATAGTGTGTGCCCGAGTTAATATTCGCGGTTCCTACGTGATGACCTTTAATGAACTTCAACATAAGTTTCCGAAGGTCTTAAATGCATGTTTCCTAAACTCTCAGAGTTTTGTGTACTGTATGTAATTGTTTTATGTACCGTGTATGAAACACCACAATAGCGTATGTTTGAAAACAAAATTTTGACTATTTGTTTTTCGGCAACGGTTGGAGACCATATTCGAGTACTAGGCGTTCTGTACGTATTCAAAGTCTTAATGATCTAAGTCCCAGAGTAATGCAAGGTTAGAGCCTAGGTATTCCTACAGAAAACCCTGTTCGCTGTAACCTATAGCTCTGATACCAATCTGTCACACCCTGAAATTATCAGAGCTGGCGTGACTGGACTGGTATCTTCATTGCACAACGGAAGCAAAATAGCTAGGACTTCTAGAAAATGAACGCCGCTAAGTACTCGTGTCTCCAATGGTTCTCCTATTCCAACCGTGCCATAATTTGCAAAAGTAACATGAGAAAGAAACATGCGAAAAATCAACATAAAGTTGAGCGAGTTCATAGTTTGTTTGTAAAAGATTTGAAATAAATCTTTTGAATAACCGGTTTGTGAAATATTATTAAGAAAACGAATTTAGAAAATCATTTTCTTGTCAAGTTATATGGAAACTTTGTATTTGTAACGCATTATGTTCGTAGAACCATGTATTTGTAAACTCTTGTATTTGTAAAGTTTGTATAACCGTCAATGCCCACCCTGACTTTGACTTCATGCCCGCATAACCCTATGCTTTGAATTTGTATAAAACATGGTATGTAATTTGTAAAACCCCGGTATGAAAGCAACAAGGAAAGAAAAGATCAATTAATGTGTAGCTAATACATTAATATAAGTGAAATGGCATAGAAAGCACTCAAACCTGTATGCGTATTTCGTACCGGCCCCTACGGCGGAACGACATAGTCACCACATGCAGCCAACTCGCAGGCCCATGGGTGGGGCTCGCAACACCCAATAGATCTATCACTCATGCCCCTCGGTCCTTATACAAGGATTAATGGTCTTAAGCTAATGGCCTACCCATTCACGTGATCTAGCGGTACCTTTCCTTAGCTAATCATACCAATTGTAATTGTATGTAATCATTTTGTAACATGTACCCACTGGGAGTCCCGTTTCTCAAACGCAGACCAACCCAGTCCCATTATTATAACTAGACGATCCCATCCCTAGTCATGAAAATCATTCACATTTCGATAATACGCTTTTGTTTTGTAAAAACCGCTATATTTAGTATGATCCATTTGTAAACCATTTGAGTTCCTCGAAATCCATTCGTAATATGATTTAGAAATATGAGTTTTCGTTTATCGAGAAATTGTTTACTTTTGCAAAACTTGCATGTCTTTCCACCCCGAAAAAATTTATAAAAATGTAAAACCGTAAAAATGTGGGGTTATGAACTCACCTGTATTTCCATGTGCAAAGCTAGCTAAATACGACTTCGTGCTGTCGTTTCCAAGACTTGACTTGCTAGCGTGCATTCTACAATATTCCTAACACGGAATATCTTATAAGTTTCTAATTAAACGCAGTAACTAAAACTACGTGTCATCGAGCTCTACCGAATCGTTAACCGAACGATTCGACGGTTAAGTTGTTAAGTCAATGGAAACGATTAGGTCATATTTGATAAGTATCGCTTATCGTTGACAATAACTAACAAGTCTTGAAAAGACTTGATTCTCGAGATATTTGAAAGTAAATAAATATTTATATCAAAATATATAAATATATCGTTAAGATCGCTTGTCGTCCCGAGAAGTCGTACGTGTATAAAAGAATATTTACACGAAAATAATATATAACAAACTCGTATTATACATCGCGTTTCGTATGATCTTTGTCAAAATATTTGTATATTATAAAAGAATCGTCGAGTTGTCGTGTTTGAAAATAAATATGACTATATTTATTTTATAAAAGAATTCGACTTGTTTGTGTCAAAAATAAATATATAGCTATATTTATTTATAAAAAGATTCGTTTTGTACGATATTGGAAATAAATATATAAACTATATTTATTTTATAAAACGAATTCGTGTCGTTTGGTATTTGAAATAATATGTATACTATATTCAAGTTTACAAAAGAGCCTTCGTTTTGTTTGATGTTCGAAATAAATGTATAAACTATATTTATTTGTAATAACGAATTTAAGTTATCGTCGTTTAAAACAATATAAGTAATTATATTGATTTTTATAAAAGATTTGTGGAATTTTCAAGCCTTAAAATAAATATAATAACGATATTTATTTGCTTTAAATGATTTCCGAATAGACGTTTTCGTAAGTTGTAAAGTGTCGTCGACAGAAACTATAGGTTTGTATTTGTTTTTCTAAAAGATTACTTGAATTCCGATAGTTTGTTTTATAATAAAACACGTTTTAGTTTTACGTATTTCCTCGAAAAACGGGCAGAGTTTCCTCTGTTTTTGGACGCCCCCGACAACACAAGTTGTCGTTATTTTATCAAAATTTAAGCAAGATTCAAACAATATATCAATTCTTTTCTTTTCGTCAAGTGCCAAAACGTAAATAGTCACTATTTATAAACTACGTTTACGATGGTTCGAGCTCGGTTTCGCGAGTAAAACTAACATTAATCTAACTATAAACAGTTTAACGTGTTCGTTAAATTTTACCGCATCTCGTGTTGACTGAGTTTAACCTCAGTTGACCGGTGTTGACCAAAGCTGACCGGTTGACCCGTCTTTGACCCGAACAATGTTTGACCCGAAGTCTAACCCAAACTCATATCACCAAAATGAAACTTCAAATGTGATGTTGAGCTGAATCTCGAACCCGAACCGGCTGACCCGAACCGACCGACCCGGACCGTTTGACTGAGTTGACCGAGTTGACTCGGTTTGACCGAGTCAACTGAACCGCTTCATGATATGACTCGAACCGGCCGACCCGAATCGAAACCGAGCCGAAGCTAACCATGACACCCGAACACGAACCCAAACTGCGGCTGACTCCAATCGAAAATCGAACCCGAAACTCCCACTTGAAAAACTCTAATCTCGAACCCGCTGAACAACCACGTGAACCACAGCCGAGCTGAGACGCCATCGAGCCTGAATCTGTTGGATTTGACCGCTGAACCCGTGAACCCAAACCAAAACATGAAATCTGAACACTTGAGCCACTGACCATGTTGACTTGAACGAAATTCCGAACCAAACTCATACTAGAGCAGATCTGAACGCGACAGCCACCACAGCCGCCGTCGCTCGCCGCCGCCGTCGGAAAGACAGCTCCGTCTCCGGTCAGCCGCCGTCACCATCTCTCTCTCTCTGGACGCCCTCTCTCTCTCTCCTCGCCGCCGCCCTCCTTCTCTATCTGTTCCGTCATCGCACCACCACCAGACGGTGGTGGTGGTTGTCGTTTCATCGGAGAAAAGAAGGAGCAGGGGGTGTGCGTGGCTGGTGCACCGGCGCCTGCTCCTCCTCCGAGCCGTCGATCAATCATCGGGGGGGGGGGGGGTGAATGAGACCGAGTGTGTGTTTGGCTGATGATGAAGACCTTGGACAGTGTTTTACAAATGAAGAAGGAGATAGGGTATGTGGGTTTTGTGTTTGTATAGATCGAGAGAGGGGAGACAGACTTAAAGTCTGTGTATTTGTTTGTGTTAATGTTTTTCTGCTCAATTCAAGAGTAAGGGAGGGGGGTATGGACCCTTATAAAGATGTTAGATGAAATCTTGAAGAAATCTTATGGAGATTTGAAGAGATTTTTATAAGATTTTACAAAGATTTCCAAATGTTGTAGAGATTTTGATAATATTTTGTAGAGATCTTATAAGATCTAATATATCATGTGCAGGTTTAGGCTTGTGGGTTTTGGGCTTGTGCCCAGGGCCCACAAGCCCATCTCATGTGTAAGTGGCCCGAGACACGTTTTAAAACCGAAATCACCGTAGCCTAGTAAAATAATATTTCAGAGTTAAAAACGTGTAAAATAATGTCGGTATCCGTCGTAGTCGCGTTTGACCGTCGGTTGCACTAAATCGCGGAAAATGCGTTGTTCACCGCTTTACTCCATTTTCCGATTCGGTTTCGAACACAGTTACTAAAATTTAATTACAAAGCTAGAATATATCGTAAAAAATTAATATTTGTTGGTGTTGTCAGTATTTTGTACGGTATCAGTTCGTTGTCGTTTGATGTTCCGCAGATTCCACGCGAATCTTCATACGCGTACAATGTTCCTAGGCACTCCAAAGGCTTAATTAAGTTAATTTGCGTTGTAAACACTATTTATTATCGCTTTAATCACCTGTTAATTACGTAATTAAGAGCCGTAAATCACCGGTTGTCACAACAAGTGTTAAAACCCATGAGATTATTGGTGCGGTGTCTGTTACAATTATGGGCCTGGGAAAGACTGCCTTGCACAAAACCCAAGTTGCACAGAGTCATAAATTGGAATAAACCGTATGGTGCTAGGTAATTGTTACAATAAACTTGTATATAAGTTATGTATTTAAACAACGTAATATTATTCGTCTAATTAGTTATCATTTTATTAGTTTATTTTTATATTTACACGTTTTCATTTATATTACAGGTGGTAAGAGTTTAGATTACGTGATTCGGATACAACATCATACGTTTTAAAGGCAAACCGATCTCAGTTTAATTCCTTGTCAGGGACCAACTTCATTTGGACTCCATATGACTCGATTCTTTCAAGATTACCAGAAATGTGTCGAAGTGGTGAAGGTTGTTGGAGAAGCGAGCCATACCTTATTTGTTGGAATGTTGTGGAATAACATGCTCCAAGTTGGGTGTTGAGGCAGTTTCGCATGTTTCAACCGGTCCCTCATAATATTCTTATGTCGAAGGACATTTATCAGGCTCTTCATATACCTGGACGTGTTTGTGGAAAAAATCAGGACTGGCGCGATGAACACAATTTGTACATTGAATCGTGGTTGTCTCGTCATCAAAGCGTTGTCGCCCAACCAGCATCTGATTCAATCATTCCCAGTGAGCAATATATGCGGTGATATTCTTCGCAGGGTCTTTTATTTATCGGAAACCCAAGGGATGAAGTGCCAGAAGGACAAGGTTTTCCCGATGATGGTGGGAGGGTGCAAATGTTGGTATGTGAACATACAGTAAACTATAAAATAATTTATAATAGATTTTAAAAATATTTATTTACCCATGTGCAGGGGGGTTTGCGAGCCAAGTTTTCAAGAGTAGTGGAGAAGAACATATTATAAATATGGCTTCACGATATATGGATTTTGCAAATGTCCAACACCCCCATATGGGTTATTGGCAGACATTTGAGACAAACGCCATAGCTAGGAACTCCCCCCGTTATCCGACAAGTGCCAAGGAATCGCCCTTTAATGCGTCGTTTTCCAAATGTTTTTCAAACAAATACAGGAGCCGAAAAATTCATTCTCCGTCTCATAGTCAAATGGGTGGAGGGATTGGTAGCTCGTTTGAGGGGTTAATTGCAACCCCTCTGTCGGATAATGATCCAATTGCAACCAACATGTTAACAATTTTAATTTAATAAAAAATATAATTTTAGTGGGACCATGTAATTTGAAATGTCATCTTCATTAAATAAAATAAGATTCTTAGAATTTCTGGTAGATTCTCCTTAATAGAATAGGACAACATGACTAAGTACTTCCAACATCTGAATAAAATAAGCTTTCTATGACCCGTCAAAACATGGTTAGCTCAGTGACCCGTATCCGTCGACCTAACCCGACCTCAAACATCAAGATTATACCCAACATTTACCCCCTTAATCTTGATGTCGGTTCTTTCTACTTGCTCGTTCGTTCTTGCTACCCGAATCAAAATGATTCCATCTTGCTACTTGCTTCTTGCTACGAAGCGCGCATATTAAGTCTCAATACTTTGATTAAATATCAAAATCAAACAATGAGATGGTCAACCGGGCACAACAAGGCAGGTAGAAGTGAACACACGACGGTAATAATCCATTTGATTAGTTTATGCTTTGAGCAAGTATGAATCTATTCCAAGGTCTTTGAAATTCTCGTAGATTCTTAAATTGTTATTAAGGAGTAATTAATTACTTATCAACTCAAATATTAATTGTTTTTAGAGTAGGAGGTGAAAATTCTTTTATACTTGTTTTTATTGCCTATGGCATTATAGGCTAGTGGCAATTGGGGGTGGTAGGGGCGGGTGCGCCCTTTTTAACATCTTCCATGTTTACTTAATTTGTTCCTTCTTATAAATATTTGTTCCTTAGTACATTCAATTGTAATATCAAAAATAAAGTACGAAAATTCAATGAGGTTTTAAATTTAATGTAAAATATATTTACTCGTGCAATTGTTCCTTAACGTTTTAACATCTTCCTTATTTACTTAATTTGTTCCTTCTTATAAATATTTGTTCCTTAGTAAATTCAATTGTTCCTTACAACATGTATTTAGTCCTTAACATCTATAATGGTCAATTATGGAAATCGGGTTTCCTAAGCACTCAATATCAGTGGGATATCGGTTATCGGACCTTTGGTCAAATATCAGATAACGAAACTAGTGCTGGTTTTAAAGTCTAAACACAACTCAAACTAGTCTAGAGAACTAGTTAACATGTTTTAGCATCCTAAACAATAATTAGTACCCTAATCATCATAAGTAACCCAGACTATCCTCATTCACAACCCAACCTTTAATTAACTCGACAATATTAGTCTAGTTTTGTCAGTTGATGTCTGATAGTATACTACTTTTTGATAAGATCTTTTATTAATGATTTTTTTTTGTAAACAAAAATGTTATATTTACATAGAGTAGTCTACTAAAAGAGACAACCTAACGATAATAAACTAATACATGCGATATTACTACTCTTTAAGTATATCTCATTATATGGAGTCAGCCAAGAGAGTGACAAATATTTATAAGAAGGAACAAATTAAGTAAACAAGGAAGATGTTAAAATTTTAAGGAACAACTGGACGAGTAAATATATTTTACATTAAATTGCACAAAGTTGCTGCACCAACCTCTACCACCTCCAAATGCCATTAGGCTAGAATGCCATAGGCAATAAAAACAAGTATAAACAAATTTTCACCTCCTACTCTAAAAACGATTAATATTTGAGTTGATAAGTAATTAATAAATGTGTATTCATAATTAATAGTATATAGCCGCCTATTTAAATTCACAAGAGAAATAATAAAATGAAAAAAAAACTATGCTTGTGATTTCTTAGTTAAAAAACGAAACTTGATGCATTCACATAAGATATGTTTATGTATGTGTAGTGAGGTGTTTTTTTAATTAGTTTGTTTCTTATAAAAATATTGCTTTGAATTACTTGCTTCCACTTTTTTATCGAATATATTTTTCTTAAAAAATTAGTTCTCATTAAGCATCATTTATAGAAAAACATAAATATAAATGTTTTCCCATTTATATAAAACTTTTTTTGACGGCAGAATTCGTTTTCATTAAATTAGGGCTGTCCAAAAAGCTCGTGGTTCGGAGCTCACTCGAAACTTGTTCGGATATAACTTGGAAAAAGCTCGCTCAATATGGCTTGGTTTGAAATTGAGCTGAGCCGGCTCAGCTCGGTTAGAAAGTGAGCCTAGCTCGGCTTGGCTCGTAATGATCCGGATTGGCTTGGTTTGGCACGCTTGGTAGCTCGGATCGGCTCAACTCGGATTATTTTACTTATAATATATTTTATTTTCATATAAATTATAATATATTACAAAAACTGATTATTATTTACATGTATTTATGCTTGTAAATTGATATATGTAGCATAGTCGAAAAAGGGGTGGTTTAGATTGTGGAGTAGAGTCAGAAGTGGCGGAGCTCTAGGAAGAACTAACATTTTGGTCGAAACCGACGGGTGCACGATTATCCAAAGGTGGCTTTGGCAGCAATCCTTACGAGTGTGTATGGGACATTCGGTGCATGTTATGTGACAACAATGTATAATATTGACTCAATAAAGAGGTGAAAACTTGAAAAAATATATTTGGATAGCTTGAAATGTAACTTTTCATTTTGTTTCAATATTTAATGTAATAAGTCATTTAACTGATAAGCATTACATAAAAAATTATGATTAGTGTAATCTAGTATTGTATATACTATCTTTCTCGTTGAATGCATTGAGTGTAGTCCATCTATATCACAAGTTAACTTTATTCAAGCTCCCCTTAAATCATGATCTTTGGACTTAAACACAACATTTTTTCACATGTAATTGGCAGTTAATGTTCTGATAATTTAGAGTTTGGGGGGATTAGGATTGTAGGTGTAAATTCGAGTAGAACTAACATTTGTCGTTCAATTTTTACCCTAAAAATTACCTCATCTCTTATTGAAAAATTGTATAAAATTTGTACATCTTCAAGAGCCAATCTAGTTTATTCAAAATTGAAGTAAAACATAGGGGTTTCTGGACGCCACCTATCTATTAGAATATGGGGTGTGGGAAGGGGGAGGGGAAGCCCGTGTGGCATCGGCTCCGAAGGGGAACACCTAATCCCCCTCATAATATTTCGGTGAACTCAAGAAGTTTTCCCCCATCTCCCTGAACAACTATTCTCTCTATCTGTCTCTTGATTCTCCCTCTCTCTCTCTCTCTCTTGATTTTTATTGAAGGAGATAAGGGGAACCATCCCCCTTAATGCGGATAGAGGGGAAAGTGATGAGGTGGAGGTGGTGAGGAGGTGGAGGAAGGGGATCTTCACCCCTTCCACTAACCATCCCCCTTAGCCTTACTGTGGATGTCAAAGAACGGTCATCCTTCCACTAACCGCAAGTCCGCAACACAAAACACGCCAAAACCAGTAACACATACGTTGGTCATTACATTTTACAAGAAATGTTTGATTTTTAAGCAGTTCCAAAATGTGTCTGACCACAATGTCAAACTTCTAGTGGATTTTGATTAAACTCGCGTTATGTAACAAATAACAAGCACTTTAATATGCAAGAGTTTTATATTTTGTAGGTTGAAATATAATAAAAGATAAAATTAATGGCAGTTATCCTTAATACTCAATGGTGTTACAAAATCGAAACAATAGAACCTGAATCTGTTAAAAAAATAAGCTAGTACTTAAAGGTGTTACTTTCAATAAATCATAAGATTATCCGTATAATTAACTCTTTTATAAAGTAACAAACTTGATTAGGAACTATATGTTGTTGACAAAGCGGAAAAACAAAATAACTAGGAAGTATATGTTGTTGACAAAGAGGAAAAACAAAATAATTAAATAAATTTGAAGTGATATTCTTTTGGAAGGATATTAATGTTTAACATATTTGAAGTGAGGTTCACATGTAAATATTTATTTACATTCTTCACAATATTAAACTTCAACTTTCATTTGTTTGTTTCCCAACTACACGCCAATTACTACTGGTGCAATTTTAGATTCCTATTCCACCAACTCATGCATAAATTGCTTTTATCAATGCATGCATGTGTAGAATTTTCCAAGTGCATGCTGACCATCCATCAGTGCATTCAAATGAAAGCTGCCAAGGTATCTACTAAGGCTGAACGGTATGGTGACGGAGGGATGGACGGCAACGGGGTGGCGGGATGGGGTGACGGAGCGGCGCCGAGAAGAAAGAGGGGGGCCCACATGTTTTGCTCCGTCCTGGACGACGAAATTCCGACGGAGAGGACGATGACTGGACGGCGACGGAGGGGGCGGCATGGAGAGGGGGACGGCGCCGGGCGGAGACGGGGTGGACGACGCCACCATACCGTCCAGCCTAATACCTATTCACCCGTGACTGCATTGATATTTCCGATACTTAATTCGAACCCACAAGTTAACTCATAAACAGTTGATTCCGGATTAAAAGTTAAAACTGTGGAAGAAGGATTGTTAAGATTTCTATTGGAGTTTCCGAACAACTGAAACAATCTAAAAAACTAATCGATTTTATGAACAACTAGTGAAATTAATCAAATAAAATAATCACTTTCATGAACAACGAACTCATAATTAATCAAAGAGTAAATTTTCATTTGAGTCTATGAGTTTTAACCAAAATTACCACTTTAGTTAAAAAAAAAATTCTTGCCATTTTTGTCCAAATAGTATTATTTTCTGCCATTTTAATCCCTTACTTTTATCATTTTCAATCAACCCACTAACTTCATTCAAAAAAATTAGTTAACTTAGGTGAATTTTGGTCAAACCACATTTTTCTTTCTTTTTTTGCAGGTGCGATGGTATGTGGATGGTGTTGTGCCGGTTTACTCTTGGTATCTTAATTTATGCGAGTGCCGCTACCACTACGAACCAATTCCAACCGTGCAACATCAGTACCGGTATTTGTATTACTACAACTGGTATTGATATATGTTATTATCGTTTTCGATCGGTGTAAAATACGTGTCAAAATCTTTTTGGATATATCAAGATTTATTTTTTGGGAATTTCTATTTTAGTTGCTCTATAACGACTGCTCGTAACGTAAAGAATGGAACTGATGCAGACCAAATTCCGGCCGCATAGCGCGGGGCATCCCATTAATTTAATAAAAACCACTGCCATTTGATGCTCCTGTTCCAGTACAGCACGGTCTTACCGAACGATCACGGGCTCTTTTGCTTTTCTAGTCACGTGACAAAACAAATAAGATATAAATCATATAATGAACTATTTTATTTAGTTTTACATATGCTATGGAAATAAGTTTTACGATACATAATATAATGCATAATACGTACATATACATGGTTTAACCTACTGTTACACTTTAAATTCCTCCCCACCACACTTGCCATCCCCAATAGCATCCCTCATTGTTCAAGCTTGTTTGAACAGCACACTATCAAATTGGTTGTCTTTTTTTTCTTCAACATCTATCACACTGATTGTTTTCTGATCTTGGTAACAACATACGGTTTTAGCGTTTGGACCGGCCTCGCAACCTACAAACCTATGCCATGAAAGTGTGTGTGCTCAGGAGCTTCTCTTTTTACAAGATTCCATGGCTGTTCTATCTTCCATTCATTGTTGGAATCGGTGATCTCGGAAATTTTAGGTAAAATCTCATTTCCTTTATCCTAATCATTGTTTACTTATATTTTTTGTTATTGCTTTGTCATACCATTATTTGAAGAGTAGCACATATCATCGGTAAAACTCTTTTTGTTGTGTATACCCGTTGTGTTTAAATAGTCTTAAGTAGAAAAGTTTACCTAGTTGGATTTTCATTATTCTATGATTTCAACCATATGTAAAATGGATATATAACAATCTGAGATTCTTCAGAGGTTGAGCCAGGTGGAACGAGAGATTCAAGAAGAGCGTAGGAGCCACCGGGGATTTCTTAAGGGTTTGGCGAATCTGATCAAAGGGAAGAAGAAGAGGTATTTTTAAAGATTCCTTATTTATTTATGTTGTAATTTCTTTGTTTCAATCAAGTCCCTACGTGGACATCTATTTATGTATTCAGTCCCTGTGAGGACTTGTATTTTCATTTTAGCCCCTGCGTGGGCAAGTTATTTCTGTTAAAGTCCCGTTTAGGGTACCTATGTACTCCTTCTTAATTTAATGGAATGTTTTAATTTAAATTTCACTTTGTCATTATTATATGTATGAATATAATATATAAAACAAAATATCATTCCTTTTAGAAATCAATATGCCATTATATATTAAAGAAAATCTTAAAGGCAAAACCTAGTCCATGTGTCATTTTAAGACAGGACCATGATGGTACAGTAGAAACTGATAAATTAATACTCGATTATTTAATAAACTCTCTAAGATAATATTTTTTGCCGGTCCCGACTCGGGGATAGGGTGCTAAATTAATAATTCGCTAAAATTATAAGATAATACATTTTTGATAATTTCTTTAGACCCCATATAAAATATAAATTAATAATTCCTTATATATAGCATATTACATGAATGATTTATGAATGTTTCTTGAAAAATGACTCAATTGTCTTTTGTTTTTTGTTGAAATCAATTTCCCCTTGAATCTCGTCTCTAATTTTCCTTAGCATGGTAAGAACTTCTGGTATTGTTTTCTCATAGCTCAACAAGAAATTGTTCAATGTGATTGCCGCTTTAATAGCTTCGTTTCGCGAAGGGGGCTCCATTGCATAATGCTCTTCGAATCTCGTCTGTCATTGTTGTTTTTTTTCACACCTTTAAGATGGGAAGCCATGTTGTGTGTATGATTTGTTTGTGTTAACCTATTTTGATCTTGTATTTATATAGAAAATATTTTTAATGTCCATAAAGTGATACATTGAACACAAGAAGCATAATAAGGTGGGAGATTGAAGGTTTCTTTCAAATTGGGCCGTTCATTTGATATACATGCATTGTATACAATAATTAAGTGGAAGCTTGAAAGGTGTTTGTAAACTAAGTATTATACTATAAATTAATAAAATATTAATTAATATATAAATTATTAATTATTAATTTATCGATTAATTAATAACTCTTTTAATTAATAAATTTTGGTGGTCCCAAGTGTATTATTTTATAGAGTTTCTACTGTAGTTTCTTTTTAAGATCCAAATCCTTGTTAACATCTGAAAACATGTTAACACTCCTGGTAAATGTGATTCGATAAAATCACATAAGTAATCCTTATATTGGATTCTTCTAATTCCTTTCCTTATTATTTAAACATCCATTTGTGATGTAGGGCCTACGGGCCATATTCATTGTCATATAAGACAAAAGACAGTTGTAGTCTATGACTCCCTGTCAAGAAAGGTAACGAGCTACGTTCAAACCTAGATGCCTTGAATCTATAAAATCATGGCTTATAAATTAAAAATTGTCCTTGTGACTAGGCCTTTGTGTGCCACTCTAATATCCTTAATAGTTTATAAACTGGGATAAAATATAATAAAAGTTCAAATAAATTAGATTGACCAATATGGTTTATAGTTACCATGGTTAATGAATTGCCATAAAAGACAATTCCATAATAGACTCCTGAATAAATCTTGTCAATATTTTATGTAGCAATCAAGCTACATGCCTGGGTCAGATGAAGTCAACCGTCACCCGAGGGAGAATCATGACACTTCCAGAGTTAATGTAGCGGGAGCGGAATTGCAGGCATTAATAGATAATGCCGTTACTCGAGCTCTTGACAGACAATTTAATGAATCGAGTGGAACTCGCGTTAGAACTCAGTCTGTACCACATTCAAAACCACCCTCCAAGACTCATATAGCTCGCAAGAGTGATTCTCATCACTCATCAAATCAGAGGAGTGTTCCATCTAAGAAACTAGTGCTCAATCAAGAGCCACGTGTTAAGGGCTGTTCTTATAAGTATTTTGTCTCCTGCAAGCCTAGGGATTTCACAGGGGAGAAAGGAGCCATCGATTGTATGACGTAGCTAGACGAGATGGACACTGTGGTTGATATTAGTGGTTGTGCAGAGCAAGATATTGTGAAGTTTGTGTCACAATCGTTTAAAGGAGAAGCTCTAGCTTGGTGGAGGTCATTGATCCAAGCTACTGGGAAGATCCCGTTGTATAATCTGACATGGGATCAGTTTGTTGCTTTAATCAAAGAGAATTTATGTCCTCAAAATGAAGTTGAGAAAATTGAGACTGACTTCCTGACATTGGTTATGAAGAACTTGGACTGTCAGGCGTATCTCACGAGCTTCAACACTATGTCACGATTGGTTCCATACTTGGTCACACCGGAACCAAAACGTATAGCCCGTTTTATTGGAGGTTTAGCTCCGGAGATTAAAGCAAGTGTGAAAGCTTCTAGACCCACCACTTTCAGATTAGTGGCTGATTTGTCATTATCTCTTACCCTCGATGCGGCCAGGCAGAGATCGCTTAGAAATTCTGATGAGGGGAAAAGGAAACGTGAGGATGAGAACTCACGTCGTTCTGATAAGAAACATAGGGGGAATTCAGACCACAAGAAGAATCTGGGTCTAACAAGGGTAACCAGCAAGCAGATGAGAAGCCTAAATGCAAAACCTGCCAGAAGCGTCATTTTGGAAAATGCAGGTTTAAATCAAAGTCGCAGTCGCAATCAAAGCCGATTGGATGTGGGATCTGCAAGTCCAAAGAACATAAGAGTTTGGATTGCAAGAAGTTGAAGGACGCAACCTGTTATGGTTGCAACGAGAAGGGGCATATTAAAACTAACTGCCCAAAGTATGCAAAGAAACCTGAAGAAGGTAAGAAGACCAATGCTCGGGTCTTTCAGATGAATGCATATGAAGCGATTCAGAATGACAACGTGATAACAGGTACCTTTCTTATCAATGATGTTTATGCAAGGGTATTGTTTGATTCGGGTGCAGATAAGTCATTTGTGGATAATAAATTTTGTAAGTTATTAAATCTGCCTGTTAAAACCCTAAGCATAAAATATGAAGTAGAATTGACCGATGGTACCATAGAAACTGATTCAACCGTGTTAGATGGATGTTTTATATCCATTAGGAACCACTCTTTTCCGTTATCTTTGCTTCCTTTGAAACTAGCTGGTTTCGATATAGTGATAGGCATGGATTGGTTATCTCATAACCAAACCCAGATTGTTTGTGACAAGAAACAAGTGGTTATCAAGACTCCGTACGCTGAGCCACTAACCATACAAGGAGATACTCAGTATGGGTTGCCTAAGCAAGTGTCCATGCTTAAGGCGTTAAGGTGTTTGAAGAAGGGTTGTGTCATTTACATGGCACAAGTAACTATTGATGAACCAAAGCCCAAGGTTGAAGACATCTCTGTTATCTCTGAATATCCAGACGTATTTCCAGAAGAGCTACCTGGCTTACCTCCAGATAGGCAAGTGAAGTTCAGAATTGACATTATTCCTGGAGCAGCACCTGTTGCAAGAGCACCTTACAGGTTAGCACCGACTGAGATGAAAGAGTTAAGGACTCAGTTAGATGATTTGTTAGCAAAAGGTTTTATTAGGCCTAGCTCATCTCCTTGGGGAACACCAATACTGTTTGTGAAGAAAAAGGATGGATCAATGCGTTTATGCATTGATTATCGAGAGCTGAACAAGGTCACAATCAAGAACAGATATCCATTGCCCAGGATCGACGATCTGTTCGATCAGCTTCAAGGAGCAAGTTACTTCTCCAAGATTGATCTAAGGTCAGGTTACCATCAACTGAAAGTTAGAGATGAAGATGTGCATAAGACTGCATTTAGAACTCGTTATGGTCACTACGAGTTCTTAGTGATGCCTTTCGGGCTCACTAATGCACCAGCCGCGTTCATGGATCTCATGAATCGCGTTTGCAAACCCTATTTGGACAAGTTTGTCATTATTTTTATTGATGACATAGTTATATATTCAAAGAATCAGGCTGATCATGAAAAGCACCTTCGATGTATTCTTTGTCACGGCCCCCGGCCCAGTTTGACCCGGTCCTAAAGCCGCGGGACAGAAACCACGTGGTATTTATTAAATTTGGCAGCGGAATAATTAACAGGATCGTTTAAAACTTGAAAATGCCCGATTATTTTATTTCATAATTAGGGATAAACCCCGTAATTTACAATAAGGGAATTTCACTGGTAAATCCCTCTTTTTACAAAAACATGTTTCTTTATTTTTATTAATCCACTTCTTCAAGCTTGATGTGCTACACGACACTTTTTCCTGGATCACAACAGATCACCTGAAACCTGTTTTAAAAAGGTTTTATCAGCAGGGAAATAATGGCGAGTCATTCAAGTTGCACAAAACGACACATTGTTATAATATACAGTATTAAGGGTGATTACATTGTTTTTATCAACCAATTAACCCAAATCGGTATTTGTCACTCGACTGTATCTGTGACTATGGTCAGATCACCCATTGGCTAACTCGTTGTCTAATGGTGACGGGAAACAAGTAATGTATACAAAACCCCACATACCGGCAGTAATTGAAGATTACAAAGACTTAATCCCTGCAATTATAACCTTGAAAACATTTAGGGTTTTGTAAAGCAATTTGATAAAAAGAGAATGACTCACATTGCAGATTTAAACGGGCAGAGTTTAGCCTACTGATTAGCCTTGTAACCTAATTTAAATAACAATGCACACGAACTAGGTTAGTAACTAATACAGCATTTATGATAACTCACGAGATAAAAACCCTCACAACGAATGACAAAGTGCAATACTTAAACATCCATCAAATTTACGACGAATGACAAAGTATAGCCCTAATGTGGGCAGCACTTAAACATCCATTGGATAGTTTCAATCGACCGGACATTGAATCGTAGCAGCGATCGAGTTAATACCCTGTATCGTAGCAGCGCCTCCCTAATGGAAATTATGATTTTGAGCAGTATATCTTCGTTTTTGAGAAAAGTTTTCGACACCACTGAACTGCTCATGATCGGATCAATTTATAGCTGAAAAATGGGGTTTACGCGGCCCGCGTAAGCCCCCTCTTGATCTTACGCGGCCCGCGAGGGCCAGCTAATCGTAGACTAGGGCTAGCGTGTCACACCTAGGTCTGCCACGTGTGTGACACGTGGCCTGGCAAGCTGATCCGGAGATTTTATGATCTGTCGCTGACCGCGTAAGCCTAGGCTTACTCTTACGCGGCCCGCGTGAAACCCAAAAATCTGTTTTTCTTGGTTTTTCATGCACAGTAGGGTTTTAGGGGTCCGTGTTTTCACTTACGGGTCGTTTTGGGACATTTTTGTAGGTCCTTACATCCTCCCCACCTTAATTAAAATCTCGTCCTCGAGATTTACTGGAATAAGTGAGGATATTTCCGTTTCATTTCCAATTCCAGCTCCCAAGTGTATTCAGGTCCCCTCTTTGAATCCCACTTGACTTTGACCAGTACTAGTCGCTTGTGCTTGAGAAATTTGACCTTTCTGTCTTCTATTTGCAGTGGCTTCTCAACAAATTTTAACTTTTCATTTACCTCTATATCTTGAAGAGGTACTACCAGGAATTCGTCAGATAAACATTTCTTGAGGTTGGATACATGAAATACATCATGTACCCCGGCTAACTCTTCTGGTAGTTGTAAGCGATAGGCGACTGGTCCTATTTGTTGTATTACTAAGAATGGTCCTACGTACCTTGGACTCAGCTTTCCTTTCTTACCGAACTGAACTACTCCTTTCCAAGGAGAAACCTTCAAGAGTACCTTGTCTCCAACTTGGAATTCTAACGGCTTGCGTCGATTGTCTGCATAACTCTTCTGGCGTTCTCGAGCCGTCTTTAGTCTTTCCTTGATTTGAGTGATCTTGTCGGTAGTTTCTTGCACTATTTCAGGACCTGATAATTGACTTTTTCCTATTCCTGCCCAACAAACTGGAGTTCTACACTTCCGTCCATATAGTGCTTCAAACGGGGCAGCTTCGATGCTTGCATGATAACTATTGTTTTAGGAGAATTCAATCAAGGGTAGGTGGTCATCCCAGTTTCCACCAAAATCTATTACACATGCCCTGAGCATTTCTTCCAGGGTTTGGATTGTCCTTTCACTTTGTCCGTCTGTCTGAGGATGATATGCAGTGCTCAAGTTTAGTTTAGTCCCCATGGCTTCTTGGAAACTTGTCCAGAAATGCGAAGTGAAACGACTATCTCTATCCGATACAATAGAGAGTGGGACTCCATGTAAGGATACTACCTCGTCCACATACAACTTTGCTAACCTTTCCATGCTGAAGGTTTCCTTCATGGGTAGAAAATGAGCTGATTTGGTTAATCGATCCACAATTACCCAAATCGCGTCATTACCTTTTCTGGTTTTGGGTAACTTAGTAACAAAGTCCATGGTTATGAGTTCCCATTTCCATACAGGCATTTCTAATTGTTGTAGTAGACCTGAGGGTTTCTGGTGTTCTGCCTTAACTTGTGAACAAGTAAGACACTTAGATACATATCTAGCTATGTCCTTTTTCATTCCTATCCACCAGAAATTATTCCTTAAATCTTGGTACATCTTATTGTTTCCAGGATGTATGGTATACCTAGATTTATGGGCTTCCTCTAAGATCTTATTTCTTAAATCTCCTTGCTTAGGTACCCGAATTCTTTTCTTGTGGAATCTCCAAATTCCATCACTTCCTTGCTCTAATTCCTTTATTCGTCCTTTCATACCCTCAGCATCATTCTTGATTGCTCTTTCTTGGATGTTTTTCAGTTGTTCCATTAAATCTAATTGTAAACTTAATCTAAGAGCACGAACTCGCTTTTGCTTTTCCTGATACTTACGACTTAAGGCATCTGCAACTACGTTTGCTTTTCCTTCGTGATATTGAATATCACAGTCGTAGTCACTTAGAATTTCCATCCATCTTCTTTGCCTCATATTTAATTCTTTTTGCCCAAATATGTATCTTAAGCTCTTATGATCTGTATAGACAGTAAACTTACTTCCATATAGATAGTGTCTCCAAATTTTAAGGGCAAAAATTATGGCTCCTAACTCTAAGTCATGCGTCGTATAATTTTCTTCGTGCTTTTTCAATTGCCTTGAGGCATACGCAATTACCTTCTTGTGTTGCATTAGTACACATCCTAATCCTAGCTTTGAAGCATCACAGTATACTTCAAAATCCTCTATTCCTTCTGGCAAGGCTAGAATTGGGGCGTTTGTTAACCTTTGTTTTAAAATCCTAAAAGCCTCTTCTTGCCTGGGTCCCCATTCAAACTTAACTGCTTTACAGGTTAGCTTAGTTAATGGCACAGCTATTTTAAACTTACTTCCATATAGATAGTGTCTCCAAATTTTAAGGGCAAAAATTATGGCTGCTAACTCTAAGTCATGCGTCGTATAATTTTCTTCGTGCTTTTTCAATTGCCTTGTGGCATACGCAATTACCTTCTTGTGTTGCATTAGTACACATCCTAATCCTAGCTTTGAAGCATCACAGTAAACTTCAAAATCCTCTGTTCCTTCTGGCAAGGCTAGAATTGGGGCGTTTGTTAACCTTTGTTTTAAAATCCTAAAAGCCTCTTCTTGCCTGGGTCCCCATTCAAACTTAACTGCTTTACAGGTTAGCTTAGTTAATGGCACAACTATTTTAGAAAAATCCTTAATGAATCGTCTATAGTATCCAGCTAACCCTAGAAAGCTTCTAATTTCCATAGCTGATTGCGTGACTTTCCATTTGGTGATTGCTTCTATCTTAGCAGGATCTACGTGAATACCTTCGTGATTCACCATGTGACCTAAAAATTGCACCTCCTGTAGCCAAAATTCACACTTCGAGAATTTGGCATAAAACTTTTCCTTTCTTAATAAAGTTAAGAGTGCATGCAGGTGTTCACAATGTTCGTCCTGACTTTTGGAATAAATGAGTATATCGTCGATGAAGACAATTACAAATTTATCCAAGTACGGTTTACAGATCCTATTCATCATGTCCATAAATGCTGCTGGAGCATTTGTTAGTCCGAAGGGCATGACTGTAAACTCGTAATGACCATACCTAGTTCGGAAAGCGGTCTTAGGTATGTCCTCTTCTTGTACCTTCAATTGATGATATCCGGAGCGTAAATCTATCTTAGAAAAATATCTAGCTCCTTGAAGTTGATCAAAGAGATCATCAATTCTAGGTAATGGGTATCGATTCTTAATTGTAACCTTATTCAATTCCCTATAATCGATACACATTCGCATTGACCCATCTTTCTTCTTTACGAACAACACTGGTGCTCCCCAAGGGGATGAACTAGGTTGTATAAATCCTTTACTTAGCAATTCATCTAACTGCTTTTTCAATTCTAGCATTTCGGTGGGTGCTAACCGATAAGGTGCCTTGGCTATCAGTGTAGTTTCAGGAATTAGATGAATTCTAAATTCTACTTCTCTATCGGATGGTAATCCAGGTAGTTCTTCCGGAAAGACATCCGGGTATTTTGATACTACTGGAATATTCTTAAGTTCTTTACCTTTAGTGTTAATGATTGCTGAAATCATATACACTATTTCTCATTTTCTTGAATAACTGCCCATCTTCATTATTGAAATGAATTTCAGTGGCTTACGTGGCTTATCTCCTGTAATCACCACTAATTCTCCTATGGGTGTATGAATTTCTATGGAATTTTTGTCACAGAGAATTCGAGCATGGTTGGCTACTAACCAATCCATTCCTAATACCACATCGAATCCGGCTAAATTCATAGGTAACAGGTTTGCAGAAAATTTATGGCCCAAGAGCTCTATCTTTCCTTCTCGCAAAACCTTATCTATGTTAACAGAATTCCCATCTGCCGTTTCTACCGTAAAAATTTGTCTAAGTTTAGTTAAAGGTAGGTTAAGAGCTTGGCAGAATGAAGTATTTATAAAACTTTGGTTTGCACCAGAGTCAAATAATACTTTTGCATAAACGTTGTGAACTAGGAACGTACCAGCTATCACGTCAGGGATTAGCTCTGCTTCCTGAGTAGTCAACTGGAAGGCTCTTACGTTTTTCTTGGTAGTTCCTTTTGCAGGTTTAGCCTTTTTATCTGCTGGTTTGACTAACTTGGGGCGTTCTGGTTTGAAATGCCCGGCCTCTCCACAGTTATAGCAGACCCTTGTTTTCTTTCTGCAATCTTCTTCACGATGTCCTATCGCTTTGCAGAAGTTGCAGGTTTCATTACATTTTCCAAAATGTTTCTTTTTACAGTTTCTGCAGAACGGTGGAGTGGAAGATTGCCCAGTTCTTCTTTTCTTGAAATTGCTATTATTACCCACACGAAATCCTTGGGTAATTTTCTGAGCCAATTCCTTCTTCCTATTTTCTTCTCGCGTACGCACCAGTCCGTCAGTCAAAGTGTTGGCTAATTCCACCGCATCATCGATCGTGCGGGGCCTTGCAGCTTTGACAAAATCACGGATTTCGCTAATTAAACCCCAAATGTAGCGAGAAATAAGTACCGGCTCTGGCGAAGCCAGAGTAGGCACAATTCGAGCATATTCGAAAAACTTCGAAGTATACCCTCGACAATTAACATCCACCATTCGGTGGCTCAGGAATTTGTTCGCCATCTGCTCTTTTTCATATTCTGGGCAGAATTTTCTTTCCACCAGACGCTTAAACTCCTCCCAACTCATGGCATAGGCCATGTCACTTCCCTTAGCTTGTAATACCGTATTCCACCATTCTAATGCTTCTTCCTTAAAAAGGTGAGAAGCATACATGACTTTATCCTCCTCAGCACATTTACTTATTTTGATTACCGCCTCGGTTTTTTCCAACCAACGCAGCGCCGCTGTCGCCCCTTCATTGCATGCGAACTCAACAGGTTTACAGGAAAGGGACTCCTTGTAAGTGCAACCAGGCGTTGCAGCTTTCATTCTTTTGAGAATTGGGGCTTGCAGTATATCATTATCATTATTATTAATGTTACCGCCTCCATTTATACTATTGCTGAAGTTGTCTTCATGAGTACGTTTGCTAGGAATAATTTGTTGAGGTTCAACTGGATTTCGGGCAGCAGCAAGGATTGCTGGAATATCATTGGCTATTCCCTGAGCAACGATATTCTCGATATCTTGCCTATTCAGAAATTGATCTTCATGGTTTTGTTCAGATTGGTTAACTTCGTTAACGGGTTCCTTACCAGCGTGTTCCATCTGGTAATTAATATATATAAGTGATTAGCAGAAAATAATTAACAACCAAACACAACAAAACAGTCGTACATAATCATATCAACACGTATAGCCAAAATTGTCGATTTTTCGACGTTCGATATTTTATATATTATAATAGGCATCCGTACACACAAGTTATCTTACAAAAGTTTTATTTTTAAGTTATTTCACATAATTATATTTTTATTGTTATATTATTATTAAACATATGTTCCCACAACCCCACATGATCCCTGTCAGCTTGGCATTTTAGAAACGACGTTCCCTCTCGTCGTATTTCCAGGAGATCCTCTCCCCCACTTCCCGGATTCTATTCCCTGCGTCCACCAACTCCTCGCCGTAGTGGCGGAGTTCAGCTAAGTTCTCGGTGCTCATTGGTGGATGCAGTGGAGGTTCAGGGTCGAACTGAGGGAAAAAGGTATTAGGGTTATTTAAGAGGTTCTGAAATTGCCAGTCGGTGGTCCACCACTCTTCTAGCTCTGCTGGTAGAGGTTGGGAGTGGATAATAGGATCTGGGATATCAGGCTCTAGATCAACTGGAAGTTGTGCTTCCGCTGGGTAATTAAAGAGGTTTTCACCGGCAGGTCCGATGAGGTCACTAAGTGCCAGTTTATGATCCAGCTCCTCCCAGGATGGCATTTCCTGGTTTTGCCTGGAACTTTCCCCAATCTCTATTCCTTTGCCTTTATCTTTGGGATCCTCAGTCTTTATAACTTTCTGTGTCGCTGGTTTCTTCCTACGCACACGCCTCCAGCCTACAAGTCTTCTTCTTTTCTTTGGCTTGGGTTTCTCCGGAGGTTGGGCTTGAAATTCCATAGGTTCATCCATGTCGGCACAATAACCGGTAAAGTCTCTAGAAACTTCCACATTAACAGAATAGAGATTGAGATTCTGAAGAGCTTCAGACAATTCATTCATGATGTTTAGCAGATATGAAGAAACATACAAAATTCTTAGTTAAAATTTTGTAACTTGGATTTCCACATAATCACAGAATGGCAATCAGAAAAATTAAATATTAATTACTAATATCTACTTATACAAACAAATTGATAAAACGAAATATTACGATTTATATATATATATTTATTACAAATTACAACTGAAATTCGAAATATACTAGTGGTTATGCATCCGTAAATTATTTTAGTCTAGCTAGGTTATAGAAGTATTATTCTCAACATGCGTTTATGTAAAGTTTATCCTGTCTCTTTCTTCTACTAGGTTATTATCTAAAGTTTCTAGCTCGTAGATGACATAGGTGCTGGTACTGGTTTGGCGATTCAACTATAAGTTAACATTTACTGCGGTAGTGGCTAACATGTAGAGATTTTCCCATTGTTCGTCTAATTCATCTTCCCATGGTGGGTTATTACCTGTTTCCTGAGTCTCCTTATTAATTATCACTCCTTTTGTTTGTGACTTCTTTATTTTCTCTTGACTTTTTCTAATAATCCAACTTCTTTTCTTAGGGGTAAGTGGTTTCTCAAACTGTGTCTTACGAATAAATATTCCTTCCTTAGTATCTGCTGAGTATCTTGAGGAATTTGATTGGAATGAGGTTCCCTTATCTTTTGGTGAACTATCTAATTGACGATAGATGTCTGAAATTCTTTGCTTACCCATACTATAAACTAACAAATAGTCAAATAACAAAAAAAAACACATAATCACAAAATGACAATTAGAAAATTAAGTATTTCTAAATACTTAATTGGCTTAAATCAGTGGCTCTGATACCACCTTTTTCTGTCACGGCCCCCGGCCCGGTTTGACCCGGTCCTGAGGCCGCGGGACAGAAACCCTGTGGTATTTATTAAATTTGGCAGCGGAATAATTAACAGGATCGTTTAAAACTTGAAAATGCCCGATTATTTTATTTCATAATTAGGGATAAACCCCGTAATTTACAATAAGGGAATTTCACTAGGAAATCCCTCTTTTTAAAAAAAACATGTTTCTTTATTTTTATTAAGCCACTTCTTCAACCTTGATGTGCTACACGGCACTTTTTCCTGGATCATAGCAGATCACCTGAAACCTGTTTTAAAAAGGTTTTATCAGCAGGGAAATACTGGCGAGTCATTCAAGTTGCACAAAATGACACATTGTTATAATATACAATATTAAGGGTGATTACATTGTTTTTATCAACCAATTACCCCAAATCGGTATTTGTCACTCGACTGTATCTATGACTATGGTCAGATCACCCATTGGCTAACTCGTTGTCCAATGGTGACGGGAAACAAGTAATGTATACAAAACCCCACATACCGACAGTAATTGAAGATTACAAAGACTTAATCCTTGTAATTATAACCTTGAAAACATTTAGGGTTTTATAAAGCAATTTGATAAAAAGAGAATGACTCACATTGCAGATTTAAATAGGCAGAGTTTAGCCTACTGATTAGCCTTGTAACCTAATTTAAATAACAATGCACACGAACTAGGTTAGTAACTAATACAGCATTTACGATAACTCACGAGATAAAAACCCTCACAACGAATGACAAAGTGCAATACTTAAACATCCATTGAATTTACGACGAATGACAAAGTATAGCCCTAATGTGGGCAGCACTTAAACATCCATTGGATAGTTTCAATCGATCGGACATTGAATCGTAGCAACGATCGAGTTAATACCATGTATCGTAGCAGCGCCTCCCTAATGGAAATTATGATTTTGAGCAGTATATCTTCGTTTTTGAGAAAAGTTTTCGACACCACTGAACTGCTCATGATCGGATCAATTTATAGCTGAAAAATGGGGTTTACGCGGCCCGCGTAAGCCCCCTCTTGATCTTACGCGGCCCGTAAGGGCCAGCTAATCGTAGACTAGGGCTAGCGTGTCACACCTAGGTCTGCCACGTGTGTGACACGTGGCCTGGCAAGCTGATCCGGAGATTTTATGATCTGTCGCGGCCCGCGTAAGCCTAGGCTTACTCTTACGCGGCCCGCGTGAAACCCAAAAATCTGTTGTTCTTGGTTTTTCATGCACAGTAGGGTTTCAGGGGTCCGTGTTTTCACTTACGGCTCATTTTGGGACATTTTTGTAGGTCCTTACATTCTTAAACTTCTTCAGCAAGAAAAGCTCTACGCCAAGTTTTCAAAGTGTGTGTTTTGGCTTCGTGAAGTCCAATTTCTTGGACATATGGTTAGTGAGCATGGTATCCAGGTGGATCCCGCTAAGATTGAAGCCATCGTGAATTGGCAAGAGCCGAAGACGCCCACAGAGATTCGCAGCTTCTTGGGTTTAGAAGGATACTATCGACGTTTTATTGAAAATTTCTCAAGGATTGCTGCACCCCTAACTTCATTAACTCGCAAGAATATCAAGTTTGATTGGGGTCCTAAGCAACAAGAATCCTTTGATATTCTTAAACAAAAGTTAAGCAATGCACCTCTGTTGACATTGCCAGATGGAATTGAAGAATTTGTGGTTTACTGCGACGCATCGCACACTGGCATGGGATGTGTGCTTATGCAGAAGGGCAAAGTTATTGCTTATGCTTCCCGTCAATTAAAGGTGCACGAGAAGAATTACACCACCCACGATTTAGAGTTGGGTGCCGTTGTATTTGCACTGAAGCTTTGGAGGCATTACCTGTATGGGACTAAGTGTGTGATCTATTCTGATCATAAGAGCCTTCAGCATCTGTTCAATCAGAAGGATCTGAACATGAGACAACGTCGATGGATGGAGACTTTAAATGATTATGATTGTGAAATTCGCTATCATCCTGGCAAAGCGAATGTAGTCGCTGATGCTTTAAGCAGGAAGGAAAGGGTTAAGCCTATTAGAATCAATGCCAAGAGCATTGAATTGAAGAACAGTTTGAATGAAAGGTTGTTAGCCGCTCAAAAAGAAGCTGTCCTAGAAGCTAACTATCCAAATGAAAAATTGGGAGTCACTGCCGAACAGTTATCATATGGCAAGGATGGAATTCTGAGATTGAACGGACGAATGTGGGTTCCAATTTATGGAGGACTCAGGGACATTATCCTTCAAGAAGCCCATAGCTCCAAATATTTTGTTCATCCTGGTAGTGATAAGATGTATCAGGATTTGAAGGCAAATTACTGGTGGATAGGTTTGGAGAAATCTATAGCCACTTATGTGGCTAAATGTTTGACGTGCGCGCAAGTTAAAGCGGAACACTAGAAGCCGTCAGGTTTGCTGCAACAGCCTGAACTTCCCACTTGGAAGTGGGAAATGGTAACTATGGATTTTATCACTAAGTTACCAAGAACGAAGCGAGGAAATGATACTATTTGGGTTATAGTTGATAGACTGACTAAGTCAGCCCACTTCTTACCTATTAAGGAAACACACAGCTCAGATAAGTTAGCTCAGCTGTACGTGGATGAGATAGTGTCTCTCCACGGAGTGCCAGTGTCCATTATCTCCGATAGGGATACAAGATATACGTCCCACTTTTGGAAGAGCTTTCTGCAATCGTTGGGTACTCGATTAAACTGCAGCACTGCTTATAATCCTCAGACTGATGGGCAAAGCGAATGTACAATTCAAACACTGGAGGATATTGTGACAACCCTCAAAAATTACATGTAATCCGTACAATTTATTAAATGATAATTAAAGTGCTTGATGACTGTGCTGAATCATTTAACTGCTCTCTGATTTCTGTGTTATACTTACATGTGCGTGTTAGCATACTAGTAGTATACAGAAAAGTTACTAAAAAGTCCGGTATGTTTTCCTATGTGTTAGGAATAAATTGCGTTACAAAAATATATAAATAAGACGCCTTACGGAACAATTTAACAACTTAACGGAACAGTATCCGACCGAACAACCGGAAATTACCCGGGACACCAAATATTTGTTAAACACATTGTGTAATTATTTTTGGCTAGTCATGATCCCCGTCTATCATAACACCCGTTATAAATCACCAACTAACAACACATGAATATATTACTAGAAATATAACTCATGTTTACCACTTTAGTCACAATGTTACATTAAGACCCCCCCCCCCCCCCCCAACGATTCTAGTCCCTCATGGACCCCACCACGTCTTCACACCTTACTTCCAATATTTGATTTGATTTTATTCATTTGTTTATTGGATACATTACTTGCAAACATACACAAGATATGTAAGAAATTATAAGAGTATGGCCCTTTAGATCATCAATCATCACATCTAAAATCACACTCCAACTTCTCTCTCTCTCATTTCGGTTCTACCACATAACCGAAACCACCATTACCTCTCCAACATCTTCATCTTCTCCAACATATTGTGCCATTCAAAGCTTCAAAGGATCTATGGAGGTTGCAACTTAAAGGGACGTCAAAGGAGCTTGTTCTAGTCTTTTTCACCACCATTTTCTCATCACTTTGCATATTCATCCCTAGCCATAAGCTAGTAGTAAGTCTCATTTTAACTTGTTTCATCTTGTTCAAAATTAGGATTTGTAGTATGATGTGTTGTTTAAATCACTAAAAGAACAAAAGACTAGAAGATGTTAAACAAAATTAAAGAATATTAAACTTACATAAAAGTTTACTTATGTATGAATTATGAAGCGGAATCTTGTCGGTTGAGGGTTGGTTAAATCATACTTGATGTTTGATTGTTGGTTTCTTGTTAAATCCATTGTTCGGACACTCGTTGATGCGATTTAGTAATGCTTAAACCACGAAACAGCATTCTGATGTACTTTTTCAGCCGCATTCAACAGGCCGTAAACAGACTTTAACAAATCGAAAAACGGAATTTCTGAAGCCTAAATCGGGTCTTTTCGAAAAACGAAGAAAATGGCGCTGGAATCGTATTTTTTTGAGGTCGTTTACTATTTTAAAAGTCTGTTTTCGTGACAGCAGCTAAGGCTGATTTTTACTGCAGTAAAATGGGCTGTACGTTTTCGGTCGTAATTTGAAACCTGAATTGAACCAGCCCCTAAAATTCATACCATAGATAGTCACTGATGTATTTGTGACCCTCGAACTGGAATTTTGTCAAACGGACTTACGAGGAATTTTAGACGAATTATCCCGTGAACTGCAATCAGAATGTAGTAAATCTGATTGCAGTCCGGTAAACGAATTTCTATAAAATATTGGTAATGAACCGGACCCCGATATTTTTACACAATAAAATATGGAACGTTTAAGACATCCTGTAAAAATTTGGGAATTTTTGGAATAATTTAACTATTTTATTTAAAGGTCCGAAAAACAGCCGGTTTTGAATATTAATGCTGAATTGACATAAGTTGTGACTTGCATGTCTAAATGTCGAGTATGCTATCAGTGAATGATTTAGCATGTATTGTGTGTTACGTGCAATATCGTATGTTTGTTTATGAGTGGGGAATGGATGGGAGGTTTATATGGGCATAAATCGTTAAAGTGTGTACCTGTTATGTGGACGAAGTAATGTGCAAATAAACCATACGTAGGATACGTGTTATGCATGAGAAACTGATTGTTATCCGTACCTTATTAGGACGTGATTGACCGACCTTGACTGTTAACTATATTTGAGAACCTAACCGAGCAAACCGAGGTGAGTTCACACTCTTTCTAAGGCATGGGATTCCCAGGGATTGGGAATGGGATTGAATAACTACTTGTACTATCATTACTATTAAACTACTTTTTACTGTCCTCGGATTGAAGGGCACGTACGTAAAACCTACGTACACGATCATAAGACCATCAACTCTATCACTTTAAGTCCCTCATTTATCGACTTAATCGCCGAGGCCTATAGCGAGCGGGTCATTAGTTAATAGCGCTATTAGGTTTAACAAACATCACACCGTGCCAGCCGGACGGGCGTGTACTAATGGACTATGGGCAAAGGGTCAATGCTGATAGACATTGACTTAGGGCACCTCTTATATTTTCGTAGCAGTCGATACGCGTGGTCTAGTAACATATGGGAAACCCCCACTAATCTTCGCAAACATGTCAGAAAGACCGCGATGCAAACTTATACGATACATGGTTTTCAAAACGAACAGATGATTTACGAAACGAATGCTATAACTAAACAACCAACTGTGAATTCACTCAACTTTGTTGTTGACTCATTGTTACATGCCTTACAGGTCGCTAAACATTTGGAGCTTGTACGAGGAAGGAGTCGTTGTGGTGTGCGGACGGTTATGTCCAGTGTTTAATGTTTAAAACATTATGAACTTATTAAACCTATGTGTTGGACTTTAAACTTATGAACTGTGAACTTATGTTTTGAACTTTACGTTTATGCTTCCGCTGTCTAAATTAAAAACTTGGTTAACTAGCTTTTGGTCACCAATCGTATTTTGGTTGTCTTTATTTACTTAAGTACGTTGTTCAGTATGATTGGTGGCTCGATCCTGGTCACGTCACGCCTCCAAGCGGTGGAACTCCGCAGGGTGGATTTTGGGGGTGTGACAGATATGCTAAGGGATTGTGTTATTGATTTAGGTGGAAGTTGGGATGATCATCTTCCGTTGATTGAATTTTTGTATAATAATAGTTATCATTCAAGTATTCAAGCTGCACCTTTCGAAACTTTGTATGGAAGAAAGTGCAGGATGCCAGTTTGTTGGGCAGAAGTTGGAGATGTCCAACTAACAGGACCTGATATAGTCCTGGAGACGACAGACTACAGATACGTGATCGTCTCAAAGCTGCCAGGGATAGGCAGAAAAGCTACGCAGATAAAAGGCGTAAACCTCTGAAATTCGAGGTAGGTGACAAAGTGCTACTTAAAGTATCACCCTGGAAAGGGGTAATGCGTTTTGGCAAGAAGGGCAAGCTAAGCCCTAGATACATAGGACCATTCGAGATCATCGAATGCGTCGGAACTGTAGCTTACAAGCTAGATCTGCCAGAAGAGCTCGGCGGAATCCATAATGTAATTCACATCTGCAACTTAAAGAAATATCTAGCAGATGAATCGCTAGCCATGTCACATAAGGATGTGCATATTGATGAGAGCTTAAAGTTTGTTGAAAAACCTTTGTCGATCAAGGATCGACAGGTTAAGAAACTTCGAAAGAAGCACGTACCGATTGTGAAGGTTTAATGGGATGCCCGTAGAGGTCCCGAATACACGTGGGAGGTTGAGTCCACAATGAAACAGAAATACCCTCATTTATTTCCGTAAATCTCGAGGTTGAGATTTCTTTTAAGGGGGTGAGGATGTAACACCTCGTAAAATCACGACCAATATAACGAAGACACGTGTCATGGACTTTAAACGTGTAATAGATTGTTTCTGAGGGGCTAAAATTGTCAAAGGATGTAAATATGTGAATAAAGGGATCCAAAGTGTCAACATGCCTAACTTGTGCCTCTGATTGACCTCACACGACATTCGTATTCTTTAACGAATAATTTGTCGAGCTTAGAAAGTCGTTTGTGTTAAAAATAAGGATCTTGCGAAACATAGGGGTTAAAAGTGTCAACATGTTGAAAGTAACCTCTGAGTGACCTTTTAACAATCCCAAAAACATTGTAATAATTATATACTTTTCTCACAAGAATATCGGATATTAATTCTGTGGAGTTTCAAAGATAACAATACTTTTCGGGTGATCGTATGACTAACCGGGAGCTTAACGGAGTTAGTTTGTGACTCAATGTCCTTAAAAGTTAACTATGGGGGTCCAAAATGCGATAAATAAAAATTAAATAAACATAATATGGACCAGGGACCGAAACTGCAAATGCTGAAAGTTGTTTTCCGGTTGCACAAGAGCGTCGCGCCCCGCGTAGACTCCTTAAGAGTCCTACGCGGGCCGCGTAGACCTATCAGATGCAGAAAAAAAATGGACAGGTGCATGTAAAGCCTGTTGCACCGCCTTTGCATGCTTGTTTTCGAATTCAGGAGCTGAGCCAACAGTATTTCATGCATAGGGGACACCTGGAATCATCAGAAATCAGTTGTAGGCTTGTGTGGAATGATCTTGTGATGTTTTAATTCCTATATAAAGAACCTTGTTTGCATCATTCTTGCATTCACTTAGAAATTTATTCATAACTCACTCTTGGGAGCCTCCTGGAGCTCAAGGTCATTTTCTAAGAATCATTACTTGTGCTAAGTACTTCAGTAAGCATTCTTAACCTATATAGTTCAAGTTTTATTAGTCTAATGACCAAAAGTCAAAGCCGTCATAATTAAGCTTTGACTTAGTGATTAATCACTAATGGTCCAGTCATTTTTCGAATTGAAAGTGGCAATGAGTTGGTAATTATGTGGGTAATAAACCCTTAAAAGGGCACCCACTGATTATCACTCTAACTTGTTCAATTGTCGGGTTAAACTTAATATTAAAAACTCAACAGAAGCTATTTTTACAAATAAATTCATAACTGATAATGTAGAAGTTATGGAACATGTTTTAACACTAAAATGACTTGGTAAATAATGTAAGAACATGTCTAAGCATGTTCAACCCGACACTTCTGAGTTTAGGCTCGGTTCGGAACCGAAAGTCGCAAAAGTAAACTTTTGCTTTGACTTTCAGTTCTGACCCGATTTAGCTTAGTTTAGATATGCCTTAGGGTTCCTTTAGGACCAGGTTATAGGTAAGTATAACCCTCTGAGGTTATACAACTTGGTTCCTTATTAATCCGATTCATTGCATGTTTCCGTTAATTGCTTAAATGTTGACCATTATGCCCTTTTGACATTAAAACGAGATTTTAAAAATGTGAGAGAACAAAAACCTTTGTTACTGATTTTTAAACATGTCCTAAAAATTTGACATCAGTTTGAGGTCTAAATTAGGAGTTATGCTCAATATCGTAAATTGAAGCCTTTTTATTAATTAAACAGCATTTTTGGCATAGAACCTAGTTAAACCCAAATTTTGACACCAAACCTTTTACCCACTGATGTAATATAATATTTTGGGATTTCTGAAGATTTTTATTAATTTTTAAACTGATCACAACATGGTGTTCTTGCCTTGATTCGGTAATTGACGGTTATACCCTTTTTGCTAATAAAATGAGTTTTACATAACATTTGGATACCAAATCTTTTTCTACTGATTTCTTATGTTAAATAAAATATTTTAAGCCTTCTGGACTGATAAAAATCTCAGCTTTCCTTATATAACCTGAAAATCGCTTAAAACCGACTTTTTACGCTTTTTAAACACATAGTATGGGTTAAAACTATTTTTGACACATAAGACTTATTACCTACTGATATTATAAGTAAATTTTTATACTTTAACAGTAAGTAAAAGTTTTGAACTCAGATTTCCAAATTTAACCTTTAAAGCTTGTGTGAAATGACCAAAATACCCCTACAGTGCATAGTTTGGTTATAAATGATAAATTTCACATATTTGCAATACCTTACTGATATGACTTGCAAAAATAAATATTTTTACTGATCATTTTAGACCAGAACCTCAGATTATCATTTAACCTCTTTTATAATCTTTAAAAATGACCAAAATACCCCTACGGGGCTTAAATTGATTTTAAATCCGTTTTGGGCAAAATGGAAGGTATCCTACTGATATCACAACATATTTAAGGCATATTAACTTGTGAAACCTGTATATGACTCTTTTGGTTACCCGTTATGCATTATTCGCGTTCGGTGCGGTTTATGTAACTAGTTTGCATAAATTGACCGAAACGGGTCAAACCTTATCATTTTTTCTTCAAAATCCAGAATGTGTTTAGTTTACCCATATTATACAAGTCTTCATACTTGTCGGGTCTAAACCACATTCTAATCCGGTCTTCGCTTAATCTTGCGTTTTGAGCCGTAAACCTTTCTTTAAAACTAACCGGTCTAAGTTTAAACTTAAGTAAGACCCGTTAGGAATCTAATAGGTTATTAAAACCTTCGTTCCAGATTTAGGAGCCCAGTAAAAGATATTTGCACTTGCTGGTTGTATACGGTTGAGATAAATTGTATATTTTGCTCAGGTAAATACTTTTAACTTATTTTCCGTTATACGGGCTTGGGATACGGCATTATAATAATACCGCTTGGTCGGGTGTGTAGTTATTTAAATCGGATTGTGATTAATATATTTACATAACTCGTTTTAATCTGTTTTGTTTGGTGCAATGCCTTTGGGGGGTTAATGACCATGTCCTGGATATCCTCGGGTCATTCATTGAAATGGCCACGACTTAAGCACGGGGTGTAGGCATACACCTGACAGTTGCGTATGTATAAATGGTATCCCACAATAAGGAGTTTTCCTTGTGGGCATTATACCTGTGGTGTGTTAGTTAATCTTGTCCGGCTCTTCTAACCGGCCCTGATGGACGACAAACATATAAAACTGTATACAAGATTATTTTTAAAATAATTGTCCCAGGTTATAAAAGATTATTTGTGCCTTGTGCATTTAAATCTATTTTTCTTAAATATTTTCAAAAGAGTCGGTTAATTATATTTACCAGTGTAAACTGACGTATTTTCCAAAAGGTTAAGTGTAGGTACTATGCGAAATAGGCTGGCTACTCCTTAGTGAATAAATAAAGAGTCTTGCAAGCTTTATCACTTTAAAATCTGTTGAACAATATTTCCTTTGTTTTTGATCCGCCTGTGGATCCTTTTACATTCCATCTGTAATACTTATGTTACTTTCATTCGGTTTGTAATATATTTTACTTTTAGACTTCCGCTGTGCATTGATCTGTGGTAAATTGACTATGATGATATCAACTACATCACGATACTCCCCACCGGGCCCACCGGTAATACGTGGAAATATCGGGGTGTGACAGGTTGGTATCAGAGCCAACATTGAGTGAATTAAACACTGTCCTTTTGTGTTTAATCTCAATGACACAGTTTGCACATTCCTCAACCTCCGAGTCTAGGCTAACAACATAGGACTAATCCTAATCTTATTGCTTTCTTTTGTTTGTTTTGACAGGATCAACAAAAATGCTGCCAAGATTCAGGAGAGGAGGACGAGGCAAGGTGCCATTTACTGCGCCTAACGATCATGAGGCCGGGCCTTCACACCGGCGGTCTCCGTCAGCAACCATGAGCACTCAAGAAGACTGGAGGACCTATTTGGAACCCGCGAGGCGATCTGTCTCGCTTAGCTCATCACCCTCTTACCACCATTCTTTTGGGCCAAAATCGGAGAACGAGCCCAATGATTCACACCACTCCTACTTACCACTGCAGCGATCGGGGTCACACCGCGCATTTCAAGACCCGACCCCGTATTTCCAGAGCCGGTTCAATCCGGTGAATCAGGTGCAAGAACCAGTGGGTTTTAACCCATTGGGACCAGAAGATCATTTTTCCGGTGATCAAGACATGGATGTGGACGAAGATCCGGATCCTGCCGAACCACCATCTGGAACACCCACTCATCCCATCGAGATTTCAGATGGGTCATCTTTTCATGGATCACCTTATCGTGGTCCATACAGCTATGAAGCAGGGTTTGCCTCATACCCTTGGAGTTCACTCCCCCTTTTAACCCACCTCTTCAGCAGCAGCAGGATCCCTCCGAGGATTCACGATTCCAGGCTGTAACTCCACTGCCACCGCCGCCGCCAGAGCAGAAGCCGCCTCAAGAACCACCGAGGCATAGGAGATCAGGAGCACGGATGTCCGTGCGAGGGGGATTCCACTTCAGCACCCCTCAACACTCAAGTGGCAGCCACTACCCACCACTATACGAAGACCCGCATATGGGTGGGCCTTAAAACCCCGTTTCTGAGGTGGACTCTGCGCCAGTCGCACCACCACCAATGGGTTTTGATAACCCAATTCCTTCCTACACCGGTGCAGTGGCGTATAACCCTTTTGAGCAGCCAGCCTACCCGGGGTACAACTACTACAAGGCCCCAGCCGTCGACCCGTACGTAGAGGCGGCCAACTACAATGCTCTTCAACCTGAAGGGCCCTATGCAGCTTCATACCAATGTGGGTACCAAGCTTTTGGGTATTCATACCCGCCACCTCCTCAACCTCCGCAGCAGCAGCCGCCGCAGCCGCCACTGATACCGCCACCGCAACAACAGGAGATTCTTCAGAGGTTGAGCCAGGTGGAACGAGAGATTCAAGAAGAGCGTAGGAGCCACCGGGGATTTCTTAAGGGTTTGGCGAATCTGATCAAAGGGAAGAAGAAGAGGGATTTTTGAAGATTCCTTATTTATTTATGTTGTAATTTCTTTGTTTCAATCAAGTCCCTACGTGGACATCTATTTATGTATTCAGTCCCTGCGAGGACTTGTATTTTCATTTTAGCCCCTGCATGGGCAAGTTATTTCTGTTAAAGTCCCGTTTAGGGCACCTATGTACTCCTTCTTAATTTAATGGAATGTTTTAATTCAAATTTCACTTTGTCATTATATGTATGATTATAATATATAAAACAAAATATCATTCCTTTTAGAAATCAATCTGCCATTATATATTAAAGAAAATCTTAAAGGCAAAACCTAGTCCATGTGTCATTTTAAGACAGGACCATGATGGTAGTTTCTTTTTAAGATTCAAATCCTTGTTAACATCTGAAAACATGTTAACACTCCTGGAAAATGTGATTCGATAAAATCACATACGTCATCCTTATATTGGATTCTTCCAATTCCTTTCCTTATTATTTAAACATCCATTTGTGATGTAGGGCCTACGGGCCATATTCATTGTCATATAAGACAAAGGACAGTTGTAGTCTATGACTCCCTGTCAAGAAAGGTAATGAACTACGTTCAAACCTAAATGCCTTGAATCTATAAAATCATGGCTTATAAATTAAAAATTTATCCATGTGACTAGGACTTTGTGTGCCACTCTAATATCCTTAATAGTTTATAAACTGGGAAAAAATATAATAAAAGTTCAAATAAATTAGATTGACCAATATGGTTTATAGTTACCATGGTTAATGAATTGCCATAAAATACAATTCCATAATAGACTCCTGAATAAATCTTGTCAATATTTTATGTAGCAATCAAGCTACATGGCTGGGTCAGATGAAGTCAACAGTCACCCGAGGGAGAATCATGACACTTCCAGAGTTAATGTAGCGGGCGCGGAATTGCAGGCATTAATAGACCATGCCGTTACTCGAGCTCTTGACAGACAATTTAATGAATCGAGTGGAACTCGCGTTAGAACTCACTCTGTACCACATTCAAAACCACCCTACAAGACTCATACAGCTCGCAAGAGTGATTCTCATCACTCATCAAATCAGAGGAGTGTTCCATCTAAGAAACTAGTGCTCAATCAAGAGCCACGTGTTAAGGGCTATTCTTATAAGTATTTTGTCTCCTACAAGCCCAGGGATTTCACAGGGGAGAAAGGAGCCATCGATTGTATGACGTGGCTCGACGAGATGGACACTGTGGTTGATATTAGTGGTTGTGCAGAGCAAGATATTGTGAAGTTTGTGTCACAATCGTTTAAAGGAGAAGCTCTAGCTTGGTGGAGGTCATTGATCCTGTAGGATCGTTTTGGGACCCAAACGAGTCGATCAGAAGAGATCTTCACCAATACAAAAGGCGGAAACAGATGTATTGGTGTTATTTCACCTGTAAAGCACAAGAAATCACTTTAAACTATCTTTTGATTGATATTAGATCGATTACAATGCTGTAGACACTTCGGCAGAGCTTCGCTACCGGAATCAGAATCGTTACAAATGCCAAGGCACATCAGGTATTTATAGGCTGGGTGATTTCGCTTGAAATGGTCCAAGCGGAATCTGATTTCGCACGGAATTACTTCAAACGAAATCATCATGTTAATTTCGTTTGAAATGACATATGTGTCATTTCAAGCGAAATACCTATAAACATACTATTCTCGTCTTTCGTGCCCTGATCTATCTATACAAATACAAGACTCGATACAAGACGAAGTCGACAGACGGATGTACCAACAGACTCCCCCTCGGATGTTGACGAAGTCTTCGGTGTCGAGTCTTCGGTTGTCAATCTTCAGCCTTTATCAGTCTTCTCGCTCTCTCCAAAAATTCTCCAATGTAAGCATCCTCAATCAATCTCTTTCTTCTCTCTTCCTTAAGATCACCAGCATAAGCAGCTTCCATCTTCAAACTCTCTCTTGATGTCATCAGACTCCCCCTTTCGCTAAGCTGGGATCGCAGTCTGGAATTCACTTTTCACAGGTTCTAAGATCGTAACCTGACTTTTCTCAACCTCAGGTATCGGAACCTGGCTAACCTGCACATTCTCTACCACAAACATAAGTTTCACAAATTTAAAAATATTTGATAAAATTATATCATTTGCAGGTATTTTTACAGAATGATTTATCATTTAAAAACTTCTGATGACCATTTGTAAGCAAACATTCTTCATTTCAAACACACTTCTCCCAAACCTGTTGTTCATCATGTTTAGCACTTTAGAATTTTGAAAATCAGTTCTTCAACATCAGTTGTCGAAAATCTTTTTGAATTTTTCAAAATTTATGCTAAAAAACACTAAAATCTTTTTGGTATTTTGATTTTAACAAAACGCAGTAAAGAAATATTTACAGACAAAATTTTTGTGAGTTTGTGTAAGAGGATCATATCAGTTTATGAGACAAATCACCAACACCATTAAGCTTTAAACATTTTAAGTTCTAAACGATTCACGTAGATTGTCAGTATACTGATTCATTTAAATTTTCACACAAAGTTCAAGTGTTTCGAGATACGAAATTAGTGTTTTAGAGACTTAAACTTATTCGCGTGTCCCACCTCAGAATATACTCCCGTATTCAGATCCCAATATTCAGTCTTACAGGTGAGTATACCTAGATGATATCTGTAAGGGGTTAAATGTGAGGGCCGTGAGAGCTCAGGCTATTGCTTCCGCAAAATCAGAGAGATGACGGCTTCGACTTTTGGTGGGTTCCCTTTAGAGAATCTTTTCTTCAACAGCACATGATTAGCATTTTGCAATGTTTCATCATTTTTTATGCTGAGGGTGGGCTATATTTCAAGCAAGCGTAAAGTATTCTCTGGGGACTAGGCCATTGCTTCCGCAAAATCGAAGTCCCGGGATAATACCCCAGATATCACTAAGCATAAAGACCTAGTATCTCAGAAAGAGGTACCTTTCAAACAAGATTTCGGGGTTACCCATATATCCGAGAGATGTTCCCCACGAGATAAGTAAGTTTGAAATTTAGGTTTATATCTCGATACAATCTACTAAATGTGCGAAAACCTACTGGCACATCATCAGTGAGACCGTTTATCACATATTGACTTTCCAATTCTTTAGCATGCTGTGACCGTCCACTGATGTACTATCATTTCCTCTTTTTCACAACAAAACTCATTTTTGATTTTATCATGTTTTTGGCTTTTTCAAATTTTCTAATGTTTTTGGATTTTCTGAAAATTCTTACTCCCCCTAAAATTCAAAATCATTTAAAGAAACTTTGAAAACAAACTATACAAGTAAAATGACAACTGATATCAAATCACTTCAAATCGCCATCCACTTGGCATAAACAATCAGAACTCCCCTTGACAACAAACTATTTTCCCATTATGATTTCAAAACACTTAAGTTTGTTTTAATCAAATGGTTTTTCCCGAAAAATAAGTTTTGTTTTCATTATAAACCACTTGTAGGTTAGGGGATCTCATCACATTGTTCATTCATTTTCAACCTTTTGAAAAATATAACAATTTTAAGTTCAAATAACAAACACCAGTTGTAGAAAATCAAGTACAACTTAATGTCCCTGATTTACCACTTGTAAGTCGAAATATCAATAAACAATTTACCAACATTCACATTTGTGATATTTCTCAAGAAAGATGCTGATTCCTGCTCCACGATTACCAACTTGGGAGCTCCGGCAAGTCCTAATTTTTCACTCATCATAATAGGTTCCATCCCAGTCACAAACCTGGGATGACTCACCCTTACCTGGTTTCTTCATTTTTTTTCTCATAAAACTCCTTTACCCCTTTAACCTTCCCATCAACCATTTTTCAATATCAAATTCTTTCTTTTCTGAGAAAAATTGATTTGAAATCTCAATTTTACCAACTTTTTGTTTAAAATTTTCAGCTCGCAATGGTGGAAAATTGACATCATCCATTGACGGTACTGACGTTTCCAATTTTAACTCAACACGTGGCTCCTATGACTTTGTGGAATCAGATTTATCGCCTGAAAATAGCTTCTCTGATTTTGACAAATAAGAATCATTGCTAGAACTATCATCAGATTTCTTAACAACCCACTTGTGATTGTCAAGATTTGCTTTCCTCTTGTAAAACCTTTTTGAACAATCACCAACCTCAAACTTCGAATTTTTGAAAACTTTAAATTGTTTGGTTGGTGGTTCATTTTCAACAATCTTTCCTTTCAGTTTTTCAGAGACTCCCTGTTTTGTTTGAATTGCCTTTAGACAATTCCTAGCAATATGACCAACTGTTTTGCATTGAAAACAGGTTCTTGTCTCCTTCTTTTGTTGAGCAACTTCCTTCTTCATCTCTTCTTGCTTCTTAGCAAGGAATTCTTTATTTGATTGATTCCTGAACAACTTCTCCTTTTCTTCTTCAGTTGACATTCCTGAAACAAACACAGTTTTTGATTTATAGGTTTTCTCATTTTTATGGTTTTTTGATGGAATAAATCCAAGACCTTTTCTTTTGAAATTACCATTATGGTTTGGTTTCTTTTGAAAACCAGAACCAGAATTGTAACGCTTTTTCTTGTTTTCTCTTTGTTGAACTCTTGAGGTGTACTTTTTTAGGTTTTTCAGAAAGATTTACATCTTTTATTTCAGAAATATTAATTTCTATTAGTTTGAAAACCTTTTTGATCATTTCAGTTTTAACACCTCTTATTGGAAATTCTTCATCAGAGTATAATTTGTCCGAATCACTCAAAGTATATGCTACTTTGAATGTTTCATTATTCAAATTAGACTTTGATAACAGAAATTCTTTATTGTAAACCCTTTTGTCCTTTTTGACTGTTGACTTTGACTGGTCAGACTTTGACTCTGAGTTTAACTCCGACTTTGACTCCTCGATTTCATCATTATCCAACACCTGATAGACCACTTTCTTTATTAATTCGGACTCATGATCAGTGTTAGACGATGTGAAAGTAACATCAATGTTGTCTGGCAAGTTTTCTGTAGACTCAGACTCCCACTGTAAATTGGTTGCCTTTTTTACTCTTTCTGAATTTGGATTTCTAGGAGAATATCCATTTTCAAGCGGGGATGGACACTTGTTGTAATTTGCACTTTGTTTCTTACCAGATGTCTTCATTTCAGTGTCCTTCTTCTTTTCAGAACTCTTTTATTCAGATACTTCATCTTCATCAAATGCCTTCATGCCTTCAACGGTTTGATAAATCCTGTCAATAACATAAGAAGTACATGAGTAACTTTTTAATAAACGGTTTACTCTTTCTGTTTCAATTCGCTGAGTTTCCAGTTTTTGTTCCAGAACGGCACACTTCTCAATGTAATTGTTAACGACTTTCTGCTTTGTCATGAAAGCTCCTTGAAGTGTCTTCATAGCCGTTGCTTGTTCACTGCTAGATTGATTGTATTGATTCATTGCTTTATTCAGAACATCATAAGATTCCTTCAATCTGTTCATGTTATGAATCAATGTACTGTTCTGCTTCTTCACTGCTTCACAATTTTCACATTTCACAGGAACTTTTTGTGCATTAACTTCTTCATCAACTTTGAAAGCTGGAATGTCTTTTATTTTCTTCCTTATCACAGGAACTTCTTCATTATCAATGCTGACAGGTTTCTTAATCTTTTTCTCTTTCTTTTTCTTTTGAGTCTTTTCATCATCACTGTCACTCTCTTCCATCATTTTTAAATGTTTTTCCATTCTTCTTGCATAATAATCATCATTATTATCACTATCTTCAGCAACTCGAGCAACAAAAGCTTTGTGATTTGGATTTTTGTTAGGATCATAATTATCCCAACTGAAATTTGCCCAGCTAAACCCTTCTGGTTATTTTTCATCATCTTGGTTTATCAGACATGCTTTACTATCAGCTGAAACATATTTATCCCAACTGAAATCTTTTGTTGACTTTTTATCATCTTGATTCACCATACAAGCTCTTTTTGATGATTCTTCGATTGCCTTTCTGGCATGTGCAGTTTGTGGTTCTTGTTGTTGTTGAGCAACTTGATGATAAATTGCTTTCCGATAATAGTCATTGTTGTTGAACGGATTTTGAGCTCCACTTGCTTCGTGGTTTTTTCACTCCCTCTTGAAATGTCCTTTTTCCCTGGAACGAAAACAAGTAACTTTTGATTTATCAAATCCTAAAGTAGAAACATTTGCATCACGGAAATCATCTCTTCCCGTGATTTGTTTAAACTTCTCAGCTCTCCTCAACACACTCGCCAAACACCATTTTATATCCATCAATTCCAGCTCTTCAGCATCAATCTTGTTGGACCGTGTTCCGACCCTGAAAAGTCAGTCAAGGACATTCATCTCCACGTATAAAGGCGGAATCAATACACGCAAAGTAACAACAGCTTTTCTCTTTAATTTCTTCTTTATTTCTGCTTTCTGAGTTAATTTTGACAGAGTTTTGTTACCACAAGCAAGACCTAGGTTCGCTCCAACGTACACACACACTGACCAGGTTCCGCTTATGATGCCTATATATAGCTCCTGAGGTTTCGCTCCAATGTCATGACCAAATAAGCGAAACCTCCTAGTTACCTTATAAGCGAAACCACATGAATCCCTATGAGCGAAACCCTTGATGTACCTATAAGCGAAACCTACACTTAACAATGTACATACAAGCGAAACCTCAACATAATATCCTAATTTGACATTCAAACTCCTATGTTGACCTATTTTGACCTAAGACTTGATACAGACGAAGTCAACAGACATTCCGTGCACTAACAGACTCCCCCTTGGATGTTGACGAAGTTTTCAGCTCCGAGTCTTCAGTCTTGGTCATTTTGCCTTCTCATTCAGATTGTAACATTGTAAGCATCCTTCAATCTCTTGATCAGATTCACACTTTAACTCTTACACCAGGATCTCATCACTGGCTCTGTCAACAACAGCTTTATCATCAGTAGGCTCCCCCTTTCGTCAAGCTTCCATGCTTTTAGGGATCGACACCTAGCTTTCCAGCTACAAGCTCCTCCTAACTTTCAGCTTGTCTTCAGACTCCCCCTTAGACTCTGCTCTCGGGATCGTAGTCTGAACTTTTCCTGCAATTACTCATACAACTATAAGTAACAACATTTTAATCTTCCAGATATCGTAATCTAACAATTCAATCTCCTCAAAATCACTTCTCATAAATTTGGCAGTTTCATCGAATCGTATCGGAAACTAGCTCTATAACAATATAAGCATCCAAATCCCCCACAGTTAATCATCAATGTCCAAACTAATGACCTTGGAGATATCACAAACTGTTTTTGATTTTTGATTTTAAAACTTCAAGTTTCAAATTAATGAACTTGTTTTATTTTCAGAAACACAATCAGCTTACTTAGATTTTGAAACTCAGCACTCAGACATCGGTTGTCGAAAATAAAGCAGAAATCAAAATATTTTTGTATCTTCTGAAAACATAAAGCAGTAAAGAAATATGTACAAACATATTTACAGACAATATTTTTTGTTTGAGTATGCGTCAGAGAATCATATCAGTTTTTGACAAGTCACAAGTACCGTTGAGCTTAATTTCACATTAAGAATTAAACAATTCACTTAGATTGTCGATATACTTGTCCACTTAAATTTTCATACAAATTTCAACTGATTCAGGATACGAATTAGGTGAATTAGTGACTTAAACTTATACGTGTGTCCCACCTCTTGAATATACTCCCGTATCCAGATCCCAATATTCAGTCTTACAGGTAAGTATAACACAAATGATATCTGTAAGGGGTTAATAAATTATGAAGAATCATGAGAGCTCAGGTCAGAACTACCGTTCAGCAGAGAGATCATGACTCAACTTGGGTGTGTCCCCTTTAGAGGATCTTTTTTACAACAGCATTGCTAAGCAATTTTATTGTCTTATCATATATGCTGAGGGTGATGCTGTGTTTCAAGCATTTGCAGAAAGTATTATTCGAGGACTAGGTCAGAACTTCCATTCAGCAGAAGTCCCAGAATAATACCCCAGATATCACTGAGTATAAAAACCTAGTATATCAGAAAAAGGAACCTTTCAAACGAGATTTCAGGGGTTACCTATATATCCAAGTAGTGTTCCCCATGAAATAAGCAAGTTTGAATTTAGGTTTATATCCCGAAAAAGTTTACTAAATGTATAAAAACCTACCGACATATCATCAGTGAGACTGTTTAACGCTATTTAAACATTCCATTTCTTTAGCATACTGTAACTGTCTACTGATGTACTATCATTTCCTCTTTTTACGCAAAACTCAAATTTTTTAATTTTTATCATGTTTTTGGCTTTTTCAAATTTTCTAATGTTTTTGAATTTTCTGACAAATTTTTCTCCTCCTAAAATGCAAAACCATTTAAAGAAAATTTGACAACCAACACTGATAGCTTTGTCTCGCCATCCATTTTCTGCTTAAAGTGCTCTGATTTGCAGAAAATATACATACCCCCATGATTTACAACCCATTGATATTTTACAGTTTGAAAACCGTTTTTCAATCTTGTGAAATTAATCATGTTTGTTCAGCCGTGAGGGTTTCGGCATATTCAATCAACATACACTCAAAACAATATTAAAGACAACATATTTTTGGTTTTTCAAATTTTAACAAACTAAAAACATATTTTTGGTTTTAAATTTTTTCAATTTTTAGGATTTTGAAAATATTGTTTATTTATGTACAGAAATTGATAAACTCCCTGTTTAACCAAACTAGGGTTCTGCAACCTCTTCCTGTGCCAGGCTGCTCCAACTACCATTCTCACAATCTTCAGCTTCGTTGAGCACCTGCACATTTCAAACTTTATCAATCATTTGAACAGTTTAGCCCAGGTCTGTTGGACCTTAGGCATTTCAACACAATAATGTTCATTTAATTTTGGAAACTCTTTGTCATTTAAAACTTTTTCAGCGTTGACTTCAACTTTCTCATCTTTTACCGACGTCACTTGTTTCTTAGCACAACACATTTGACCTTCCGGAGTACCTCTTTTGTAAAAGTTTGTCTCTTTTTGAACCTTTTGATTTTGAATAACATTTTTAGGTTTCCAAAACTCTTGAGGTTTTGTCATATCAACAGATGTTCTCCAACTCTGTGTTGTTCTGAATCTGGGTGTGTGAAAATTCCAGGTCTGTCTTGAATCGAACCTGTTCAGGTTTGATTTCCAATTTTGATTTGAAACAAACTTGTTTGTATTGTACCTCCAAGTTTGTTTCGAATCAAATCTGGTTGACCTTGGTTTCACATCCTCAGATTTCTGTTTTTCAACATCAATAGGCTTTGGATTTGGACACTTTCGTGCAACATGTCCAATTTGATCACATTTAAAACACACTTTCTTTGAAACATCCTTGGCCTGTTGTTGTTTCTTTTTCATAGTCTCAAACTCCTCATTAGACTGCTGTCCAAATTTGAGTTTTTCCTCTTCTTTCAAACTTTTCCCTTGAACAAAACTCATCTTTTGTTGCAAACTTGGTTTTTTACTTTGATTCCAATTCCGTTTCTTTTTATAACCCAAACCAGCCTTCATATTTTTCTTCTTAAAACCAGGTTTGTTATAAAAAGATTTATGACCTTTACCAGCAAACTTAGAAATCTCAGACTTCTCAATCTCAACCATTTTAAAAACTTTATCGACCTTCTCTGAAATCACATTCTGAATCGGGAATACAGCATCTAAGAATAGTTTGTCCGATCCAATCATGGTATAAACCAATCCTTTTGAATCATCATTCAAATTTTTCTCGGATTTTGTGTTTTTCAGATAACCATCATAAAGATTTCCTTCATTTTCATCCTGTGATTCAGACTTACCTTTTGTAGACTCATCTTTCAAAACGCTTTCAACAACCTTACTTACCACCTCGGAATCATTAGCATCATCAGATTTGGAGTAAGTCACATCGATACTTTCAGGTAACTGGTCAGCTATGTTTAAACCCTTTGCCACCTTTTCCTCATCATAAAAAGTATAATTGTTTCTCAATGGTGGTGGTACCTGATGAAATTCTGAACCAATACCCTTTTTGCAATTGTCAGTATCTTTGTTATCTGGTGTGATGTTGAAAATGCGTTCGAGAATGTACGAAGAGTTATGATAACTTTGAAGTTTTGTAACAATCTTTTCTTTTTCAGCCAAGACTTGTTTAAGACTAGCAATTTCATCAACACATTTGTTCAATTCAATTTGCTTTTCTTTAAATTTTCTTTCATACATTTCTTTAGTGACTAAAGTTTCTGATAATCTTTTATCAAAACTTTTGACTTGGCTCTTCAAAGTATCATAAGCTTCTTGTACTCTCTGACTCGACCACTTTAAAGAATCATACTGTTTTTGTAAATCTTGAAATTTAGATTCTTTTTCAACACAATCGACACATTTTGCTGAACACAGTTGTCTATAAACATCATTATCCTTTTCAAGACCTTGACATTTCTGTGTCAATTTTTCAACTTTTAGTTTCAAAATTTCTTCTTTTTCAATCATTTCTTTACATTTTATTGTGAAAACATTTTCAAGTTTAACTATGTCATTATCTTTTGTTTTTATGATGTCATCTTTTTCAGTACAAGCTTTGCACATTTCTATGCAATTCCTGCACTTGTTTTCTTTTTCATCAACCATTTCAACATTCGATAGATCAGTAGATTTTCTAACCTCAGTCTCATTCAGCACCGGTTCTTCTGTTTCAGCTTTCTGATCTTGCTCTTTGTTCTCCTCTTTTTGAGCTTCTTCATTCTTCTGTTCTTCTTCAGCTTTCTGTTCCTCTTTAGCAGCAATCTTCACAACAGTCTTTACTTCTTCAATAATCTTTTTCAATTCTTCTTCTTTTCTCTTCTTCATTTCTACCACCTTTGGTAGACTTGCTTCACAAACCTCTCTTATCTTCTTCTCCAAATCAGGCAGATAAGCTTTATCAGATAACCTTCGTGTGTTGAAAGTAGCCTGCCTTGGAACCAAATTTGTTACAGCTTCAAAATCCACTTTTGATGGGTCAACAACTGGATTACCCCGTGGATCCATGTAACATTCCAACTCATCATTCCATCGTTTGGCTCTCTGAGCTTCTTTGAATGGTTCGTTTAATTTTCCGATTTCCCATCTTGCATAATCTGCTTTCCACCATCTATCAGGATCAGCATCAGCCACAAATGCATATCCAACTGCATCTTCTTCAGGGCAAACTTGACTCCAGTCGTAACCTTCATCGTCATATATAACTGCAAGAGCCCTTGATTTTTCTTCAGGCTGTTTCAACCTTGGAGGCTCAGACTTGTTCTGATGGTAGATCGCTTTCTTGTAATAATCTTCGTTGAACGGGTTTTCAGAATCATCAGCAGCATACGCATTTCTGCACTCGCGCTTAAAGTGACCTCTTTGTTTGCATTTGAAGCATGTCACCTTAGATTTATCAAATCCCAGTTTGGTAGATGATCCACCAATTGACTTTCTCCCCGTGATCTCCATGAACCGCTGTGCCCGACGAACCGCACTGGCCATGCACCATCTTATATCCATTAGTTCCATCTCCTCGGGGTCTAATTGATCATAATCTTCTTTTGTCAAATTGGTGTTGCCGATCTTCCCTGCCACGAGGCTTTCATATGATTCAAGTACAGATGCCAAGAAAACTATCTGTTGTTTTGCCGACTCTTTGCTGAAATTCTGCCCATTCTTCAGATCCACTGTGATATTACACTGAAACAAATTCTTGGAAGCAGATTGACTTGAAGTGTTTGAAGAAGATCCACTGTGAAAACCACTGTGAAGACTTTCATTGTTCACTGAACTTGAACTTTCTGCAGAAAACGCTGTTCTTGGAGACCCAGCCTGCGGTACATTTCCTCTGTAGTAAAGCTCTACATTCTGCTGATAAGCCGGATTGTTGACTTTAGATCTCTTTATCTCCAGCTCATGGCTTTCAAGTCTTTCAATCAGCAAATCTACTTTCAAATCTTCAGGCTTGATTGTATTTTTCAACATTAGAGCGAAGTATTGCCACTCTTGATCATTTGGCAATGAATCAAACAATTTATCCACCAGCTCCTCTTCAGAAGGTAAAATTTCATGTCTGGTCAGCTCCATTTTCAGATATCCGAATCTCTCAATCATTTTACAAACAGACTCATTTTTCATACAGTTGAATAAATCAAACTCTTTACGCAACAATTTCTTTTTGTTTTTAACAATTTCATTACTTCCTACACATTTTCTTCCTAACGCCTCCCACAAACTCTTTGAAGTTTTCTCTTGTTCAAGTAACGAGATAATATCCTCTCTCACTGATTGTTTGATGAATGTGATCATTTTATATTCAGCCACAACATTTTTTATGTCTATATCTGAAAAATCTTTTGGATCTATTAACTCTCCTCCCTCTTTTACTGGTTCAATGTATCCCTTTGTCAGTTTTATCCAGCTTTCAGGAGCAAAAGCTTTTACCCAACCCTCAAATCTGTTTTTCCACCAGTTATAATCTTCAACTTTCATCAGCTTTGGTGGTTTTTGTTGACTTCCATACATGTTTTCGAACTTCAAATTCTCCGAAATCTCCTTCGAATATTCTCTCATCTCGGATCTTCTATCTGTCGATTCGGAAGTGAATGCGTTGTAGAATGTGTTGTAGAATTCTTCACCGTTGCTTGACATCTTCAAACACCTAGGATCAACCAAAGAAACTCAATCAGCTTAAACACTTAGAAAAATTTTCGAAATTTTGGAAAATAGTGACTAATGAGCGAAATCAGCTTGTATGACTGATAAGCGAAATCAGTTGTAAGTGACAGATAAGCGAAAGTGACAAATAAGCGAAACTATATGTCACTAAAAGCGAAACCAAATATTGTCCAAATGAGTGAAACTAGCAAGTGTCCGAATAAGCGAAACTAACAAATGTCCGAATAAGCGAAACTATGTGGTTCGTATGAGCGGAACCTTATGGTTCAATGTTCGAAAAAGCGGAACTAGGTTTTCAACTAATTTTTACCATTTTTAGTCCGAATTTCAACCTGAAACTTTCTAGGGTTTGTTATTACTGTATTTTACACGTTATATTCAAAAATCAGACAGTTTCAACCGTAGGAACTATCTCAAATCGAAAAAGTATGAAAGAAAGTGAGTAGAAGTAAGAGAATTCTGTAGATTCGAGTTGTAGTAGTATGAACTCCTCGTCCTGAGCTTTGATACCACTTGTTGGACCGTGTTCCGACCCTGAAAAGTCAGTCAAGGACATTCATCTCCACGTATAAAGGCGGAATCAATACACGCAAAGTAACAACAGCTTTTCTCTTTAATTTCTTCTTTATTTCTGCTTTCTGAGTTGATTTTGACAGAGTTTTGTTACCACAAGCAAGACCTAGGTTCGCTCCAACGAACACACACACACTGACCAGGTTCCGCTTATGATGCCTATATATAGCTCCTGAGGTTTCGCTCCAATGTCATGACCAAATAAGCGAAACCTCCTAGTTACCTTATAAGCGAAACCACATGAATCCCTATGAGCGAAACCCTTGATGTACCTATAAGCGAAACCTACACTTAACAATGTACATACAAGCGAAACCTCAACATAATATCCTAATTTGACATTCAAACTCCTATGTTGATCTATTTTGACCTAAGACTTGATACAAACGAAGTCAACAGACATTCCGTGCACTAACAAATCTGATCGTAATCCTCTTTTGTCAACACTGGATTCCCGATCTGACCTGCAACTAAACTCTCATATGATTCCAAAACGGTTCCCAACAACGACATGTGACCTTTAGCAACCTCTTCTGAGAAATTTTCACCATTCTCAAGATTTAAAACAATGTTGCATTGTAATCTTTTTCCATTCTTTGTTGCAGAAACGTTTGGATCAAATGTTGGATATGGAGAAAATCCTGTTTTGATGTTTGATCCTTGAGATGATCCACCAGATGAATTTTTAGCATTGAATGTAGTTTCGATCTTTGGTGACATATTGGTTTTATCACTGATTCCTCCTTTGTAATACAACCCAATATCTTGTTCACCATCAAAATCTTTCATTCTTGAGATCTCTCTTTGTTCCATCTCCTGAGCTTCAATTTTTTCAACAAACTTACTGAGTGTTAAACTACCAAACCCTTTCTTGTTCCTTAACATCATAAGATATGTGCCCCAAGTTTCATGTAGCAACGCATCAGCCAGCTTTTCAATCAATTCTTCATTATCTTTTGTGATGCTCAACCTCTTCATATTTGCTAATAGATTGCAATATCTTTCTATGATCTGCTTTGTGTTTTCATTTTTTAAACCCCGAAATAAATCGAATTCTTTTTTCAAAAGCGATTTTTTGTTCTTGACCATCTCTTGGCTTCCAACAAACTTCGATCTTAATGCTTTCCATATTGAATATGCACTTCCATTGTGTTGCAGTAAGATCAAGATATCTTCTTTAACTGCTTGATGCAATAGACTAATCATCATCTTTTCATTTTTGTATTTCTTTCTATCATCAATACTTAGATCTTTAATAGCAATCTCCTCTTCATCATCATTCGTCAGTCTAACATACTTAGTTTCAACACACTCCCAAGCATCCAAATAATTTGCTTGCACCCAATTTTCGAATCGTTCCTCCCATCCTTTATACTCTTCAATGTTCATAAGCTTTGGCGGTTTTTGCATAGTGCCCGTTTCATTTTCCATGGTCAAGTTCTGAGTAACACTAGCCGGAGTAGTCGAGGTAGTAGCAAATGCGTTATAAAATTCCTCTTCCATGTTTCGGTAACCAATGATTCAAAATCAGTCAGTTTCAAACGAAATCTCTCTTCACACGAAATTACCTCTCAAACGAAATTACTTCTTCACACGGAATTACCTGCTCAAACGAAATACCTTTTTTCACACGGAATTACCTGATTTCGCGTGAAATAACACTCTTTCATGTAACCACCCTGGTTTTCACACTCGCATTTGTTTTGACTTGCATTGTAACAAATACTGTATTTGGAATGAAACTTACTTGAACATACTTACTTTGTGCTTATACATGCTTATACCAATACAAACACGTGAAACAATTTCAAATTTGTTGAGTTTTATGCTATTAAAACAAGGTTACATAAACTATAAGGTCCTATTGTGACATTTTGTGAAACTACAATCTAAGGGATCTATTTGTCATTCTTTGAAACTTTAGAAATACAAGGATTAAAAGTGCAATTATTGAAAACTACAAGTTTAGGGTCCTTTTGGTCATTTTTGAAACTTATATTGTTAAAAAAACTAAACATATATATTTAGTTTTAAAAGTCCAAGGTTCATTTGGTCTTTATCTAAAAACTTAAACTTTAGGGGCTAACTCTGCCATTTTAAAACCCAATTTAACTGAAATAGGTTAACTGAGTTAGTCCTTATATAATAAATTCTTCTTTAAAACTTAACCCAGTTAGTTTAACTAACTGGCTATTACAGGGACCATTTTTGTAAAAAATGAAACTTGAGGGGCCAAAGTGTAAATATTCAAAATCAGATTTAAAAAGGGGGTCCTTCTGTATCGGATCGGCCCCTGCCGGGATTCGAACTCGTGACCTCTACGTTATAAGCGAAGTGTCTTAACCAGTTTATCCTCCTGTACAGGAGCTGATAGATATAGATTTTAATTCCTTTTATATACTAATTAGTATTTTATTATAATTAAATATAATTCAGAAAATAAAAAGGTTTTTATTCGATCAAACCGGCCACGAGACGGGACTCGAACCCGCGCCCCTCCGCAAACAACAGCGCACACAAACCGGCTGGACCAACCAGCCACATGTGTTATATTTAAGATCGTATAATATATATATTAACTTTAAAATAAAGCTGAAATATATACACAGCTCCGCAGTTACGGGATTTCGACCAAAAATCCACCAAAACCGTCCAAAATCGAATTATTTCCACTTTAAACATCACCCAATAATTCCCAACCACTTTGCCAACTCATTGGACCACTTATTCGACATTATTCCATGCCAAATTGAATGTAAATCGGAACTTTTTATAAAAAAAAATAAAAATTAGATCCAACCCACTATTTTGTGTCGAATCTGAGATCCAAACTTCGTGTATTTAAGTTCCCTACATTCCTAGCAACATTCCACACCATTTCACAATCACTCAAACATCCGAAATCGCCGGAATTCGAACCTGCAACTCGCCGGAAGTTTCAAAGTCGCCGGAGTTTAACCGATTCGTCATTTCACACATTACCGGTTCGTTTTTATTGTTCCAATTAGTTCGTTTATGCTTATAGAATGTTTCCCCAAAGTTAATTTAGATATAACATAGGTTACAAGTAGAATTCACGAGTTTGACTTTTAGTTTGACCGGGTCTTCTGACTTTGACTTCTCTTTGGAGAAGATGACCAGGTCCTGTTTGGTTATAAGTTTAGCAGTCCTAAACCAAACACGAACAGAAGCTTAGCCTAGTGGTTAAGACTCTGTTTGGTTACAACACATACCCAAGTTCGAACCTTGGGGTCTGCTTTTGTTTTTAATCGTTTTATTTTTAGTCCTTTTAACCTTTTCATAATTTTTTATAACTTTATTATATATTGTTACCTTTATTAAAAATATAAAATCTGTAAAAATTATTTATAAAACTAATTTTTATAATATTAAAACAGTTTAATAATTAATAATTCTTAATAAATCCGTTTTTATGAATTAAATGCTGAAATTTTTATACAAATTATTTTAAATGATAAAATTTACAAAAATAATATTTTTACTGATATTTTATATAATTTTGATATTTATATAATTAAATCAGTATTTATACTTATGAATATAGTTTAATTTAATGTAATTAAATTATATAACTATATAATTTTCATCCAAAATTATTTTTATGACAAAATGTGCATTATTCTGAGGTTATATAAATTTAGAATCTGAATTTTTATTATATTTAATTATTTAGATAATTAAACTTATATAAACTTATTTATTGTTATTAAATCATTTTAATTCATTTTATTTGTTTAAAATGATTTCAAGATCATAATAATTATTTTAAATCAGTAATATTAAAGTTCAATAATTAAAAATGTAATTTTTAATTATTCAGATTTAATATAATTATTTTGATAATTAATCATATAATTATCATATTTATTCTTTTAAACAAAATATTTATTATTTATCAAATAATATATATTTTAACCATCTAAATTAATTTATAATTTTTATAAATTAATTATATCACTTGTACAATATTTTACCAATAATCATTATATTTAATTATGTTATTTAATTATACTAATTAATTATATTTGATTTATTATTACAAATGTTTATATTAAAACAATTACATATCTTTGCAATTTTATTATTTATGTTAAATTAATATTTTTCATAAGTAATTCCTTTACATCATAATCATTTTTCGAGTCCTCTTGTTAGGTTATCCAAACCACATAATTACCATTTAAACAAAACACTACCGAATCCTATAGATTTAGGATTTCCAATTATCCAATTAAACATTATTGTTGATACATATTCCATATTGTTGCATGTTCAATCAATTAGATTGACGTGGAATCTTAATTCCAAGAACTCTCACACTTTGCATACTTGTTTGGACTTACCCGAAATCAAGGTGAGTTCATAGTCCCTTTTTACATTATTTTTGGGATGAAACATATGATTCATATGTATCAAAACGATTTCAATATTTTAACGATGGTTTCAAAACGATTGCGATGGTTTATACAAAACTAATAACGATTTCGATAATGTGAACGAACTTGTTGGTGGTAGTTACATAACGAATGACATTCATTAGCATTGATCAAGCCGACCAGTATTAGGTTATGGTACCATAGGATCCGACAACTCCCGTTATCAGACCGGACCAATGGTTATGTGTGGGTTAGGTGGGTAACGACTGAATCTGACGATTGTTAACTTACCTTTTGGAGGTTTGTTAATGCAAGAACGAGTTGAACGATGGACGAGTCACAAAGGTTTGAATGTACCACCAAGTGACTACTTGTATTACTCTTTTGCTTAAAGACATATCGCATGCCACAGTGTTAACTCATTTTCATATCACATTATTATTTTTGCCTAACAAAACCTATGAATTCACTCAACCGTTTGTACCCAAATATTTTCCCTAACATATGTTTCAGGTGACAATGTTTGATGACATGATTTGCAAGAATATTTACATAGGATTGATCAAGACTTTTGCCTTAGATTAAATCCGAACTTATCATTTGTGAAACAATTTATGATGTATTTGTTTATGTACTCTTATATTCTCAGATGTGAATGCAATCTATTGAATTGAACTTAAATTATATTTCAACTTAATATAATCTCCATGTGCTCAAATGCATTCTATCAAGTTTCGTGACACCTTTGGCTTTTCCGACTCCGGCCGGGGTGTTACAGGTTGGTATCAGAGCCATGGTTATAGGGATTTAGGTTATTAGAAATTACTTTTGACCTAGACTATAACTTACCTTGGACACTTTCCATTAGTAACTCTTCCGTTATCTTTGCCTTGTCTTCATCCCTATTCTTATCTTTTGTAACCAATGCCTCGTCACCACAGATCTCATATTTAGATTTTACAAATGCTCATCACCTATCCTTAGGTGATTATTTTCAAAACCTCTTCTGATTTTTAAATTCTCATCAAAGTCTTGGGCTCTAATAACGAACTCGTGCAATCTGGAAGGGTGGATGCATGTTTTCTGGGTTTTCTGTCTAGGCAAGCACTTCGTATAAATTCCAACTCGAGGAACCAGTTGTGCTTACCTGGGAATTCTTGGGATGAGTGTCCACTTATAGGCTAAAGCATGACTTCACCAAGTTATAAGAACCCAACTACTTTGACTTGTCATTGATGTCGTTTATTCGTGGAATAAATGATATCCATCTTGTTACGTGTCTTCTTTGATCATCATTGATTTTATGAAACTACTTTACCCGATTATGAAATCACCTCCAAGTGGAGACACACGTTTGCCTACCTGGGAACTACCGATGAGAGTACAGTATGCCTATAGGCTCAAGGCATGTTACCCTAATTCAAAAGGATTTTTTTTTCTTTTCTCCGTTTCAGAACAATCCAAGTTCTAATCAACCTACGTTGTACTATTATCAATTTATTACGATACGATTCCCTCTTTTTCAAAGTTTCAAAATTTTCTCGAGACCATACCTGTCAGATTCAAATTTTCAAACTTGCTGCAGAACGTAGCATGGAAGCCCTAACCGATCCTATGGTGTAATCCGGAATCTCCTTATCTATATAAGAAACTCACTACACGAGCTAATCTAACTACAACTTCTGATATAACTCAACACATACCCAAACTTTTCTTAGTTCAACAAAACCCCATATCCCAATGGTAAATCTCCCAGCAGCATATGTTGAATCTTCAAATGCAGCAAAAATTCATCCCTTCCTTCAGTTTGCTAATTTACACAACCGAGAGAGGTATCAAAAACTCAAGCATCAGGAAGTTCTTACTATTAGCAATATTGATTGGCAACGAATGGGAACGTTTGATTCCAGTGGTTTGCTGGCAAGATTACTACAACCTAATACACCCTGGCGCCGTTTCTTCGACATCCTAGAACCATCATACGATGAACTGGTGTATGAGTTCTTGTCCACTTTCTATTACAAATATAATAAAAATCTTACCAATGAATCCATTCATTTTCAACTTTGTGAGCAACTTCATACTATGTCATTAACAGAATTCGCAGTTCATCTGGGCATATATACAGATGAAGAAGTCAAACAACCCATTTTTACGGAGGCATCAACCTCTTGTTCCTCCGAGGATATGGTAGATTATTGGCAATGCCATTCATTAAAAGAATGGTGTGTCCACAATAATTCTACGAACTTCATAGACCCTTGTTATCAATATATGCACCGTGTTTTAGCCAACACTATCACGGGGTGCAAACATAATCAACAAAGGGTTAGAACAATCGAACTTTTCTATTTGTATAGTATTTTTGAGCAAGTTCCTTGTAATATTGCCCACGAGCTTGCTGAATATTTTTCTAGTCAACAATCACATCCTCTGAGATGTCTCATGGGAGGGTCTTACATTACAAAAATAGCACAATCATTAGGTGTCTTAAGTGATCAGATTATCCAGGGATTATCTCCACCGAAGGCACCTGGGATTGTAAATCCTTACACCATGAGGCTAACCCCTGTTCATATTGGTACACTAACTCAACCATCACAGCCGGAGGGAGCTCCAGTTATCTTAGAGAATACCTTCCCACAAAATTTACAACAATCATTTTTGCAGTTTCCTCAACCGTCTTTTTATCGGTTTGATATGCAACCACCGCTGCCATACATACAAGAACATATTACAACTAACTTATCCCAACCTTTAATACCGAACGTGTTACCAAGCTTCTCACCGTTATTTTTCGAGGAGAATTCAACGATGCAAGGAACTTGGTTTGATGAAAACATGATGACTCAAGAACAGTTAGCATCAGAACCCTTTTTGCTAGCACCATTACTGCCACATTCTTTCCAGTCACTGTTGAACGAAGTAGAAAAATTGCCACCAACTGATATAGCAGGCCCAAGTACGATGCCTCAAATGAATCTACCTCCAGATTCATTGGGAGTCGAAGTGACTAGGTTAAACAATCAAGTTCGAAATTTGTCTCAACAAATAAAATGGTTGACAGAAAGAAATCAATGGTTGGAAAGCATGCTGAGACAATTAACTGATCATATGCAACTGCCCCTACCACCTCCACCACCTTATAATCCTGAATTTGATACATTACATGACTTATTTCAAATGTAAATTTGTTCAATAGACTGTCAAACAAACAATGCTATCATTGCTAATGTGAAATACGTTTTGATTCAGTTGATGTTATGTAATATTGATGCTTGTTTGATTTAAACAATACCTCAATCTTATTTGTTTTCCTCACTTAACTAGAAGTGCTATGTGGACCATGCGACGAAACGCGTAATTTTGGGTGCACACTTAATTACGGGATTCGACGCATGAGAATCATAGTAAGCCTTGTTAAGTAAGGTGGCATATAAAAACATTATGTGGTTATGTGATTATCCATTATTTGCTTATTTGTACACACATTTGTTTGCATAATATTTACATTACAAATACAGCATAACATAGTGCCATGCAAAACAATTTCTATACAATGATCCTCGTAAATTCCACAAAATTATCAGCACCAAACAATGATTTGATTATCTTTCTAATCATTACAATTATATTCTACGGTCTCTTTCGAATAAATTTCGGGACGAAATTTTCTAAAGTAGGGGAGACTGTAACCACCCTGGTTTTCAAACTCGCATTTGTTTTGACTTGCATTGTAACAAATACCGTATTTGAAATGAAACTTATTTTAACATACTTACTTTGTGCTTATACATGCTTATACCAATACAAACACGTGAAACAATTTCAAATTTGTTGAGTTTTATGCCATTAAAACAAGGTTACATAAACTATAAGGTCCTATTGTGACATTTTGTGAAACTACAATCTAAGGGATCTATTTGTCATTCTTTGAAACTTTAGAAATACAAGGATTAAAAGTGCAATTATTGAAAACTACAAGTTTAGGGTCCTTTTGGTCATTTTTGAAACTTATATTGTTAAAAAAAATAAACATATGTATTTAGTTTTAAAAGTCCAAGGTTCATTTGGTCTTTATCTAAAAACTTAAACTTTAGGGGCTAACTCTGCCATTTTAAAACCCAATTTAACAGAAATATGTTAACTGAGTTAGTCCTTATATAATAAATTCTTCTTTAAAACTTAACCCAGTTAGTTTAACTAACTGGCTATTACAGGGACCATTTTTGTAAAAAATGAAACTTGAGGGGCCAAAGTGTAAATATTCAAAATCAGATTTAAAAAGGGGGTCCTTTTGTATCGGATCGGCCCCTGCCGGGATTCGAACTCGTGACCTCTACGTTATAAGCGAAGTGTCTTAACCAGTTTATCCTCCTGTACAGGAGCTGATAGATATAGATTTTAATTCCTTTTATATACTAATTAGTATTTTATTATAATTAAATATAATTCAGAAAATAAAAAGGTTTTTATTCGATCAAACCGGCCACGAGACGGGACTCGAACCCGCGCCCCTCCGCAAACAACAGCGCGCACAAACCGGCTGGACTAACCAGCCACATGTGTTATATTTAAGATCGTATAATATATATATATTAACTTTAAAATAAAGCTGAAATATATACACAGCTCCGCAGTTACGGGATTTCGACCAAAAATCCACCAAAACCGTCCAAAATCGAATTATTTCCACTTTAAACATCACCCAATAATTCCCAACCACTTTGCCAACTCATTGGACCACTTATTCGACATTATTCCATGCCAAATTGAATGTAAATCGGAACTTTTTATAAAAAAAAATAAAAAGTAGATCCAACCCACTATTTTGTGTCGAATCTGAGATCCAAACTTCGTGTATTTAAGTTCCCTACATTCCTAGCAACATTCCACACCATTTCACAATCACTCAAACATCCGAAATCGCCGGAATTCGAACCTGCAACTCGCCGGAAGTTTCAAAGTCGCCGGAGTTTAACCGATTCGTCATTTCACACATTACCGGTTCGTTTTTATTGTTCCAATTAGTTCGTTTATGCTTATAGAATGTTTCCCCAAAGTTAATTTAGATATAACATAGGTTACAAGTAGAATTCACGAGTTTGACTTTTAGTTTGACCGGGTCTTCTGACTTTGACTTCTCTTTGGAGAAGATGACCAGGTCCTGTTTGGTTATAAGTTTAGCAGTCCTAAACCAAACACGAACAGAAGCTTAGCCTAGTGGTTAAGACTCTGTTTGGTTACAACACATACCCAAGTTCGAACCTTGGGGTCTGCTTTTGTTTTTAATCGTTTTATTTTTAATCCTTTTAACCTTTTCATAATTTTTTATAACTTTATTATATATTGTTACCTTTATTAAAAATATAAAATCTGTAAATATTATTTATAAAACTAATTTTTATAATATTAAAACAGTTTAATAATTAATAATTCATAATAAATCCGTTTTTATGAATTAAATGCTGAAATTTTTATACAAATTATTTTAAATGATAAACTTTACAAAAATAATATTTTTACTGATATTTTATATAATTTTGATATTTATATAATTAAATCAGTATTTATACTTATGAATATAGTTTAATTTAATGTAATTAAATTATATAACTATATAATTTTCATCCAAAATTATTTTTATGACAAAATGTGCATTATTCTGAGGTTATATAAATTTAGAATCTGAATTTTATTATATTTAATTATTTAGATAATTAAACTTATATAAACTTATTTATTGTTATTAAATCATTTTAATTCATTTTATTTGTTTAAAATGATTTCAAGATCATAATAATTATTTTAAATCAGTAATATTAAAGTTCAATAATTAAAAATGTAATTTTTAATTATTCAGATTTAATATAATTATTTTGATAATTAATCATATAATTATCATATTTATTCTTTTAAACAAAATATTTATTATTTATCAAATAATATATATTTTAACCATCTAAATTAATTTATAATTTTTATAAATTAATTATATCACTTGTACAATATTTTACCAATAATCATTATATTTAATTATGTTATTTAATTATACTAATTAATTATATTTGATTTATTATTACAAATGTTTATATTAAAACAATTACATATCTTTGCAATTTTATTATTTATGTTAAATTAATATTTTTGATAAGTAATTCCTTTACATCATAATCATTTTTCGAGTCCTCTTGTTAGGTTATCCAAACCACATAATTACCATTTAAACAAAACACTACCGAATCCTATAGATTTAGGATTTCCAATTATCCAATTAAACATTATTGTTGATACATATTCCATATTGTTGCATGTTCAATCAATTAGAGTGACGTGGAATCTTAATTCCAAGAACTCTCACACTTTGCATACTTGTTTGGACTTACCCGAAATCAAGGTGAGTTCATAGTCCCTTTTTACATTATTTTTGGGATGAAACATATGATTCATATGTATCAAAACGATTTCAATATTTTAACGATGGTTTCAAAACGATTGCGATGGTTTATACAAAACTAATAACGATTTCGATAATGTGAACGAACTTGTTGGTGGTAGTTACATAACGAATGACATTCATTAGCATTGATCAAGCCGACCAGTATTAGGTTATGGTACCATAGGATCCGACAAATCCCGTTATCAGACTGGACCCATGGTTATGTGTGGGTTAGGTGGGTAACGACTGAATCTGACGATTGTTAACTTACCCTTTGGAGGTTTGTTAATGCAAGAATGAGTTGAACGATGGAAGAGTCACAAAGGTTTGAATGTACCACCAAGTGACTACTTGTATTACTCTTTTGCTTAAAGACATATCGCATGCCACAGTGTTAACTCATTTTCATATCACATTATTATTTTTGCCTAACAAAACCTATGAATTCACTCAACCGTTTGTACCCAAATATTTTCCCTAACATATGTTTCAGGTGACAATGTTTGATGACATGATTTGCAAGAATATTTACATAGGATTGATCAAGACTTTTGCCTTAGATTAAATCCGAACTTATCATTTGTGAAAAAATTTATGATGTATTTGTTTATGTACTCTTATATTCTCAGATGTGAATGCAATCTATTGAATTGAACTTAAATTATATTTCAACTTAATATAATCTCCATGTGCTCAAATGCATTCTATCAAGTTTCGTGACACCTTTGGCTTTTCCGCCTCCGGCCAGGGTGTTACATTTCAAACGAAATAACTGATTTCGTGTGAAATACTCAAACGGAATGATAGATTGGAGCGAAATAGTAATTTCAAACGGAATCACTCAAACGAAATACTGATTTCGATCGAAATAAAGATCTAATTCCGGGCGAAATTACAACAATTGTTCGAACGAAATAATATCAACTTTCAAGCGAAATTAAACTTTCAAACTGTTTTAAGCCGAATTAATGTCTGAAACTTTCAAGGGTTTGTTAAAACACTGTTATGCGCATTATATTTGAAAATCAAGCCATTTTAACCGTGAAATCAAGTTTAATTGTGAAAAGAAGGTGTAGAAAACAGAAATTGCAGCTGAAATGGTAAGAACTCTTCCTCCTGAGCTCTGATACCACTTATAGGATCGTTTTGGGACCCAAACGAGTCGATTAGAAGAGATCTTCACCAATACAAAAGGCAGAAACAGATGTATTGGTGTTATTTTAGCTGTAAAGCACAAGAAATCACTTTAAACTGTCTTTTGATTGATATTAGATCGATTACAATGCTGTAGACACTTCGGCAGAGCTTCGCTACCGGAATCAGAATCGTTACAAATGCCAAGGCACATCAGGTATTTATAGGCTGGGTGATTTCGCTTGAAATGGTCCAAGCGGAATCTGATTTCGCACGGAATTACTTCAAACGAAATCATCATGTTAATTTCGTTTGAAATGACATATGTGTCATTTCAAACGTAAATACCTATAAACACACTATTCTCGTCTTTCGTGCCCTGATCTATCTATACAAATACAAGACTCGATACAAGACGAAGTCGACAGACGGATGTACCAACAGATCCAAGCAACTGGGAAGTTCCCGTTGTATAATCTGACATGGGATCAGTTTGTTGCTTTAATCAAAGAGAATTTCTGTCCTCAACATGAAGTTGAGAAAATTGAGACTGACTTCTTGACATTGGTTATGAAGAACTTGGACTGTCAGGCGTATCTCACGAGCTTCAACACTATGTCACGATTGGTTCCATACTAGGTCACACCGGAACCAAAACTTATAGCCCATTTTATTGGAGGTTTAGCTCCAGAGATTAAAGCAAGTGTGAAAGCTTCTAGACCCACCACTTTCAGATCAGTGGCTGATTTGTCATTATCTCTTACCCTCGATGCGGTCAGGCAGAGATCGCTTAGAAATTCTGATGAGGGGAAAAGGAAACGTGAGGATGAGAACTCACGTCATTCTGATAAGAAACATAAGGGGAATTCAGACCACAAGAAGAATTCTGGGTCTAACAAGGGTAACCAGCAAGCAGATGAGTAGCCTAAATGCAAAACCTGCCAGAAGCGTCATTTTGCAAAATGCAGGTTTGAATCAAAGTTGCAGTCGCAATCAAAGCCGATTGGATGTGGGATCTGCAAGTCCAAAGAACATAAGACTTTGGATTGCAAGAAGTTGAAGGACGCAACTTGTTATGGTTGCAACGAGAAGGGGCATATTAAAACTAACTGCCCAAAGTATGCAAAGAAACCTGAAGAAGGTAAGAAGACCAATGCTCGGGTCTTTCAGATGAATTCACAAGAAGCGATTCAGAATGACAACGTGATAACAGGTACCTTTCTTATCAATGATGTTTATGCAAAGGTATTGTTTGATTCGGGTGCAGATAAGTCGTTTGTGGATAATAAATTTTGTAAGTTATTAAATCTGCCTGTTAAAACCCTAAGCATAAAATATGAAGTAGAATTGGTCGATGGTACCATAGAAACTGCTTCAACCGTGTTAGATGGATGTTTTATATCCATTAGGAACCACTCTTTTCCGTTATCTTCGCTTCCTTTGAAACTAGCTGGTTTCGATATAGTGATAGGCATGGATTGGTTATCTCATAACCAAACCCAGATTGTTTGTGACAAGAAACAAGTGGTTATCAAGACTCCGTACGGTGAGCCACTTACCATACAAGGAGATACTCAGTATGGGTTGCCTAAGCAAGTGTCCATGCTTAAGGCGTTAAGGTGTTTGAAGAAGGGTTGTGTCATTTACATGGCACATGTAACTATTGATGAACCAAAGCCCAAGGTTGAAGACATCCCTGTTATCTATGAATATCCAGACGTATTTCCAGAAGAGCTACTTGGCTTACCTCCAGATAGGCAAGTGGAGTTTAGAATTGACATTATTCCTGGAGCAGCACCTGTTGTAAGAGCACCTTACAGGTTAGCACCGACTGAGATGAAAGAGTTAAGGACTCAGTTAGATGATTTGTTAGCAAAAGGTTTTATTAGGCCTAGCTCATCTCCTTGGGGAGCACCGATATTGTTTGTGAAGAAAATGGATGGATCAATGCGTTTATGCATTGATTATCAAGAGCTGAACAAGGTTACAATCAAGAACAGATATCCATTGCCCAGGATCGACAATCTGTTCGATCAGCTTCAAGGAGCAAGTTACTTCTCCAAGATTGATCTAAGGGCAGGTTACCATCAACTGAAGGTTAGAGATAAAGATGTGCATAAAACTGCATTCAGAACTCATTATGGTCATTACGAGTTCTTGGTGATGCCTTTCGGGCTCACTAATGCACCAGCCGCGTTCATGGATCTCATGAATCGCCTTTGCAAACCCTATTTGGACAAGTTTATCATTGTTTTTATTGATGACATACTTATATATTCAAAGAATCAGGCTGATCATGAAAAGCACCTTCGATGTATTCTTAAACTTCTTCAGCAAGAAAAGCTCTACGCCAAGTTTTCAAAGTGTGAGTTTTGGCTTCGTGAAGTCCAATTTCTTGGACATATGGTTAGTGAGCGTGGTATCCAGGTGGATCCCGCTAAGATTGAAGCCATCGTGAATTGGCAAGAGCCGAAGACGCCCACAGAGATTCGCAGCTTCTTGGGTTTAGCAGGATACTATCGACGTTTTGTTGAAAATTTCTCAAGGATTGCTGCACCCCTAACTTCATTAACTCGCAAGAATATCAAGTTTGATTGGGGTCCTAAGCAACAAGAATCCTTTGATATTATTAAACAAAAGTTAAGCAATGCACCTGTGTTGACATTGCAAGAAGGAATTGAAGAATTTGTGGTTTACTACGATGCATCGCACACTGGCATGGGATGTGTGCTTATGCAGAAGGGCAAAGTTATTGCTTATGCTTCCTGTCAATTAAAGGTGCACAAGAAGAATTACACCACCCACGATTTAGAGTTGGGTGCTGTTGTATTTGCACTGAAACTTTGGAGGCATTACCTGTATGGGACTAAGTGTGTGATCTATTCTGATCATAAGAGCCTTCAGCATTTGTTCAATCAGAAGGATCTGAACATGAGACAGTGTCGATGGATGGAGACTTTAAATGATTATGATTGTGAAATTCGCTATCATCCTGGCAAAGCGAATGTAGTCGCTGATGCTTTAAGCAGGAAGGAAAGGGTTAAGCCTATTAGAATCAATGCCAAGAGCATTGAATTGAAGAACAATTTGAATGAAAGGTTGTTAGCCGCTCAAAAGGAAGCTGTCCTAGAAGCTAACTATCCAAATGAAAAATTGGGAGTCACTGCCGAACAGTTATCATATGGCAAGGATGGAATTCTGAGATTGAACGGACGAATGTGGGTTCCAATTTATGGAGGACTCGGGGACGTTATCCTTCAAGAAGCCCATAGCTCCAAATATTCTGTTCATCCTAGTAGTGATAAGATGTATCAGGATTTGAAGGCAAATTACTGGTGGATATGTTTGAAGAAATCTATAGCCACTTATGTGGCTAAATGTTTGACGTGCGCGCAAGTTAAAGCCGAACACCAGAAGCCGTCAGGTTTGCTGCAACAGCCTGAACTTCCCACCTGGAAGTGGGAAATGGTAACTATGGATTTTATCACTAAGTTACCAAGAACGAAGCGAGGAAATGATACTATTTGGGTTATAGTTGATAGACTGACTAAGTCAGCCCACTTCTTACCTATTAAGGAAACACACAGCTCAGATAAGTTAGCTCAGCTGTACGTGGATAAGATAGTGTCTCTCCACGGAGTGCCAGTGTCCATTATCTCCGATAGGGATACAAGATATACGTCCCACTTTTGGAAGAGCTTTCAGCAATCGTTGGGTACTCGATTAAACTTCAGCACTGCTTATCATCCTCAGACGGATGGGCAAAGCGAACGTACAATTCAAACACTGGAGGATATGCTAAGGGCTTGTGTTATTGATTTAGGTGGAAGTTGGGATGATCATCTTCCATTGATTGAATTTTCGTATAATAATAGTTATCATTCAAGTATCCAAGCTGCACCTTTCGAAGCTTTGTATGGAAGAAAGTGCAGGACGCCAGTTTGTTGGGCGAAAGTTGGAGATGTCCAACTAACAGGACCTGATATAGTCCTGGAGACGACAGACTACAGATACGTGATCGTCTCAAAGCTGCCAGGGATAGGCAGAAAAGCTACGCAGATAAAAGGCGTAAACCTCTGAAATTCGAGGTAGGTGACAAAGTGCTACTTAAAGTATCACCCTGGAAAGGGGTAATGCGTTTTGGCAAGAAGGGAAAGCTAAGCCCTAGATACATAGGACTATTCGAGATCATTGAATGTGTCGGAACTGTAGCTTACAAGCTAGATCTGCCAGATGAGCTCAGTGGAATCCATAATGTATTTCACATCTGCAACTTAAAGAAATGTCTAGCAGATGAATCGCTAGCCATGTCACATAAGGATGTGCATATTGATGTGAGCATAAAGTTTGTTGAAAAACCTTTGTCGATCGAGGATCGACAGGTTAAGAAACTTCGAAAGAAGCACGTACCGATTGTGAAGGTTAAATGGGATGCCCGTAGAGGTCCCGAATACACGTGGGAGGTTGAGTCCACAATGAAACAGAAATACCCTCATTTATTTCAGTAAATCTTGAGGTCGAGATTTATTTTAAGTGGGTGAGGATGTAACACCTCGTAAAATCACGACCAATATAAAGAAGACACTTGTCATGGACTTTAAACGTGTAATAGATTGTTTTTGAGGGGCTAAAATTATCAAACGATGTAAATATGTGAATAAAGGGATCCAAAGTATCAACATGCCTAACTTGTGCCTCTGATTGACCTCACACAACGTTTGTATTCTTTAACGAATAATTTGTCGAGCTTAGAAAGTCGTTTGTGTTAAAAATAAGGATCTTGCAAAACATAGGGGTTAAAAGTGTCAACATGTTGAAAGTAACCTCTGAGTGACCTTTTAACAATCCCAAAAACATTGTAATAATTATATACTTTGCTCACAAGAATATCGGATATTAATTTTGTGGAGTTTCGAAGATAACAAGACTTTTCGGGTGATCGTACGACTAACCGGGAGCTTAACGGAGTTAGTTTATGACTCAAGGTCCTTAAAAGTTAACTATGGGGGTCCAAAATGCGATAAATGAAAGTTAAATAAACATAATATGGACCAGGGACCGAAACTGCAAATGCTGAAAGTTATTTTCCGGTTGCACAAGAGCGTTACGCCCCGCGTATACTCCTTAAGAGTCCTACGCGGGCCGCGTAGACCTATCTGATGCAGAAAAAAATGGACAGCTGCATGTAAAGCCTGTTGCACCGCCTTTGCATGCTTGTTTTCGAATTCAGGAGCTGAGCCAACAGTATTTCATGCAAAGGGGACACCTGGAATCATCAGAAATCAGTTGTAGGCTTGTGTGGAATGATCTTGTGATGTTTTAATTCCTATATAAAGACCCTTATTTACATCATTCTTGCATTCACTTAGAAATTTATTCATAACTCACTCTTGGGAGCCTCCTGGAGCTCAAGGTCATTTTCTAAGGATCATTACTCGTGCTAAGTACTTCAATAATTATTCTTAACCTCTCTAGTTCAAGTTTTATTAGTCTAATGACCAAAAGTCAAAGCCGTCGTAATTATGCTTTGACTTAGTGATTAATCACTAATGGTCCAGTCATTTTTCGAATTGAAAGTGGCTATGAGTTGGTAATTATGTGGGTAATAAACCCTTAAAAGGGCACCCACTGATTATCACTCTAACTTGGTCAATTGTCGGGTCAAACTTAATATTAAAAAGTCAACAGAAGCTATTTTTACAAATAAATTCATAACTGATAATGTAGAAGTTATGGAACATGTTTTAACACTAAAATGACTTGGTAAATAATGTAAGAACATGTCTAAGCATGTTCAACCCGACACTTCTGAGTATAGGCTTGGTTCGGAACCGAAAGTCGCAAAAGTAGACTTTTGCTTTGACTTTCAGTTCTGACCCGATTTAGCTTAGTTTAGATATGCCTTAGGGTTCCTTTAGGACCAAGTTATAGGTAAGTATAACCCTCTGAGGTTATACAACTTGGTTCCTTATTAATCCGATTCATTGCATGTTTCCGTTAATTGCTTAAATGTTGACCATTATGCCCTTTGGACATTAAAACGAGATTTTTAAAAATGTGAGAGGACAAAAACCTTTGTTACTGATTTATAAACATGTCCTAAAAATTTGACATCAGTTTGAGGTCTAAATTAGGAGTTATGCTCAATATCGTAAATTGAAGCCTTTTTTATTAATTAAACGGCATTTTTGGCATAGAACCTAGTTAAACCCAAATTTTGACACCAAACCTTTTACCCACTGATGTAATATAATATTTTGGGATTTTTGAAGATTTTTATTAATTTTTAAACTGATCACAACATGGTGTTCTTGCCTTGATTCGGTAATTGACGGTTATACCCTTTTTTTTCTAATAAAATGAGTTTTACATAACATTTGGTTACCAAATCTTTTTCTACTGATTTATTATGTTAAATAAAATATTTTAAGCCTTCAGGACTGATAAAAATCTCAGCTTTCCTTATATAACCTGAAAATCGCTTAAAACCAACTTTTTACGCTTTTTAAACACATAGTATGGGTTAAAACTAATTTTGACACATAAGACTTATTACCTACTGATATTATAAGTAAATTTTTATACTTTAACAGTAAGTAAAAGTTTTGAACTCAGATTTCCAAATTTGACCTTTAAAGCTTGTGTGAAATGCCCAAAATGCCCCTACGGTGCATAGTTTGGTTTTAAATGATAAATTTCACATATATGCAATACCTTATTGATATGACTTGCAAAAATAAATATTTGAGTAAACTGCAATTTTACCCCCTGAGTTAGGGGGCATTGGCACTCTTACCCCCCTAAGGAAATAAATGCAAAATTACCCCCTACTGTTAAGTGTTATGTCGCAGTTCTACCCCCCGACTTCAATTTTCTTGACTGGTCAATAAGAGTCAAAGGGAAAATAGGTAATTTCATGTTAATTATTGGTTTATATATTATATAAACCCTTAAACTAAACATAATCCAACAATCTTACCCCCTAAGCTTCCACTCCTTCTTCCTCAACACCTCCGGCGATCCATCCTTCCACCTCCGGCGATCCATCCTTCCACCTCCACCACCTGTTTCCACCTCCAACACCGGCGATCACAATGAGTGAAGAGAACCCCATCCTTCCACCTCCGGCGACCACAATGGCGACCACACCTTCGCGGATGAACATGGTTTCCGGCGACAACAACCGTTCCTCCTTTTGGTCTCTGCTGTCAGGTATAAACCGATCTGTGTGAACAAGTTAAAAATAGGGGGTTATTGAAAACATCCATCTTCATGTGTTTGCAGTGGACATGAGGATTCGGTGGTCAGGCCGATCGATTGTGGTCTCAGTGGTGGTGAAAATGCGGGGCCGCCCTTTCCTCCACTTCCAATTTCCACCGCAGCAGGAAATGGTTGTGTAAAACTCTAATATATTAGGATGTTTTGGTTTATATATTAGGATCTTTTGGTATATATTAGGATCTTTTGGTGTAAAACTCTAATATATTGGGCTGTTAAGTAGCTCTGCGGTTAAGTTGCATATCAGAAGCATTGACTTAATGTTAAGTTGCTGTTGTTAATGTTAAGCTGCTGTTGTTAATGTTAAGTTTCTCCTATTAAGTTGCATATCAGAAGCATTGACTAATGTTGAGTTGATGCTGTTAATGAATTATCACCTGAGGTTATGAATTATGGGTAATGTGGATGTGCAGTTTGACTTATGAAAGTCAAACAGGCTTCTACAAATGCATATGGGTAATGTGGATGTGCAGTTTGACTTATGAAAGTCAAACAGGCTTGTACAATGCATATAGGTCAATAGGTGTATGTTGAAAGTCAAACAGGCTTCTACAAATGCATATGGGTAATATGGATATGCAGTTTGACTTATGAAACAGGTTTCTAGTCAAACAGGTTTGTACAATGCATATACAGGTTTGTACAATGCATATAGGTCAATAGGTGTATCAATAGGTGTATGTGAAGTTTGGCTTATGGAAGTTATACAAGTTTGTACAAAGCATATGGGTCAATAGGTGTATGTGCAATTTGACTTATGAAAGTCAAACATGCTTGTTTGAATTCTGTTTGAATTGACAGTGAACCTGTTTGACAGCTTCATGGTTTTTGAATTATGTTACAACACTTCTTCATGGTTTTTGTATTCTGTTACAACACTTGATGCCATACACACAATAGTTATGACAGTGTGCAATTTGACTTATGAAAGTCAAACATGCTTGTGAACCATTCAAATGCTGAACCATTTTTGCTGAGTGAACCTAGTTGGACATGTGAACCATTTTTGAATTGACAGTGAACCTAGTTGGACATGTGAACCATTTTTACTGACAGTGAACCTAGTTTGACATCTGAACCTGGTTCTAGATGTGTATGGGCTTCAGCCAGGTTCATGGAGATGGGACAGTAGCGAAGGGTGGTCAACGGTGGCTGAGTGGCTTGAACTCTGTTACAAGCCTGTTTATATGGTGGTGGAATCGAATATGGATGGTGGCGGGAAAGGTTGTGAAAGTTGCAGGGGGTAATTGTGCTTCTAAACACAAATTATAGGGGGTTATAAGAAAGGGTATTTTAGTAATTTACCCCAAGTCAACAGATCAGCAACATATTTGATTTAAGGGGGTAAACATGCGAAATAAGAGCAAACGTTGGGGGGTAAAACAAAAGGGTAAAATAGTCTTTTCACCCCCAAGTCAACAGGCAGGTCAAGAAAATTGAAGCCGGGGGGTAGAACTGCGACATAACACTTAACAGTAAGGGGTAATTTTGCATTTATTTCCTTAGGGGGGGTAACAGTGCCAATGCCCCCTAACCTCAGGGGGTAAAATTGCAGTTTACTCTAAATATTTTTACTGATCATTTTAGACCAGAACCTCAGATTGTCATTTAACCTCTTTTATAATCTTTAAAAATGACCAAAATACCCCTACGGGGCTTAAATTGATTTTAAATCCGTTTTGGGCAAAGTGGAAGGTATCCTACTGATATCACAACATATTTAAGGTATATTAACTTGTGAAACCTGTATATGACTCTTTTGGTTACCCGTTATGCATTATTCGCATTCGGTGCGGTTTATGTAACTAGTTTGCATAAATTGACCGAAACGGGTCAAACCTTATCATTTTTGCTTCAAAATCCAGAATGTGTTTAGTTTACCCATATTATACAAGTCTTCATACTTTTCGGGTCTAAACCACATTCTAATCCGGTCTTCGCTTAATCTTGCGTTTTGAGCCGTAAACCTTTCTTTAAAACTAACCGGTCTAAGTTTAAACTTAAGTAAGACCCGTTAGGAATCTAATAGGTTATTAAAACCTTCGTTCCCGATTTAGGAGCCCAGTAAAAGATATTTGCACTTGCTGGTTGTATACGGCTAAGATAAATTTGTATATTTTGCTCAGGTAAATACTTTTAACTTATTTTCCGTTATACGGGCTTGGGATACGGTATTATAATAATACCGCTTAGTCGGGTGTGTAGTTATTTAAATCAGATTGTGATTAATATATTTACATAACCCGTTTTAATCTGTTTTGTTTGGTGCAATGCCTTTGGGGGGTTAATGATCATGTCCTGGATATCCTCGGCTCATTCATTGAAATGGCCACGGCTTAAGCACGGGGTGTAGGCATACACCTGACAGTTGCGTATGTATAAATGGTATCCCACAATAAGGAGTTTTCCTTGTGGGCATTATACCTATGGTGTGTCGGTTAATCTTGTCCGGCTCTTCTAACCGGCCCTGACGGACGACAAACATATAAAACTGTATACAAGATTATTTTTAAAATAATTGTCCCAAGTTATAAAAGATTATTTGTGCCTTGTGCATTTAAATCAATTTTTCTTAAATATTTTCAAGAGAGTCGGTTAATTGTATTTACCAGTGTAAACTGACGTATTTTCCAAAAGGTTAAGTGCAGGTACTATGCGAAACAGGCTGGCTACTCCTGAGTGAATAAATAAAGAGTCTTGCAAGCTTTATCACTTTAAAATCGGTTGAACAATATTTCCTTTGTTTTTGATCCACCTGTGGATCCTTTTACATTCCTTCTGTAATACTTATGTTACTTTCATTCGGTTTGTAATATATTTTACTTTTAGACTTCCGCTGTGCGTTGAACTGTGATAAATTGACTATGATGATATCAACTACGTCACGATACTCCCCACCGGGCCCACCGGTAATACGTGGAAATATCAGGGTGTGAAAGAAATGAATGTCGTTATGTGACCATAATTAGGTAGGGGATTAAACCTTAGAAGGGCACCTCCTAATTATTTCCTTTGCTTAGTTAATTGTCGGGTCAAACTAGCTAATTAAAAAGTCAAACTGGACAGAATTATAAATAATAATTAAAACTAATAATGCAGAGGTTATAAATTATATTTAAACACTCTAATAACTTAGTAATTATTATTAGAACATGTTCAAACAGATGCAACTCGACAATTCTAAGTTTAAGGTCGGTTCGCAACCGAAAGTAGCAAAAGCTTGACTTTTGCTTTGACTTTCAGTTCTGAACCGATTGAGCTTAATTCTTCCATGTTTTAAGCTTCCAATAGGACCACATTATGTTGTAGTATAACTCTCTGGAGTTATATTATCTGGTCTTTAGTATTCTGAATTATATGCTAAGCTCCGTTAATATGCTTATAAATGCCCATTTTGCCCTTTTGACATAGAAACGAGATTTTTGAAAATGTGAGAGGACAAAAACCTTTATTACTGATATATAAGTATGTCCTGAAAATTTAACATCAGTTTCTGGTCTCAAATAGAAGTTATGCTCGATATCGTAAATTGAAGCTTTTTATTAATTTAATTGCGTTATCTTGCATAAGGCATGTTTAAACAAGGATTTTGACCCAAAACTCATTACCTACTGTAAAGATATTATTTTTTAGGATTTTTGGAAATTTTTATCTGATTATAACCTGGCCATATCATGGAGTTCTTGTGTAATTCGGTAAATGACGATGATACCCTTTTCATACATAAAATGAGATTAACAAACGATTTGAATGCCAAACTTTTTCCTACTGATCTTATATGTTAAATAAGTTATTTTGAGCAATTAAGACTGATCAAAATCTCATATTTCTATAAACATCTTAATTATCGTCAATTAGCGATTTTTACGCTAATTAAGTGCATAGTATGGTTTAAAACCATACTTAACACCCAAGACTTGTTACCTACTGAATTTTTAAATAAATTTTAATATTATTACAGTAGGTATAAGTCATGAATTCAGACTTCCAAAAATGTCCTTAAAAGCATATGTGAAATGACCAAAATACCCTTTCGGGGCATAGTTTGGCCATAAATAGTAACCCTCACATATGTATGATATCTTACTGATGTAATTTGATAAAATAAATATTTTTACTTAATGTTTCAGACAAGAACCTCAGTTTACTATAAAAACTCTTTTATAAACATTAAAATGACCAAAATGCCCCTACATGACTTAAATTGGTTTTAAATACTTTTTGGGCATATATGTTAACATCCTACTGATGTATTAACATATTCTAAGCATAATAACTTATGAGACCTGTATGTAATTCATTTGGTTACCCGTTATGCAATTATGCGTTCGGATCGGGTTATGTAACTAGTTTACATAAAATAACCGAAACGGGTTTAACCTTATCATTAAATCTTCAAAATCCAGAATGTGTTTAGTTTACCCATATAATACAAGTATCCAAACTTTTTGGGTCTAAATCACATTCCATTCCGGTCTCCGCTTAATCTAGCGTTTAGAACCGTAAAGCATCTTCCAAAGTAACCGGTTAAAGTCCTTGACTTAAATAAAGACCCGTTAGTATCCTAATAGGTTAATAAACCTTCTATACAGATTAAGTAGCTTCGGTAGAAGGTACTTTCATAAAGCTTTCGGAAATATACGGCTGAGTTACTTTTTTCACGTCTAGCTCAGGTAAATACTTTTAACTTATTTTCCCTTATACGGGCTTGGGATACGGTATAATAATAATACCGCTTGGTCGGGCATGGAATCATTTAATCGGATTGTGATTAATAAATTGCATAACCCGGTTTAATCTGTATTGTTTGATAACATAAACATTGGGGGTTAATACAACCGTGTCCTGGATATCCTCGGGTCATTTCATTTGAAAATGGCCACGACCTATGCACGGGGTGTAGGCATACACCTGACAGATGGAAATGCTAAATAACCCACATGTTGGGGATAACTCCTTTGTGGGTTCTTTAAGTGGTGAGTCGGTTAATCATGACCGGCTTCCAAACCGGCCCCATATGTATGACAAACATGTAAAACTGTATACAAGATTATTTAAATAATTTTCCCAAGTTATAAATGGTTTGTGCCTTGTGCACTTAAATCAATTTTCTTAAACTCTTTTCAAATGAGTCAGTTAATTGTATTTACCAGTGAAAACTGACGTATTTTCCAAAGACTAAGTGACAGGTACCTCACGTAACTAGGCTGGAGCTACTTGGTGTCAATAAGAGGATCTTGCAAATCCTTAGATGCCTGGAGTCTGTTATTTTAGTTTCTTGTATTTTATTTTATGATCCGCCTGTGGATCTCTATTACAAACAAGTCTGTATATTCTTTTATTTGGACACTCGGACACTATGGTTTGTAATAGTAATATTCTACCAAGCCTTCCGCTATGCTATTATATTGTGTATATTGACTATGATGAAATCAACTACGTCACGATACTCCCCGCCGGGCCCACCGATAATATGTGGAAATATCGGGGTGTGACAAGTTGGTATCAGATCCAACATTGAGTGAATTAAACACTAACCTTTTGTGTTTAATCTCAATGACACAATAAGCACATTCCTTTAACTTCCGAGTCTAGGCATATGACCTAGGATTTATTCTTAACTTTTCTTTTGTCATTTATATGTTGTTTTATTGTTTTTGACAGGTTAATTGTAAATGCCACCGCATGCTAGAGGAAAAGGAAAAGGTCCGATGCGGGGAGGACCATCTAGCAATGCAGGACCCTCTCATAGACGCACACCGTCAGCGTCTTTTTCTAGCTCTGACTCGCGAGATAACTGGAGACATTCTTTTGAACCGACGAGACACACCGTTTCGTTGGGTTCTTCACCTTCAGATCCCCCACCTTTTGGGCTACCTATTCAGGACGAGCCCCAACATTCGTACCATTCTCAGCAATCACATCATTCACACCACTCTTTACATTCTCATTCCTTTCACCATTCTAGTTCTCACAATCTTTATTCCTCGGGTCAATTTAACCCAAACGACTATTTTAACAAACCACTACGTTATAATCCTTTAGGACCCGAGGACCATTTCTCCCAAGATATGGAAATGGATGATGACCCCGATCCAGAGCCGCCAACCGGGACACCAACTTATCCCATCAGTATCTCTAGTGGTTCTCCTTATCAAGGATCAGTGTATCAAGGCCCCGATTCATGGGCCGAAAGGTGGAACAAGTATGAATGGGAATTTACCCCTTCTTTTCATAACTCTCCACAACCTCCTTTGGAGGAACCGCATCTTCAAGCGGTTACTCCACCGCCTTTGCCCGTTGAGGAACCACCTAAACAACCACCACAACCACCTCCTGAGCCACTTAGGCGAAGGAGGAACGCACGAATGTCTGTGCGAGGGGGACCTAGGTATATTTCCCCTCAAGCTTCGAGTACATACCCTCCTATCCCTGAAGATCCACAAATGGGTGGACCTTCTCATGCGATGCCGGAAGATGATCCCCCGCCAGTTACCTTTGCACCACCGCCACCGCCAGTGGGTTATGAAAACCCCATACCGACTTACCCAAGTTCGTCTAGGTATAACCCATTTGAATATCCAAATCCTACGGATTATGGATATCAGGCCCCTGCCCAAGATCCATATCTTGAGGCAGCTCAATTTAATGCACTTTATCCCTCACCCTTTCCTCCAGTATACCCAACTGGGTATCCAGTGCATGGGTATCAATACCCTCCTTACCAACAACAACCCCCACCTTCACAACTGCAAAAACAAGAGATTCTGCATAGGTTGGATCGGTTTGAACACAAAGCGGAGGAACGCGAGAAAAAGCATAACAAATTTATTGAGGGCCTCGCAAACTTCATAAAAGGCAAAAAGAAGTAGAAGTTTATTTTATTTTATTTTGTATGGTAATTTCAATCAAGTCCCTACGTGGACATTTCATTTTATGTACTTAGTCCCTACGTGGACTTATTTCTTTCTGTAGTCCCTGTGTGAACAGTTTGTTATTTCAAGACCCGTTTAGGGCATTCTTGTAATAGTCTAGTATTTTAATGAAATTTCTTTTGGAAAAAAATTTATATGTGTATTTTATTACATCATCTTGTTATTATCATTTCAATTTACATTGATCTGCCGAAGAAATTTCAAAATAAATTCTTAAAGGTATGACCTAGCCATAATATAATTGGCTATGATGGTGTAACCCTCTTAAGAAAATTATTTCTTGTTAACATCTGAAAATGTCGCAACCCCCGCCCCCTATCTGTCCCGGGAACGGGCGGCCGCGAGACCACTTGTGGTGGTATCAATTTTGTCTATCATTATTATTATTTTGGCAGCGGAAATTTCATCAGGACCGTAGTTAGGAAATGTTTATCAGAGTAAAACCACCATATTTTATATTAATAAACACATGGGTAAAACCCAAGTTTCTTATTACAACGTGCTTATAGGGATAAAACCTATTTTATTGAATTTAAAATATCGTCTTTTAGGTAACTTTTATAGCCACATTTTTCCAAGCCGTCAGTGCTCTCCAGCTGGCTTTCTTCTAATTGGCTTTTACATTTTGTTACTTGAAATGCGTTTTAAAAACATTTGTCAGTGGGAAATACTGGTGAGTGAATCCCAGTTAAATCAAGAAACATTTTATCTTTAACAGTATTGAGAGCAATCAGATTGTTTATTTCTACACAATTGCTCATTCAGTATTGTCAATCCTGACTGGTGGGTCATATTACACATTGGCTAACTCGTTGTCCAATGGTAACGTGTTCCACATTTTGTATACAAAACCCTAACATACCGGCAGTAATTGAAGAACTACAAAGACTCAATCACTGCTTAATAGCATTGTAAAACATTTAAGGTTTTGTAAAAACAGTTTACAAAAAGGAGATTACTCACATTGCTGTCTTAGGTTTTCTGTAAGGGTTTCCTAGTGATAATCTATAATTTACACAAATGTAAATATGTTAGTATAATAACCCATTATTTACATTAGTAATACCCTCCCCGAGACGGCATTCCAACGACTTCGTCGGGCAGAACCTCGACAGCCGTTACGGAACCCTGGATCAATCGGGCAGCTTATCTAATACGTAACCGGGGTTATGATACTTACATCGGGGCAGAAATTCGTTAATTAGGGGGATATTATACCCGAGTATAGTGCCTACTATAAGAAATTTGAGAGAGAAAATGGAGAAATGAACGAACAGACTGAAGGCCCGATGCATGCATTTTATAGGGTTGTATTTGGGTTTCGTCGCGCCCCTCGTAGCACACAGCCAGGGCCTTCGCGGCCTGCGACTAGGGGGTGTAGGCCGTACCTTTGATGTGTCACCAGTCTAGCTTTGCCACGTGTTGCCACGTGGCGGCTTCCGGAGGAGGGAGAGTGGCCAGGTTCGTCGCGGCCCGCGACGATGGTAGCTAGGGGCGTCGCGCCCTGCCATGGCCTAATTATTTTTGTTCTTATTTAATTTTCAATGTTTTAACGTATTTTGGGCTCTGTTTTCGCATACGGGTTATATTCTAAGACATATTGGGACATTTTAATATATTTTAGAGGTGTTGAAAATATTCAGGAGGGTTGTTATATCCTCCCCACCTTGTTTTAGAGCTCGTCCTCGAGGTCTACTGGAACAGGTGTGGGTATTTCCTTTGCATTTCTGATTCAAGCTCCCATGTATATTCTGGTCCTCTTTTGGAGTCCCACTTCACTTTGACTAAAACTAATCTCTTGTGCTTGAGGTTCTTGACTTTCCTGTCTTCAATCTGTAGAGGCCTTTCTACAAATTTTAACTGTTCATTTACCTTTATATCCTTAAGAGGCACTACTAGCAATTCTTCGGTTAAACACTTTTTGAGATTAGATACATGAAATACATCATGTATTCCTGCCATTTCCTCTGGCAGTTGTAGCTGATAGGCTACAGGTCCTATTCTTCTAATAATCTCAAAAGGTCCAACATACCTGGGGCTTAGCTTTCCCCTTTTGATGAATCTTACCACTCCTTTCCAGGGAGAGACTTTCAATAACACTTTATCTCCTACTTGAAATTCCAATGGCTTTCGTCGGTTATCAGCATAACTCTTTTATCTAGCACGTGCTGCTTTCAGTCGTTCCTTAACTTGAATGATCTTGACTGTTGTTTCTTGTACTATCTCAGGTCCAGATAGTTGCTTTTCTCCAATTTCTGCCCAACAGACTGGCGTTCGGCACTTTCGTCCATAAAGTGCTTCGAATGGTGCAGCGTTGATACTTGTGTGATAACTGTTATTATAAGAAAATTCTATCAATGGTAAGTGATCGTCCCAATTACCTACGAAATCAATTACACAAGCTCTAAGCATGTCTTCCATTGTCTGAATTGTCCTTTTGCTTTGTCCGTCCGTTTGAGGATGATAAGCAGTGCTTAGATTCAACTTGGTTCCCATTGCTTTTTGGAAACTTGTCCAAAAATGAGAGGTAAAACGACTATCTCTGTCAGAAACAATTGATAGAGGAATTCCATGTAATGAAACTATTTCATTTACATATAATTTAGCTAACTGTTCCATACTAAAAGTTTCTTTCATTGGTAGGAAATGAGCTGACTTGGTTAGCCTGTCTACAATCACCCAGATTGTATCATTACCTTTCCTTGTTTTACGTAATTTAGTAACAAAATCCATTGTTATTAATTCCCATTTCCATACAGGCATTTCTAATTGTTGCAATAAACCTGAAGGTTTCTGATGTTCAGCTTTGACTTGTGAACAAGTTAAACACTTTGCGACATATGCTGCTATATCCTTTTTCATTCCTATCCACCAGAAATTTTTCCTTAAGTCCTGATACATCTTATCACTTCCAGGATGCACCGTATACTTAGACTTATGGGCTTCTTCTAATATACGGTGGCGTAGGTTTCCTAATTTAGGTATCCACACTCTTTTCTTATGGAATCTCTAAATTCTATCTGTTCCTTGTTCTAATTCCTTAATCATTCCTTTCAATTTTTCAGTATCATCCTTGATTACTGATTCTTGTGCTTTTCTAATCTGATCATTTAAATCTATTTGCAGATTTAACTTAAGAGAACGTACTCTCTTTGGATTTTCGTGATACTTTCGACTTAAAGCATCAGCAACTACATTTGCCTTTCCTGCATGATACTGGATATCACAATCAAAATCACTAAGCATTTCCATCCAGCATCTTTGTGTCATATTCAATTCCTTTTGCCCAAAAATATACTTTAAACTCTTATGGTCGGTGAATATGGTAAACTTACTACCGTATAGGTAATGTCTCCAAATTTTAAGGGAAAAAATTATAGCTCCTAACTCTAGATCATGGGTTGAATAATTCTCTTCATGATTCTTAAGTTGTCTAGAGGCGTAAGCTATAACCTTTTAACATTGCATTAATACACATCCATAACCTAACTTAGAAGCGTCACAATAGATTACAAAATCTTCAGTTCCTTCTGGTAACGCTAGTATGGGTGCATGGGTTAATCTTTGCTTAAGAATTCTAAAGGCTTCTTCTTGTTTTGGTCCCTATTCAAACTTAATGGACTTACAGGTTAACTTAGTTAAGGGAATGGCTATTCTAGAAAAATCTCTAATAAACCTTCTATAATAACCAGCCAATCCTAAGAAACTTCTAACCTCAGTTGGTGACTCAGGGGTTTTCCACTTGGTAATTGCCTCGATCTTGGTGGGATCTACATGAATTCCTTCATGATTAACTAAATGTCCATGAAATTGTATCTGTTCTAACCAAAATTCACACTTTGAAAACTTAGCATAAGGCTTTTCTTTTCTCAATAAACTTAGAAGTGCGTGCAGATGCGCTGCATGATCTTCCTTGTTTTTAGAATAAATAAGAATATCATCTATAAAGACAATTATGAATTTATCCAACTATGGCTTACATATTCAGTTCATCATGTCCATGAATGCAGCTGGGGCATTGGTTAAACCAAATGGCATGACAGTAAATTCATAATGGACAAACCTTGTTCTGAAAGCGGTCTTAGGAATGTCCTCTTCCTGTACCTTTAATTGATGATATCCTGACCTTAAATCGATTTTAGAGAAAAATCGTGCTCCTTATAATTGATCAAACAGATCATCTATTCTTGGTAATGGATACCGATTCTTAATCGTGACTTTGTTCAATTCACGGTAGTCAATGCACATACGCATTGATCCGTCCTTCTTTTTAACGAATAAAATCGGTGCTCCCCATGGGGATGAACTTGGCTGTATGAATCATTTCTCAAACAATTCATCTAACTGTTTCTTTAGTTCCTGCATTTCTGCGGGTGCCAAACGGTAAGGTGCTTTGGCAATTGGTGCGGTTCCTGGTATCAAATGGATTCTGAATTCAACTTCTCTATCTGGAGGTTGTCCTGGTAGCTCTTCTGGAAATACATCTGAAAATTGGGATACTACTGGAATATCCTTTAATTCTTTTCCTTTAGTGTTTGTGATTATAGAAATCAAATACACTAACGATCATTTCCTTAAATAACTTGCAGTTTTCATCACAGAGATGAATTTTGTGGATTTAGAGAACTTATTTCCTTTAATTGTGATCTTTTCACCCCTTGGTGAATTTACTTGAATTGACTTTTGATCATATAAAATACTGGTTTAATTGGCTATTAACCAATCCATTCCTAATACAACATCAAATCCTGCCAGATTCATTGGGTAAAGATTTGCAATAAATTTCTGATTTAAAATTTATATTCTTGCTCCCTGCAAGATTTCAGAAATCTTAATGGTTTCCCCGTTTGCTGTCTCTACTAGACATTCTTGTGGGAGTTTAGTTAATGATTGATTAAGAAGTTTGCAAAATGAAGTATTAATAAAACTTTGGTTCACACCCGAGTCAAATAATACTTTAGCAAAGACATCATTAACTAAAAACGTACCAGTGATCACATCCGGGATCATCTTTGCTTCTTCTGCAGTAAGAACAAATGCTCTAGCATTTTTAGTATTCTTGGTATTCGCAGTTGGAGCTAACTTTGGACAGTTAGGCTTGATATGGCCTTGTTCTCCGCAGTTGTAGCATATCCTGTTGCTAATCTTTTTCCTGCAGTCTTCCTCCTTGTGTCCAGATATTTTGCAAAAGTTACAGTATATGGAGCATCTTCCTGAATGCTTCCTTTTGCAATACTTACACTAGGGTGCAGATGTAGAACCTACATTTTTCCCACGGTTAGAATTTCCAGAACAAAATTCTTGAGTAAGCTTCTGGGATAGGTTCCTCCTTTGATCCTTTTCTCGTGTACGGACTAATTCATATGTCAATGTGTTGGCTAGTTCTACAGCTTCTTCTATGGTTTGAGGTCTAGCTGCCTTGACTACATGTCTAATCTCCCCAATTAATCCCCAGATGTAACGGGAGATTAATACTGGTTCAGGTGAAGCAAGGGTTGGTACTATTCGGGCATATTCAAAGAATAAGGTAGTATAACCCTTACTCTCTACCCCAATCATTCTAAGGTTTAGGAATTTGTTTGCTATCTGTTCTTTTTCATTAGGAGGGCAGAATTTCCTTTCTACCATATTTTTAAATTCTTCCTATCCCATATTGTAATTTCTATCACTTCCTCTAGACTGGAGGATAGTGTTCCACCATTCTAGTGTTAAATTCTTAAACAGGTTTGAAGCAAACATTATCTTATCCTCTTCAGCACATTTACTTATTCTTAAGACTGCCTCAGTCTTTTCTATCCAGCGTAGAGATGCAACGGCCCCTTCATTGCCCGAGAATTCCATTGGTTTACAAGACCAGAATTCTTTATAAGAACAACCATAAGAAACGGTTCTCCTTCTTTTGGGAATGGGCATTTGAAGTACGGGTCCATTGTTCACGCTGTTTTCAGGTTCAGAGGGTCGCTTACTATCATGTTTACTTTTATTTTTGGCTTCTCTAACTGTTTTGATAATATATGACATTGCATCTATTATTCCTTGTGCCATTATATGCTGCATGGCACTGTTATCCACTTGGTTTCCGTTATTGTTGTTGTTGTTCGGATTCTCATTAACCAAGTTAATGTTACTCTGATTATCGTTATTCTGGTTTTCCTGGTTTACCTCGTCGTCCATCTGGATTTTAAACATTTACCAATTATTAATAATACAAAATCATTAACAATTTGAGTAACAACCACACAACACACATATTAACAAAAAGCGTTGAGCATTGAGACTTTACTCTTTTCTATTATAGTATGCGTCAAATACACACTAATACTAGAATTTAAATTACAATACTAATATGCATCTCTAACCACAAAGTGGTCTATACTACAACATATATTATTATTATATATATATTATTATTATTACCAACTCCACTACCTCCTTTACTGGTCTGGGTTCATCCAGTAATCCATATTGCGCTCGTCGTATTTCCAGACGAGTCACTCTCCTACCTGCCTCATCCTCTCACTACTCTCCAAGATCTCTTCTCCGAAGTTCGGAGCTCATGCACATTATCTGCACTCATTGGGGGTGCAGGTGCTGGTACTGGGTCCGGGTACTGGGGTATGGGATTCTCCTGAGGGTAAGGATTCTCTAAGATCTCCCTAATGTATTCATCGTTGTCATAGTAGGGATCTAGAGGGTCCAGACCTGGATAGGCTGCTAAGCTTGGCATGGGTTCGTCGTTTAAGTGATAGCGTGGCACATAATCCCTATGATTATCGAACCATGGATCATAATCTGGGTCTAAGGGATTAGGGGCTGGTATCCTAGGTATCTCCTGAGGGTTGAAATCATGCATTTCTACTTGATTTTCAGGGTTTTCTTCTATCTCCATCGACTGAGTAGGGAACAACGGCAAGGGTTGTAGGGCTACTAGTTACTCCAGGTTTGGGTCGGCAGCAGTTGTTGCTAGGATATGGAAATTAGCTAGGCTTCTATTAAGCATATCATGTGTATGGGCATCTGACTCTAGCTTAGCGGCTGCTAGGACTCTTTGCTGTTGCAACTTTCGCATTCTTTTCCTATGCTCAAATGCTCCCTTACTGAACCATCCTCTCTTTTTCTGAGGGAATGGCTCTTCAGACTGAGCCTTAAAGATAAACATTCCTTCTTTATTATCAGTGGCATACCCAGAGAGGGCAGGTTGTGAAGAGGTACCTTCACTCCTAGGTGAATCGGACAATTGACGATACACGTCTGAGGGTCCTTGATCACTCATACTGAAAACTAACAAATAGTCAAATAACATACGACAGTAAAATACAGATATGCACGTATTTCCATAATAAATTTCCTAACAATTTTGAATAATATATTGATGTCAGCAGAACACCTTTGTGACTGAATCAGTGGCTTAGCTCTGATACCACCTTCTGTCGCAACCCCCGCCCCCTATTTGTCCCGGGAACGGGCGGCCGCGAGACCAGTTGTGGTGGTATCAATTTTGACTATCATTATTATTATTTTGGCAGCGGAAATTTCATCAGGACGGTAGTTAGAAAATGTTTATCAGAGTAAAACCACCATATTTTATATTAATAAACACATGGGTAAAACCCAAGTTTCTTATTACAACGTGCTTATAGGGATAAACCCTATTTTATTGAATTTAAAATATCATCTTTTAGATAACTTTTATAGCCACATTTTTCCAAGCCGTCAGTGCTCTCCAGCTGGCTTTCTTCTAATTGGCTTTTACATTTTGTTAACTGAAACGTATTTTAAAAACATTTGTGAGTGGGAAATACTGGTGAGTGAATCCCAGTTTAATCAAGAAACATTTTATCTTTAACAGTATTGAGAGCAATCACATTGTTTATTTCTACACAATTGCTCATTCAGTATTGTCAATCCTGACTGGTGGGTCATATTACACATTGGCTAACTCGTTGTCCAATGGTACTGTGTTCCACATTTTGTATACAAAACCCCAACATACCGGCAGTAATTGAAGAACTACAAAGACTCAATCACTGCTTAATAGCATTGTAAAACATTTAAGGTTTTGTAAAAACAGTTTACAAAAAGGAGATTACTCACATTGCTGTCTTAGGTTTTCTTTAAGGGTTTCCTGGTGATAATCTATAATTTACACAAATGTACATATGTTAGTATATAACCCATTATTTACATTAGTAATACCCTCCCAGAGACGACATTCGAACGACTACGTCGGGTAGAACCTCGACAGCCGTTACGGAACCCTGGATCAATCGGGCAGTGTATCTAATACGTAACCGGGGTTATGATACTTACATTGTGGCAGAACTTCGTTAATTATGGGGATATTATACCAGAGTATAGTTCCTACTATAAGAAATTTGAGAGAGAAAATCGAGAAATGAACGAACAGACTGAAGGCCCGATGCATGCAATTTATAGGGCTGTATTTGGGTTTCGTCGCGCCCCGCGTAGCACACAGCCAGGGCCTTCGCGGCCCGCGACTAGGGGGTGTAGGCCGTAGCTTTGATGTGTCACCAGTCTAGCTTCGCCACGTGTTGCCACGTGGCGGCTTCCGAAGGAGGGCGAGTGGCCAGGTTCGTCGCGGCCCGCGACGATTGTAGCTAGGGGCGTCGCGTCCCGCCACGGCCCAATTATTTTTGTTTTTATTTAATTTTCAATGTTTTAACGTATTTTGGGCTTGGTTTTCACATACGGGTTATATTCTAAGACATATTGGGACATTTTAATATATTTTAGAGGTGTTAAAAATATTCCGGAGGGTTGTTATAGAAAACATGTTAACATTCCAAGCAGTGTGACTTGAGAGACCACACTAGCTTCTCAAAATGTACTTGGATCTTTCTAAGTCATCCTCATGGCCTATATAATCAATGCGAGTCATGGCTATTAAACATCAAATATGATGTATACACCAAAACATCCATTTGAGGTGTACGCCTACGGGCGAAGGTGTATTCATGACAATGATAGTTTTATTGTATAAACTTCCTGTCAAGGAGGATATGAACTATGTTCGACCCTTAAAATCACTGATCTGAAAGATCATTGATAATATTTGAATTGTCTTGATGACAAGGATTTTTGTGCCATCTAAATGTCCTTCGAGACGATGCCTTGTTCTATATAAAAAAATGTCTCTATGACATTGACAGTTGTGACTTATGTCCCCTGTCTAATAAGTATAAAGGATTAAATCCTAATGATTGCCAATAATGGTTCAGCTATAGCCTAGGCAAATCTTGATCAAATATATTTTTGACTTGTTATTTAAAATGCTCTATATGGTTTATTAATACCATGGCCATCTAATCATCAGATATGATGATTCATTATAAAATCTAAATAATCATTATTGTTTGATTCTAGTACTTAAATCATGGCTGGCTCTAACGAAGCAAACTGCCATACTGTGGAAGGAAACAATAATGAAGCCATGATAAAAGTTACTGGTGCTGAATTACAAGCAATGATTGACACAGCAGTTGCTCAAGCTGTGGATAAGATATTCAAAGAACTGAGTCATGTTCGGTCCAAATCTCATACAAAGTCCTTATCACATTCGCATACATTGAAAAAGGATGAATCTCAGCATTCATCCAATCAGAGATCTGAATCCCAAAAGAATGTGTTGAATCAGACTCCCAGGTACAACAAGGGTTGTACCTACAAATACTTTGTCTCTTGTAAACCAAGAGATTTCACAGGAGAAAAGGGAGCAATAGACTGTATGAAGTGGTTGGATGAAATGGAAACGGTGATTGATATCAGTGGATGTGCAAAGGAAGACATAGTTAAGTTTATATCTCAGTCCTTCAAGGGCGACGCCCTAACATGGTGGAAAGCCTTGGTGCAATCCACTGGAAAGGTTCCTCTGTATAACCTTTCCTGGAACAAATCTGTTGATCTTATGAAGGACACTTTCTGTCCTCAGCATGAAGTGGAAAGGATAGAGACTGACTTCCCCACTCTGGTGATGAAGGATTTGGATTGCAGGTCCCATGTGACCAGTTTTAACTCAATGTCGAGGCTTGTGCCGTATTTGGTTACCCCAGAACCCAAACGCATTGCGCATTTTATCGGTGGTTTAGCCCCAGAGGCTAAAGGAAATGTCAAGGCTTCTAAGCCTGCTTCTTATAGATCTGCTGTAGATCTATCCTTTTCACTTACTCTCGATGTTGTAAGGAGTAGGGCAAAGAAAACCACCGATGAAGGGAAAAGAAAGAGGGAGGAAGACCAGTCCCATCACTCAAACAAAAAGAAGAAAGGAAACTTTGGTTTCAAAAAGGGGCAGTCAGATGACAAGCCCAGATGTAAAACATGTAACAAGAGGCACTTTGGAAAGTGCAATCAGGACCCACAAGCTAAACCTTGTGGGATCTGCAAGAAGAAAGGGCACAAGACTGTAGAGTGCTGAAACATCAAGGATGCGACCTGCTATGGTTGCAACGAAAAGGGACACATTAAGACTAATTGCCCTAAGAATGCTAAGAAGCCTGAAGAGGCAAAGAAAACCAATGCAAGGGTCTTTCAGATGAACGCCAGGGAGGCGGTGAACGACAATAATGTTATAACAGGTACTTTCCTCATTAATGATATTTATGCTAGAGTTTTATTTGATTCAGGTGCGGATAAGTCTTTTGTAGACCATAAGTTTTGTAAATTACTGAATCTGCCTATTAAAACTCTAGACATAAAATATGCGGTAGAACTCGTAGACGGTACCTTAGAAACCACTTCAACTCTTCTTGATGGATGCATTATATCCATTAAGAATCATTCTATCCCGCTAACCCTTTTGCCAATGAAGTTGGCGGGGTTTGATGTAGTTTTGGGCATGGATTGGTTATCACGTAACCAAGCCCAAATTGCCTGTGGTAAGAAACTAATTAACATCAAAACCCCCTCTGGTGAGTTAGTCACCATTCATGGAGATACACAATATGGTTTGCCCAACAACGTGTCTATCCTCAAAGCCTCGAAGTGTCTGAAGAACGGATGTGTCGTTTACATGGCACAAGTGACAGTGAATGACTCGAAACACAAGATCGAAGATATTCGAATCATTTCGGAATACCCTGATGTCTTTCCTGATGAGTTACCTGGATTAACTCCTGAGAGGCAAGTTGAATTCAGGATAGACATATTGCCAGGATCTGCACCAATTGCACGAGCCCCTTACCGTTTAGCGCCTACTGAAATGAAAGATCTCAGGACTCAATTGGATGACTTACTAGAAAAGAGTTTCATACAACCCAGCTCTTCACCTTGAGGAGCTCCTATATTGTTTGTGAAAAAGAAGGATGGATCAATGCGTCTATGCATTGATTATCGTGAGTTAAATAAGGTAACAATCAAGAATCGTTATCCATTGCCCAGGATCGACAATTTGTTCGACCAACTCCAAGGGGCAAGCTTCTTCTCGAAGATTGATTTAAGATCTGGGTATCATCAGCTCAAGATTAGAACTAAAGATGTACCTAAGACAGCGTTCAGAACTAGGTATGGCCACTATGAGTTTTTAGTGATGCCTTTCGGGCTCACTAATGCACCTGCAGCATTCATGGATCTTATGAATCGAGTCTACAAGCCATACTTAGATAAGTTTGTCATTATCTTTATAGACGACATACTTATTTATTCCCGTAGCCAAGTCGACCACGAGAATTACCTTCGGTGTATCTTAGGAGTGCTACAAAAGGAGAAGCTGTATGCTAAGTTTTCAAAATGCGAGTTCTGGCTTCGCGAAGTCCAATTTCTTGGACATGTTGTCAGTGAGCGAGGTATCCAAGTAGATCTCACTAAAATAGAAGCCATAATGAACTGGGAAGCACCAAAGACTCTGACTGAAATCCGCAGCTTTCTGGGATTAGCTGGTTATTATAGAAGATTCATTGAGAACTTCTCAAGGATAGCTGCACCATTGACTACTCTGACCCGCAAGAATGTGAAGTTTGATTGGGGTCCAAAACAACAAGAGTCTTTTGTGATTCTTAAACAGAAATTGAGTAATGCTCCGGTGTTGACACTGCCCGAAGGAATAGAAGAGTTTGTCGTGTATTGTGATGCGTCACACACCGGTATGGGTTGTGGACTTATGCAGAGAGGCAAGGTGATTGCCTATGCATCACGACAGTTAAAGGTGCATGAAAAGAATTACACCACCCACGATTTGGAGTTGGGTGCCATTGTCTTTGCACTTATGTTGTGGAGACATTATTTATATGGAACTAAATGTGTGATGTATTCGGATCACAAAAGTCTCCAACACTTGTTCAATCAAAAGGATCTCAATATGAGACAGCACCGTTGGATGGAGACTCTAAACGACTACGATTGTGAAATTCGCTACCATCCTGGCAAAGCGAATGTAGTTGCTGATGCTCTAAGTCGAAAAGAAAGGATCAAACCTATAAGAATTAATGCCAAGAGCATTGAACTTAAGAACAGCCTGAATGAAAGGTTGTTAGCTGCTCAGAAGGAAGCTGTCTTAGAAGCTAACCTTCCAAGTGAGAAGTTAGGTGTAACTGCTGAACAGTTAGCACCTGGAAAGGATGGAATCCTCAGAATGAATGGTAGGATCTGGGTTCCTATCCACGGAGGACTTCGTGATATAATCCTCCAGGAAGCTCACAACTCCAGATATTCAGTTCACCTTGGAGGTGACAAAATGTATCAAGATTTGAAAGCCAACTGTTGGTGGATAGGTTTGAAGAAATATATTGCCACACATGTAGCCAAGTGCCTGACATGCGCTCAGATTAAAGCTAAACACCAAAAGCCATCATGTTTGCTACAACAGCCTGAACTTCCCACATGGAAGTGGGAGATGGTAACCATGGATTTTATAACCAAGTTACCTAAAATAAGGCATGGAAATGACACTATATGGGTCATAGTTGATAGACTGACTAAGTCAGCACATTTCTTACCCATCAAGGAGACTCATAGCTCTGACAAGCTAGCTCAGCTGTACGTGGATAAGATTGTATCTCTCCACGGAGTGCCAGTATCTATTATATCCGACAGAGATACTAGATACACCTCTCATTTTTGGAAAAGTTTCCAACAATCATTAGGCACTCGTTTGAATTTTAGTACTGCTTAGCATCCTCAAACGGATGGATAAAGTGAGCATACAATTCACACTTTAGAAGACATGCTTCGTGCATGTGTTATTGATTTGGGTGGTAGCTGGGATGACCACCTACCGTTGATTGAATTCTCCTATAATAATAGTTACCATACTAGCATTTAGGCTGCGCCTTTTGAGGCATTGTATGGAAGAAAATGTAGAACGCCTGTTTGTTGGGCAGAAGTAGGAGAAGCTCAGTTATCAGGACCTGATATAGTCCTTGAAACGACGGACAAGATTGTCCAGATTCATGATCGCCTGAAAGCGGCTAGAGATAGGCAGAAAAGTTATGCTGACAAAAGGCGAAAACCTCTAAAGGTTGAGGTAGGCGATAAAGTCTTACCAAAAGTATCACCCTGGAAGGGTGTGATGCATTTTGGTAAGAAGGGCAAGCTAAGCCCAAGGTATATTGGACCATTCAAGATCATCGAATGTGTCACAGTGTAGCTTATATGCTAAACTTGCCTGAGGAGCTTAGTGGAATTCACAATGTGTTCCACATCTGTAAAATGAAGAAATTTCTAGCTGATGAATCTCTAGCAATGTCTCATAAAGACGTACAGATCGATGAAAGCCTGAGGTTTGTCCAAAGACCTATATCGATCGAAGATCGACAGGTTAAAAAGCTCCGAAGGAAGCACGTGCCTATAGTGAAAGTAAAATGGGACGCCCGTAGAGGTCCTGAATATACGTAGGAAGTTGAGTCCACTATGCGACAGAAGTACCCTCACTTATTTCAGTAAATCTCGGGGTCCAGATTTCTTTTAAGGTGGTGAGGATGTAACACCATGTAAAAACGTGTCCAATTATGTAAAGACACATGTCCTAAACTCTAATTATGTAAAAGATTGAGTTTGAAGGACTAAAGTTGACAAACGATGAAAATATGAAACCAAAGGGACTAAATGTGTCAACATGCCAAACTTGTGCCTCTGAATGACCATACACGAAGAATATATTCTTAAACGAGTAATAATTTGAACATAAGAAGCCGTTTATGAAAATAATCGAAAGATTATAAACTACAGGGGTTAAACATGTCAACATGTTAATTCTTACCTCTGAGTGACCTTTTAATGAACCCGAGGCTTCGTAATATTCAAATATATTCCCAAGGATAAGTGATATCAGTTTCACGTGGTTTCGAGATCGTTATGCAAGTTTCCAAGAATTTGGGTTAAAAGTGTCAATGTTAAGAAACTTATGTTTACGGTGATAGTTTAACGAAACCGGGCCTAACGGAGTTTGGTTATGCTCCCATGATCCTCTACAAAATAACTACAAGGGAAATTTATGTCTAAAATAAAGGATATTTGAGGTTATAAAGGACCAGGGGCTGAAAGTGCAACATTTGAAAGTTTGTTAACCTGAGTGACGGCTTGTCGCGGGGCGCGTAGCCCCTTCTGATTTCCTTCGCGGGCCGCGAAGCAACTGCCAGCTTCCAAAAAACTGGCAGCTGCATGTTGCAGCCTGTTTCACCGCCTTAGAGGCCTGAATTTCGAAACTAGGAGCTTGTTGTTGGTTTTGTTATACCACTAGGACACCTGGGGTGATCCTAAACACTCCCATAACACCTGTATTGATCTTGGATCATGCTATTCAAGTATAAAAGGCCTTCATGTTGCCTTGTTCATTTGCTCACTTCACTTGAATTCAATCCTACTCTCTCATCTGGTGGTTCCTGGTTAAGAAAGGAGCTCAAATTTGTAGAAAAGATAGCTAGGACCCTTTGTAAGTGTCTTAGCCCCCTCTTTAGTTCACTTTTATAGTTTAAAAACCGAAAAGTCAAAGTTATCGTAAATTAGCTTTGACTCTTGGTTTAAACCCAAATAGTCCAGCCACTGTTCGAAATGAATGTGGTTATGTGACCATAATTAGGTAGGTGATTAACCCTTAGAAGGGCACCTCTTAATTATTTCGTTTGCTTAGTTAATTATCGGGTCAAACTAGCTAATTAAAAAGTCAAACTGGACAGAATTATAAATAATAATTAAAACTAATAATACAGAGGTTATAAATTATATTTTAACACTCTAATAACTTAGTAATTATTATTAGAACATGTTCAAACAGATTCAACCCGACAATTCTAAGTTTAAGGTCGGTTCGCAACCGAAAGTCGCAAAAGCTTGACTTTTGCTTTGACTTTCAGTTCTGACCCGATTGAGCTTAATTCTTCCATGTTTTAAGCTTCCAATAGGACCACATTATGTTGTACTATAACCCTCTGGAGTTATATTACCTGGTCATTAGTATTCTGAATTATATGCTAAGCTCCATTAATATGCTTATAAATGCCCATTTTGCCCTTTTGACATATAAACGAGATTTTTGAAAATGTGAAATGACAAAAACCTTTATTGCTGATATATAAGTATGTACCAAAAATTTAACATCAGTTTCTGGTCTCAAATAGAAGTTATGCTCGATATCGTAAATTGAAGCTTTTTATTAATTTATTTGCGTTATATTGCATAAGGCATGTTTAAACAAGGATTTTGACCCAAAACTCATTACCTACTTTTAAGATATTATTTTTACAGATTTTTAGAAATTTTTATCAGATTATAACCTGACCATATCATGGAGTTCTTGTGTAATTCGGTAAATGACGATAATACCCTTTTCATACATAAAATGAGATTAACAAACGATTTGAATGCCAAACTTTTTCCTACTGATCTTATATGTTAAATAATTTATTTTGAGCATTTAAGACTGATCAAAATCTCAGATTTCTATAAACATCTTAATTATCGTCAATTAGCGATTTTTACACTAATTAGGTGCATAGTATGGTTTAAAACCATACTTAACACCCAAGACTTGTTACCTACTGAATTTTTAAATAAATTTTAATATTATTACAGTAGGTATAAGTCATGAATTCAGACTTCCAAAAATGTCCTTAAAAGCATATGTGAAATGACCAAAATACCCTTTCGGGGCATAGTTTGGCCATAAATAGTAACCCTCACATATGTATGATATCTTACTGATGTAATTTGATAAAATAAATATTTTTACTGAATGTTTCAGACCAGAAACTCAGTTTACTATAAAATCTCTTTTACAAACATTAAAATGTCCAAAATGCCCCTACAGGACTTCAATTGGTTTTAAATACTTTTTGGGCATATATGTTAACATCATACTAATGTATTAACATATTCTAAGCATAATAACTTATGAGACCTGTATATAATTCATTTGGTTACCCGTTATGCAATTATGCGTTCGGATCGGGTTATGTAACTAGTTTAGATAAAATAACCGAAACGGGTTCCACCTTATCATTAAATCTTCAAAATCCAGAATGTGTTTAGTTTACCCATATAATACAAGTATCCAAAATTTTCGGGTCTAAATCACATTCCATTCTGGTCTCCACTTAATCTAGCGTTTAGAACCGTAAAGCATCTTCCAAACTAACCGGTCTAAGTCCTTGACTTAAATAAAGACCCGTAGTATCCTAATATGTTAATAAAACTTCTATACAGATTAAGTAGCTTCGGTAGAAGGTACTTTCATAAAGCTTTAGGAAATATACGGCTGAGTTACTTCTTTCACGTCTAGCTCAGGTAAATACTTTTAACTTATTTTCCCTTATACGGGCTTGGGATACGGTATAATAATAATACCGCTTGGTCGGGTATGAAATCATTTAATTGGATTGTGATTAATAAATTGCATAACCCGTTTTAATCTCTATTGTTTGATAACATAAACATTTGGGGTTAATACGACCGTGTCCTGGATATCCTCGGCTCATTTCATTTAAAAATGGCCATGACCTTTGCACGGGGTGTAGGCATACACCTGACAGATGCAAATGCTAAATAACCCACATGTTGGGGATAACTCCTTTGTGGGTTCTTTAAGTGGTGAGTCGGTTAATCATGACCGGATTCCAAACCGGCCCCATATGTATGACAAACATGTAAAACTGTATACACGATTATTTCAATAATTGTCCCAAGTTATAAATGGTTTGTGCCTTGTGCACTTAAATCAATTTTCTTAAACTCTTTTCAAATGAGTCAGTTAATTGTATTTACCAGTGAAAACTGACGTATTTTCCAAAGACTAAGTGACAGGTAACTCACGTAACTAGGCTGGAGCTACTCGGTGTCAATAAGAGGATCTTGCAAATCCTTAGATGCCTGGAGTCTGTTATTTCAGTTTCTTGTATTTTATTTTATGATCCGCCTGTGGATCTCTATTACAACCAAGTCTGTATATTATTTTATTTGGACACTCGAACACTATGGTTTGTAATAGTAATATTCTACCAAGCCTTCCGATGTGCTATTATATTGTGTATATTGACTATGATGATATCAACTACGTCACGATACTCCCCGCCGGGCCCACCGGTAATATGTGGAAATATCGGGGTGTGACAAATATCCCTTACATTTGACAGAGAGGTCGCGTATACCCCCGTTGGTGGCGGACCATCCCGTTCGATAAAATGGGATAGGTTAAAGTTTCACAACCGCACAGGGAAGCCATCATGAACCACTTAAGGGTAAATAAGTTATATGCATATAGTTTACGGGCTGTTAAATCGTAGCCGTTTAACGACGCGTATGCAACCGTAAACAGACCGCTAAACGGCTGCAAACACGTCGTTTAAAGGCCAGTTTACGGCTGCAAACACAGCTGCAAACTGTTGCAATTTCGCAGCCGTTTGTAGCTGCGTTTGCCGCCGTTTAAAGGCCTATTTATGACTGCAAATGCGCCGTAAAACGGCTGCGAAATTGCAGTCGTTTAACGACACGTTTGTAACCGTAAACAGACCGTTAAACGGCTGCAAACGCCCCGTTAAATGGTTGCTAGATCGCTGCCGTTTGCGGCTGCGTTTGCAGCCGTTTAAAGGCCAGTTTACGGCTGCAAACGGTTGCAATTTTGCAGCCGTTTGCAGCTGCGTTTGCCGCCGTTTAAAGGCCCGTTTACGGCTACAAATGCGTCGTTAAACGGCTGCGAATTTGCAGCCGTTTGACGGGTCGTTAAATTTAATTTATATATAATATTTTAACTTTTTTTATTTAATTCATAGCAAAATTTTAACTTTGATGAAGTGGGACGTGATTAGAAGCGAAAAACTTGAAGGGTAGAATTAAGAGTGTGCTTATGAAGCGGTACTCTGACCGCAAGCATGATGCTAAAGAAATATTTCTTAGTAAGGGAGGTTACGATGATGTTGATAGGGCAAGGGCATACTATCACACCCCCAAAATCCACATGCGGAGTACCACCGCGAGGCGTGTGACATGACCAGGATCCAGCCACCAATTATACTGAACATTAGTTAATAGTAAGAATGATCACCAACCATAATCGTTAGTAAACATCATAGTTTAAAGTTCAAAAGTTTAATTTCAAATAACAGTTTAAGTAAGTAGTGGAAGCATAGGCAAAACGGTTTAAACAAAGTTCATAGTTCAAGTTATTTAGAACCCAACACACGGGTTTAGACGACCACTACACTTCCCCAAGCCGCAAGCTCCTGAGTCACTGGGTACCTGCAAAGCATGCAGTAGGGTATCAACATAATGTTGGCGAGTTCACGAGATGTCCAGTTTTAACTTTTCGAAAAACGTAGGTTGTTTAGATAAAGCATTTATAATCACGTCATGGGGAGCTACCCCATATGAAAGCTACTAAACTGACGTTACCGAAACTGTTGATGAGAAGATTTTGTGCCCCAGGTCAATGTCTATCGTCATTGACCAAGATGCAAGGTTTACTAGTTCACGCCCGATCTCCCCCGGTCACGGTGTGAGGTTGTCAAACCTAATAGCGCTAGCAACTAATAACCCGTTCGCCCCCGGCGATTAATCGGTACAATAAGCAGGGACTTTATATGATAGAGATTCGTTTAGTTTTTGCTAGTTGTGATATAAATATTATCCAAACATATCTCCCCCGGAAATAGTAATTTACATTATACCCATAGCATTTTTCCCCCGGAAATATTAGTTTGAGAGCATTCTTCAGTTTGTTCGTGCCCCTTTCTGGGACACATGCTTTTAGTGTGTGAACTCACCTTAGGTTGCTCGGCAGATTGGTTACTTGGTCAAACACGTTGGTCACCACGTCCTAACATGGTTACCAGTATAGGTCACGTTTGGGTGTAAAGAAGTCACGTATATCCTACACGTATCTAACACATAGTATGCATACAATTATCTGTTGAGTTATTGGGCCTACTCTAATAATTGCACAGTCAAACAGTAACAGTTAACACATAGTCCAGTCGAACAGGCAGCCCAAACAAAACACATGGTGGCCCAATAACCCAGGTAGGCAGCCCAGTCGAGACAAGGTGGTCTCGACTCGAGATCATGCGGTCTCGAGTCGCAACCAGGAGATCTCGAGTCATGGACTTCTGGTCTCGAGTGGTGTTGGCATGAGTCGCAACCTCAGGGGTCTCGAGTCCAGTCTCGAGCGAGATCATGAGGTCTCGAGTCGAGTCCTTACTGATCTCGAGTCCCTGAAGCCTTTCTCGAGTTGTTGCTTGATGGTCTCGAGTCGCAACCACTGCGGTCTCGAGTTGTAGCATAAATGGTCTCGAGTCGAAACCAAGGGTCTCGACTCGCATTGCCTGCTGATTCTAGAACATCTGCAACATTGTACTATCCAATAGAATTTCAATTTCATGATATTGTGTACTATCCAACCAAAACACACAAACATGTTTTCTTGTCCAAATTCTAATTAAAACGGATCAAATCATAGCAATTTTAAATGTTCATAACATATTCAAACAGTTCATCATTTTAGGGTTTTTATCATAACAACATGCTCATTCAAGAAAGTTTATCCTAGCATGAACTCAAGTCAATAACATCATCGGCTCCTAAATCTAGCATATTCAATCAATACAATAGCATGCTTACATAAGATTTGTCATCAACATTTGTCCTATAATTTCTAACATAAATCGAATGACCATAAGCATCCCAAACTACAAACCATTCGGCATTCAAAAATCTTAGCAATTCATTATCATACAAGAGTTCACATATTTCATCCACCATTTAATCATTCAAAGCAAGTTGCACCATTATACACATAAACACCTAGTGAACATCTAAAACACTAACCGGTTGATATGTGACACCGAGGTATATAAGAAGATGATGAAGTGAAGTCTCCGAGTGATGATAATGAGCTTGACCGAGGTTCCTTGTTGTTGCCGGTTGAATCCGAGAGAGAGAGGAGAGGGTGATGTGGTTAGGGTTTTGTTGAGAGGGTGGATAAGAGTGTGAGGAAGTGAGTGTGAGGGAATGTTTGCAAATGGTGAAAAGTGGCAAGGTTGGTCATCCTCATGGGTTTTATACCCGTTCTGAGTTGGTGCATCCTAATGGGTTTCCGAGTGGGTTTCTCGGGTGCATGGCCCAACCGGCCCAACTGTTTACTCGAGACCGAGTGGTCTCGAGTCGGGTTCGTGGTCTCGGCTCACTACATACATATATATATACATAACTATACATTATACGTACACATTATCAACACATAGCACATCAAGATAAATCACAACTTTCATTTAATAATATGTACACGCAATACCAAAACAAGAAGGTTGCTCGGGAAAATCCAGAGCGTCACATTATCCCCAAGTTTTAAGAACTTTCATCCCGAAAGTTAAGGCAGCCACTGTCAAGCTGGTGAGAACGTTTCAACGGGGTGTCACATCATCCCCCCGTTAGTTTGGAATTTCGTCCCGAAATTCGGTTGTAGCTTCAGTGCCGGGAGTTTCATTTGGGAACAACTGGGGATACTTGCGCTTCATCTGGTCTTCCCGCTCCCAGGTAAACTCTGGGCCACGGCGCGAGTTCCAACGAACTCGTACGATAGCTATCTGGCTACGTTTGAGGGTTTTGATTTCTCGATCCGTGATCTCGATCGGTTCCTCAGTAAAGTGTAGCTGTTCGTCAATAGTGAGTTCCTTGAAAGGAATGATGAGTGTTTCATCTGACAGACACTTCTTCAGATTAGACACATGAAAGACGTTGTGAACCGCACTCAGTTCTTCAGGCAGATTAAATCTGTAAGCAACCTTATCGATCTTTTCGGTAATTTCGAATGGTCTGACATATCGTGGATTAAGCTTGCCCCGTTTTCCAAAATGAACCACACCCTTCCAGGGTGAGACTTTAAGTAGAGCCCGGTCACCGACCTGGAATTCTAGCGGTTTCCTACCCTTGTCAGCGTAACATTTCTGACGGTCACGAGCTGCCGCCATGCGTTGTCTGATTTGGGCAATCCTTTCCGTAGTCTCGACTACAAGTTCCGGGCCGGTAATTTGGCTTTCGCCAATTTCCGCCCAACATAAGGGTGATCGGCATTTGCGACCGTACAATGCCTCAAAGGGTGCTGCTTGAATGCTGGTGTGGTAGCTGTTGTTGTAGGAGAATTCCACTAACGGTAGATGTTTTTCCCGGCCTTTGCCAAAATCGATTACACATGCCCTAAGCATGTCCTCAAGTGTTTGGATGGCGCGTTCAGACTGCCCATCCGTTTGTGGATGATAAGCGGTGCTCATGTCTAAACGTGAGCCAAAGGATTTGTGCATAGCTTGCCACAACTCAGAAGTAAAACGCGCGTCGCGATCGGAAATAATAGAGGTTGGCACTCCGTGCCTCGAAACCACTTCCTTTAAGTAAACTTCAGCCAAGGTAGAGAACTTGTCTGTTTCTTTAATAGCCAAAAAGTGTGCAGACTTAGTTAATCGATCCACTATCACCCAAATGGTGTCATTTCCGCGTTGAGACCTAGGCAGGCCAGTTACAAAATCCATGGAAATTTGCTCCCATTCCCATTTCGGGATCTCTGGTTGTTGGAGTAGGCCCGATGGTTTCTGATACTCAGCCTTGACTCTCGCACAAGTCAAACATTTGCTGACATAAGTTGCTATGTGGGCTTTCATGCCAGGCCACCAGTATGTAGTTTTTAGGTCGTGGTACATCTTATCCGAACCAGGATGTACTGAGTAACGGGACTTATGTGCTTCGTCCATCACAAGCTTGTGTAAGTTCCCGTAAAGTGGGACCCATATACGCCCGGTTACGTAGTAAGCACCGTCTTCTTTTTGTTCTAATCGCTCCCTTGACCCGCGTAGGGACTCCGCCCTGATGTTCTCTGATTTCAATGCTTGAACCTGAGCATCTCGTATCTGAGTTGGAAGGTTAGATTGGATGGTAAGTTGTAACGCTCGCACGCGCTTCGGTGTAGTGTCCTTTCGGCTGAGGGCGTCCGCCACAACATTGGCTTTGCCCGGATGATACTTGATTGCGCATTCGTAATCATTCAAGAGCTCGACCCATCGACGCTGTCGCATGTTTAACTCCTTTTGCTTGAAGATATGCTCGAGACTCCTGTGATCGGTGTAAATGGTGCACCTGGTACCGTACAGGTAATGTCTCCATATCTTAAGAGCAAAAACCACTGCTCCCAACTCCAAGTCGTGCGTAGTGTAGTTCCTTTCGTGAATCTTAAGTTGTCGAGAAGCGTAAGCGATAACTTTCTCGCGTTGCATCAACACGCAACCGAGCCCATGGATAGACGCGTCACAGTAAACCACAAAGTCGTCGGTACCTTCAGGTAACGAGAGAATAGGAGCACTACACAGGTTGTCCTTTAACTTCCGAAAGGCAGACTCCTGAGCCTCGTTTTACTTGTAAGCAATACCCTTCTGAGTGAGAGTCGTGAGAGGTTGGGCGATCCTTGAAAATCCCTTGATGAATCTACGATAGTACCCTGCCAATCCCAAGAATTGGCGAACTTCGGTCGGAGTCTTAGGTGTAGGCCAATTCCTTATAGAGTCGATCTTAGCTGGATCGGCGTGTATTCCGTCCTTATTGACCACGTGTCCAAGGAAGTGGACTTCTCGAAGCCAGAAGTCACATTTTGAGAACTTGGCGTACAGTTGTTCATTGTGAAGGAGTTCAAGAATAAGACGCAGATGTTGTTCATGCTCCTCTTGACTTTTCGAGTAGATTAAGATGTCGTCGATAAACACAGTCACGAACTTGTCGAGGTAGGGTTTGCACACTCGGTTCATGAGATCCATAAAGACCGCAGGCGCGTTGGTCATTCCAAAAGGCATGACGAGAAATTCATAGTGACCATAACGGGTTCTGAAAGCAGTCTTGGAGATATCCTCATCGCGGACTCTCAACTGATGATAACCTGATCGCAGATTGATCTTGGAGTAGTGGCTTGACCCTTGCAATTGATCGAATAGATCGTCGATGCATGGGAGTGGGTAACGGTTCTTCATGGTGACCTTGTTCAGCTCACGATAGTCGATGCACATACGGAATGTGTCGTCCTTCTTCTTGACAAAGAGCACTGGTGCTCCCCAGGGCGACGAACTAGGACGGATAAATCCTTTGTCCAACAGTTCTTGTAGTTGCGTAGAAAGTTCCTTCAGTTCTGTGGGAGCCAGTCGATAAGGTGCGCGAGCTATAGGTGCTGCTCCGGGAGCTAGTTCGATTTGGAATTCGACCTGACGGTGAGGAGGGAGTCCAGGTAGCTCCTCAGGAAATACCTCGGGATAGTCGCGTACAACTGGAAACTCTTCGATCCTCTTTTCCTTTTCCTGTGTGTCGGTGACAAGTGCTAAGATAGCGGTGTGCCCCTTTCGTAAACACTTCTGGGCTTTTAAGAATGAGATGATGCCTGTGACTTCTCCGCCTTTGTCACCTTGAACGATAAGGGGTTTGCCAGAACGACGGGGAATACGAACCATTTTCTCTTGACAGAGAATTTCAGCCCGATGTTTGGATAACAAATCCATACCAAGGACGACGTCGAAGCTTCCGAGAGCGATGGGGAAGAGGTCGACAGAAAAGGTCTGACCCGACAAAGTGAGTTTGCAGTTTCTGATAACGTATGAGGCCTCGATGTTTCTACCATTAGCTAGCTCGACGATATGCTTAGAACTTAATAACGTAGACGTACGCTTAAGCTTTTTACTAATACGTAGGGATACATAACTAGCATCTGCTCCAGAATCAAATAAGATGGAAACATAACGATCATCGAGTAGAAACTTACCCGCTACGACGTTGGGGTCATTCCTCGCTTCTCCAGCTCCAATCATAAAAGCCCTTCCTCTTGCACCATTCCCAGCATTGTTGGTGTTGTTGTTGTTATTCCCCGCACCTTGATTGTTGTTGTTCTGGTTTAACTGGGGACAATTCTTCTTAATGTGCCCCTCGGCTCCGCACTGGAAACAACCCTTGATGTTCCCATGATGCTGCTGCTGCTGCGGTTGGTTCTGCCTTGCGGGATGAGGGCTCCTACAATCCTTGGCCTCATGCCCCATCTTGTTGCATCGCTGACACTTGTTCCTCGCACAGGGCCCATTGTGATGTCGGCCACACTTGTTACATTTGGGGAGATGGCCCTGGTAGCCGCCCTGCTGCTGAGGGCCCTTGTTGTTTTCAGTTTTCCTTTGCTGGGCTGGGGCCTGAGTAGGGTTAGCATCCTTACCCTGATTTCCATCCCACTTTCGTTTGTTGTCATTAGAAGTTCCGGCAGTAGCATTGATCCTTTTGGGAAACTTGCCCTGTTCCACAGCCTAATCAGTGAGTTTGTGAGCAAGACGGACGACTGGCTGAATGGTATTGAGGTTGGCTGAGGTCACATGGCTCCGGATTTCTGGGGCCAAACCCTTGATGTACAATTCGATCCTTCGATACATAGGTCGAGACATGTTTCGACAAAGAGCAGCGTAGTCGTTGGATTGTTTGGTGTAGGTCTCAATCTCTGATCCAACCATCTTGAGCTCAAAGTACTCGTTCTCAAGTTTGTGGATATCATCCCTGTGACAGTATTCTTCCTGGATCATGTTCTTGAAATCTTCCCATGCAGTGGCATTAGCAGTTTCCAAACCAAGCATCTGAATCTGTGCCTTCCACCATAAAAGCGCGTTTCCTTCAAGCGTACCAGTCGCAAACTTTACCCAATTCGCAGGGGGACACTCGCAGACAGCAAAGACAGCTTCGGCCTTTTCAATCCAGTGCAGAAGGCCTATGGCACCCTCAGTGCCGTTGAAAGGGAGAGGCTTGCAATCCATGAAGGTTTTGAAAGTACAAACACGTGGTTGCGCAGGCGCTTGCTGACCTGTTGTGAGAAGCTAAGCGAATAGGCTTAGAGGTGAAAAGACGATGTGGGGGTAGGATCTAAACATCCTAAAATAACGAGTTTACCTCCAGGGTGAGCTGCGAAAGCTGCAGCCACCGTGTTGAGCAAGTTAGTGAACTGAGCCTGAGTCATGTTGACGTTTCCTCTTCCGCGTCCACTCATTGTCTTCATAGCCAGAAAACACAGTATGAGCGTAATGTCGTAATGTAGCGAGAATGAGATAGAAGAGGGGTGTGTCTATCTAGTTAGGTACACCGGTACGTATAGTAGAACATAAATCATAAAGTAATCAAGCAAGTAAACACAAGTCCCGGCTATGGGGTCTAGTGCGTTGAGTCTTGCCCTTGGAGTGTAGTGTCGTCACGAGTCACGGGTTATAGTCTGGTTTTTCTCAAAAAGACTTTCTTTTTAAAACCGAGTTCACTATAACCAATGGCTCTGATACCAATCTGTCACACCCCCAAAATCCACATGCGGAGTACCACCGTGAGGCGTGTGACAAGACCAGGATCCAGCCACCAATTATACTGAACATTAGTTAATAGTAAGAATGATCACCAACCATAATCGTTAGTAAACATCATAGTTTAAAGTTCAAAAGTTTACTTTCAAATAACAGTTTAAGTAAGTAGCGGAAGCATAGGCAAAACGGTTTAAACAAAGTTCATAGTTCAAGTTATTTAGAACCCAACACACGGGTTTAGACGACCACTACACTTCCCTAAGCCGCAAGCTCCTGAGTCACTGGGTACCTGCAAAGCATGCAGTAGGGTATCAACATAATGTTGGCGAGTTCACGAGATGTCCAGTTTTAACTTTTTGAAAAACGTAGGTTGTTTAGATAAAGCATTTATAATCACGTCATGGGGAGCTACCCCATATGAAAGCTACTAAACTGACTTTACCGAAACTGTTGACGAGAAGATTTTGTGCCCCAGGTCAATGTCTATCGTCATTGACCAAGATGCAAGGTCTACTAGTTCACGCCCGATCTCCCCCGGTCACGGTGTGAGGTTGTCAAACCTAATAGCGCTATCAACTAATAACCCGTTCGCCCCCGACGATTAATCGGTACAATAAGCAGGGACTTTATATGATAGAGATTCGTTTAGTTTTTGCTAGTTGTGATATAAATATTATCCAAACATATCTCCCCCGGAAATAGTAATTTAAATTATACCCATAGCATTTTCCCCCCGGAAATATTAGTTTGAGAGCATTCTTCAGTTTGTTCGTGCCCCTTTCTGGGACGCATGCTTTTAGTGTGTGAACTCACCTTAGGTTGCTCGGCAGATTGGTTACTTGGTCAAACACGTTGGTCACCACGTCCTAACATGGTTACCAGTATAGGTCAGGTTTGGGTGTAAAGAAGTCACGTATATCCTACACGTATCTAACACATAGTATGCATACAATTATCTGTTGAGTTATTGGGCCTACTCTAATAATTGCACAGTCAAACAGTAACAATTAACACATAGTCCAGTCGAACAGGCAGCCCAAACAAAACACATGGTGGCCCAATAACCCAGGTAGGCAGCCCAGTCGAGACAAGGTGGTCTCGACTCGAGATCATGCGGTCTCGAGTCGCAACCAGGAGATCTCGAGTCATGGACTTCTGGTCTCGAGTGGTGTTGGCATGAGTCGCAACCTCAGGGGTCTCGAGTCCAGTCTCGAGCGAGATCATGAGGTCTCGAGTCGAGTCCTTACTGATCTCGAGTCCCTGAAGCCTTTCTCGAGTTGTTGCTTGATGGTCTCGAGTCGCAACCACTGCGGTCTCGAGTTGTAGCATAAATGGTCTCGAGTCGAAACCAAGGGTCTCGACTCGCATTGCCTGCTGATTCTAGAACATCTGCAACATTGTACTATCCAATAGAATTTCGATTTCATGATATTGTGTACTATCCAACCAAAACACACAAACATGTTTTCTTGTCCAAATTCTAATTAAAACGGATCAAATCATAGCAATTTTAAATGTTCATAACATATTCAAACAGTTCATCATTTTAGGGTTTTTATCATAACAACATGCTCATTCAAGAAAGTTTATCCTAGCATGAACTCATGTCAATAACATCATCGGCTCCTAAATCTAGCATATTCAATCAATACAATAGCATGCTTACATAAGATTTGTCATCAACATTTGTCCTATAATTTCTAACATAAATCGAATGACCATAAGCATCCCAAACTACAAACCATTCGACATTCAAAAATCTTAGCAATTCATTATCATACAAGAGTTCACATATTTCATCCACCATTTAATCATTCAAAGCAAGTAGCACCATTATACACATAAACACCTAGTGAACATCTAAAACACTAACCGGTTGATATGTGACACCGAGGTATATAAGAATATGATGAAGTGAAGTCTCCGAGTGATGATAATGAGCTTGACCGAGGTTCCTTGTTGTTGCCGGTTGAATCCGAGAGAGAGAGATGAGAGGGTGATGTGGTTAGGGTTTTGTTGAGAGGGTGGATAAGAGTGTGAGGAAGTGAGTGTGAGGGAATGTTTGCAAATGGTGAAAAGTGGCAAGGTTGGTCATCCTCATGGGTTTTATACCCGTTCTGAGTTGGTGCACCCTAATGGGTTTCCGAGTGGGTTTCTCGGGTGCATGGCCCAACCGGCTCAACTGTTTACTCGAGACCGAGTGGTCTCGAGTCGGGTTCGTGGTCTCGCCTCACTACATACATATATATATACATAACTATACATTATACGTCCACATTATCAACACATAGCACATCAAGATAAATCACAACTTTCATTTAATAATATGTACACGCAATACCGAAACAAGAAGGTTGCTCGGGAAAATCCAAAGCGTCACACATACCATCCCGTTGATATGCCCTATGAAAACTGGTTGAGAACCATCGAAGGTTTCTTGGACGAAAAATATATTAAAAGATGCGAGGCCAACAAAAAAGTACGCGGGAAACAACTAATCCCATTCCACGGGGGGATAGCGTTATACGGTAGCACCGCCTATAAAAATGTAATGTTTTATATATGTGTGCGTGTATGTAACATTTTGTTTATTTAATGTCTAATCTAAGTTTAATGTTAAACACGATGTGGATTGGGTAACTGTGTACGTTAAAACCCTCATGGATAATCAGGGTATTAGCGCATATACAATATTAGAGCATCTACCATATTAGAGCATCTACAATATTAGAGCATCTACAATATTAGCGCATATACAATTATTACCGATTATGTATATATTTAGACATAGATATTGTATATGTTCTAGATTTATCTCTTTCCTTATTTTGTGCTAGGGTTTGTTATTCTTTGGATCTATAAATATGATCCTCTCCAATGTAATTTCATTCATTCAGTTAATAAAATCCTCAGCACTTTTATGGTATCAGAGCCTCGGCTCTTTACCTAATCGTTTTTTTCCTCCCTGCCCAACTTCGGCTGTTAAACCCTGCAATCAATTTCCTATGTTCTTGATCGTACCATGGCCAACGATGGCAAAAAAAATGATGGAAAACCTGATACAACTGTTCAACAAGAACCCTCCCAATCTGCCATCAAATCCAACCTACACCCCGCATGCTCGGTTACCAACATACAAAGCAAAATCTGAACCTTGGATGGCAAGAAAGTTACATACAGTGCCTGGATCAAACTCTTTCGTTTGCATGCTACGGCGTATCAAGTTCTCAATCACATCGACGAGACACCTCCACCCGAACCCAAGTCTCCGGATTATCCAGCTTGGAAAGAACTAGATGCCCTTGTTCTTCAGTGGATTTATGCCACTTTATCTGATGATCTCCTTCTTTCGATCTTGGAGAACGAGTCCACCGCACGTACTGCGTGGGTTAAATTGGAAAAGAAATATTTGAGTAATAAGAAAGCTCGTGCAGGTGCCTTAGAAACAAAATTTTGCAACCTGACACTTTCTGCTTGTAAATCTTTGGATGATTATTGTCAACAGTTGAAGGACCTTGCTAACCAACTTGAAGATGTGGACCGAACCCTTACCCCTCATACTCCCCTACACCCAACCAACACCCTCACAACCAATCTGGGTATTATCGTGGAGGTCGAGGCCGCGGTCGTGGCCGCTCCTATAGGGGCGGTCGTGGTCGAGGTTCTGGCCGCTCACAGGGACAGCAGCAATATCAACAATCATGGGCCCCTCAACAGTCCTCTTATCCCCAGTGGGCCTCTTATCCCCAGTGGGCCTGGTGGTCCACACCACCATGCCCCTACCCAACCCAACCTTCATACCAGTCCACCACCCCTTATCAGCAGCCCTCCGGCCCACCCACAGCCCATTATACAGCCGCCCCAAATTCAACTTACTCTTCCGCACCTCCTCCGCAAGCTGGCCCACCTCAGCATGTTTATTACCAGCCCAATGCAGGCCCAAACACCTACAGTCAGCCTCAGCAGGGTCCGCCTGGGTTCGGGCCACCACAGCAGCCGTCCCAGCAGGCGTACAATGCACTCTGCCCATCCGACATTGGCTCTGCTATGGCCTCCATGAATCTCACTTATGACCCTAATACTATCATGGATTCTGGAGCTGGCGGTCATGCGACAGATGAACAAGGTATGATTGAACCCCCTGACTCTTTTCCTGCTTGTAGTAAACTTTTAGTTGGCAATGGCGAGTCTTTACCAATTCAAGGGTCTGGAACAGGCTACCTGTACCTTCCCAACCGCACCTATGTCCTACCTAATATTCTACACTGTCCATAAATTATTAAAATGTTAATTTCCGTTCGTCGTTTTACTCGTGATAACAATGTTTCAATCTAATTTGACCCTTTTGGTTTCTCTTTGAAGGACCTTCAAACTGGGCGCCTCCTTTCCCGCCACAATAGCACAGGGGACCTCTATCCAATCACAAAACCTGAGTTACCTGCTGTCACACCCCGACCACGTGAGACAACGAAACGTGGCGGAAACATCGGGGAGTGTTGTAATAGAATTAATTGTTTCAAATCCATGGCAATTGAAGTTTCGTTTTATTAAACAAACATGAGAGTTTACATTGTTTTAAACAAGAAACAAGGAGTACATAACATAAATTAACTAGTTCTTGTCTCGTTTTAAGTCACTAAGGCACAGGTCCACCTAAGTATGTCTTGATAAGTCCTATGCATCATCTCCTGAAAACACATGTGAAAATAGGTACGTCAGCATAAAAATGCCTGTGAGATACATAGGTTTTGTGAAAATAGGATTCATGACTTATGTTTGAGAAAATGTTTAGTCATGAACCTTGTAATTTGCTTTGTCTTGTAAATCAATTTGAAAATCGATGAGATCAGATGATATGTATAAATAATTGTAAGGTTAAATGAATAACCAAGTAAAATGAGTTTGTATAAGATAAGTTGTTTGTAAAACAATGTCTTGTGAAAAGTATGTTATTTGTATAAAATGCTATATGTCTCAAATTGAAATGATTCAAATAACGCTACGATATGTAATACCATACAAACACTTATATATAGGAAGTACCAGCGGCGTATCCACCATGCTTGTATCATATTACACACGCCTCGTTACTTAAATCACTTACTCAAACCAAACCACCAAGATGTAATGTTTAACAATTGTAGAAATGTTTATGTATGGTCAATTATGGTTCTCACGGTTCAACAGTTACAAACGGTTCATATAATCAAATGGTTATAACAGTTCACATAGTCAAATAGTTATAACGGTTTAAAATGTAATATAATGTGTTCATATGCTGGATGAGCATGTGCAACAAGATGTAATGTAAAACAATGTACGAAGTATGCACACAATGGACATACATAGCATAAAATGTAATGTAAAACAATGTACTAAGTACGCACACAATGGGCATACATAGCATAAGATGTAATGTAAAACAATGTACTAAGTACGCACACAATGGGCATACATAGCATAAAATGTAATGTAAAACAATGTACTAAGTACGCACACAATGGGCATACATAGCATAAGATGTAATGTAAAACAATGTACTAAGTACGCACACAATGGGCATACATAACATAAAATGTAATGTAAAACAATGTACTAAGTACGCGCACAATGGGCATACATAGCATAAACACAATGAAATCATGTACTATAAGGGCACTAATGAACATAGCAAGTTTATGATGTGAAAACAGGAAAGCATGAAAGTAACAAGTAGGCACATGTGTTTCACCCCAAAATGTTTGGAAAACAGTAAAAGAGGGGTCTATGTACTCACTTGAGATTGCTCAATAGACTTTAGATATCCACCAAGCAAAGCTAGAAGGTCACGAATATCAAACGGCACCTAATATAGGTATCTACATTAATAAACGGACCTAAATCGGAGAATCGGATAGAATGAGGGCTCGTAAACCAAATGAGTATGGGAACTCATGTAACATGGTTTAACTAAGCCTACATACTACAATGAAACCTAACCTAAGTTCTTACGACCCATTACGACCCGTATAGGTAGCTTATGCTACTTTAACGCGTCGTTCGCGTAAAACGCGTTCGGAACGCCTAACTAGCCCTATGATAAGTAAAATATGCCTTAACATGTCTAATATTGTTTCCAAATCAGTTTAGATACCAAAAGTTATGTTACATATGCTTAAAATGAATTTTGGTGTTAAAAGGGCATTTTGGTCATTTACCTAAGGCATATAAACTACCTATCATACAACTAACTAAACGCCGTGACCATAAGGTATAACCTCGGAAGGTTATTCCCTATATACTATGGTCACCTAATGTGTTTGGTCGGATCCTAATGATCGACCAAAAGGGTCGGGTTCGAAGGTATAAGCGATTTATTAGATCGCTTACCCTTACGACCCTAGACAACGTGGTAATCAGTAGGCATAGTCACAAGGGACTATAACCATCATGATTACGCTCACGTTGCGAAGTACAAACAAACTTCGCATTGACCATAAACTGGTAAATGCAGAAAGTCAAACAAAGTTCGACTTTCGGACTCGAAAAGCAATAAAAGAACGAAGGAACACTTACAAAGGGTCCCCGAAAGCTAATCTTGATTCAAGTAGCTCAGGTATGAAACAATGGTTTCAACTTAGAGCTTCTCAAATCAGATTCTTGTGGGTTTTGCAATGAATGGGGTTGGGTATTTATAGTAAATGTACAACCTTTAGGATCCTTTCTTGGAGAAGAGGGAATGATCGCATCCCTACACTTGTTGGCAAGCTCATGTACATCATATTGGCCCCCCATAAGCAGGAAACAACACTTGGAATTGGATTGGGAGTGCTAAACAGCTGTTAACAGCTGTTAAAAATGGCTTTTTCTGATCAGAAGGGGCCTCGCGTGACGCCAAGGGGGCTAGGTGTCACGCTAAGGTCCTTCTGATCAGCAACCAATTTCCAAAGTTTCTAATTCAGTCCCTGTTGTGTATTAAGGCCATTTCCGACATGTTTAAGGCTCGTTAAGCCATTTTCAAGGCCCTAAAATGATTCCTAAACATTGTGGACATGAAACATGCTCAAAAATATGCCGGATGTTGGTTCGTTTAGTCGTACGATCGCGATGTTCGGTTAATTACGACGGAATGCGCATAAGCGCGAAAAACGATCCAAATTGCGTGACGAATGGATTTTTCTTATTCCAAACACTAAAATAAAATATTTTAGTGCTTACATAAATTTTTGGATGTCCGGATGTATTCAGAACGTAAGTTATGCGCGAAAGTGCAAACTTATGCACTTTTTGACACTTTTAGTCCCTGAATGACCCAAAAGTTTATTTTAGCACACCGAACCCTTCAAAGCCTATTTCTAAGCTATGTAAAGGATATTTATGGTATGTTTAACTTATGGTCATGTTCTGGAATGTCTGTTACAGTTCAAATTGGCATACTTTCGCAGTTTGTCAACTTTAGTCCCTGTAAGTGATTTAACTTGATTTTGCCATACCAAAGCCTTCGAAACTTATTTCTAAGTTATGTAAAGGTTATTTAAGGTATGTTAAGCCTATTTCACTATTCCGGAGTGTTCGTTGCATTAAACTGGTTATATTTACGCATCAGTGCGCGTATAACCTTCAAGAAAGTGATTTAAAGCTTGAAATCGAACAAAAATTGATATGTGCAAAAGATACACATATTTATACAGATCCCAAGTATGAAATACAATCTTTCATTGGTTTGGTATTTGTTTGATGGTCGCAGTGACCCAGGTGTCACAGTCTCCACTACTTTAGGAAATTTCGTCCCGAAATTTATTCGTAGGAGTCTATCTGTGACTTCGTGTCAAATAACCACCAGAGATATGCAAGGCATAATCCTGTCATTTCCTTAACGGACATTCTTCAGAAACGGAAATGAACGGACGGAGTCATTTTCCTCAACGAGTATTCTTCAGAGGCGGAAATGAAGGAATAAACAAACGGGTATTCATTTCCTCAACGGACAATCTTCAGAAACGAAAATGAACGGACAGAGTCATTTTCCTCAACGAGTATTCTTCAGATGCGGAAATGAAAGATTTAAACAAACGGGGATTCATTTCCTAAACGGACAATCTTCAGAAAAGAAAATGAACAGACGGAGTCATTTTCAATGGTTGCTTCATCAGAGATGGAAATGAAAAGGATAATCAAACGGATATTCATTTCCTCAACGGACAATCTTCAGAAACGAAAATGAACAAACGGAGTCATTTTCAACGGGTGCTTCTTCAGAAACGGAAATGAATAGATTTAAACAAACGGGGATTCATTTCCTCAACGGACAATCTTCAGAAAAGAAAATGAACAGACGGAGTCATTTTCAACGGTTGCTTCATCAGAGATGGAAATGAAAAGGATAATCAAACGGATATTCATTTCCTCAACGGACAATCTTCAGAAATGAAAATGAACAAACGGAGTCATTTTCAACGGGTGCTTCTTCAGAAACGAAAATGAAAAAGATAATCAAACGGATATTCATTTCCTCAACGGACAATCTTCAGAAACGAAAATGAACAAACAGAGTCATTTTCAACGGGTGCTTCCTCAGAAACGGAAATGAATAGAGTTAACTCTAGGCACATGACAAAACTTGTTGTGGTTTCTGTGCACTAAATTCCATAATTATGTATGCATCCATAATTACGCAATTCCTTGCACAGTCCGCACAATTTGTTTTGTAATGTGAAGGGGAAGAAAAATTAATCTGTGATGAGTGTGACTAGACTATCATAGGGTTCTTTTAATTAGATTGACAAATGATCTCTTTTAATTAGACCACCAAGGAGTCTTTTCAGCTATTTCATCACATGATATTCCTAACCAGATTTTTGGATCAATCTGTTTAACTAGACCACTCAAGGGGTCTAATTATGGAATAGTACAATATAATCCAAGGGTCTTTACTATTACGGAAAAGCTCATTGAGGATTTAATATAGTACCTTTGGATATCCTACTATGGATCCCTTATACGAAGATATGGAAGATTCTACGAGGATTTGGATAACAAAACTTGGATTACACAAAAACATAAAAGGAAACACATAAGCACATAATCACATAGTTGTTTAACTTTATTAATTTGTTATTAACTTGTTATCGATTGAATATGGATATTCAAGGTACACCAAGAAACCAGTAGATGGGCTTCCATGTCCTCTAGGATCTATCTGAAAAGACAGGATGATCTCCCAAAAATTCGATTTTGTTTTCAAAGAAACGTAATATTCGAATTAAGGAACACAACAATTTTAGGATTTACGGAAATACCCTTAGGTACCCTATTAAGGATTTATAGTAGTACTTTGGGTATTCGTCCATTGTTGTAACTTGCGCCTTGTACTTCGTTTTTCCTTAGAAGAAACGGGTACTTAGGAATTTCGTGGAAACGCAAGATATCATAAAATGGAAAAAAATTTGGGGGTAGTTTGCTTTTCAAGGAATACGATTCCTTGCTTGTTGGTATTGTAGGGGATATGTTCTTTATACACACAACCACATAAATATATTGCAATGTAAATAAAAGATTTATTTATAAACAATGATAACAACTGTTTCATGGACCTTGACAACAAAAGAAAATAATACATAAGACGTGATTATTTCTAAACGATGTTGTCTTCTGGTCGGTCAGATGCTCATCCCTGTGCTGGATTTGCATTAGCAAGCTTTGGGTAATTTCTTCGGAAATGACCCATCTCGCCACAGTTGAAACAAGAACCTGGTAGAAAACAACCTTGAGCGGGATTGTTGCCAGCTTGGTTTGGTGCAGCTGCAGCTGGGCAGACTCTTGCTGTATGGCCTATAAGTCCACAAGTTTGGCATTTGCGGCACTTTACATTGGCATGATGATGGAGGCTACATTGGTTGCACAAGGGTGCAGTTCCATTGTATGGCTTCCTAGCAGGGGGTTGAGCTGGTTGGACGGGGACGGCTTGATCATTGTGAGTAACCATGGCGAAGTTCTGAGAAGCCTTTCGCTTCTTTGACCTCTTAGGGGATCCAGTCTGTTCATCCATGGTCTTTGATTCCTCAATTGGTTTCTTGTCACTTTTTCGAAAAAAGTTTGCCTTTCCTGATTTGAGATTCAGTCAAGGTTGCAGATAGCTCAATGGCCTGTCTAACTGTAGTGGGTTTACTACCAGTAACAATGTCCTGAACTGAGTCAGGGAGACCATCAATGTATTTTTCGATCGCCTTATCCAAAGGCGTAACCATGGTAGGACACAACAGGCTCAGCTCCTCATATCGATCAGTGTATGCTCGATGTTCACCACTGTCTTGCTTAAGATCTTCGAATTCCCTTTCCAAAGCTTTGATCTCATGACGAGGACAGAATTCCTTCATCATCAGAGCTCGAAGCTCTTGCCAAGTTTGAGCCAGTGCCACATCGGCACCCCTATCTCTCATCACACCATTCCACCATGTCAGAGCTCGTTTCTCAAAGACGCTAGATGCGAATTCTACCTTTCGCTCATTTGAGCATTGAACATGCCTGAAGGTGCTCCCTAGACTCTCGAACCATTGTAGAAGTGCAGTCGCTCCTTGAGATCCAGAAAACTTTGATGGCTTAGCCGAGTTGAACGTCTTGAAGTTGCAGGGGGCATTATTGTTGTTGAGGGCTTGGTTACATTGTTCAACGATGTTCGGGAATGCAGCAGTCATTTGCTGGGTAATGACAGCTGCCAGCTCTTCAATAGATACCTGATTTTCGCGTCGTGGAGGCATTCTAAAAGGGGAAACAAGAGAGAAAACAAATGAAACGGTATTGGGTAAGAATAGGATGTTACAATTTCTGACCAAAATCATGGGTGATGGTCATTTGTTTGAACCACGAAGCAAACAAACGACACACAAAGGCTGAATCAAAGCAAATAGATCCTCATAATGTATCGCGAAGACATGCTCGCCTATAAGGGGATACTCACCCCAAGAGTTCCCAGGTAAGAGTGACTGGTCCGATTATGTGGATTTGTACGAACACTCTAGCCTTAGACAGAAAACTAAGGGTACAGGCATTCACTCTTCCAGTTTGCACGTGTTCACACTATTTAGGACCCAAAACTTTGACGAGATTTTGAAAACTCGAAGGGGTTCAAAACCTTATATCAGAGAATTCAAAACCTTACAATAGAGGGTTCAAAACCTAGTAATCAATCATCCTAGAACAGATTATTAGTTTTCAAAGCGGTTTTGAAATTTATGTTCTTGTTGTGGTCGTCGCCTAAGGATAGGTGACGGTATTGTTTTATGACTAAACGCAAGTAAACTCGCGTTAGGGTCCTAGGAAGGTTATAGACTAGGTCAAAGTATTACTAATAACCTAATTCCCTATAACCATTGGCTCTGATACCAACTTTTCTGTCACACCCCGACCACGTGAGACAACGAAACGTGGCGGAAACATCGGGGAGTGTTGTAATAGAATTAATTGTTTCAAATCCATGGCAATTGAAGTTTCGTTTTATTAAACAAACATGAGAGTTTACATTGTTTTAAACAAGAAACAAGGAGTACATAACATAAATTAACTAGTTCTTGTCTCGTTTTAAGTCACTAAGGCACGGGTCCGCCTAAGTATGTCTTGATAAGTCCCATGCATCATCTCCTGAAAACACATGTGAAAATAGGTACGTCAGCATAAAAATGCCTGTGAGATACATAGGTTTTGTGAAAATAGGATTCATGACTTATGTTTGAGAAAATGTTTAGTCATGAACCTTGTAATTTGCTTTGTCTTGTAAATCAATTTGAAAATCGATGAGATCAGATGATATGTATAAATAATTGTAAGGTTAAATGAATAACCAAGTAAAATGAGTTTGTATAAGATAAGTTGTTTGTAAAACAATGTCTTGTGAAAAGTATGTTATTTGTATAAAATGCTATATGTCTCAAATTGAAATGATTCAAATAACGCTACGATATGAAATATCATACAAACACTTATATATAGGAAGTACCAGCGGCGTATCCACCATGCTTGTATTATATTACACACGCCTCGTTACTTAAATCACTTACTCAAACCAAACCACCAAGATGTAATGTTTAACAATTGTAGAAATGTTTATGTATGGTCAATTATGGTTCTCACGGTTCAACAGTTACAAACGGTTCATATAATCAAATGGTTATAACAGTTCACATAGTCAAATAGTTATAACGGTTCAAAATGTAATATAATGTGTTCATATGCTGGATGAGCATATGCAACAAGATGTAATGTAAAACAATGTACGAAGTATGCACACAATGGACATACATAGCATAAAATGTAATGTAAAACAATGTACTAAGTACGCACACAATGGGCATACATAGCATAAGATGTAATGTAAAACAATGTACTAAGTACGCACACAATGGGCATACATAGCATAAAATGTAATGTAAAACAATGTACTAAGTACGCACACAATGGGCATACATAGCATAAGATGTAATGTAAAACAATGTACTAAGTACACACACAATGGGCATACATATCATAAAATGTAATGTAAAACAATGTACTAAGTACGCGCACAATGGGCATACATAGCATAAACACAATGAAATCATGTACTATAAGGGTACTAATGAACATAGCAAGTTTATGATGTGAAAACAGGAAAGCATGAAAGTAACAAGTAGGCACATGTGTTTCACCCCAAAATGTTTGGAAAACAGTAAAAGAGGGGTCTATGTACTCACTTGAGATTGCTCAATAGACTTTAGATATCCACCAAGCAAAGCTAGAAGGTCACGAATATCAAACGACACCTAATATAGGTATCTACATTAATAAACGGACCTAAATCGGAGAATCGGATAGAATGAGGGCTCGTAAACCAAATGAGTATGGGAACTCATGTAACATGGTTTAACTAAGCCTACATACTATAATGAAACCTAACCTAAGTGCTTACGACCCATTACGACCCGTATAGGTAGCTTATGCTACTTTAACGCGTCGTTCGCGTAAAACGCGTTCGGAACGCCTAACTAGCCCTATGATAAGTAAAATATGCCTTAACATGTCTAATATTGTTTCCAAATCAGTTTAGATACCAAAAGTTATGTTACATATGCTTAAAATGAATTTTGGTGTTAAAAGGGCATTTTGGTCATTTACCTAAGGCATATAAACTACCTATCATACAACTAACTAAACGCCGTGACCATAAGGTATAACCTCGGAAGGTTATTCCCTATATACTATGGTCACCTAATGTGTTTGGTCGGATCCTAATGATCGACCAAAAGGGTCGGGTTCGAAGGTATAAGCGATTTATTAGATCGCTTACCCTTACGACCCTAGACAACGTGGTAATCAGTAGGCATAGTCACAAGGGACTATAACCATCATGATTACGCTCACGTTGCGAAGTACAAACAAACTTCGCATTGACCATAAACTGGTAAATGCAGAAAGTCAAACAAAGTTCGACTTTCGGACTCGAAAAGCAATAAAAGAACGAAGGAACACTTACAAAGGGTCCCCGAAAGCTAATCTTGATTCAAGTAGCTCAGGTATGAAACAATGGTTTCAACTTAGAGCTTCTCAAATCAGATTCTTGTGGGTTTTGCAATGAATGGGGTTGGGTATTTATAGTAAATGTACAACCTTTAGGATCCTTTCTTGGAGAAGAGGGAATGATCGCATCCCTACACTTGTTGGCAAGCTCATGTACATCATATTGGCCCCCCATAAGCAGGAAACAACACTTGGAATTGGATTGGGAGTGCTAAACAGCTGTTAACAGCTGTTAAAAATGGCTTTTTCTGATCAGAAGGGGCCTCGCGTGACGCCAAGGGGGCTAGGTGTCACGCTAAGGTCCTTCTGATCAGCAACCAATTTCCAAAGTTTCTAATTCAGTCCCTGTTGTGTATTAAGGCCATTTCCGACATGTTTAAGGCTCGTTAAGCCATTTTCAAGGCCCTAAAATGATGCCTAAACATTGTGGACATGAAACATGCTCAAAAATATGCCGGATGTTGGTTCGTTTAGTCGTACGATCGCGATGTTCGGTTAATTACGACGGAATGCGCATAAGCGCGAAAAACGATCCAAATTGCGTGACGAATGGATTTTTCTTATGCCAAACACTAAAATAAAATATTTTAGTGCTTACATAAATTTTTGGATGTCCGGATGTATTCAGAACGTAAGTTATGCGCGAAAGTGCAAACTTATGCACTTTTTGACACTTTTAGTCCCTGAATGACCCAAAAGTTTATTTTAGCACACCGAACCCTTCAAAGCCTATTTCTAAGCTATGTAAAGGATATTTATGGTATGTTTAACTTATGGTCATGTTCCGGAATGTCTGTTACAGTTCAAATTGGCATACTTTCGCAGTTTGTCAACTTTAGTCCCTGTAAGTGATTTAACTTGATTTTGCCATACCAAAGCCTTCGAAACTTATTTCTAAGTTATGTAAAGGTTATTTAAGGTATGTTAAGCCTATTTCACTATTCCGGAGTGTTCGTTGCATTAAACTGGTTATATTTACGCATCAGTGCGCGTATAACCTTCCAGAAAGTGATTTAAAGCTTGAAATCGAACAAAAATTGATATGTGCAAAAGATACACATATTTATACAGATCCCAAGTATGAAATACAATCTTTCATTGGTTTGGTATTTGTTTGATGGTCGCAGTGACCCAGGTGTTACACCTGCCCAAGCAAGCTTTCTCACTACCACATCTCGGCCATGGCACGATCGTCTTGGTCACCCCGGCGCTCAAGTTTTAGATATTCTTTTTCGTACTTTCAATTTTCCATGTAATAAGACCAAAAAGTCTACTTTTTGTCATTCGTGTCAATTGTCAAACAGTAAACGTTTACCGTTTTATGCATCTTCTTCTTTTACTTTTGCCCCATTTGATATTATTCATTGTGATTTATGGACATCACCTGTGCTCAGCAAATCTGGGTACAAATATTACATGGTTTTAATCGATAATTACTCGCATTTTATTTGGGTTTACCCTTTAAAATACAAGTCCGAAACCTTTCCTACCTTTGTCAAGTTTCACCGACTAATTGCCACACAGTTTAACAGAAACATTAAAACTTTTCAATGTGACTTAGGGGGTGAGTTTGACAATAACGCTTTCAAAACCTTTGCTACCCAACACGGCCTTTTATTTCGATTTTCCTGCCCACAAACTTCATCACAGAATGGTCGTGCGGAACGAATGATCCGTCGCCTTAATGACATCATTCGCACTCTTTTAATCCATGCCCACCTTCCACCATCTTTTTGGGTCGAAGCATTGCACACGGCTGCCTATTTACACAACATCCTTCCAACCAAACGCCTTAACTTTTATACACCTACCTTTGTCCTTTACCTCCGTCATCCTACCTATGACCATTTACGAGTATTTGGGTGCGCTTGTTATCCAAATACTTCGGCTACCCAACCACATAAACTACACCCTCGCTCTACCCGGTGTATTTTTCTTGGCTATCCGCCGGATTTCCGCGGGTACCGTTGCTTCGACCCCACTACGGGCAAAGTCACCATCTCTCGCCACGTCACCTTTGATGAGGCCACCTTTCCCTTTTCATTACCGACACCTATCCCCTCGTACAACTTCCTTGACGATAACCCACCACTCGGTTTTTGTTTTAACCGCTCCCCCCTTATACACCATCCTCCCACCACGGCCCCTCCACCACCATCTCCACCCCTGCCACGTCCCCCGTCCACCATCTCCCCATACCCGTTTACTTATTCCCGCTGGCCTAAACCACCTTCCAATCCCCCACCACAGCAGCCTCCGCCTTCGACTTCTGCTCAGCCGTCTGCCTCGGCTCAAACCACACCATCCTCCCATTCCCGACCACCATCGACTCATCCTATGACCACCCGTTCCAAATCTGGTACCCTTAAAACCATACACCACTCCATCCCCACCCCCTCTCTCTCCCCCATTCCCACCTCTTATACACAGGCCCTAACCGACCCGAATTGGTCGCGCGCTATGCAAGCTGAGTTTACTGCCTTACAAGAAAATGGGACATGGGAATTAGTTCCACAGCCTACGAATCAGCCGGTTATTAGATGCATATGGCTGTTTCGACATAAATTTAAGTCTGATGGAACTTTAGAGAGATATAAAGCCCGGTTGGTCGTTAATGGGAAATCACAGACTGTGGGTATTGACTGTGAGGAGACTTTTAGTCCGGTTGTCAAACCGACTACTATCCGGACCGTTTTATCATTGGCAGTCTCGAGATCTTGGCCGATTCATCAGTTAGATGTGAAGAATGCGTTTTTACATGGCCATTTAAATGAGACTGTATATATGCATCAACCTTCGGGTTTTATTGATAGGCGTTATCCAGGTTTTGTATGTAGGTTGAAGAAGTCTCTCTATGGCCTCAAGCAGGCACCACGGGCTTGGTATACCCGGTTTGCTACATATATTCTCTCCCAGGGTTTTCGCAGAAGCGTATGCGACAACTCGTTGTTCGTTTATACCCAGGGTCATAATGTTGCATATCTCCTTTTATATGTTGATGATATTGTCCTGACTGCTTCTTCAGATGCATTCCTACATGATATCATTCAGAAACTCTCACGAGAGTTTGCTATGACAGATTTGGGTCAATTACACCATTTTTTGGGGATTAAGGTTACACGTCGACCCACAGGTTTATTTTTGGATCAATCTCAATTTGCCAAAGAGATTATTGCACGTGCCTCGATGACAGACTGAAAGCCTTGTGCAACTCCTGTTGATCTTTCATCTAAATTAAGTGCCACTGACGGGCCCCTCTTTCATGACCCGACTCTTTATCGGAGTCTGGCAGGGGCACTTCAGTACTTAACTTTTACCAGGCCAGATATCTCTTACGCAGTGCAGCAGGTTTGTTTATTTATGCATGAACCTCACGACTCCCATTATGCTTTCTTGAAACGGATTTTGCGCTACTTACAAGGCACATTGGATTATGGGATTCGGATGGTTCGTTCTGTTACGCACTCCCTAACTTCGTATTCTGATGCTGATTGGGGTGGCTGTCCTGACTCCAGGGGGTCAACAAGTGGCTATTGTGTTTTCTAGGGGGATAACCTTATTTCATGGTCTTCTAAACAACAGCCCACTGTTTCACGATCCAGTGCAGAAGCTAAATATAAGGGAGTTGCTAATGCGGTAGCAGAAGCCACGTGGATTCGAAACTTGTTACTTGAGTTACATGTTCCATTAAAACAAGCCTCGGTTATTTATTGTGACAACGTGTCCGCTATTTATATGTCAGATAACCCGGTCCAGCATCAAAGAACGAAGCATATTGAGATAGATATCCATTTTGTTCGAGAAAAGGTGCGTATTGGTCACATTCGAGTTCTGCACGTTCCCTCATCTTACCAATACGCTGATATCTTCACTAAAGGCCTTTCGAGGCAGCTTTTTCAATCTTTCAGGTCCAGTTTGACCGTTTATCCGATGACCGATCAAACTGCGGGGGGCTATTAGCGCATATACAATATTAGAGCATCTACCATATTAGAGCATCTACAATATTAGAGCATCTACAATATTAGCGCATATACAATTATTACCGATTATGTATATATTTAGACATAGATATTGTATATGTTCTAGATTTATCTCTTTCCTTATTTTGTGCTAGGGTTTGTTATTCTTTGGATCTATAAATATGATCCTCTCCGATGTAATTTCATTCATTCAGTTAATAAAATCCTCAGCACTTCCCAGTTGCTGAACAGAATTACGTAACTATTTCTTTTAAGTATAATTTTCTATATCATATATATATATATATATATAATCATCTTCGTAAAATACAGCGTAATTTACAGCAGGCCACAAACGAATGGAGCGGTGATGGTCCTCCAATTAGCCCGTATAAGGAAGCGTTGGGAGAGCGTTGTCACACCCCGAAATATCAGAGCTGGCGTGTCTGGACCGGTACCTTCATTTCACAGCAGAAGCAGTTAAAGCTAAAACTTCTAGAAAACGAACATCCACTAAGCACTCGAATCCTCGTGGTTCTCCTATTCCAACCGTGCCATAAGTTGAACAAGTAACCTGAGAAAGAAACATGCGAAAAATCAACATAAAGTTGAGTAAATAAATCTTTTTGAATAACTGGTTTTTTGAAATATTGTTGAGAAAACGAATTTAAAATCATTTTCTTTAGCATGTTATATGGAAACTTTGTATTCGTGAAACTTCGTATTCGTAACGCATTATGTTCGTAAAATCTTGTATGGGTAAACTCTTGTGTTTGAAATTTTTGCGTAACCGTCAATGACCACCCTGACATTGACGACATGCATGCATAATCCTATGCATTGTATTTGTATAAAACATGGTATGCAAGTGTAAGTTTGTAGACTGTAACACGTAAGTTTGTAAGTTGTAAATTCAAGGAAATCGGAGATCGCTAATGGTTTGCAAGGCCATTAACATTTGTAACGACATAGGAAACATCCAAACCATATGCATTTTTCCGTCGATTTACAACTAGAGACACAAAAGCCCTCTTGGTAAAAAGGTGGCCAAGAGTGTGGCTGCCTGAAACCCATTAGATCTAACCTTTTGTTCCGCGGTCTAGGTATATAGTTGATTAATGGTGCTTAGTTCTCACCCTTTTCATGACATGATCTATTGTATCATTCCTTAGTTTAACATGTCGTTTGTACTTGTACTTTCTCGTAGTTTAGCAAACTAGAATACGTGTGTATGCACATTTCGAAAAATACGCTTGCTTGAAAAAACGGTATAATTAACATAAATCTTTTGTAAAACATTTGTGCTTATCATAATTCACAAACCATTTGTATTAGTCAAAACTTGTTTAGAAGCATGGTTTAGAAATGTGTAACGTAAGTTCATCGAAAGCCTTGTATGCTTTTGCAAAACGTGCATGTCTTTCCACCACCGAAAACCTTTATAAAAATGTAAAACCGTAAAAAGTGGGGGTTATGAACTCACCTGGATATCCTTGTGCAAAGCTAGCTAAATGGGCATTCCATAGTGTCGTTTCCAAGACGTGATTCGCTAGCCTGCATTCTATAATATCCCTAACATGGAATATCATATAAGTTTCTAAGTAAAGCGGTAACTAAACTACGTGTCACCGAGCTCTACCGAATCGTTGACCGAATGATTCGACGGTAAGTTGTTAACTTGAAAGAAACGAAGAAGTTATACTCGTTAAGTTTAGTTTATTGTCGGTAATAGTTTACTAAGTCTTGAAAAACACTTAGTTTTCGTGAAATTTAAAATATATAAATATTTATATAAAAATATATAAATATATCGGTAGAATCTCGTTAGTCGTCTTGAGAAGTTGTTTGTGTATGTAATAAACATTTATATAAAAATAACATGTAACGAACTCGTATTACGTCTCGCGTCGTAGAGGTTCGTCAAAATATATTTTGTATGCCGTTTAGGCATTCGAAATAAATATATAAGCTATATTTATTTTATAAAAGAATACGAGTCATTTGATGTTTGAAATAAACATATAAACTTTATTTATTTTTATAAAACGAATGCGTGTTGTTTGATATTTGAAATAATTATATAAACTATATTTATTTTTACAAAACGAATGCGTGTAGTTTGATAATTGAAATAAATATTTAAACTGTATTTATTTTCATAAAGAATTCGGTTTGTTTGATGTTGAAATAAATATATAAACTATATTTATTTTATAAAAGAATTCGGTTTGTTTGATGTTGAAATAAATATATAAACTATATTTATTTTATAAAAGAATCCGAGTTTAACGTTTGAAATACATATAATAATTATATTTATTTTGTAAAATAGTTCGTGTCATCGTCGTTTTTTGTAAGTGATAAAGTGTCGTTGAAATAATATGTATTTGCGTCTTGTTTTACGAAAGATAAGTAACATACGGTTGGTTTTGATTTATAATAAAACGTAATTATTTTACGGATTTTCTCGAAAAACGGGCAGAGTTTCCTCTGTTTTTGGACACCCCCGACAACATCATCATCCGATCATCTTGTCGGAAGAATCAGGTCCGCCACCGCTCACGGCGGCTCTACCATCGGCTCGTCGGTCGAACCCGAGAAGAGAGAGAGTGGAGGGGGTGTCAGATACGTGAAGAGAAAGGTATGTGGATGTGCGTGAGTGGCCGAAGATGGTCGGAGCCGTCGCCGGAGCTCCTCCAGTCAAACTGGAGATGTGAAGATGAAGAAGGGAATTTGATGGTATTCTGTGTCTACAGCTGTTGATGGGTTTGAAGGGATAAGGTTTCCTTTGTTTTGTGTGTGTATATATATTGGTTACTCAATGAAGATGATAAGGTTCATCCGAGAACAAAGAAAGAAGGAATGGGAGGGAAATAAAACACTTGGGAGCGGCTAGTAATAATGAAGGAATTTTTGGGTTTGTTTCTTTACATAGGTAGGTTTTCTCTAACGGGCTTGGGCTTGGGCCCGAGGCCTGCAAGCCCAATCCCCGTGTTTTAAATGGCCTGTTTGTTCCTACGATCTCGTTTTCAAAACCCGAAATCGTTGGAACGTCATAATATATAATTTTAGTTTAAAAATATGTTAAATAGTACCGGTAGTCGTTGTCGTCATGTTTAACCGTCGGTTGCGTAAAAAGCGCATAAATTTCGTCGTCGCTCGTTTTTAATCCATTTTTTGATCTGGTTTCGACTACGGTTATTAAAATTTAATTAAGAAGCTAAATATATCGTAAAATTTTCGTATTTTTTAGAGTTATTAGTATTTCATACGGTTTCGATTCGTTATCGTTTAATATTCAACGGTTTCTCTGCAGATCGTCATACACGCGCTGTAAAGTCGATTAGGCGTTCCTAGACACTCGAAGGGCCTAATTAAGTTTATTTACTTCTTAAATGCTATTTATTATCGTCCTAAACATTTGTTAATAGTGTAATTAGAGCCGTAAATCACCGGTTGTCACATTCTCCCCCTGTTAATAAAATTTCGTCCTCGAAATTTAGACTATGTTAACTCCTTAGAGTTGTGTTGTGCGTAGATAAACACGAATAATACCAAAGTGAATGATCATGAAGTCGAATCAAGACTTATTCGAATTATGTTAATTCAAGGACATACTATAACCATAAGAACCCAACAGTTAAAAGGTATGTGTTTCAGAAATTGATGTCAAAGGAAACGAGACGTACTGAGACAGTCACCAGTGTGACTAAACTAACAAGGGTCCAATAAAGAACATGACTTTCGACCAATAGGATCCGAAATGGACGTTCATAATATGCAAATGAATTCTAGAAACAATAACATCCACTAGATGAAACTTAGAATTTACAGGTTGAATGAAATAGTTTTGCATGAAACACTCGATCATGATCAGCCCAAGCTGCAAGTTATACCGATGCCACAAGGTTTCGCAGTGACCGAGAAAATTCAATAGTAGCGGTGACCGAACAAGTTCACCATGTTTGAAATCAAATGAGGGCTCAACGAAGTAAATCTGAACGTTTGTTCTAAACAAACATCAAAGGATTTTCAATTGAAAATGGAACATAAAAGAAATACTGCTTTTGTTCGAAGATGAATAAGCAATGAATATCGCAAAACATTCGATTGATAACGAAAGAACCGTTAGTAGGTACACCAGAATATATACAATGAATTTGTGTACCATTATCTTAACACACGATTGTATTAAGACTGCTTCAATATGATAAATCAATGTGGATTTAAAACAAATCAATAAATAAATAATTATATCCGTGCATGAGATGTGTAAACGAGATTAGCGTAAGCTCCAAAATAGTGAAAACATCACCACAAGGTGTCGAAATCAACAAATGATTCAAAGGAGTCGAAGACCAAACATGTCTACTAAGACTCGGAACAAATGAAATGCTTGTTAAAAAAATTGATTTGAATATGATGTTCTCAATACATCATATGGTGCCTTGAATTGAATATGTATAGCGAACGAGTTCAAACAATTGAACTTGGTTTAGGCGTAATCCAAGAACAAATACTTGTATTGACAGGAAAATTTTTTGTCATGGTTACAACGAAAAACCATGTACGTATCTTGAAAAGAAAGAGGAGTTTCAAGAAATGCGTTGACTCGATAGCAAGAAGTCAACATTTACGATAATGCAGATCACCCTAATCACGAAGTAATAATTAAATATAGCGAAACGATATTTGAACTTTTGATGAAAACGATCATTCGAAGTGAAACCACATGCGTAACAAACGATGCATATGTAACATATGAATTTTTCAAGAAATGAAGCAGATGAGCGTTCGCTATAATGAAAGAAATTATCGTGATGCAATGACCATTAAGAGGAGTAGAGGTGTAATAATCTACTCGCTAGATGTAAAAGTCGAAATTTCAATAAAAGAAATCTTTAAGGACTTTACCTGGGGTTTCGTGTGATGACCCGTTGTTAGGTGACATTACCATGGAATGTCGAACATAGCGTATTCGTCGTTAATGAGATAGGGGGAATGCGGTGACATGCGTCTTCTCCTTGCATGATTCGTGTCGTTGCAGGACCGCGTGACAAGTTGTTGCATCCTGATCGGTAGTTCTCCTGCTGACAGGATTAGCATCGTCGATGAAATGCTCACTCGTGTCTTCTCAAAGACCTTGCCTCGAAAGTCGTATGTGACGTACTTCAACCTCCGTTGACGTATAGATTGAGCTTCGTGTAATTTGCACGTACGTACTTCGTTTTGCGTAGGTTATCTGCTCGGTTAAATGCAATAGCATAGACGACATAATAATGGCGTTTGCCTGAGTTAATAGACGTGGTCCCTACGTGATAACCTTTAATGAACTTCGACATAAGTTTCTAAAGGTTCTAAATGCATGTTTCCCAAACTCTAAAAGTTTTGTTTACTATGTGCAATAGTTTCGTGTAACGTGTATAAAACACAACATTAGCGAATGGTTAAAAACAAAATTTTGATCTTTGTTTTCGGCAATGGTTGGAGACCATATTCGAGTCTTAGGCGTTCTGTAAATATTCAAAGTCTTAATGATCTAAGTCCCCAGAGGAAAGTGAGGTTAGAGCCTAGGTATCTCTACAGAGGACCCTATTCGTTGTAACCTATAGCACTGATACCAATTAGGGGTGTAAACAAGCCCAGAGGCTCGAGAGCTACTCGTGATCGGCTCGGTTAATAGCTCGAATTAGCTGAGCCTTAACGAGCCCGAGCTCGAGCCTGAAATAGAGCTCGTTTTGTTATTGAGCTCGAGCCTGAAATACAAAGTTTGTTTAGGCTCGCGAGCCTAAACGAGCCCATACAAAATTTTAATTTTTTTATATATAATATATTAATAATAATGATAACATTGATGAGCCGAGCTATAGCCGAGATTTGGCTCGTTTAAGGGATGTTGAAGTGAGCTCGAGCCGAGGTTTTAGCTCGTTTAAGATTGTTCTCAAAATAGTTCGAGCCGAGTCGAGCCGAGCTCGAGCTTTGGGTTTTACTCGCCAGCCGAGCTCGAGCTCAAAGAAGTAGGCTCGAACCGAGCCGAGCTCGAGCTTGAGCTTCATATAAACCTACCGAGCTTAGCTCGAGCCTAGTCGAGCTCGGGCTCAGCCCGGCTCGTTTACACCCCTAATACCAATCTGTCACACCCCGAAATATCAGAGCTGGCGTGACTGGACCGATATCTTCATTGCACAACGGAAGCAGTTAAAGCTAAGACTTCTAGAAAACGAACACTCACTAAGTACTCGAATCCTCGTGGTTTTCTTGTTCCAAACATGCCATAAGTTGAACAAGTAACCTGAAAAAAAAAACATGCGAAAAATCACTATAGGATCGTTTTATCGACCAAACGAGTCGTTCAGAAGAGTTTTTGCTCAATACGAGAAGCGGAAACAAACGTATCAAGGTAATTCAGCTTGCAATTCACTTTAAACTGTCTTTTGATTGATTTGACAAAGAATTACAGCGAGTAGACACTTCGGCAGCAGTTCGGCACTGAAACCGGAAAGTTGGAACTCGTACAAACGAAATCACAATGCACCTATATATAGGGTTACCTATTTCGCACGAACACGTTCATGAGAAATCAAGTTTCACACGAAATTGCAATTTCGTGCGAAATTACCATATGATTTCGTATGAAATAGCAATATGTTATTTCGTGCGAAATTACCCCTTTTTCACATTTCTCGTTTTGCGTGCCCTGTTTTATCTATTCTAATACAAGACTCGATACAAGACGAAGTCGACAGATGTATGCACCAACAGACTCCCCCTTGGATGTTGACGAAGTCTTCGGTGTCGAGTCTTCGGTTGTCAATCCTTCAGTCTTTATCAGTCTTCACGCTCTCTCCAAAGTTTCTCCATTGTAAAGATCTTCAATCAATCTCTTTCTCTTTCTCCCAGAATCACAATCTGGCTCTATACTCCTCTTGATCAGGTCTCTTGATTCCTTATCCTCATAATCGTAATCCTTGCTCTTATCCTGTTTCAGCATCAGCGACTTCAGACTCCCCCTTTCGATCAGCTGGGATCGCAGTCTGGAATTCATTTCTCACAGGTTCTAAGATCGTAACCTGGCTTTTCTCAAACTTCATTCCTGCACAATCTCTACCACAAACATAAGTTTCACAAATTTAAAATTTATCAAATTTATATCACTTGCAGTAATAGAATGATTTAACATTTTAAAGTTTCTGATGATCACTTGTAGGCAAACATTCAAAATTTTTCTCATTTTAAACAGACTCTCCCAAACCTGTTCATCATGTTTAGCACTCGGAATTTCGAAAATCAGCTCATCAACATCAGTTGTCGAAAATCATTTTGGATTTAACGGAAAGCAATAAAAGAAATATTTACGAACAATATTTTTGTGAGTTTGTGTAAAAGGATCATATCAGTTTCTGAGACATATCACCAACACCGTTAAGCTATAAACATTTTAAGTTCTAAACGATTCACTTAGATTGTCAGTATACTGGTCCACTTAAATTTTCACACAAATTTCAATTGTTTCGGGATACGAGATTAATGTTTTAAGCACTTAAACTTATTCGCGCGTCCCACCTCAGAATATACTCCCGTATCCAGATCCCAATATCCAGTCTTATAGGTGAGTATACCTAGATGATATCTGTAAAGGGTTAAATGCGAGGGCCATGACAGCTCAGGCTATTGCTTCCGCAATATCAGAGAGATGATGGCTTCGACTTTAGGTGTGTTCCCTTTAGAGAATCTTTTCTTCAACAGCACATGATTAGCATTTTGCAATGTTTCATCATTTTTTTTTGCTGAGGGTGGTGCTATATTTCAAGCAAGCGAAAAGTATTATACGGGGACTAGGCCATTGCTTCCGCAAAATCAGAAGTCCCGGGATAATACCCCAGATATCACTAGTCATAAAGACCTAGTATCTCAGAAAGAGGGACCTTTCAAACAAGATTTCAGGGGTTACCCATATATCCGAGAGATAATCCCCACGAGATAAGTAAGGTTGAAAGTTTAGATTTATATCTTGACACAATCTACTAAATGTGCAAAAACCTACTGACACATCATCAGTGAGACCGTTTATCACATTTTGACTTTCCAATTCTTTAGCATGCCATGAATGTCCACTGATGTACTATCATTTCCTCTTTTTACAACAAAACTCATTTTGAATTTTTCAATGTTTTTGGAATTTTCAAATTTTCGAAATTTCTAAAAATTATTACTCCCCCTAAAATCAAAATAGGTTTCAATTTTGATTTTTCAGGAAAATTTGAAAACAAACTATACAAAATAAAGTGACAACTGTTGTGAATTGCTTCAATTCGCCATCCACTTGGCATAAACAATCAGAACTCCCCCTTACAACAAACTATTTTCCCATTATGATTTCAAAACACTTAAGTTTGTTTTAATCAAAATGGTTTTTCCGGAAAATAAGATTTGCCGATTTTACCACTTGTAAAAATGGGGATGTGATCATCATTTTGTTTTTCAAAACATTTGAATGAAAGTTAAATCAAGTTCAACTTAATGACCTTGATTAATCCCTTGTAGGTAAAACCTCTCTTTCAACCACTTTTCGGTTTGCATACCAACAATTACCACTTGTAGGTTGAAATCTCAAAATGCCGATTCCTACTCCACACTTACCAACCTGGGAGTTCCGGCAAGTCATACTTGTGAAACATTTTCAATTTTCAAAAACAATTTTTCAAGAATGATGCCGATTCATGCTCCACGATTACCAACTTGGGAGCTCCGGCAAGTCAGGCCTTTTAGTTAGAGATATTCTCCCAAGCCTGACGGTCTTTGGGAGATTCCGAGTTATCAACACTCGGCTTATTTCCTTTCTTCTTCTTCTCATAGAATTTCTTAACCCCTTTGACCTTCCCGTCAATCATTTTTCCAAAAATATTATGAACTGTGGGGTTAAAGGCCTTTTCAACATCAAATTTTTTCCTTATCAGAAAAAAATTGATTTGAAATTTTGATTTTTCCAATTTTAGATTTCAAATTTTCAGCCCGCAGAGGTGGAAAATTTTCATCATCCAATGGCGGAACTGATTTCTCTTCTTTCATCACAACTTGTGGCTCCTCTGATTTTGTGGAATCAGATTCATCGCCAGACGATAGCTCCTCTGATTTTGATGAATCAGAATCACTGCTAGAACTATCATCAGATTTCTTAACAACCCATTTGTGATTGTCAAGATTCACTTTTCTTCTGTAAAAACTCTTTGAACATTCACCAACCTCAAACTTTGAATTTTTGAAAACTTTAAATTGTTTGGTTGGTGGTTCATTGATGTGCGGTAAATGTCGTATATTTTAGGTGTATATTTTAAGCCCTTTTTAACACTTATTTTAGCCAAGTTTTAAATTTATAAAACACGATATTTCACTGACACTAAACACACATATGGGCAAGTGCACCCATCGTTGAGTGTAGTATAGTGTTGGTAAGATACCGAGGTCGTCCAAGGACACAAGAGCTTTTAGTACCGGTTTATCCTCAACGTCTAACCAAAAAAAAAGTTTAGAAAAATGTTTTAAACTAAGAAAATTAAAATCTAACTAAAATGCTGAAAATAAAAATAAAAGAAAAACAGATAGACAAGATGAATCACTTGGTTCCGACTCGTATCTAGTATAACCTTTGATTATTTCCGCACTTTTGCACACAATTAAGAGATTATCTTAGTTATTGTAGTAGGCCCCTCTTTTGAAGGTGACGTTACCCTCACCCCAGTAGTTTGAGTCAGCAGGGATACAATCCTAAAGGGGTGGATTATTGGAAGATAATGAATTAAGTTATTAATGCAGTATTGTGGTAGGCCCCGCTTTTGGCGGTGACGTTACCCTCGGCTAAGTAGTCTGAGTCAGCAGGGATACAGTCCTAAATAGCCGGGTTATAGTATTAATAGTAGTTAACTTATGAGGGGATCAAAGAGTTTGGACCCCCGCCATCCAATACCGTGAAGTATTGAAGGAGGTCCTACTAAATTTGACCCAGGTCCATTGCAGGACCTCTAAACGCTGAACAATGGCAAGACCTTTACCAAACCGTTCCCTTAACCCCCTACCAGGTAGCCAACATACCTCCATATAGACCGTGGAGATATGAATGGTGAAAATCCTTTATTTTATATAGACAGTAAAATAATGCCAAGACACCACGGACAAACGATAAGGAAAGATCACCTTCAACATAAGTAACTAGTTATTAAAGTCATTAATACAAAACCAAATAAAAAGTGCAAAAGATTAGAAATAAAAAGTATTATACTAGACACTTTGTCTTCACCAAGTGATGTAAGAGACTTAGGCAAACATGGCCTTGATTGTCAAGAACTCTTACGATCAATCTTGGATCCCGAGACGACTCACACACTCTACGATGGAAAATGGATGATGGTGGTGGATGATGGTGTTGTGATGGTGGTGGGTGGTGGATGAAGTGTGAGAGAGGTGGTGTGCCAAGGGATGAGATGAAATGAATCCAAGCACTCCTATTTATAGGCTGAACAGAGTGCTGGACACGGCCCCGTGTCCGCTGGGCACGGCCCCGTGTCCGTCTGACAATCTCTCTCCTCATTAATTGTAATTCGCAATTACAATAAATGCGCCTGCTGTACTTTCGACACGCCCCCGTGTCCGCTGAGCACGGCCCCGTGATGGGCAATAGAAGCTTCTATAGATTTGTCTTTTCTGCTGCTTCTTGGGCACGGCCCCGTGCTGGCTGAGCACGGGGCGTGTTCAGCCTTCTGTCTTCTCTTTTTTTTGCTTTGGAAGGTGCCGTTGAGGGGTCGGGCAGTCCACTAATGTTCCTTTCCTTGTATTTATGTTGGAATTAGCTGTCTTTTTGCTTCTTTTGCGTTTTTGAGCTCATTTAATCCTGAAAATACAAAAGGAAGACAAAAACACTCTTTTTCCAATATTAGTACTTAAAAAGGGTTAGTTTTATGCCTCATTTGATGTAATTTATATGTTGCATTTTACACACATCAAATACCCCCACACTTGAACTTTTGCTTGTCCTCAAGCAAAACTCTTTAATATGTGGCTTACACTCCCAAATGGAATAGGTAGAAGAGAAGGTTTTGGGCTTGTCGTAGAGTGTCGGGATTTCCAAGATCTTTTTGGGTTTTATTTTTATTTATTTACACTCCTATTCGTAATGATTTATTTAGAACTTTTCATAAAAGAAATTACTTATTTGGGCATAACATGCCTTTTTAAAATTCTATTTATATACAAGTTCACATACCTCACGGGGAAATCACTCACACTCGGCCGAAGGTGTATTTTTAGTGAATCACTCGAGAGCGGCATGGAACTTATTCCTACCATAGGCTTGCCAAGAAATCAATCCTCCTCCTTTTTAACTTTTACACCTTTGTAGATATCAAGAGGACTTTGCGGGTTAAGGGTTAGGCTAGGGTTAAAGGTAGGTTGTTGGGTTAGTGGTTAGTAGAAAAAGGGCTAAAAGCGTAACAAGTGTCGGTTTTCGTATTTTTGCAACTTTTTATTGTGATGAAGCTTTTATTCAAACTAAGTTGTTTTTTATTAACTCGTTTGTTTATTTTCTTTTTGTTTCATCATTATCAATTTTTTTTTTTTTTTTTTTTTTTTTTTTTTTTTTACGAAGAACCGAACTTGTTACTAAAATAAAGGGTTAAAAATGAAAAAGGTTTTGGTGGGTAAAAAGGGTTTTTGTTTGGGTGATGAAACGAAAAGGTTTAGGCTCAAAGGGGCTAACTAGGGGGATTTTTTTGGGTAGGTGGTAAAAGAAAAAGAAAAATAATGGTGTAGAAAATAAAAAGGGTTAGTTCTAATGCCTCCATCATTTACTTACTTGGGTTTAAGTTGATAAGGACCGGGAATGTATTGTCATGGCAAGTTCTAGAGTCGTAAGAACCAAGCGGCTATTCACACAAGAAACGAAAAATGAGCATTTAGTCAAAAGATATGTAATTGTGTGCTCAATAAAGGCTCAAAACTCACTTTTGTGGGAATGGGTTTTTATGTGATCAAGTATATATAATCAAATTTTAAATAAGTTTGTCATGCCTTTTCATAATTTTCTTATGTTGGTTCTTTTTATCACTACGCTATCGGTTGTAAATTTGTAAAAATATAACCTTTTTTTAGAACTTGAATTTCCCGAGTTAAACCTAGACAAGTAAAAAAAAATGAAATTTTTGAAAAAAATTTGGGGTGATTAGCAGTTCCAATAGAGTTTTGTGTAAGGCTTGTATTTAGGACTTGCAAAATTCAAGGTTTTAGCATCCCCCCCACACTTAAATTACACATTGTCCTCAATGTGTCCCAAAAATAAATTTTTAGGTTGATTAGATGTGTAAAATAATGTTTAAAAAGCAAAAATTTTGTGTTACTGGGCACTGAACACGGCCCCGTGTTGTCCGGGCACGGCCCCGTGATCAAGTGCCAGTAACAAAATTAAAATAAGAGAAACAAAAGTCTGGACACGGGGGCGTGTTGAGTGAACACGGCCCGTGTCCAGGTACCTGAACTGGGCGTTTTTCTGCAGGGGGTTCGGCACGGGGCCGTGTTGGTTGGGCACGGCCCGTGTTGAACCTTCTGAAATGGAGAAAATTGTCGGGTTGCCTTGTTCTTGTGCATGGGTTCATTTTTCTCGTTCCCCTTTTCATCCTTTACCACCATGAGTGTGTTTTATTCATTACAAACCATCCAAACCTTAAAACCATCATTTCATTTCATCATAGAGAGAACTTACATAATCCTAAATTAAGATAAAATTAAAAATTAACTAAATAGGTCAGCAGGTATACGAGGTTATCATAGGGAGTTCTACTATTTTAAGAAAATTTCGAGAATAGTTTCCCGATACAGTAGAACTTTTAGCCGAATGATTTCTTCCCTAAACGTTGTTTAAAGCCATTCTTCGATTTCCCTAGGAAGGAAGAATGCGGCTTCATTTTCCTCCGCAGCGGGTGGTTGAGGGGGAACATTCACCGGGACTCCTTGCACCACTCTTCGCGGAGGTTCTTGGTGCATGGCATACCATTCGGCTGGAATGACAACTTCGGGTACCACGTTCCACGCCCTTTGGGTAATTATGGGTACCAAAGGTGGGGAGGCGAGAAGGTTCAACCTCTGGTGCAAGAGGTTCACTTCATGGAGACAGCCCTCCAGCCCCACTGTAAGATGGTTGATACGGTCGACCAATGCTTCTTCCACTCCCGTTATTTCATCAATAGCCTCCCTTAGAGCGTAAACATAGTTTACAAGAGAGTCTTCTGCTGTTGAAGATCTCCTCCCTTGTCGGTTATTTCTTGAAGATGATCCGCTTGTTCTGCTTGCCATTTTCTGTGAAGGAAACCGAAGAAAGCTAAATTTTACAAAACAGAGCCCCGGACACGGCCCCGTGCTTGCTGAGCACGGCCCCGTGTTCATTTGTCTGCAGGATTCTATGCTAAGGAGTCTTGGAGTTTTAAATTATTCTTATGATTTTTAGCTAGTTTTCAGGCTTAGATAATTTAAAATAAAGTTATACAACTAACTTTAAACAAGAATCCTTAGCAAATAATCTTACAAACTTCACATAGAGGGTTGGAATAAAGAGATTTCCAATCTTCCATGGAGGAAATTTTGAAAAATTTTTAAAGAGGAGGAAATGAGTAAAAGTGGAAGGGACAAGAGGGTCCTTGGGAACCTTCTTTTAGCACTTACCTAGGATGGTATGAGTGAAAATCCCAGGAATCTCTGTCTTTTGAAGTGGTCAAAAATGAGCAGGATTCAGGCTGCATTTAAAGAAAACGACAGTGCACTGGACACGGCCCCGTGTTCAGAGGAAATCCTGACACATTTTGTCCGTATTCTGACCAAATCAGCAGAGAATCTTTTAGTGAGCACGGGGGCGTGTTGACCTGGACACGGCCCCGTGTCTGGAGGCTGCTTTATGGAGTTTTGCTACTTCAAGGATCTCATCGATATCGGGCGGTTCCTTACTGGTTGGAACAACCCCAAAGTGCCTAATATACCTTAATTGCCCCAGACTAAGGCGAGAACGCAAGAGGTTGTCGGTGAAGGTAATTCCTATTTTTATTCTAGGTGGACAAGTCCAACCCTTTCCCGGGCTCTTGTTAAAGAAGGTGTATGCCGAATCACTCAGGTCTATGTATGCACCGAACGAAGTCGATGGAGAGTCCTTCACGGCACAATCGACACAGGGACGACTATCGTCCAAGTCTTTGCTAGGTACGAAGGTACTTTCGGGAGCAATGAGGTTGTCGGAATGCGGCTCCAACTTTTCTTCATGGTTATCGTCTTGGGGTGGATTAATAAAATCCTTCCTAAGCTCTTCTAACCAGTTCTGAACTAGATCTTCTAGTTGAAATAACTCGTCAAGGAGCATTTCCCCTAGAATATCTGGCTGGGCGCATTCGAGGGAGAAATAGTGCTTGTTTTTACTTTCGCCCCTCTTAAGGTTGTGAGAAGTTGGTGGGTCCATGTAGTGGGGCCTATAATTTAGGAAGTAGCATTTTACTTCTTCATGTTCGCCACCACATAATGGACACCACGTACCATAAGAGTGCCGAAAGTAAAAATAATTACTATCACTCATGTTTATGTCAGAAATTACCAACCGCCGGGATCTAACGGTTCTGTTTTCAGTAACTGAAACTTGGGCACGGGGGCGTGTTGAGTGGGCACGGCCCCGTGTTCAGCTTACTGTCTGATGTAAAACAGGATTGCCAGTTCCAATGATTGAGCACGGGGGCGTGTTCAGCGGGCACGGCCCGTGCTGAGCTCTGCAGAAGCTGAAAAACTAAGAAAATCCAAAAAAAAATAAAAAGAAAAATAAAAGATGATTAGGCCGTTGATTCCTAACTTTCTTAAAATCCTTGTGTCCCCGGCAGCGGCGCCAAAAACTTGATGTGCGGTAAGTGTCGTATATTTTAGGTGTATATTTTATTTTAAGCCCTTTTTAACACTTATTTTAGCCAAGTTTAATAAAAAGCAAAATTTCATTCCAATCATCAGGGCAAATTACATAAGGATAGCAGGTAGACGAGCAACAAACTGCGCCGCCATCCCTTTTTGAATAGAAAACCCTAATCTACTAAAAACAAAGCCCCGCCCCTGAGGGGTCGAAAAGTTGCTATGGACCCTAAATTTATAAAACACGATATTTCACTGACACTAAACACACATATGGGCAAGTGCACCCATCGTTGAGTGTAGTATAGTGTTGGTAAGATACCGAGGTCGTCCAAGGACACAAGAGCTTTTAGTACCGGTTTATCCTCAACGTCTAACCAAAACAAAAGTTTAGAAAAATGTTTTAAACTAAGAAAATTAAAATCTAACTAAAATGCTGAAAATAAAAATAAAAGAAAAACAGATAGACAAGATGAATCACTTGGTTCCGACTCGTATCTAGTATAACCTTTGATTATTTCCGCACTTTTGCACACAATTAAGAGATTATCTTAGTTATTGTAGTAGGCCCCTCTTTTGAAGGTGACGTTACCCTCACCCCAGTAGTTTGAGTCAGCAGGGATACAATCCTAAAGGGGTGGATTATTGGAAGATAATGAATTAAGTTATTAATGCAATATTGTGGTAGGCCCCGCTTTTGGCGGTGACGTTACCCTCGGCTAAGTAGTCTGAGTCAGCAGGGATACAGTCCTAAATAGCCGGGTTATAGTATTAATAGTAGTTAACTTATGAGGGGATCAAAGAGTTTGGACCCCCGCCATCCAATACCGTGAAGTATTGAAGGAGGTCCTACTAAATTTGACCCAGGTCCATTGCAGGACCTCTAAACGCTGAACAATGGCAAGACCTTTACCAAACCGTTCCCTTAACCCCCTACCAGGTAGCCAACATACCTCCATATAGACCGTGGAGATATGAATGGTGAAAATCCTTTATTTTATATAGACAGTAAAATAATGCCAAGACACCACGGACAAACGATAAGGAAAGATCACCTTCAACATAAGTAACTAGTTATTAAAGTCATTAATACAAAACCAAATAAAAAGTGCAAAAGATTAGAAATAAAAAGTATTATACTAGACACTTTGTCTTCACCAAGTGATGTAAGAGACTTAGGCAAACATGGCCTTGATTGTCAAGAACTCTTATGATCAATCTTGGATCCCGAGACGACTCACACACTCTACGATGGACAATGGATGATGGTGGTGGATGATGGTGTTGTGATGGTGGTGGGTGGTGGATGAAGTGTGAGAGAGGTGGTGTGCCAAGGGATGAGATGAAATGAATCCAAGCACTCCTATTTATAGGCTGAACAGAGTGCTGGACACGGCCCCGTGTCCGCTGGGCACGGCCCCGTGTCCGTCTGACAATCTCTCTCCTCATTAATTGTAATTCGCAATTACAATAAATGCGCCTGCTGTACTTTCGACACGCCCCCGTGTCCGCTGAGCACGGCCCCGTGATGGGCAATAGAAGCTTCTATAGATTTGTCTTTTCTGCTGCTTCTTGGGCACGGCCCCGTGCTGGCTGAGCACGGGGCGTGTTCAGCCTTCTGTCTTCTCTTTTTTTTTGCTTTGGAAGGTGCCGTTGAGGGGTCGGGTAGTCCACTAATGTTCCTTTCCTTGTATTTATGTTGGAATTAGCTGTCTTTTTGCTTCTTTTGCGTTTTTGAGCTCATTTAATCCTGAAAATACAAAAGGAAGACAAAAACACTCTTTTTCCAATATTAGTACTTAAAAAGGGTTAGTTTTATGCCTCATTTGATGTAATTTATATGTTGCATTTTACACACATCATTCATTCTCAACAATCTTTCCTTTCAGTTTAAGAGAAACTCCCTGTTTTGATTGGATTGCCTTTGGACAATTCCTGGCAATATGACCAATTGTTTTGCATTGAAAACAGGTTCTCATTTCCTTTTTTTGAGCAACTTCCTTCTTCATTTCTTCTTTCTTTTTAGCAAGGAATTCTTTGTTCGTCTGCTTTCTGAACAATTGCTCCTTTTCTTCTTCAGATGATGTTCCTGAAACAAAAACAGTTTTTGTTTTATAAGTTTTTTCATTTTTATGATTTTTCGGTGGAATAAATCCAATGCCTTTTCTTTTGAAATTACCGTTATGGTTTGGTTTCTTTTGATAACCTGAACCAGAACTGTAACCTTTTTTCTTGTTTAACCGTTGTTGATCTCTTGAGATGTACTTTTTAGGTTTTTCATCAAAATTTACATTTTTTATTTCAGAAATATTAATTTCTGTTAGTTTGAAAACCTTTTTGATCATTTCAGTTTTAACACCTCTTATTGGAAATTCTTCATCAGAATATAATTTGTCATAATCATTCAAAGTATATGCTACTTTGAATGTTTCATCATTCAAATTAGATTTTGATAACAGAAATTCTTTATTATAAACCCGTTTGTCCTTTTTGACTGTTGACTTTGATTTGTCAGACTTTGACTCTGAGTTTGACTCCGACTTTGACTCCTATGTTTCATCGTTATCCAACACCTGATCGACCACTTTCTTTATTAATTCGGACTCATGATCCGTGTCAGATGATGTGAAAGTGACATCGATGTTGTCTGGAAAGTTTTCTGAAGACTCAGACTCCCACTGTAAATTGGTTGCCTTTTTGACTCTTTCTGAATTTGGATTTCATGGAGAATATCCATTTTCAAGCGGGGGTGGACACTTGTTGTAACTGGCACTATGTTTCTTACCAGAATCTTTCACTTCAGTATCCTTCTTCTTTTCAGAGCTCTTGTCTTCAGATACTTCCTCTTCGTCAAACGCCTTCATGCCTTCAACGGTTGGATAAATCCTGTCAATAACATAAGAAGTACATGAGTAACTTTTTAATAACCAGTTTACCCTTTCTGTTTCAATCCTCTGGGTTTCCAGTTTTTGTTCCAGCACAGCACACTTTTCAATATAATTGTTGACAACTTTCTGCTTTGTCATGAAAGCTCCTTGAAGTGTTTTCATGGCTGTTGCTTGTTCACTGCTTGATTCATTGTACTGATTCATCGTTTTGTTTAAAACATCATATGATTCTTTCAATCTGTTCATGTTATGAATCAAAATACTGTTTTGCTTCTTAACTGCTTCACAATTTTCACATTTCACAGTAATCTTCCATGCATCAGCTTTGTCACACCCCTTTCTGCGGCGGAAGCACGAGGTGTAATCATGAAAGGTTCTCATTGCATACGAAAGGTAAACATGCTACATGCTCGTAAAAATAACATCAAATACCATAATTTGAAAACATAAGTTTAGCGTTTACATCGCTAAGTAGCATAAAACATTGTCTTAAAAAGTTTACAACTTTATTTAACGATAAACAAAGCGACATCCACGAGCATGAGTAAGACCACGCGCACATCCATCCTAGTTACCTGAAATACATGTGAGTTTTGGAAAAACGTCAACATAATGTTGGTGTGAATTCATGCAGTTTTTGTATTTCACGTTTGTATACCTTGTATGGAAACATAGTTTGTGTCATGTATAAATCAAGTTTTCATATATAAATCAAGTATTCATGTGTACACCACGTACTCATGTATAATTCAAGTTCTTCTTGAGTACCCCACGTACTCAAGTATAATTCCTGTTTTCTTGAGTACCCCACGTACTCAAGTATAATTCAAGTTTTTCTTGAGTACCCCACGTACTTCAAGTATAATTCCCGTTTTCTTGAGTACCCCACGTACTCAAGTATAATTCAAGTTTTTCTTGAGTACCCCACTTACTTCAAGTATTAATCAAGTTTTAGTATGGTATGAATTTTATGTAAATAAAGTATTCCTGTAAGTATCAGGATTGTTAATGGGTTGCAAGGCCATTAACATGTGACACGACATAGGAAGTCACCAAACCTTAGGCATTTTCTAGTTGGCATATTCTGAGACACAAAAGCACTACTCGATTCTCGCCCTCACCGAGAGTGTGGCTGCCCGGCACCCGTTAGATCTAACCTTTTGTTCTGCGGTCTAGGTATATTGTTGATTAATGGTGCTTATGTACCCTATTCGTGACACGATCTCTCGTATCATTTCTCATATCACATCATACTTGGTTCTCGTCCTCACCAAGTGTGTTTCTTGTTATCATACCATTTATGAACATTGTAAAATTTGTAACATGTATTTCACCCCCGAAGTTATAAAACTGAAAACAGTTAAAAGAAAAGGGGGAGCATGAACTCACAACTTTGCGTTTCCTTGCGTCGTAAACTTCACCGTATTTGCTTAATTAACGTCGTAACCTATACGCGTTTTCTTAACGTTAGTCACTAGACTTGTGTCGCACAAGTACAATCACTCTCTTTTGTGTATATATTCTTGTGTTAAAAATATGTTATATTTTTAACTAAGTGTCTTACTTATATTATTTTCTCAAAAATTAATATAAGTATCTCGTGTTTTGCACTTTTGCACCCGAATTATGTATCTTGTATGTTGTATGTGTATTTTTGTGTTTATACTTCTCATGAGTATTTAGTGTATTGTTAAGTCTTAATACACTAGCACGTATAACACATACTATATACACTTAGCACAAAAGTTGGTGATCAAATAATATATATATTTTTCTCAAAAATATACATACTTAACATAAATTTTAATCTTGAAGAAATCATCATTTCTTATCACCAAAAATTAGGGAAACCTTGGTAATATTTTTAAATACATTTTTAGGGAATAAGTTTCTCAAAAACTTATATTTTTCTAAGTGTCAAAATTTATAAAAATTTTGACAGAGTTTCCCCTAAAAATGGAGGTTTCCCATGTTTTCAAAACATGTGTTTATTCTCTTTTAAATCAACAACAATCTCAACAACACAATCTTTATTTATCAAACTTGTCAAAACAAGCATATACCACAACTTATGAACTTGAAAGTTTGTAAAAATATGTAGTAAATTACTAACATATTTAGTGGGTCTCGTTATCTTTAAAAATAAGTTTAGTTTCTTAAAAACTTTATTTTTAAAGATCTTGAAGTTTCACAACTTCTAGTCATGATTTACCAAACATATTTCTTGTTAAATTTTTCTTGTGACACAAGTGTTTACACACTTGTTTATTCACTAAAATGCTTTTAGTTTATGTAAGGTCCGGGTTTCAACAAAACTAGCATTTTTCCGCTTGGTTCTTCCGAAAAACCACTTGTAGATCTTTAGATCTACATGTTTAGAGTCTTATTTTACAAGAAAATTTACTTTTACTCAAGTTCATGTTTCATGAGTAGAAGGGTTCATCATCTTTCACATCTCTAGCACTAACATACTACTAGTTCATGTTCTTGAACATGATCTAGTATGGTTAGATGATGATCCATCCCACTTTTAGTAACTAACAACATCAAGTAATCATATCTAGACAAGTTTCACAAGATTTACACAACTAGTTTCTTTTTATCCAACATATTCATCTTACTTTCAAGACTTTAAGTTATGATCTTGTGTGTTCTTGATTTTTAACCGTTAAATCACTTATTAACCACTTTAAACAAGAACAAGATGGTGTTTAGAAGTACTTACTACTAGCACAAGGCTAGGGAAGAAACAAGATGCAGATTGAGTGGTTAATAGCAAACGGTTGAGGTCCTTCAAGATCCGAGTGTTCCAAGCTTCGTTAACCACCTTCTAACACCTCTAAATGAACTTGGAATTGTTTGATTGAGAATGAAAAGTGGTAGTGGTGATGGCACTAGTCTCGGCCGAAGGTGGGTCAAGGAGAAGAAGGAAAGTTGGAGTGTGTCTTGTGAAGGAGATGATGTTCTCTTATAACCTCCATCTAGTTATTATCCTAAGGTTACAATGTCCTTAAAGTACTAGACACAATCCCACCAAAATCTTAAAATGATCCATGGAAGATTTATATTGATCTTGGATGATTTTTGGGGAGGTGGGGTCCCCTTGGGACGATTTACTCACATGGGGGGGGGGGGGGTTAGTGTAAATTGTTTGATAGAGTAGGTGATTAGGGGATGGTAAAAGTCTAGTGTTTTAGTGATTTGTGCATTATGTAGCATGTTAGGGTATTCGGAGACCATATCTGGTTCAAAAATAATAACACAATGCTTCTATCGATATTTTGGTGTTCCGGGTAATGTCCGGTTGTTCGGTTAGATACCGATTCGTTAAAGTGCTAAATTGCACCGTTTAGTGTCTTTTAAGTACCCTCTTTGTATCCTTTCAATTCCCAACACTTAGGGAAATATTCTGACAGATAAATTATATTTTCTGCATAATATTCGCGTGCTAAAAGCTGAATTATTGCTGAATTATATAAAATTATGCACTTAAAGTGCGTTTCGGGTGCTTTTTAGTGCTTATTTTTGCTTCCGGAGAGTGTATATATTAAACCCTTGTATGTACTCTTGGGTTTTAATGTATTCTTGTTGTCGGACCTACACCTAGGCTCCAATTTTTATTGTCTGACTGCTTTCTGCAGTTCTGTTGACACAGAGTGTCTTACCGGTGAGTTTACTTAGTATTTCTGACGCAACGCTCTTGTTTATGCATAAAGCAATATTTGTAGTATACAACGTGCATGAATTCACTTGTTTAGCATGTGTTCAGACATTGCTGACAATTAAGCACATAATTGCAGTCATTAACTAATAGTTAAAGTGTACGGAAATTACCGGTTTCGTGCCAGTTGTCACAAGCTTCTGCATCAATTATGAAAGCTGGAACTTCTTTTACTTTTCTCTTGATCACAGGAACATCTTCATCATCACTGCTGACATGTTTTTTAACTTTCTTCTTTTTCTTTTTAGCTTTTTCATCATCACTGTCACTCTCCTCTAGCATTCTTAAGTGCTCTTCCATTCTTCTTGCATAATAATCATCATCATTATCACTGTCTTCAGCAACTCGAGCAACAAAAGCTTTATGATTTGAATTTTTGTTAGGATCATGATCATCCCAACTGAAATTTTCCCAGCTAAACTCTTCTGGTAATTTTTCATCATCTTGATCAATTATTTTGCTCATCAAATAAGCTTTCTTTGATGACTCTTCAATCGCCTTCTTAGCATGTGCAGTTTGTGGTTCTTGTTGATGCGATTGTTGAGCAACTTGATGATAAATTGCTTTCCGATAGTAATCATTGTTGTTGAACGGATTTTGAGCTCCACTTGCTTCGCGGTTTGTGCACTCTCTCTTGAAGTGTCCTTTTTCCCTGCAACGAAAACAAGTAACTTTAGATTTATCAAAGCCTAAAGTAGAAACATTTGCATCATGGAAATCATCTCTTCCCGTAATTTGTTTAAACTTTTCAGCTCTCCTCAACACACTCGCCAGACACCACTTTATATCCATCAATTCCATTTCTTCAGCATTAATCTGATCGTAATCCTCTTTTGTCAACATTGGATTCCCGATCCTTCCTGCAACTAAGCTACCATATGACTCAAGTACAGTCACTAGCAAAGACATGTGACTTTTTGCAACTTCTTCTGAATAGTTCTGATCATTTTCAAGGTTTAGGGCAATGCTGCATTGTATAACTTTGCCATTCTTTGACTTTGAAGAGTTTGGATCAAACGATGGATATGAAGAAAATCCAATCTTGCTACTAGATCCTTTAGTTGATCCTTCTGATGAACTCTTAGCATTGAACGCAGTTTCAACCTTTGGTGACATGTTGGTTTTATCACTTATACCTCCTTTGTAATAAAGACCGATATCTTGTTCACCATCAAAATCCTTCATTCTCGAGATCTTCCTTTGTTCCATCTCCTGAGCTTCAAGTTTCTCAATGAACTTGCTCAGTGTTAGATTGCTAAAATCTTTCTTATTTCTCAACATCATCAGATATGTGCCCTAAGTTTCATGTGGCAATGCATCAGCCAACTTCTCAATTAATTCTTCATTGTCCTTTGTGATGCTCACCCTCTTCATGTTAACTAACAAATTGCAATATCTTTCGATGATCTGCTTAGTACTATCAGTTCTCAAACCACGAAAAAGATCAAATTCTTTCTTCAAAAGTGATTTCTTGTTTTTAATCATTTCTTTATTTCCAATAAACTTTGATTTTAAAGCTTTCCAAATTGAATAAGCAGTTCCATTGTGTTGCAATAAAACCAAGATATCTTCCTTAACAGCTTGATGCAATAAACTCGTCATCATTTTTTCATCTTTATATTTCTTTTTCTCTTCAGCACTAAGATCTTTAATTGCAATAATCTCCTCGTCATCAGTCATCGGTCTAACATATTTCGTCTCAACACATTCCCAAGCATCCAAATAATTTGCTTGAACTCAATTCTCAAACCGTTCTTCCCATCCTTTATACTCCTCAATGTTCATGAGCTTTGGCGGTTTCTGCATAGCTCCCGTTTCATTTTCTAACATTGTGTGCTGTGCAATACTAATCGGAGTAGCAAAGGCGTTATAAAATTCTTTTTCCATGATTCAGTTTCAAAATTTTATAAACTTGATCTGTTGGATCGTGTTCGTGACCCTAAACAGTCAGTAAAAGTAGTTCATCATTGTTTACAGAGGCGGAATCAAAGTAAACAACGTCAAACAGCTTGTATCCTTTTAATCTTTCTTTCTATTACTGATTGCGAGCTTTTACAATGTATTCTGACAAAAATCCGGCAGCACCTTCGCTCACACACACATACATGTCCGTTTCAAATGAATCAACACACAACCTATATATAGTGCTAGCCATTCCGTTTGAAAGTGACACATCCATGTTCAAACGGAACATGCTTCAAACGGACAGGCCATCTTCAAACGGACAGGCCATCTTCAAACGGACTGGCTTTCTAAACCATGACTAAACCCTAATTCAAACACTGTTGTGCACTCATTTAACCTATCTAGACATAAGACTCGATAAGACGTAGTTAACAGACATTCAGTGCACCAACAGACTCCCCCTTGGATGTTGACGAAGTCTTTGGCGTCGAGTCTTTAGTCTTTGTCTCTTTCCAAATTTTGTCATTGTAAAGCTCCTTCTTCACAGGTTCAGGAACTCAACCTAGCTCCATCTTCAATCTCCCCTCTATCTGTTGATCCAGAAATCTGACTCCCCCTTTCACAGACTCCCCCTCTCGGAATGCTAGGATTTGAATTTTGGTTCAAACATTAACATTTTGATGCCGTGGGGATTCTTGTAACCTGCATATACTCTACCCAAATATAAGATATATGACAATAATAGTTTCAATCCAAACTTACCTTCTAACTTTCAGCGTTAGAAATCCACTTAAGTATTCAAGTTCAAGTTAATGACCTTGATTACTCAATTTATCTACCAAGTCCAATTTAATGACCTTGGTTGATCAGAGATAATTCACACTGACTTTTTGTTCAATTTTTCTGAAAATATACAAGTTTCAAGTTAATGAACTTGTTTAAACTTTTCAACTTCTCAAACTTATCAGATTTCAGCTCACGACTCATCATCTAGTCCAGAAATCTCCTGCAACTGCTTTCAACTTTTTGAATCCGAAGATCAACTCTCCACTTTGGTTTGTCAAAAATAAAGCAGAAGTGTAAAATCTTTTTGGATTTTTAATAAAGCTTCTAAACTAGAAATGAAATACAGAACTAAAATGCAGTAAAAGTAAACTATTTACAAACATATTTTTGGTTAAGCGTGTTAGGGAATCATATCAGCTATTCGACAAGTCACAAGTACTGTTAAGCTTCAATTACATACTCAGAATTAAACAATTTGCTTAGATTGTCGATATACTGATCCACTTAAATTCTCACACAATTTTCAATATGTCCAGAATATGGATTTAGTGTTTTAGAGACTTAAACTTATACGTGTGTCCCACCTCTTGAATATACTCCCGTATCCAGATCCCAATATTCAGTCTTACAGGTAAGTATAACACAAATGATATCTGTAAGGGAATAAATTATGAAACGTACGAAATCATGAGAGCTCAGGTCAGAACTACCGTTCAGCAGAGAGATCATGACTCGACTTGGGTGTGTCCCCTTTAGAGGATCTTTTTTACAACAGCATTGCTAAGCAATTTTATTGTCTTATCGTATATGCTGAGGGTGATGCTATGTTTCAAGCATTGCGGAAAGTATTATTCGGGGACTAGGTCAGAACTTCCATTCAGCAGAAGTCCCGGAATAATACCCCAGATATCACTGAGTATAAAGACCTAGTATATCAGAAAAAGGAATCTTTCAAACGAGATTTCAGGGGTTACCTATATATCCAAGTAGTGTTCCCCACGAAATAAGTAAGTAAAGATTTAAGATTATATCCCGAACAAACCTACTAAATGTGTAAAAACCTATCGGCATATCATCGGCGAGACTGTTTAATTTTTTTAAACATTACATTTCTTTAGCATACTGTGACTGTCAAGCCGATGTACTATCATTTTCCCTTTTTACACAAGCTCTTTTCTGGTTTTCTATTGTTTTTGGATTTTGAAAATATCTCATGTTTTTGTATTTTTGTCATTTTTTATTGTTTTTGTATTTTCTGAAATATTTACCCTATACTCCCCCTAAATACCAAAACATGTAAAAAATCGACAAACCATTGCAGATTGCTTCTCAACATCATCTACAATGTCTCCTTCATCAACACCAATAATCTCCTCCAACACCGATAAAAGCTTCATACCATTCAATTTTAGAAAATATTGAAAACGTGTTTTGTCAAATGCTTTGGTATGTAAATCAGCTTTTTGTTCGTCAGTGTAGATTTTCTCAATTCGTATCAACTTCTTCTCGAAACAATCGCGAATGAAGTGATGACGAATCTCTATGTGTTTCGTTTTAGCGTGATGAACTGGATTTTTAGTAATGTTAATTGCTGCCTCATTATCAACAAAGATAGGGGTGTTTAGAAATTGCAAACCGTAGTCGCGCATCTGTTGCTGGATCCACAAGATCTGTGAGCAGCAGCTGCTAGCAGATACATACTCCGCTTCAAATGTGGATAAAGCCACGGAGGTTTGCTTTTTGCATTGCCAGGTAACCAATCTTAGTCCGAAAAACTGGCACCCTGCTATTGTTGATTTAGCATTAACTTTGCAGCATCCGAAATGGGAATCGGAATACCCTTCGAGCGTGAAATCGCCTTCTCTTGGATACCACAACCCCAACCCCAACGATGGAGTTCCTTTCAGATAACGTAATATCCTTTTCACAATAACCATATGCGAAGCTCTCGGGTTAGATTGAAATCTTGCTGCGAGGCAGGTTGGGTACATAATATCGGGTCTTGAAGCTGTCAAATACATCAGCGATCCGATCATGGAACGATACATCGTTTCATCTACCTTCTCTCCGGTGAGATCAGGGTTTATCCCATGATTCGTTGCTAATGGGGTGGAAGCTGGAGTAGAACCTGACATCCCGAATTTCTCCAAGATATCATGAACGTACTTCGTTTGATGTATGAAAATTCCTTTGGGTAGTTGATCAACCTGCAATCCCAAAAAGAATTTCATCTCACCCATTGATGACATTTCAAATTTCTGCTTCATTACTCTTTCGAAATCATTGCATAGATTCTCATTTGTTGACCCAAATATGATGTCGTCCACGTATATTTGAACTATCAGAAGATGTCTGTCGACCTCTTTGGTGAAGAGAGTGGCATCCACTTTTCCACGGATAAAGTTGTTGGCTAGTAGGTGTTGAGACAATGTCTCATACCAAGCTCTCGGGGCCTGGTGTAAACCATACAACGCTTTGTCTAGCAAGTAGACCTTGTCTTTGTGAAGTGGATCAGTAAAGCCCGGTGGCTGACCGACATATACCTCCTCTTTTACCTTCCCGTAAAGAAACGCCGATTTTACATCTAACTGATATACTTTGAAGTTTTTCCATGATGCAAACGCTAGGAAGATTCTGATCGCTTCTAGTCGAGCTACAGGAGCATACACTTCTGTAAAATCTATACCCTCCTGTTGACTGAAACCCTGGACAACGAGTCGAGCTTTGTTACGAACCACAACTCCTCTATCATCTCTCTTACATTTGAACACCCACTTGGTGTTTATCTTCCTCTGACCATCAGGTAAATCCACTAACTTCCACACTCCCAGCTTTTCAAATTGACTCAGTTCCTCCTGCATTGCATTGACCCAAGAATCTTCAGTAAGCGCCTCTTTGTAAGTCCTTGGTTCAACCTACTTGATAAAACAACTCAATGAGAAATCAGTTTGCAAAGGAGCAACTTTTGTATAAAAACATATAAGCCCTTTATCAAGCTGTCTTCGAGTGCGGACGCCTGTCTGCAATTCTCCGATTATCAACTCCTCTGGATGATATGAAAGAGTTCGTGGCATCACTTCTCCTGGAACATCTACATCACCTTCCAGATTAGTAACATTATGATTTGCATCTTGTTCACTGATTGGGTTTGTTTGACCTGAAATCTGAATTTGCTCCCCCTCAGAATCTGAATCACCACGATCAAATACTGGCATGTTCTCAGATTCTTGATTATCATTCTCTGCCGACTGATTATCTTGAGCAACTTCATTTTGTTGGACATCATCATGTTCACCAGCATTGCTTGGACCTGCTTCATCATCATTTGATGCACGTTGCGATCTTCTTGAATACTCAGCTGGGAACCTTTCCTGCGATTCTTCATACTCTCTCAGAATATCCAACTCATCAAAGAAATCTTCTTCTTCTTCCTTTTCTTCTATCATGTCAAACGAATCCCACAATTTATCATAATTAAAACGCCATGAGTCAACGAATTTTTGAGGCGGCATAGTATACCCCTGACACTCAACATGTTGTGCTTCGATGATCTGCTTCATGCTTGGAATAAAGACACGTCTTTGTGGACTTGAGTAACCCACAAATATTCCTTCAATACTCTTTGGACCAAACTTACCAAAAGGCTCTAGAACTGTACAAGGAGACCCAAACGGTTCTAAAAACTTCAGGTTCGGTTTGCGGTTATTGATCAGCTCAAAGCATGTTTTGTTGAATTTCTTTACAGTAAGAACCCGGTTGAGTGTATAGCATGCGGCAGAAACTGCTTTTACCCAAAAATTTATCGGTAGTTTTGAATCAGCAAGCATTGTTCTAGCCGTTTCGATTAGCGTCCTGTTTTTGCGTTCTGCGACTCCATTCTGCTGCGGAGTGTACGGAGCACTAAACTCATGCAATATACCTCTTTCATCACAATATTCTTCCATCTTGTTGTTCTTGAACTCAGTACCATTATCACTTCTGATTCTTTTGATACGCCTTTGGTACAAATTTTCAATCTTTCTGAACAACGCCATCAAACTATCAAACGTTTCATCTTTCGACTTCAAGAATGATACCCACGAAAATCTGGAATAATCATCAGTAACCACAAGACAGTAGAGATCCCCTGTGATACTTTTAACGTTTACTGGACCAAACAAATCCATATGTAGTCTCTTTAACGGTCTGGAAACTGAATTGACTTGCTTTTTAGGGTGTGACTTTTTCTTCTGCTTGCCTTTGATGCAACTAATGCACTCCCCTTCCAGATGAAAACCTTTGATATTAACACCCAGAACTAAATCATTGTGCACCAGGTGATTCATTTTTCTAAGATGTATATGCCCCATCTTCCGGTGCCACAACTTCGATTCTTTCTCTGTTGCTCTAGACACAAAACAATGAGCCTGACCTGTGGTTGTAGTAGCTACACTCATATCCAACACGTACAGATCATTGACTCTTGGTGCCCGCATGATAATCCATTCTTCATGGATAACAAATCCTGGTTTCAAGATCAAACATTCTTTGTCTGTGAAATGAGTAGTAAACATCCTGTCACAAATCTGCAAGATACTCAGCAAATTATTCTCCAGCTCAGCAATGTAGTTAACTCTTTCAAACGTAACAATCCCATTGGATAACGTTCCTTCACCGACAATTCTACCACCTTGATTTCATGTAAATCCCACGTAACCTCCATTGAAATTTCTAACATCGTACAACAATGTGGTCTTTCCTGTCATATGTCGAGACGCTCCACTGTCCATAATCCATTGTGAAACAGCTCTCGGAAGTTCCTGCACATATCACAAACAATTCAATAAAGATGCTGATTCATGCTTCACGATTACCAACTAGGAAGCTCCGGCAAGTCCAAAATTTTTAGTGAGATTTTGATGCTACCCAAGCCTCTTTCGACTCAGGTAACTGGACTTTAATGTGAGATTTTGTAGTGTAAAGTGGCGGAAAATTTTTATCATTTATCTTTAAAGTTTCCTCAGATCCAACCTCAACCTTTTTGTATAAGAAAAATTCATCTATCTTAAGTTGACCGGTTGGTTGATTTTTCTTTTGAACATTCTTCTTCTCTGGTGGAGTAGAAGATTGTTTTTCCAATTGTTCATAATAATCCAAAGGAACATCCATCTTTACCGGAGTAGTAAAAGACGATTGTTTTTCTTTCTCTGAAACCTTTGGTTTAGATGAACTTTCTTTCTTGTCAACCACTTTTGGCTTCCATGTTTGTTGAGATGATGTAACCCGTTTGTAAAATTTGTCATTTTTAGTTACCACATTCTTAACAGGTTCAATTTTGACTTTTGATTTTTCATTTTTCAAAATTTTCTCAACAACCATTGGAGCTTTGCCTTTAACATCAACCTTCTTCTTATGACTCTCAACAACTTCAGTCTTAGGCTTGAAGTTGGTGCAATTTCTTGCAATGTGACCAACTTTGTTACATCTAAAACATGTACGAGTATCAACTACCCGACTTGTGCCTTCAGACTGATGCTGTGAGGCCCTCTTCTCAAAAAATTCTTCATTTGATTTTGAAAATTTTTCATTTTCCTCATCAGAAAGTGAACTTGAACCGTTCACAAACACCTTCTTTTCAGCAAACCTTTTGTTTTGAAAATTCTTTCTTTGATAGTTCTTACCACCCTGATATCCACCCAACCAATTGTTTCGATTGTTGTTATAAAAATGCGGTGGAACTATAGGTTTCTTGTAGTAAGCTTTATCTTTCTCAAAATTCATTTGCCTTTTTGTTTGTTTCAAACTCTTTACTTCAGACAAATCGATTTCAACCATTTTGAACACATTTGTCAATTTTGAAACATTTACATTCTCCAGAGGAAACTCAGAATCCGAATACAACTTATCAGATCCAGCCATTTGTACATCACAAGACCTGGTTCATCACCTAAGTTGTTTTTGGATTTTGGTTTCTGAATGTACTTGTCCAGAAAACATTTTTCATCCTCAGCTGAATCACTGTCCAAAACACTTTCAGCCATGCCTTTAACAATCTCAGTTTGAACACTATCATCAGATGATGAAGAAGAAAATGTAACATCAATTGAATCAGGAAGTTTCACTTCATTTTCATCTTTAAGATTAACCAACCCAGATTGCTTTTTCAAATAATTGTCTAGAATTGGTGGTGGAACTTGATGAAACCCAACCCCAGTTCCATCACAGTATACATCTTCGCCTGCTTTGTCTTTCCCGATAGGTTTGGGAATAATGTGTTGCAAAACAAAGCTTGCAGAGTTGTAACTGTTCAATTTCAAATTGATTCGCTCATTCTCAATCTTAGCTTCTTTAAATTGAAGTTTCAATTTAGCAATCTCATCCAATTGTTTGTTGATTAATTCTTCTTTTATTCTCAAAACACATTGCAATTGGCAATTTTCTTTGTATGTTTTACCATTTCTATCATCATTATCTTTAACCGTGCTTTTAAGCTTCTCAAATTTTTCAGTAATCTGACGATTTTCAAGAACTAACCTCTCATTTTCTTTCCTAACCTTTTCCTGATCAATTTTATCGGTTTCAATTTTGTTAGTTAATTCTTTTAATCGTTCAGTTGAAGCTTTCACCATTTTATCACGATCAAGGATTTGATCCTCAACACTTCTGACTTTAGCAGTCAGATCATCAATTTTCTTACCTTTGAGATAAGTGTTTGTACTACAAACCTTGCATTCTTTGATGCAATTTTTGCAGTCAATATCACCACTGACTTTCTTACCTGACTCAGTCGTTGACGCGTTTGAACTGACCTGGCTTTTAAACTCAGAGACGGAGTTAGAATCTACCTCAAGTGCGTTAGCAACCAGCACCTTGTCAGCCATCTTTCCCATGTTTTCAGCATTCAACTCTTGAGTCGTGTCAATGATTCCAGTATCAATCTTCTTTGTTTTCTCTTTTTCTTCTTTTTCTTTCTCTTCTCCACTTCCCCACCATTTCCTTTGCCAATAATCATCTTCTTCTTTATACTCTTTGATTATGGTTTCTAAATCAAGAGTGTTATGATCAATAGCAATGTTTCCATAGGGGTCAAGATAACATTCCATGTCTGGATCCCATCTATTTGCTCTTTTTGCCTCAGAAAAAATACCAGATATTCTGATCAATTTGTTTGTAGCCAACATCTTTCTGTGATTATACTTCTGTTCTTCATTTCTGTTGTCTTTCCAAGGAACAGGTTCAGATTTTGCCATGAATGCATATCCAACTGCATCCTCCTCAGGTAACAATTCACTCCAGTCGTAACCTTCATCGTCGTGAATTACAGCAAGAGCTCTTGATTTCTCTTTGTTCTCTTCAAGCTGCTTCAATCTTGGCGGCTCTGATTTATTCTGATGATAAATCGCTTTCTTGTAGTAATCTTCTCTGAACGGGTTCTCAGATTCATCAGCATACGCATTTCGACATTCGCGCTTAAAGTGACCTTTCTGTTTGCACTTAAAGCATGTCGCCTTAGACTTGTCAAAGCCTAACTTGGTAGAAGGTCCACCAATAGACTTCCTCCCTGTGATCTCCATAAAACGCTGTGCCCGACGAACTGCACTGGCCATACACCACCTTATGTCGATCAGTTCCATCTCCTCAGGATCTATCTGATCATAATCTTCCTTCGTCAGGTTGGTGTTGCCTATCTTCCCTGCTACAAGACTTTCATAAGATTCTAACACAGATGCTAAGAAAACCATCTGTTGCTTTGTTGACTCCTCGCTGAAGTTTTGAGCGTTCTTTAAGTCTACAGCGATGTTGCATTGAAATAGATTCTTTGCATCAGAATGATTTGCAGATGACGAAGATCCACTGTGAAATCCACTGCTTTGACTTTCTTTGTTTGATATGTTAACATTTTCGGCAGAAAAAGCTGTCTTGGGAGATGTACTTTTTGGCATCATGCTCTTTGGATAATACAAATCCAAGTTCTGCTGATAAGACGAATGATTGACTTTGTGTTTCTTCTTTAATTCCAACTCGTGACTCTCTAATCTCTCAATCAACAAGTCTACTGTCAACACTTCTGGCGGCTTGATAGTATTCCTTAGCATCTACGCATAATATTGCCAATCCATCTCATCTGGCAACGAATCGAACAATTTATCAACTAGCTCATCTTCTGTATAGGAAATTCCATGTCTCGCCTTTTCCAGCTTCAGATGCCCAAACCTCTCAATCATTTTACAAACTGATTCATTCTTTAAACACCCAAACAAATCAAACTCTTTTCTAAGTAGTTTCTTTTTGTTCTTCACTATTTCTGTACTTCCTAAACATTTGGTTTCTAACTTTTTCCAGAGATCTTTAGAACTACTGTACTCGATCAAAGAAATTATATCTTCTCGAACAGACTGAAATAGCAGTGCAATGCATTTTTGCTCAGCGACAAATGTCTCTATTTCTTCAGTTGTTGTTAAGGTTTCGCCACGTTTGCCTCCATCATTGTAACCATTTTTTAGACTCTTCCAGCTGGGAAAAGCAAAGGCTCTCAACCAATCTTCAAACTTCTTAGCCCACCGACTATATTCTTCGATAGCCATCAACTTCGGGGGTTTTTTATAAGTTCCGAATGCGCTTTCAACTTCCAAAGCATCTGATAACTTTTTCTTTGTGTTCGGCGTGTTCTCATTGGTGTTGCTAGGAGAAGTATCATCTCCAGAATTTCCAGCAAATGCAAAGGCATCATAAAACGGATTGAAATCATCCATCTTGTACGTACCTGAAAAATCAGCAAACACTTAGAAATATTTTTGGTTTTGAAAAAATGACAGATTCAAACGGAATCTGTTGAAACGGAATGGTTCAAACGGTATAGTCTTTCTAACGAAATGGATCTTCTCAAACGGAATCTGTTATTCCGTTTGAGACAACAATAATCAAGTTTCAAACAAAACCACTTTCAAACTTTTAGACACTTTCAAACGGAAACCACTTTCAAACTTTTAGACACTTTCAAACAGAAACCACTTTCAAACTCTTAGACACTTTCAAACGGAAACCACTTTCAAACTTTTAGACACTTTCAAACGGAAACCACTTTCAAACTTGAAGCCAGTTTCAAACGGAATGTCAAGCTTCAAACGGATGACGTCAGCATTTAACGAACATTTTCAAACGGAATGGATGTTTTCGATCAGTTTTAGGTCGAATTTTGGTTTCAAATTTTCAAGGATTAGTTAACAGTGTATTTCGTTTGATATGTGAAAGTTTCAGGCCATTTTAACCGTAAACACTTGTTCAAATCAGAAAAGAAAGGTAGAAGTGAGAAAATCCGAAGTAATCAAGCTGAATTTGGTATGAACTCCTCGTCCTGAGCTCTGATACCACTTGTTGGATCGTGTTCGTGACCCTAAACAGTCAGTAAAAGTAGTTCATCATTGTTTACAGAGGCGGAATCAAAGTAAACAACGTCAAACAGCTTGTATCCTTTTAATCTTTCTTTCTATTACTGATTGCGAGCTTTTACAATGTATTCTGACAAAAATCCGGCAGCACCTTCGCTCACACACACATACATGTCCGTTTCAAATGAATCAACACACAACCTATATATAGTGCTAGCCATTCCGTTTGAAAGTGACACATCCATGTCCAAACGGAACATGCTTCAAACGGACATGCCATCTTCAAACGGACAGGCCATCTTCAAACGGACTGGCTTTCTAAACCATGACTAAACCCTAATTCAAACACTGTTGTGCAGTCATTTAACCTATCTAGACATAAGACTCGATAAGACGTAGTTAACAGACATTCAGTTCACCAACATGATCTTTCAAACGAAATACCCTTTCAAGCGAAATAACCACTTTGGTGCGAAATACACTAATTTCGTGCGAAATAAGTGATTTCGTACGAATTAAAGTACCCTTTTCAAACGAAATGACAATCTGGAACGAAATTGTGCTATTTCGTGCGAAATAAGATCCTTATTTCATGCGAAATACTGCTGATGTCATCATCTCGAGCTGATTTTGTCAAAATTGATCAGGTTTTTGTCCAATTTTAAGTCTGAAACTTTCAAGGGTTTGTTAAAACACTGTTTCGCACATTATGTGTAAAATTCAAGTCATTTTGTCTGTAAAAACTTGTTAATTATGAAAAAGAAGGTGTAGAAATCAGATTTTGCAGCTGAATTTGTATGAACTCTTCCTCCTGAGCTCTGATACCACTTGTAGGATCGTTTTACCGACCAAATGAGTCGTTCAGAAGAGTTTTTGCTCAATACGAGAAGCGGAAACAAGCGTATCGAGGTAATTCAGCTTGCAATTAACTTTAAACTGTCTTTTGATTGATTTGACAAAGAATTACAACGAGTAGACACTTCGGCAGCAGTTCGGCACTGAAACCGGAAAGTTGGAACTCGTACAAACGAAATCACAAGGCACCTATATATAGGGTTACCTATTTCGCACGAACACGTTCATGCGAAATCAAGTTTCACACGAAATTGCAATTTCATGCGAAATTACCATATGATTTCATATGAAATAGCAATATGTTATTTCATGCGAAATTACCCCTTTTTCACATTTCTCGTTTTGCGTGCCCTGTTTTATCTATTCTAATACAAGACTCGATACAAGACGAAGTTGACAGACGTATGCACCAACAATCACCATAAAGTTGAGCGAGTTCATAGTTTGTTTGTAAGAGATTTGAAATAAATCTTTTTGAATATCCGGTTTTTGAAATATTGTTGAGAAAATGACTTTAAAATCATTTTCTTTAGCATGTTATATGGAAACTTTGTATTCGTGAAACTTCGTATTCGTAACACATTATGTTCGTAAAAACTTGTATTGGTAAACTCTTGTGTTTGAAAATTTTGCGTAACCGTCAATTACCACCCTGACATTGACAACATGCATGCATAATCCTATGCGTTGTATTTGTATAAAACATGGTATGCAAGTGTAAGTTTGTAGACTGTAACACGTAAGTTTGTAAGTTGTAAATTCAAGGAAATCAGAGATTGCTAATGGTTTTCAAGGCCATTAACATTTGTAACGACATAGGAAGCATCAAAACCATAGGCATTTTTCCGTCGATTTATGTAACAACCCTCAGTAAAACCGACACTCTCGAATAATTCTGACACCCTAGTATATTTTAAAAAGTTTCAATATGTCTTTAAATATACCCCGTATGTGAAAATCGAGCCCGAAATACAGTATAGCATTAAAATAAAAATTTAACTCTGAAATATAAGCTGAGGAGGGCCGCGTAGACCCACCCCAAACTTTACGTGGGCGGTATCAGGGTCAGAACCTGATTCCGTTTGATTTCTTTAGTTCAGGCGGGCCGCGTAAGCCTTAGCTTACATTAACGCGGGCCGCGTAAGATCTAAAATGTGGCGCAGCCCGGTGATGACACGTGTCATCATCGTGTCAAGTCTATACGCTGATCCGGAAGAGCTATACGTTGACCCGGAGTCAACGCGGGCCGCGTAAGCCCAGCCCATGAGTTACGCGGGCCGCGTGAGGACCAGTTTCAGCAACTATATAAGGAGGCCTCGGGATTTCACTTTCAGTCGCTCATTTCTTTCTTTCTAAACGAATTTCTGAAGTTATAGGCATAATATTCTAGTATAATACCCCCTAATTAGCGAGGTTCTGCTCCGTTGTAAGTATTATAACCCCAGTTTCGTAATAGATACGCTGCCCGATTGATTTAGGGTTCCGTAATAACTGTCGTGGTTCTGCCCGACGTAGTTGTTGGAATGCCGTCTCGGGGAGGGTATCACTAATATTTTCAAAGGGTTATGATACTAACCTATGTACATTTGTGTAAATTATAGATTATTCCTAGGAAACCCTTACGCGAAGTCTAAGATAGCAATGTGAGTTTATCCTCTTTTTGTTAACCTTTTTGTAATTGTTTACAAAACCTTAAATGTTTTACAATGTGATTAAGCGGTGATTGAGTCTTTGTAGTTCTTCAATTACTGCCGGTATGTTGGGGTTTTGTATACAAAATTTACTACTGCGAGTAGTAAGTCGGGATGACAGTACGTTACCATTGGACGACGAGTTAGCCAATGTGTAATATGACCCACAAGTCAGGATTGACAGTACTGAATGAGTAATTGTGTAGAAATAAACAATGTGATCGCTCTCAATACTGTTTTAATTGATAAAATGTTTCTTGATTAAACTGGGATTCACTCACCAGTATTTCCCGCTGACAAATGTTTTTAAAACGCGTTTCAGGTAACACAATGTGACAGCCAATTAGTAAAAAGCCAGCTGGAGAGCACTAAAGGCTTGGGAAAAATGTGGCTATAAAAGTTACCTAAAAGACGATGTTTTAAATTCAATAAAATAGGGTTTATCCCTATAAACTTATTATAATAAGAAACTTGGGTTTTGCCCATGTGATTATTAATAATAAATATGGTGGATTTACTCTGATAAACATTTCCTAACTACGGTCCTGATGTAACTTCCGCTGCCAAATTAAACAAGCTGATACCACCGAAACTCTGAGTTCGCGTCCGCCCGTTCCCGGGACAGATAAGGGATCGGGGGTTGCGACAGAAGGTGGTATCAGAGCCTAGCCACTGGTCTAAGCCAAAGAAGTGTTCTGCTGACACTTAAATTCTAAATTTTGTGTTAGGAAATAAATTACGAAAATACGTGCATAACTGTAAGTATTTGTTATGTGTTATTTGACTATTTGTTAGTTTACAGTATGAGTGATCAAGGAACCTCAGACATGTGTCGTCAGTTGTCTGATTCTCCTAGGAGTGAAGGTACCTCTTCACAGCCTGCCCTTTCTGGGTATTCTGCTGATCAGGAAGAGGGGGTGTTTTCCTTTAAAGCTCAGTCAGAAGAGCCATTTCCTCGTAAGAAAAGAGGATGGTTTAGTAAGGAAGCCTTTGCACGTAGGAAAAGAATGCGAAAATTGCAACAGCAAAGAGTTTTAGCGGCTGCTAAGCGAAAGACAGATGCCCATACACAGGATATACTTAATAGAAGCCTAGCCAATTTCCATATCCTAGCTACGACTGCTGCTGACCCAAGTCTGGAACAATTAGTAGCCCCACAACCACTAATCCCAGACCAACCCATGGAGATAGAAAACCCTGAAAACCAAGTGGAGATGCATGACTTCAACCCAGAGGAAATCCCTAGGGTACCAGCACCAAATCCCCTAGACCCAAATTATGATCCCTGGTGGGATGACGTTAGGGACTATGTGCAACGTTACCCGATCCATGAAGACACACCTATACAGAACATAGGAGCTTATCCAGGTATGGACCCTTTAGATCCCTATTACCATGATAACTACATTAGGGAAATCTAAGAAGATCCTTACCGATTTCAGGCACTTTCACCCCCATATCAGGAACCTGCACCCGAGATTCCGAACCCAGTCCTAGAACATGCACCCCCAATGAGTGCAGAAAACGTGCAAGAACTTAGGACATTTGGTGAGGAAATTTTAGAAAGTAGTGAGAGAATGAGACAGGTGGGAGAGCGACTCGTATGGAAATACGATGAGCGCAATATGGATTTTTGGATGAATCCATATCCGTGAATGAAATGGTGGGAATGGTAATAGTAATAATAATAACATAAAAATAAAATAAAATATGTGTGTACGGATGCCTATTACTATTAGTATGATTCTATTTCTGTTGGTATTGTAATTTTTATTTCAGTACTGGTGTGTAATAGATGCATAATAGTATATGGAAATAGAGTAAAGTCGCAATGATCGACGCTTTTGGCAAAAATGCGTGTCATGTGATTGACTATATTAAATATTATCTTGTGATATTAATATGGGGTAAATGTTTAAAATTCAGATGGCCGACGAAGGAAATCAAGGAAATCTGAATAATGATAACCAAAGTAACATTAACGTGGTTAATGAGAATCCGAGCATCAATAACAATGGAAAACAAATGGATAATAGTGCCGTTCAACATATAGTGGCACAAGGAATCATAGATGCAATGCCATTTATTTATTCAAACGATTCAAGAAGCGAATAATAAAAGTAAGCATAGCAGTAAGCGACCCATCGAACCCGAAAACAGTGTAAACAATGAACCCGTACTTCAATTGCCCATTCCCAAAAGGAGAAGAACCGTGTCTTACGGTTGTTCTTATAAAGAATTCTGGTCTTGTAAACCAATGGAATTCTCGGGCAACGAAGGAGCCATTGCAACCTTACGCTGGATAGAGAAGACTGAGGCAGTCTTAAGAATAAGCAAGTGTGCTGAAGAGGATAAGATATTGTTTGCTTCTAATCTGTTTAAGAATTCAGCACTAGAATGGTGGAACACTATCCTCCAATGAAGAGGAAGTGATAGAACTTACAATATGGAATGGGAAAGAATTTAAGAACAAGGAAGAAAATTGTAGGGAGAAAGCTAATAACAGGATATGTTACAACTGCGGAGAACAAGGTCATATCAAGCTTAATTGCCTGAAATTAGCTCCAGCTACAAACAACAAGAATACTCAAAATGTTAGAGCATTTGTTCTGACTGCAGATGAAGCCAAGATGATTCCAGATGTCATAGCTGGTACGTTTTTAGTTAATGATATTTTTGCTAAAGTATTATTTGACTCTGGTGCGAACCAAAGTTTTATTAATACATCATTTTTCAAATTTCTAAATCAATCATTAACTAAATTACCACAAGAATGTTTAGTAGAGACAGCTAATGGAGAAACCGTTAGGATTTCTGAAATCTTGCAGGGAGCAAGAATAGAAATTTTAAATCAGAAATTTATTGCAAACCTTTATCCCATGAATCTGGCAGGATTTGATGTTGTTTTAGGAATGGATTGGTTAATAGCCAATAAAGCCAGTATTTTATGTGATCAAAAGTCAATTCAAGTAAATTCACCAAAAGGTAAACCGATCACAATTAAAGGAGATAAACCATCTAGATCCACAAAATTCATCTCTGTGATGAAAACTGCAAATTACATAAGAAAAGGATCATTAGTGTATTTGATTTCTATAATCACTAACACTAAAGGAAAGGATTTAAAAGATATTCCAGTAGTATCTCAGTTTTCAGATGTATTTCCAGAAGAATTGCCAGGGCAACCTCCAGATAGAGAAGTTAAATTCAGAATCCATTTAATACCAGGAACAGCACCGATTGCCAAAGCACCTTACCGTTTGGCACCCGCAGAAATGCAAGAATTAAGGAAACAATTAGACAAATTGTTAGAGAAAGGATTCATACAGCCAAGTTCGTCGCCATGGGGAGCGCCAATACTATTTGTTAAAAAGAAAGATGGATCAATGCGTATGTGCATTGACTACCATGAATTGAACAAAGTCACGATTAAGAATCGGTACCCATTACCAAGAATCGATGATCTGTTCGATCAACTGCAAGGAGCCCGATTTTTCTCTAAAATCGATTTAAGGTCAGGATATCATCAATTAAAGGTACACGAAGAGGACATTCCTAAAACCGCATTTAGAACAAGGTATGGCCATTATGAATTTACTGTCATGCCATTCGGTTTAACCAATGCCCCAGCCGCATTTATGGACATGATGAACCGAATATGTAAGTCATATTTGGATAAATTCATAATTGTCTTCATATATGATATTCTAATTTACTCTAAGAATAAAGAGGATCATGCAAAGCATTTGCACGCACTTTTAAGTTTATTAAGAAAGGAAAAGCTTTATGCTAAATTTTCAAAGTGCGAATTTTGGTTAGAGCAAGTACAATTTCTTGGACATTTAGTGAATCATGAAGGAATTCATGTGGATCCCACAAAGATCGAGGCGATTGTTAAATGGAAAACCCCTGAGTCACCAACCGAGGTTAGAAGTTTCTTAGGATTGGCCGGTTATTATAGAAGATTTATTCAAGATTTTTCTAGAATAGCCATTCCTTTAACTAAGCTAACATGTAAATCCGTTAAGTTTGAATGGGGATTAAAACAAGAAGAAGCATTTAAAATCCTTAAGCAAAGATTAACTAATACATCCATATTAGCGTTACCAGAAGGAACTGAAGATTTTGTAGTCTATTGTGACGCTTCTAAGTTAGGTTATGGATGTGTATTAATGCAACGTCAAAAGGTTATAGCTTACGCATCTAGACAACTTAAGAATCATGAAAAGAATTATTCAACCCATGATTTAGAGTTAGGTGCTATCATTTTTGCTCTTAAGATTTGGAGACATTACCTTTACGGTAGTAAGTTTACTGTATTTACTGATCATAAGAGTTTAAGGTATGTTTTCAAGCAAAAGGAGTTGAATATGAGACAAAGACGTTGGATGGAGATGCTTAGTGACTATGATTGTGATATCCAATATCATGAAGGAAAAGCAAATGTAGTGGCAGATGCTTTAAGTTGAAAGTATCATGAAAAGCCAAAAAGGGTACGTTCTCTTAAATTAAATCTGCAAGTAGATTTAAATGATCGAATAAGAGAAGCACAGGAATCAGTAATCAAGGATCATGCTGAAAAATTAAAAGGTATGCTAAAAGAATTAGAACAAGGAACAGATGGAATTTGGAGATTCCATGAAAAGAGAATGTATATACCTAAGTTAGGAAACTACGTCATCGTGTATTAGAAGAAGCCCATAAGTCTAAGTATACGATGCATCCAGGAAATGATAAGATGTACCAGGATTTAAGAAAAAATTTCTGGTGGATAGGAATGAAAAAGGACATAGCAACCTATGTTTCTAAATGTTTAACTTGTTCACAAGTTAAAGCTGAACACCAGAAACCCTCAGGATTGTTACAACAATTAGAAATGCCAGTGTGGAAATGGGAATTAATAACAATGGATTTTGTTACTAAATTACCCAAAATAAAGAAAGGTAATGATACAATCTGGGTGATTGTAGATAGGCTAACCAAGTCAGCTCATTTCCTACCAATGAAGGAAACTTTCAGTATGGAACAGCTAGCTAAGTTGTATGTAAATGAAATTGTTTCTTTACATGGAATCCCTTTATCAATTATTTCTGATAGGGATAGTCGATTTACCTCTCATTTTTGGTCAAGTTTCCAAAAAGCCATGGGAACCAAGTTAAATCTAAGCACAGCTTATCATCCTCAAACGGACGGACAAAGCGAAAGGACAATTCAGACAATGGAGGACATGCTTTGAGCTTGTGTAATTGATTTCGGAGGTAATTGGGACGATCACTTACGGACGAAAGTGCCGAACCCCAGTCTGGTGGGCAGAAATTAGGGAAAAGCAACTGTCTGGACCTGAGATAGTGCAAGAAACAACTGACAAGATTATTCGAGTCAAGGAACGACTGAAAGCAGCACGTGATCGACAAAAGAGTTATGCTGATAACCGACGCAAGCCATTGGAATTTCAAGTAGGAGATAAAGCATTACTAAAAGTCTCTCCTTGGAAAGGAGTGGTAAGATTCATCAAAAGAGGGAAGCTAAGTCCCAGGTATATTGGACCTTTTGAGATTATTAAAAGAATAAGACCTGTAGCCTATCAGCTACAACTGCTAGAGGAAATGGCAGGAATACATGATGTATTTCATGTATCAAATCTAAAAAAGTGTTTAGCTGATGAATCACTGATAGTACCTCTTAAGGATATAGAGATAAATGAACAACTCAAGTTTGTAGAAAGACCTATACAGAATGAAGACAGGAAAGTCAAGAATCTCAAGCACAAGAGATTAGTTCTGGTCAAAGTAAAGTGGGACTCCAAAAGAGGACCTGAGTACACATGGGAGCTTGAATCAGAAATGCAAAGAAAATATCCGCACTTGTTCCAGTAGATCTCGAGGACGAGCTCTAAAACAAGGTGGGGAGGATGTAACAACCCTCAGTAAAACCGACACTCTCGAATAATTCCGACACCCTAGTATATTTTAAAAAGTTTCAATATGTCTTTAAATATACCCCGTATGTGAAAACCGAGCCCGAAATACAGTATAGCATTAAAATAAAATTTTTAATCTGAAATATAAGCTGAGGCGGGCCGCGTAGACCCACCCCAAACTTTACGCGGGCGGTTTCAGGGTCAGAACCTGATTCCGTTTGATTTCTTTAGTTCAGGCGGGCCGCGTAAGCCTTAGCTTACATTTACGCGGGTCGCGTAAGATCTAAAATGTGGCGCAGCCTGGTGATGACACGTGTCATCATCGTGTCAAGTCTATACACTGATCCGGACGAGCTATACGTTGACCCGGAGTCAACGCGGGCCGCGTAAGCCCAGCCCATGTGTTACGTGGGTCGCGTGAGGACCAGTTTCAGCAACTATATAAGGAGGCCTCGGGATTTCACTTTCAGTCGCTCATTTCTTTCTTTCTAAACGAATTTCTGAAGTTATAGGCATAATATTCAAGTATAATACCCCCTAATTAGTGAGGTTCTGCTCCGTTGTAAGTATTATAACCCCAGTTTCGTAATAGATACGCTGCCCGATTGATTTAGGGTTCCGTAATAACTGTCGTGGTTCTGCCCGACGTAGTTGTTGGAATGCCGTCTCGGGGAGGGTATAACTAATATTTTCAAAGGGTTATGATACTAACCTATGTACATTTGTGTAAATTATAGATTATTCCCAGGAAACCCTTACGCGAAGTCTAAGATAGCAATGTGAGTTTATCCTCTTTTTGTTAACCTTTTTGTAATTGTTTACAAAACCTTAAATGTTTTACAATGTGATTAAGCGGTGATTGAGTCTTTGTAGTTCTTCAATTACTGCCGGTATGTTGGGGTTTTGTATACAAAATTTACAACTGCGAGTAGTAAGTCGGGATGACAGTACGTTACCATTGGACGACGAGTTAGCCAATGTGTAATATGACCCACAAGTCAGGATTGACAGTACTGAATGAGTAATTGTGTAGAAATAAACAATGTGATCGCTCTCAATACTGTATTAATTGATAAAATGTTTCTTGATTAAACTGGGATTCACTCACCAGTATTTCCCGCTGACAAATGTTTTTAAAACGCGTTTCAGGTAACACAATGTGACAGCCAATTAGTAAAAAGCCAGCTGGAGAGCACTGAAGACTTGGGAAAAATGTGGCTATAAAAGTTACCTAAAAGACGATGTTTTAAATTCTATAAAATAGGGTTTATCCCTATAAACGTATTGTAATAAGAAACTTGGGTTTTGCCCATGTGATTATTAATAATAAATATGGTGGTTTTACCCTGATAAACATTTCCTAACTACGGTCCTGATGTAACTTCCGCTGCCAAATTAAACAAGCTGATAACACCGAAACTCTGAGTTCGCGTCCGCCCGTTCCCGGGACAGATAAGGGATCGGGGGTTGCGACAATTTACGACTAGAGACACAAACGCACTCTTGGTAAAAAGGTGGCCAAGAGTGTGGCTGCCTGAAACCCATTAGATCTAACCTTTTGTTCCGCGGTCTAGGTATATAGTTGATTAATGGTGTTTAAGTCTCACCCTATTCGTGACATGATCTATTGTATCATTCCTTAGTTTAACATGTCATTTGTACTTGTACTTTCTCGTAGTTTAGCAAACTAGAATACGTGTGTATGCACATTTTGAAAAATACGCTTGTTTGAAAAACCAGTATAATTAACATAAATCTTTTGTAAACCATTTGTGCTTATCGTAATTCACAAACCATTTGTATTAGTCAAAACTTGTTTAGAAGCATGGTTTAGAAATGTGTGACGTAAGTTCATCGAAAGCCTTGTATTCTTTTGCAAAACGTGCATGTCTTTCCACCCCCGAAAACCTTTATAAAAATGTAAAATCGTAAAAAGTGTGGGTTTTGAACTCACCTGGATATCCTTGTGCAAAGCTTGCTAAATGTGCATTCCATAGTGTCGTTTCCAAGACGTGATTAGCTAGCGTGCATCCTATAATTTCCCTAACATGGAATATCTTATAAGTTTCTAAATAAAGCGGTAACTAAACTACGTGTCACCGAGCTCTACAAAATCGTTGACCGAACGATTCGACGGTAAGTTTTTAACTTGAAAGAAACGAAGAAGTTATACTCGTTTAGTTTCGTTTATTGTCGGTAATAGTTTACTAAGTCTTGAAAAACACTTTGTTTTCGTGAGATTTAAAATATATAAATATTTATATAAAAATATATAAATATATCGGTAGAATCTTGTTAGTTGTCTTGAGAAGTCGTTTGTGTATGTAATAAACATTTATATGAAAATAACATGTAAAGAACTCGTATTACGTATCGTGTCGTAGAGGTTCATCAAAATACATTCGTATGCCGTTTAGGCGTTTGAAATAAATATATAAACTATATTTATTTTATAAAGAGTAAATTACAAGTTTTGTTCTTTATGTTTACATCAAATTGCAGGCGCTGTCCTTTTGGCCAAAAGTTTACAGGTGGTGTCCTTAACATTTCAAAATCTTGCACGTTTTGTCCTTTAAGCCAAACCTGGATAGAAATCTCAGTTAAAAATTGTCATGTGCAATGCACATGAGGTTAAAATGGTAATCTCCCTCTTAACCCTTTCAAACTCAACACTCTCTCTATCATCATATATGCATGATTCAAAAGTAGAGGGCCCACTTTTCTGTAATGTGAAAATAGAATAATTGAACGTGGAGTCATGGCGATGATGGTGATGGGATAGAAAACCCTCTTCTTCTTCCCCCTTCAATTCCCCATATCCACATTAGAGTTTTATTGTTCTTCTATAAACACAAACATTTCATCACAAAACAAAATCAACCCTTGTAAGCAAGCCACTCAACAGGTTGCTTCAATCCTCAACAAACCTTAATCTCTGGGCAACAAAAAGATTACACAACACAACTTTATCGTTTGCTTCACCCACCAATTTCTTTAAAGCATTGTGAGTTTTCTTTCTCCTAATTGTTTTTTCTTCACTATTCTTTTTAATTTCCAAGGTTACTGTTCTTTATGTTCATGTTCTTATTTTGTAAAATTCCCTGATTTTGTTTGAATGCTTCTGAGGCCGCCATTGTTGCGGCTTTTTGGAGCTTTATGGATGAGATTTGTTGAGAGATTGAAACGGAGGTTCGAAGACCTTTGGATAGAAGAGGATTGATGTGGACGGTTGAAGCGACCATTGGTGGTTGGAGCAGCTTAAACCCTAGAAATTTGGGGAAGATGATGGATTCAGTGTTGAGTTTGAAAGGGTTGAGAGGGAAATTACCATTTTACTCTCATGTGCATTACACATGATGGTTTTTAACTGAGATTTCTAACCAGGTTTGTCCTAAAGGACAAAACGTGCAAGATTTTGAAAGTTTAAGGACACCACCTATAAACTTTTGGCCAAAAGGACAGCGTCTGGAATTTGATGTAAACATAAAGGACAAAACTTGTAATTTACTCTTTTATAAAAGAATACGAGTCGTTTGATGTTTGAAATAAACATATAAACTATATTTATTTTTATAAAATGAATGTGTGTTGTTTGATAATTGAAATAAATATATAAACTATATTTATTTTCATAAAAGAATTCGGTTTGTTTGATGTTGAAATAAATATATAAAATATATTTATTTTATAAAAGAATCCGAGTTTAACGTTTGAAATAAATATAATAATTATATTTATTTTGTAAAACAGTTCGCGTCATCGTCGTTTTTTGTAAGTGATAAAGTGTCGTTGAAATAATATGTATTTGCGTCTTGTTTTACGAAAGATAAGTAACATCCAGTTGGTTTTGTTTTATAATAAAACGTAAACATTTTACGGATTTTCTCGAAAAATGGGCAGAGTCTTGACGTGCAGTCGTGGTACACGCAAATTTAATCCAAATAACAACTAGTAGATAGTGGTAAATGGGTATCGAACTCAGGGAGTATGTGGAAAATGTGTTTATGTTATAGCTTTGCAATTTAACTACAATTACCTAATATGCAGATAATAAAGATCAATGATTTGGATTGTTTTTTTAGAAAACTAAATTACTAACTAATTGCAAATCAAAATTGGGTGTTTAACAGATTAAGAGAAAATGACCATCTTAGGTTCCGGTTTCCATTAACAATTGTGCACGAATCCAACTAGAAAGAGTTACATAGACATAACTCATGCATAAACGTTTGTTGTGATAAAACGGAACGAAGTACTCGGATTATGTAAACGCGAGGTTGTTACCCGATGATCAATTAACCAATATCCAACCCTAACCCTTCCCGTGATATCTCGATGGTCAACGACACCAAGAACGTATGATTTAGATTAGGAGCAAAAGATCAATTAACAATTTACAACCAAACATTCATGCATCATAATAAACATAGCAACATACCAAGTCTATTATTCTAGAAATAAATATTCATCACACAAAAGTCATAAAGAAACCTTCACCTAAGATGATCACCGAAAGTTTAGCCGGACATTGTTTGGTGGATCATCATAACATCAAGATTGAAGTTCATATGAATCAAAAGACAAACCGAATTGTTAGAAATTGTTCACAAACACTTGCCAAAGCCAAAATTCACCCTAGAACTCCAGAGAAACATCCAATGATGAGATAATGTGAAAAGACACCCCAAAAACGGTTTTAATGAAGAAGTTACGAATTTGTCCGCAGCCTCCACCGTAACTTACGGTACCCACCGTAAGTTACGGTGGACATCATAGTTGTTACAGTGGTTCAGGACTGTGATACGGTGGATTTTGGGCGATTTCAGGGTCTACCGTAAATTACGGTGGAGCCTTGAACTTTTTGTTTCTTTCCTTCTTTCCTTCCACGCATGCCCCGTTCCACTCCGTTCCATCCTAAACAGCGTTTTATCCACTTTTAGCTCCCAAAACATACCTGTAACATAAACAACTGTAGTCATCTAATTCTAGATAACCACGCGATTAAGTGAAGGATAAATTTGTCTTTTAACATCATTAAGGGTTGTCCTATGGACCACCCGTCACATCCCCACACTTAACCGTTGCTTATCCCAAGCAACTCATCAAAACCATTTTCAAAACAAGCGATCAACATAAACCAAGCATAAACATTTAGTCCTTTTACTAACCCTTTCTTAACACCCAAAATAACGCACCCCTCGCTATGTCTCTCCTCTTGGCAACAAGTAAGCACTATCATTTGTAAGCTAGACACACAAAAGGCAAACGGGTGGTTCACAACTATAGGCTTGTACCTAAATCAGTCCTTCTCCTAACAAGTGCCAAACATAAATACAAATCAAAGGGGCTTTATGGTTGTAACGTGGCTAGGTATACGGGTAGGAAATGGAATATATATGTAGTAGCGAAAACTTAACCCGGTCTTTTTATTACACAAAAAATAAACAAACAACTACCAAACTTAACTACTATATACAAGATAACTCAACATTACTTTCTCTTTTTTTTTCATTGCTTTTCTCCCTTTTTTTTCTTTTCTTTTTCTGATTTTTTTTTAACATAAAGCAAACATTCAATAAAACATCAAATATATCTACATACTACTAGAACAACCACTAACAATATAAGATCGGGTCAAGTCGGGTAAATTTTTAGGTAACTAGCTAAGGGGTAACAAATGATAGGCTTTAGGCACAAAATGGGCAACTAAATGTCCAAACCCCCGCCCCTCTCGCAACCATGCTCATATATATAATTAATGAGGTCCAACCCCCCAAATCCCACACTCGCACACACTAATGATGATGCTACCTAAATGCCCTTATCCTTTTCGCATTCATATCCAACTAAGGACTCAAACCGTATCAAGGCACAAGTTCTAATGTACCCCCACCCGTTGCCACTCTCATCAAAGACAAGTATTATTTATTTACATGTGTGGCTTCAACTCTCACCAAGAACAAAGAGTATTAAGGGGTGCATCATTTGGGGTTAATCCGAGGTGTTCAAATTCTCACATTGTTTCGCTTGATTTAAAAAAATTTCAAAAACCTCAAAGTTTCCCCCCATCCCCACACTTGGGATACATTGACCCCAATGTATGGTTTTAGGAGGATTTGATCGCTAAACATCTTTAACATCACCCAAAAGCTCACAAACTCAAACCACAAACTTCTTTTTGGTATTTTTCATTTTATATTTTTTTTCTTTTAAAACATCACACCGCCAACTCCACCACCCAAACATAACATCACAACTAAACACCACCCAACCACCCGACCATAAACATATCAAACTAAACAAATATTCACAAAATGTACAAGAAGGAGCACAACCTGACTAATAATAGCGCGGTTGAGGCGGTCCGAAAATGGAAGACATCATCTCGTTCCATTCTCCGAAAGCAAATGCACCGCTACCGCTTCCACCTTGTTGTGAAGCTCCTTGTTGTTGACGCGGGTCTAACCATTGTGAATGATGGAGCGGCGGGGTTGGATACGATACACTACCATCGTATGGTGGTAGAGACGCATAATCCACCGGAGGTGGATCCACAACCACGGGCCGCCCGACATGTCAATCCGCATGCATCCTTCTTGCTTGGTCATCTTCATACCGGTTGTTCATCTCTAGCTCGTGAGAGTAAGCATGTGCACGATTCCATGATTCTTGCCGATCAAAGTTATGCTTCAAAGACCGCTCCATACTAGCACTCATCATCGTTTGTTGATCAAACAAAGTACGCTCCGAACCCGACCATGACTCAAAAACGGGTGCCGGAGGACGTTGGTTCTCGATAACCTCTTGCATCGTGCCATCATAAGCCCAATTCGGCTCTTATGAACGTTCCGTGTAATCATAGAAAGCACCACCATAACCCCTACCCAGGCCCCCTTGGCCCACATTCACATTCTCACCATGCGGCTCATCCGCATAATCATCATCCCCACTTGGGGCTTCCGCTTCCGTTTCACTCTCCGGTTCATCCTCTTCACCCGGTAGAAGATCTCTTGCATCAACTTTCAATGCTCGCCATCTCTGACCCTCCGATTTGAGCTTATGATACCTTTCCGATTGCGTGTAGGTCCATCCAATACCCATCTTGTTTAGACAAAAAGGATTATGCCTTTTCGGATCTCCTCTATCCTCCGACGTGATTGCCTTAAATTGCTTCATTAATCCCGTAATAATTCGGCAATACGGGATAATGCTCCTCCCCAACTTGTTTCGGCAAATCCACAAATGGTTCATGATCAAATACCAAATCGGGAAGCGAGGAGACCCATTGAGCAATGAATAGAGGACGGGTACTTCCGGATACCTCAGTTGTTCCTTATCTCTTCTCCTTGGGATGACATTCAAAATGCAAATCGTTAACAACAACTTCGCTTCAATCTTCAAGTTCTTCCGGTACAAGATTCCACTATAAGTACCGGGCAAGAACAAAGCCGCTAACATATCATTCCAACGAGGATGCTTCTCCTGTTTTATCAAAAGGTCATCAAGGCTGGGGAACATATAATCACGAGCAGGTAGATTGTCATATTTCCCCAATTTCTTTAGTGTGTCGAACGACATCTCTACCTTTATCCCATTCACCTCACCCGTCAACTTCATTTGCGACGGCCTATCGTATTTGTTGCACTTCAGGGTTGCCATCCATTCTTGAATTTCATCCATGAACAAGTTCTTGCTATCCTTATCATAACAACTGAGAGCCGCCTCCCATCCTAAGGCGCGGAATTGGGCGAACACATTGAACGGCCCAAATTCAACCTCTCGAACTTCCCCTTCACAAATGAACGTGGCAGCCTTGTTTTTCAATCGGTTCATACTGTCATGGAATAATGTTGGCTGCCAATGCTCCGGCTGATCATCCAATGGACCTGATTCCCATCTTGGCTTGTCAGCCGGGTCCAATTCCATCATTTCTTCCTCTTCACTTTCACTTTCACTAACTCTACCCAAATATTGTCTTTTCTTCGGTTGTTCTTCCGGTTGTTTGCCTTTGCCTTTAGACGAAGAAGATGAACTAGCTCCCGCTCTTTCCTTCGTTCGTACCATTTTCCTACACACATTGCAAAGCAAACAACACAACCAAACACAAAACGTTAGCCCCTTTTTTTTTTCAACACATCCCCACACTTGCTTGTTACTATGGTTGTAGATGTTAGTGAACCAAGAGTTTATAAATCTTTTTCAAAAAAAATTGGGCATGGTGTCTCTACAATGTAGAGATTCCCAAAAAGTTCACTACTTTACATCAAACCTACATCTACAAACCATAACAATGTTCAAGTAACTATTTTCATGACAAAATCTAAGAACAAGCAAGTGGGTATGAACAAGTAACAAAAATAACCTTCCTTCTCACAATGCATCATCAAAAGTAACAAACAAACACCACATACCTTGATTTGAAGATGCTAGAACACTTGTGAAACAAAAACTTCAAAAACCCCTAAAATTTTCGGACCTAGGGTTTGTGATTCGGACCAGAAAACGTCGTTTCCTCCCAAATTTCTTCTCAAAATCAGCAAGTACGTGAAAAATTAGTCAAGATAGACCTAAATTTCACTTAATTTGACCAAGAATTGAGAGAGTTATGAAGGATTGAAGGTTGAAGAAGGTTGTAGAGTTATGGAGATTTTGTGGGGTTAGATGAAAGTGATAGATGATGTTTGTGGTTAGGGAAGAGGAAGAAAATCGTGTGGATGGGAAGAAGTTCACGTGACTTATTGTTTTTTTTTTATGTAAATGCGATGCCCTGCTCGACCCTTCAGTTCGCCAGGTCCACCGTAAATTACGGTGGACACTGTAAATTACGGTGGAACCTGGAACTCAAAACCTACAGTAACTCAGTAGCATTTCACCGTAAAGCCCCAATTTTTTTTACTTCCACCGTAAGTTACGGTACCACCGTAAATTACGGTGGTACCTGGGCATCCATGATTCGCTGAAAATGCAATTAAAGTGTCTTTTTTTTTAGATTTTTTCAGTTTTTTCAATTTTTTTTGTGTTTTTAAAATTTTTCAAAAACATATAAAAATTACCCTACCCCCTCAAAAGTCCCGTGTTGTCCTCAACACCATGCTAGAATTATTCGTGACCCGAACATCCCCACACTTGTTTTGAACACGGACTTCAAGCAACTACGGTAATTGTGCACACGAACAAAACAAACAAAATAAAACTCTAACTATTTACACTACCAAACCTGGGCCTCTTATGGTTAATCATCGTCTACCGGGCGTAGAATGTAGCCCGCTTTGTCTAGCTCCAAGTTGTTGATGTTGTTCCCTTCCAAGTATGGCTTCAACCGATGGCCATTCACCGTTTGTTGTTTGTTGGTTTGCTCATCTTGGATATCTACATCACCAAACCTCCCAACCCGCCGAACGACATACGAGCTTGCCCGCAAACATCTTGAGCCTTGAATTGTACAACCAAACCTTTTGACCCACTTCAAAGGTTTTCTACCTCAATTTTGCATCATGTACCTTTTTAAGTTTGTCTTTGTAGGCCGATGCACACTCATATGCCTCATCTCTAATTTCTTCAATTTCGCTTAATTGCAACTTCCTCATCTTCCCCGCTTCATCGTAATCCGCATTTACCGTCTTGATCGCCCAATGTGCCCGATGAGCTAACTCCATTGGCAAGTGACAACCCTTTCCATACACCATTCGGTAAGGTGTTGTCCCAATCGGAGTCTTATAGGCCGTTCGGTATGCCCACAATGCATCATCCAACTTGCTTTTTGTCAACCCGTTGACCCAAAACTGCACCAATTGTAGTGTCGCTTGCATCACACATGATCTTGAACGGCTTTGACCAATCCGGCGGTTGCAAAATGGGAGCTTTCACCAAATGTTCCTTCAAAACAGTAAATGCTTGCAAACATTCGTCAGTAAAGTCAAATGGAACATCTTTTAATAACAAATTACATAAAGGTTTCATGATAACACTAAAACCTTTAATGAAACGTCTATAGAAGCCCGCATGTCCCAAAAAATGACCTTACACCCTTAACATTTTTCGGTGGTGGCAAAGATGATATTACCCTTATTTTTGCCTTATCCACCTCCATTCCCCTTTCTGATATTACATGACCTAACACAATGCCCTCTTGCACCATAAAATGACTTTTCTCCCAACTAAGCACTAAATTTTTCTCAACACATCTTTTTAAAACTTTTTGTAATTCATTAAGACACGATTCAAAACTAGTGCCAAAAATCGAGAAGTCATCCATAAACACTTCAAGCGACTCTCCAACCATGTCCGAGAAGATACTCATCATACATCGTTGGAAAGTTGCAGGTGCATTGCACAAGCCAAATGGCATTCACCGAAAGGCAAAGGTACCATACGGACAAGTGAAGGTGGTCTTGTGTTGGTCATCCGGGTGTATTGCTATTTGATTGTAACCCGAATACCCGTCCAAAAAACAGTAATACTTTTGACCCGACAGTTTTTCAATGCTTTGGTCAATAAAAGGTAGCGGGAAATGGTCCTTAGAAGTGGCGGCATTCAATTTTCGGTAGTCAATACATACACGCCACCCGGTGACCTGTCGGGTGGCAATTTGTTCACCATTCTCATCCTTGACTACTTGAATGTCGGCCTTCTTAGGCACAACTTGGGTAGGACTTACCCAAGCACTATCCGAAATAGGATAGATAATTCCCGCATCCAACCATTTAATTACCTCTTTCTTTACTACCTCCCTTAGGTTCGGATTCAATCGCCTTTGAGCTTCTCGTGTCGGTTTTGCATCTTCGGTGGTGATTATCTTGTGCATGACGATTGATGGACTAATTCCTTTGAGATCGGCAATCGTCCATCCAATAGCTCCTTTATTCTCTTTCAAAACTTCCAACAAAGCTTGCTCTTGTGCCATCTCTAAATTAGAGGCAATAATGACCGGTAAGGTGTCATTATCCCCTAGTAAAGCATACTTCAAATGACTTGGCAAGTCTTTGAGTTCTAACTTTGGCGGTTCCTCTAGCGATGGTCTAGTACCCGAACTTATTTCCGCCGGTAAGCCTTCAAATTGGTGAGTCCATGGCGGTCGACCTTCCTTCAAAGCCATAGCATCCTGTTTTTCCTCTTCAACCCGTAGTGCACAAGCATGTACGTATTCAGAAAAAGCACACAAACAAACATCTATGCCATCCTCTTCATACTCATGCGGGTTGCATCCATCGACTAAATCTGCCATGAAACACTCATCAACACCAACAGCATTAGCATTGTTAGTAAAAACATTTAAGCGCATTTTCCGGTTTCCAAAGGTCATATCGACTGTACCAAATCTACAATCAATCACAGCATGCGCGGTACTCAAAAATGGCCGACCCAAAATGACATTTTGTTGTTGTTTTGGGTCCGCGGATGAGTAGTCCAAGACTAAAATGTCTACCGGGTAATAGAACTCATCAATTTTAACAATCACATTTTGAACCATCCCCCGAGGTAGCTTATGAGACAAATCGGCTAAAACAACCGTTGTCTCCACCCTAGCTAACGGACCAAAGTCGTATTGGTCATATAAGCCACCCGGTAAAATGCTCACCCTGGCTCCAAGATCTAGTAAAGCCTTTGCCATTTGAAAATTACCAACTTGTATGTTAATTAATCGCGTGCCCGGATCTTGGAGCTTAGGAGGAAGCTCCCCATTTAAAACCGCACTCACTTGCCCGGTTAAATCCACCCGCTTAGGCATTTTCTTCTTTTGTTGCCTTTTTTGTGTACATAATTCCTTTAGAAATTTAGCATATGCGGGTACTTGTTTTATTGCATCAAGTAGTGGAAGATTGATTTTTACTTGTTTAAACATGTCCCACAATTCTTCTTTTTGGGGACCTCGTGATGCAATAAAATTTTTCCTACCCGGGTCAAGTAAGGCCGATGGAAACGGGACTTGACTCGGTTCACCCTCAACTTTTTCATTCTTTTCATGTTCACCCAACCCCGGTTTTTTAACATTTGATTCTTTACGTATAACCGGTGAAACTTCATCATCGTCACTTTCATTACCCGTGACATTCTCAACTACCCCCTCGACCAAACCCGGTGACAAATTTGCTTTAAATTCTTTGCCACTTCTCAATACACTAACATGACTAATATTAACGTTGTTACCTCGTGACGAACCATGTGAAGGATTTACCTTGGTGTCGCTCGGAAGTTGACCTTTGCTTTTCTTCAATTCCGCCACGTCGGTTGCCAATTGACCCATTTGGGTTGTTAGTGATTGGATGCTCTTGTCACGAACCTCATCCTTTTGCATCCAGACTTCATCGAGTTGATTCTGTTTTTGCATATCTTATTGCATAGCCCGAAGCATATCCATGACTTCATTCCCGCTTGACGAATTTTGACCCGAACCACTTTGACCCGTTTGTTGGAATTGCCCTTGGTAGCCATAATTGTTTCCACCCCGATAATTGCCTTGATTGTATTGTTGGCGAGGTGCAAAGTTACCTTGAGCTCCTTGAAAGTTTGGGTTAGCTTGGTTCGCCGCGTTCCCATAACGGAAATTAGGATGATTTCGTAACCCGGGGTGGTATGTGTTGGAGTTCATATTGAAATTTTGACCACCCCCTCCTTGAATTGCATTCACTTCCTCTACTTGCTCATCAACTACCCCCACTACACAAACTTCCGCCGTGTGGCCTATTTCATTGCAATTAGTGCACACGTTGTACACTTGATTCGTGGGTTGAACATTGCCACTCTCTACTCCATCCACTTGCGGCCTTTGTATCACATGCCTTGCTCGTCTTGAAGATTGGGCCTTCCTCTTGGAATTTACTGCCATTTGCTCTAAAAATGCCCAATCAACGTGTTCATAATTCATACCGAATGTACCATTAGTAATCGACATCAAATCACGTGCATCCTCCGAACTCAACCCTTCATGAAACGCGTTCAACAACTCCCATAGTTGGATCCCATGATGAGGGCAATTCCGTAACATTATATTAAACCTTTCGAAGGCTTCATGAAACATCTCCCCCGATTGTTGTTGGAAGCTTCTCAAACCTCTCCTTGCATCATTAGTCTTTTGAGAGGTGTAATATTCATCCAAGAATATTTGTTGCATATCGGCCCATGTAAAGATCGATGCGGAGGGTAGTGTGTGAAACCATCTCTTTGCTTTGTCTTCCAAAGAAAATTGGAAGAGAACCAACTTGACATCATCCGAAGAGAACCCTTGGCCTCCAATTGTGTTGCAAATAGAGTCATAAGTCTCCAAATGGAAATAAGGTTCTTCCGTTGCTAACCCCTTAAACTTCGGTAGACTTTGGAGGGCAGTTGTTCTCACTTCAAACGTTCTTCCATCCGCATGATGAGGAATCACTACCGGCTAAGGATTATTAGTGATAATAGGCCGGAAGTGAGCTTCAATTCCTCGTACTACCTCCCGGTGATGTCTTTGAGGGGCACCCAATGGTGCTCTTGGTTGACCCATTTGCCCTTGCATAGGCCCTTGAGGTGCAAATGGTGGTTGATATTGATATTGTGGCATTTGTGGTTGATGTTGAATCGGTCTTTGAAATTGTGGTTGCATATTTTGAGGACGCACTTGATGTAGCGGTGTAGGGCGTTGCAGATGCGGCCCTTGCAGTCTAATGTGTTGCACCCCGACCGGTAGTCTACTCGTGTCTTGAAATTATTGAATCGGTTGACTTTGTTGCCCCGCTCCTCCTTGAGGTCCTAAGTATCCTCCATCGCCCCCATAGTAAAATCCTTCCTCTTCATACCCTCTAAACTCCTCTTCATAACCATCATCATATCCATCCCCTTGAATACCCGAGGATTGCCCAAAGGGAAGAGTTGAGTATTGGAAACCCGATTGGTTCGATGGTCTAAATGTAGAAGTCGCATGGACAATGGTTGAATTTGGTGGTATTGGGTAATTAGAAGATGATTGACCCGTAGTTGGGGGAAAGAAGTGTGACAATGGTGGAATTGTGGAAGAAGGGCTAAAGGTAAGATTGGGTTCAACTTGAGTAGTGATCGGTTGTGTGGTGTTGGTTGGTGTAGTGTCATGAGGTGGAGTAGGAATTGTAGTGGTATTAGGTATGGTTGTGTTTGGTGATGGTTGTGTAGAAGTAGGTATAAATGATGAGGTTGGTTGACCCATTGTGGGTGGTATTTGAGATTCTTGCATGATGTTTCGTGGTGTGATAGGTGAGGTAGGTGAACCAATAATTCTGTTTTCTCGTACTAAAACTCGGTTTTGCCTTAACGTTCTTTCGATCTCCGGATCAAATGACAATGGTGACGACTTGTGAGAACCTCTAGTATGCATGCACCTGTAGAACCTGCACACTAAACACACCAGTGTAAACCCGAAAATAACAAAGCAAAACTAACAAACTGACACACGTTGTGCACAACTCCCCGGCAACGGCCCCAAAATTTGACGTGCAGTCGTGGTACACGCAAATTTAATCCAAATAACAACTAGTAGATAGTGGTAAATGGGTATCGAACTCAGGGAGTATGTGGAAAATGTGTTTATGTTATAGCTTTGCAATTTAACTACAATTACCTAATATGTAGAAAATAAAGATCAATGATTTGGATTGTTGTTTTAGAAAACTAAATTACTAACTATTTGCAAATCAAAATTGGGTGTTTAATAGATTAAGAGAAAATGACCATCTTAGGTTCCGGTTTTCATTAACAATTGTGCACGAATCCAACTAGAAAGAGTTACATAGACATAACTCATGCATAAACGTTTGTTGTGATAAAAGGGAACGAAGTACTTGGATTATGTAAATGCGAGGTTGTTACCCGATGATCAATTAACCAATATCCAACCCTAACCCTTCCCATGATATCTCGATTGTCAAAGACACCAAGAACGTACGATTTAGATTAGGAACAAAACATCAATTAACAATTTACAACCAAACATTCATGCATCATAATAAACATAGCAACATACCAAGTCTATTATTATAGAAATAAAGATTCATCACACAAAAGTCATAAAGAAACCTTCACCTAAGATGATTACCGAAAGTTTAGGCGGATATTGTTTGGTGGATCATCATAACATCAAGATTGAAGTTCATATGAATCAAAAGACAAACCGAATTGTTAGAAATTTTTCACAAACACTTGCTAAAGCCTAAATTCGCCCTAGAACTCCAGAGAAACGTCCAATGATGAGATAATGTGAAAAGACACCCCAAAAACGGTTTTAATGAAGCAGTTACGAATTTGTCCGCAGCCTCCACCGTAACTTACGGTACCCACCGTAAGTTACGGTGGACATCATAGTTGTTACGGTGGTTCAGGACTGTGATACGGTGGATTTTGGGCGATTTCAGGGTCTACCGTAATTTACGGTGGAGCCCTGAACTTTTTGTTTCTTTCCTTCTTTCCTTCCACGCATGCCTCGTTCCACTCCGTTCCATCCTAAACAACGTTTTATCCACTTTTAGCTCCCAAAACATACCTGAAACATAAACAACTGTAGCCATCTAATTCTAGATAATTACGCGATTAAGTGAAGTGTAGGATCGAGTTGTGACCCAAACGAGTCAATCAAAAGAGCTCTAGTCTGTTTCAGAGGCGGAAACTAAGAAACAGACGTGGAAAACAGCTTGTTTCACTATTAAACGTCTTGTTTATTGATTATAACAAGATTACAGATCAAATGACGCGTCGGCAGCAGTTCGGTACCGGAATGTCGAAAAAGTTACAAATGATTTCGCTTGGGCTGGTATATATAGGAGTATGATTTCGCTTGAAGGTGACAGGTGTCAGTTCAAGCGAAATCACTCATGTTGATTTCGCTTGAAACTGTCAAATGTCATTTCAAGCGAAATAACATCATTCAAGCAAAATTACTTTAAACATACCCTAAAATCTCCTATTTTCTCGTTTAACGCGCCCTGATCTAATAATTCTAATACTAGACTCGATACAAGACGAAGTCGACAGACGCATGCACCAACAGACTCCCCCTCGAATGTTGACGAGTCTTAAAGTGTCGAGTCTTCACATCTTCAGTCTTTATCAGTCTTTGGGCTTCCAGGATCTTGGCCTGGCTCTTGCCTCTTTCCAATTTCTTCAGCTCTCTTGATTCCTTAAGTTCATCAGCATCAGCAATCTCATAATCAGAACCTGGCTCTTTGTCATTTACACTCCCCCTCAATTTGTGATGGGATCGTAGTCTGACTATTTTCAGGTTCAAGCATCACTACCAGTTTCTCCTGCAAATCCTCTACCCAAAACATAAGTTTCATGAAAGATAAGATATAACAAATTTAGAAACCCTGCTAACTACTTGAAGATACAACCTTAACACAACATTTTCAAGTAACAAATAAAAAGATTTAACATATAAGGCACTGATGAACCACTTGGATGTATATCATTTTTCTTTTCAAACATCTTCAAACAAACTTTCCCAAACCTGTTCGTCATGTTTAGCACTCGGAATTTTGAAAATCAGCTCTCCAACACCAGTTGTCGAAAATCTTTTTAAATTTTTCAAAAAATTATGCTAAAACACACCGAAAATCTTTTTAGATTTTTACATAACAAAAATGAAATACAATAAAGAAATATTTACATACAATATTTTTGTGAGTTTGTGTAAGAGGATCATATCAGTTTTTGAGACAAATCACCAACACCGTTAAGCTTTAAACATTTTAAGTTCTAAACAAATCACTTAGATTGTCAGTATACTGATCCACTTAAATTTTCACACAAAGTTCAACTGTTTCGAAATACGAGATTAATGTTTTAAGCACTTAAACTCAATCATGTGTCCCACCTCAGAATATACTCCCATATCTAGATCCCAATATTCAGTCTTACAAGTGAGTATACCTAGATGATATTTGTAAGGGGTTAAATTGCGAAATCGTGAGAGCTCAGGTCAGAACTTCCGTTCAGCAGAGAGATGACGGCTCGACTTTTGGTGGGTCCCCTTTAGAGGATCTTTTTACAACAGCAATGATTATCAATTTTATTGTTTCATCATTTTTGCTGAGGGCGGCGCTATATTTCAAGCAAGCAGTAAAGCATTCTCCGGGGACTAGGCCATTGCTTCCGCATTATCAGAAGTCCCGGGATAATACCTCAGATATCACTAAGCATAAAGACCTAGTATCTCAGAAAGAGGGGTCCTTCAAACAAGATTTCGGGGGTTACCCATATATCCGAGAGATGTTACCCACGATATAAGCAAGTTTGAATTTAGGTTTATATCTCGTCACAATTTACTAAATGTGCAAAAACCTACTGGCACATCATTAGTGAGACCGTTTATCACATTTTAACTTTCCAATTCTTTAGCATGCCGTGATCGTCCACTGATGTACTATCATTTCCTCTTTTATACAACAAAACACATTTTGAATTTTATCATGTTTTTGACTTTTTCAAATTTTCTAATGTTTTTGGATTTTCTGAAATTTTTACTCCCCCTAAAATGCAAACACATTTTTAGGAAATTTGAAAACAAACTATACAAGCAAAATGACAACTGATATCAAATCACTTCAAATCGCCATCCACTTGGCAAAAACAATCAGAACTCCCCCTTTCAACAAACTATTTTCCCATTGTGATTTCAAAACACTTAAGTTTGTTTTAATCAAATGGTTTTTCCAGAAAATAAGTTTCGTTGATTTTATACACCACTTGTAGGTAAGGGGTTCATCACATTGTTTCTTAATCAGTTGTAGAAAAACAAGTACAATTTAATGTCCTTGATTTACCACTTGAAAGTGAAAACCTTATTCAACCTCTTGTAGGTTCACTTATCAACCAAAACCACTTGTAAATCAAAATATAACAATATTAAAATATCACCTGTAAATTTACCAAACAAACCTATTCAAGAATGATGTCGATTCCTGCTCCACTCTTACCAACATGGGAGCTCCGGCAAGTCAGATTTTTAAGTAGAATATGGTGTCACCCAAGCCTGACCAGCCTCGGGTGATGTTGGAACACATCTATCCCACCAACATTTTGATTTATAAAAATCTTTTGCACTTTTAACCTTCCCATCAACCATCTTCCCGAAAATATGTTTAACTTTTCCATTAAACGCTTTTTCAGCATCAAATTCTTTGTTACCAGCAAAGAATTGACCTGAAATCTCAAGTCTACCTTTTGATTTCAAAATCTCTTTTGTCAAGGGTGGAAAATTTTCATCGTTCACCACTGGAAAGGAATTCTCATTCTTCTTTTCAACCGATAACTCCTCTGATTTTATGGAATCAGATTCATTGTCAGAACTACTATCCGAACTCTTAATAACCCATCTTTGTTTGTTCAAATAGACTTGTCTTTTGTAAAACCGTTTTGAAGTTTCACCAACTTCCACAGTCGATTTTTCAACACATTTCCTTCTCATTTCAGAATTAGAAGAAACTCCCTGTTTTGAATAAGTAGACTCTTGGCAGTTCCAAGCAATGTATCCAGCTTTTTGACACTTGAAACATGTTCTTCTATCAACTCTTGGAGAAAACTTCTTTACATTTTTCTTTATTTGAGCAAGAAACTCTTGATTTGATTGTTTCCAGAATGGTTTCTTCTGCTCATCTTCAGAACTTCCTCCTGCACCAAATGTTGTTTTTGGTTTATAATTTTTCTCATTTTTATAATTTTCTGAAGAACTAAAACCCAAACCTTTCTTTTTGAAATTACTGTTATGGTTTGGTTTCTTTTGAAAACCATAACCAGAACCGTAACCTTTTTTCTTGTTCAATCTCTGTTGAACTCTTGAAGTGTATTTTTTAGGTTTTTCATCAAGATTTAAATCTTTTATTTCATAAATTTTAATTTCTGTTAATTTGAAAACATGTTTGATCATTTCAGTTTTAACACTTCTTATTGGGAATTCCTCATCAGAATATAATTTGTCTGAATTATTCAAAGTATAAGCCACTTTGATTGATCCGTCATTCAAATTAGATTTTGATAACAAGAATTCTTTATTGTAAACCCTTTTAACCGGTGAACTCGGACTCTTTTCTGACGAACTCAAACTTTCAGATTTAGACTCCGGTTTTGACTCTTCATCCATATCTAACACCTTATCAACCACTTTCTTTACTAACTCAGACTCATGATCAGTGAGTGTCAGACGCTGTGAATGTGACATCAATATTGTCTGGTAATTCATCAATGATTTCAGACTTTAACTTGATGTTGACTGCCTTTTTTAGACGCTCCTTGTTAGGATTCCTGGGAGAATAACTTTCATGGATCGGGGGCGGACATCTGTTATACTTGACACTTTGTTTCTTACCAGTATCAGTATCTTCAGTCTTTTCCTTCTTGAATGCCTCAAGACCTGCAACAGTAGGATAAACATGATCAATCAAATAATCACAAGTAGTGTAACTTAACAATAATCTTTTAATCCTTTCACTTTCAATTTTCTCAAGTTCCAACTCTTGTTTCAGCTCTGTTTTGTCATTAATGTTGAGCTCATTTTTGTCATTGCATTTTCAATTTCTGAATTCGTTCTTTTCAGACTATCAACTGTTTTGTTGAGCACATCATACGACTCCTTCACATATTTCACATCAGACAGTAAATCTTCTTTAATCTTCTCCAAATCAACAATCTTCTTATCTTTCTCCTCACAAACTTTGCACGATTCTAAACACTTCAAACATGGTTTTTCAACTTCAACCATTTTTTCAACTATCTTTTCAATCTCAATAACCTTCTCAACTTCAACAATCTTTTCTACCTCGACGATTTTCTCAACCTCGACAAGTTTTTCAACTTCGACTATTTTTTCAACTATCTTTTCCATCACTTTCTCCACTTCAACGATTTTCTCTACTACTTTCTCAGTTGCTGGTTCAACATTTTCTTCTCCAGCTTCTGTTTTTGCTTTTTCATCAGCTAGCATTCTTGCTACTTCCAACTCTCTTCTCAATCTGGCAATCTTCTTCTGATTTAGCATCTCCATTTTATCTGCAAGGAAAAAATTAAAGCTGTCAGGATCTAAGCCTTTTCTAGCTTTATTAAGATGTTCTTCTTCATCATCAGTATCAACATCACTTCCAAGATCTGGAAAAATTGGAATTCTTTTCTGATTAGCCTCATCTTCACCCAGAATTCTAGCAACAAAACCTGAGCCTGATGGAATATATTTATCCCAGCTAAACCCTTCAGCAACAAATTCATCATCTTGATCAATGATACCAAAATAAGCTTTCTTATTTGCATCTTCGGTCATTTTACCATGAGCAGTTTTTGTATCCTTTTGTTGAGATAGTTGATCAATCTGATGAAAAATTGATTTCTGATAATAATTGTTCTTTTGTTGATTCCCTGTTGCCTCATTATTTTTGCATTCTCTCTTAAAATGACATTTTCCTTTACACCGGAAACAGGTAACTTTTGATTTATCAAATCCCAACGGAGAAGTAGACATTCCTCGAAACTCATCTCTACCGGTAATTTGTTGAAACTTTTCTGCTCTCCTACAAGCACTGGCCAAACACCACTTCACATCCATCAACTCAAGTTCCTCTGCATCAATTTGGTCATAATCTTCTTTTGTAAGCATCGGATTTCCAATCTTTCCTGAAATCAAACCTTCATAAGATTCCAACATAGCAACGAGTGATGCCATATGTTGCTTGGCTATCTCTGGAGATAAATTTTGACCATTTTGAATGTTCAATGTGACATTGCACTGCAGATTTGTTGAATTCTGTTGTTGAGGACTTGATGTTTTAAAGTTTGGATCAAAGCTTGAATATGCAGATGAAGATCCACCACTCTGTGTCACATTACTACCCTTTGTTTTAGACGAACTGTCAGCACTGAAACCAGTTTGGATCTTTGGGCTAGAACTGGGGGTAGCTTCAAACTTGTTCCCTCTATAATACAAACTGACATCTTGTTGAGCATTTGGATTTGTCATGGTAGCAGTTTTCTGAATATCTAATTCCTGCTCCTCCATTTTCCGAATGAACTGTGCCAAATTTATACTTTCAGACTTTCTCATGTGTTTCACAATCATCAAATAAGTTCCCCACTTATGCTGTGGTAGTGCTTCAGCTAGTTTATCGACCCACTCATCATCATCTTTCTCAATTTTCAATCTTCCCATTTCTAATACTAGATGACAATATCTATCAATTGTCTGCTTAGTTGTTTCATGGTTGAAAGCTGTAAACATATCAAATGATTTTTTCAATAACGCCTTTTTGTTTTTGATCATATCTGCGCTTCCTTTGAATTTCTGAATCAATGCTTCCCAAATAGATCTAGCTGTACCATTATGTTGTAGCAGAACAAAAATATCTTCTTTAATTGCTTGTTGAAGAATGATGATCATCATTTTCTCACTTGTAAATTTCAATTTGTCACCCTCTGAATAGTCAGCAATAGATTTTTCAATTCCACGTTCATTCTTTGGTTTTTCATAATCTTTCAACAATGAACACCATGCATCAAATTTGTAAGCTTGCACCCAGTTTTCGAATCGATCTTTCCATCCTTGAAAATCTTCAATGTACATGAGCTTTGGCGGTTTCTGATAAGTTCCTGTCTCATTTTCATTGTACACAGTTTCAGCAGCAGTAACTGGAGCAATGGGTGTCACGAACGCATTATAAAATTCTTCAGCCATGTTTCGGCAAAATTTTTCACAAAAACTTAGGTTTCAAACGGAATCACAAATCCAAGCGAAATTACTTCTCAAATGTAATAACTGTCTCAAGCGGAATCACTGCTGAAGCGGAATAACACCCTCAAGCGAAATCACCTAGAAGCGGAATCACTAATTTCGCTTGAAGCAGCACACTTTCAAACGGAATCAGACCTTGAAGCAAAATACCCTGATTTCGCTTGAACGATTTCAAGCAGAATAACCCACTCAAGCGAAATAATGTATTTTCAAGCGGAAACACGATTTCAAGCGGAATCAACCTACTAATCTCGCTTGAAATGCTGCTGACGTCATTTATTGCGATCTGCTTTCAAACGGAATTAAGTGTTTTACCAGTTTTAAGCCGTATTAGAGTCCAATTCTTTCAAGGATTAGTTAAAACACTGTTTCGCTTATTATATGAGAAATTCAGACCATTTTGACCAAGTTTTCACGGTCAATTTTGAAAAGAAGATGTAGAAATCAGAAAATAAGGCTGTTTTGGCAAGAACTCTTCTTCCTGAGCTCTGATACCACTTGTAGGATCGAGTTGTGACCCAAACGAGTCAATCAAAAGAGCTCTAGTCTGTTTCAGAGGCGGAAACTAAGAAAAAGACGTGGAAAACAGCTTGTTTCACTATTAAACGTCTTGTTTATTGATTATAACAAGATTACAGATCAAATGACGCGCCGGCAGCAGTTCGGTACTGGAATGTCGAAAAAGTTACAAATGATTTCGCTTGGGTTGGTATATATAGGAGTCTGATTTTGCTTGAAGGTGACAGGTGTCAGTTCAAGCGAAATCACTCATGTTGATTTCGCATGAAACTGTCAAATGTCATTTCAAGCGAAATAACATCATTCAAGCAAAATTACTTTAAGAATACCCTAAAATCTCCTATTTTCTCGTATAACGCGCCCTGATCTAACAATTCTAATACTAGACTCGATACAAGACGAAGTCGACAGACGCATGCACCAACATGAAGGATAAATTTGTCATTTAACATCATTAAGGGTTGTCCTATGGACCACCCGTCAAGTCTCCTATGTTTTTGGACGCCCACGACAACACAAGTTGTCGTTATTTTTCAAAATTCAACAATTTATCAAACAATATAAAAAATATTTATATAAGATTTTGTCAAATAAGTTGAAATACAAACTTGTATTAGATCGGTTCGAGCTCGTTTTTCACGTAACATATAAAACTATGAAATAAGGAAATAAACCGCGTCGTTAATCTTTACCACCTCTCGTGTCGAAACACCGAAAAAGTTGACTGAGTTGACCAACTTAACTCGGTTGACCGAGTTAACCTGAACCCGAGGACTAATGTTGACCCGAAACTGATGTTGAGGTTTGACTAGCTTGACTGAACTTTGACCCGCTTAATCTGAACCCAAACCAAACTGTGACCCGAGCCATCATCTAACCCGAATCGAATCTGACATAACTGAACCTAGCTTAACCACTGTCGACTCGCAATCGAACCGGGTTGAACCAAACTCGCACCCACTGACCCGAAACTCGACCCACGGCTGACCCGAACCAAAACTCGAGCTGAAACCCGAGACTCACGAACCTGCTGAGCCAAAACACAAGACGTAACCCGAACCAGAGCTAAACCCAAACTGAAAACGACCCAAAATCGACTCAGAATTCTCGAACTCATGACTGACCTGACCCGAGACGAACATTTCCATCACCGCCGCCATCGCCGGCGCCGGTTCGTCTAACCGGTGCCGTTGATGTCCACGTCTACCACTGTTAAGACCCTCATCATCATCATCTGATCATCTTGTTGGAAGGATAAGGTCCGCCACCGCTCACTGCGGCGCTGCCGTCGGCCCGCCGGTCGAACCCGTGTGTGTATATTGGTTACTCAATGAAGATGATAAGGTTCATCAGAGAACAAAGAAAGAAGAAATGGGAGGGAAATAAAACACTTGGGAGTGGCTGGTAATAATGAAGGAATTTTAGGGTTTGTTTCTTTAAATAGGTAGGTTTTCTCTAATGGGCTTGGGCCTAATCCCCGTGTTTTAAGTGACCCGTTTGTTCCTACGATCCTGTTTTCAAAACCCGAAATCGTCGGAACGTCATAATATACAATTTTAGTTTAAAAATATGTAAAATAGTACCGGTAGTCGTTGTCGTCGTGTTTAACCGTTGGTTAGGTAAAAAGCGCGTAAATTTCGTCGTCGCTCGTTTTTAATCCATTTTTTTATCTGGTTTCGATTACGGATATTAAAATTTGAAGCTAAATATATCGTAATATTTTCGTATTTGTCAGCGTTGTCAGTATTTCGTACGGTTTCGATTCGTTATCGTTTAATATTCAACGGTTTCTCCGCAGATCGTCATACACACGTTGTAAAGTCGGTTAGGCATTCCTAGACACTCCAAGGGCCTAATTAAGTTTATTTACGTCTTAAACGCTATTTGTTATCTTCCTAAACATTTGTTAATCGTGTAATTAGAGCCGTAAATCACCGGTTGTCACAAGCGGCGAGGATGGTACCGGGGTATGGGGCATAAACCTTCTTCAAACACGCCCTCGAACTTGTCGGCTTCGCAACATCAGACTCAAGAACCCTTTTCTGAGGTAAACTACGCAATTTATAAAATGATAAACGAACGCATGTTTCCTTGTTAAATATATGTTGGTAGCGTTAATTAATATGCTAATATACATTTTGATATTTATTATTGTAGGAATTTGTTAATAGGTTGTTCCAAACCCCGGCCTTTCTGAATCAACTTGACAACTATCTTGGTTCAAAAGGAAAACAACCGGCAAACGACAATGATTCTGATAACATATTCGATAACGAAGATGAGGATGATTCCGATGTATGACATGTTGTTTTTAACGTTTTTACGCAACTATAGGATGATAATGTAGGACTTAAATGTTGTTTGTAATTTTATTACGTTTAGTATATGTTTATGGAGTTTATTTTCATTGTGGAAATTAGAAATTTGGCAGATTTTGTTTTTCGGCCGGAAACAGGCTGTATGAAGCTGTTGTACCAAAAAAAAGACTTTTAGCGGCGACGTATTGATCATTAACCATTACCGACCAACATTAATACCGGCGACCCTTTAGCGGCAACATGTTGTCGCTAAAAGTCTAAAGGGCAATAGCGGCGAGGGTGCCATTAGCGGCCACAAAAAGGGCAATAGCGGCCGATCTATACCGACGACCCTTTAGCAGTGGCATGTCGTCGCTAAAACCAATAGCGGCGACAAAAAGGGCTTTTAGCGGCGACACATGACGCCGCTTGATGCGTATGAGTGTTATATAGTTTTTAATGTATATTTTAAGCCCTTTTTAACACTTTAGTCAAGTTTTAAATTTATAAAACACGATATTTACTAACACTAAACACACATATGGGCAAGTGCACCCAACGTGAGCGTAGTATAGTGTTGGTAAGATACCAAGGTCGTCTAAGGACACAAGGGCTTTTAGTACCGGTTTATCCTCAACGTCTAATCAAATCAAAATTTAGAAAAAGATTTTTAAACAAGAAAATAAAACTAACTAAAAATGCTGAAAATAAAAATAAAAATAAAACAGATAGACAAGATGAATCACTTGGATCCGACTCGCCTTTAGTGTAACCTTTGATGTTTTCCGCACTTTTGCACTTTTTAAGAGATTATCTCAGTTATAGTAGTAGGCCCCTCTTTTGAAGGTGACGTTACCCTCAACCCAGCAGTTTGAGTCAACAAGGATACAATCCTAAAGGGTTGGATTATTGGAAGATAATTAATTAAGTTATTAATGCGTAATGTGGTAGGCCCCTCTTTTGAAGGTGACGTTACCCTCGGCTAAGTAGTTTGAGTCAGCAGGGATACAATCCTAAGTAGCCGGGATAATGTATTAATAGTAGTTTACATATGAGGGGATCAAGGAATTCGGACCCCCTCCATCCAATACCAGTGGGTATTGAAGGAGGTCCTACTAAACTTGACCCAGGTCCTTGCAGGATCTAGACACTGAACAAGGCAAGAACCTTACCAAACCATTCTCTTAACCCCCGACCAGTTAGCCAACATATCTCCATATAGACCGTGGAGATATGAATGGTGTAAATCTTTTATTTTATATAGACAGTAAAATAACGCCAAGACACCACGGACAAATGATAAGGAAGTTTCACCTTCAACATAAGAAACTAGTTATTAAAGTCATTACTACAAAACCAAATAAAAAGTGCGAAAAGATTAAAAAAACAAAAGTATTACACTAAATGCTTGTCTTCACCAAGTGATGTAAGAGAGTTAGGCAAACATGGCCTTTGATTGTCAAAACTCTTACTATCAATCTTGGATCCCGAGACTACTACACACATTCTATGATGGATGATGGTGGTGGATGTGGGTGTTGTGATGGTGGTGGAGTGTGGGTGAAGTGGGAGAGAGGTGGTTTGTCAAGGGATGATTTGCAAGTGAGCCAAGCACCCCTATTTATAGCCTGCACAGAAGCCCGGACATGGCCCTGTGCCCGCTGGGCACGACCCCATGTCCACCCATCTTCTCTTTCTTCATTAAATGCAGTTTGTCTGCATTAGTTGACCACGCCCCCGTGTCCGCTGGGCACGACCCCATGTGCAGAAGCGTATCTGTACTATCAATATTTGCTTGGATTCTGTGAATCTTAGCGTTGACCACGGCCCCGTGTCCGCTGGGCACGCCCCCGTGTTGGGAAATAGAAGCTTCTACAACTTTGTCTTTTCTGCAGACACTTTGGCACGCCCCCGTGTTTAATGAGCACGGGGCGTGTTCAGTCTTCTGATGTCTTGTTTTTGCTTGGGAAGATGCTGTCGAGGGGTCGGGCATGCCACGTTTATTCCTTTTCTTGTATTATTGTTAGATTTGGCTGCATTTTTGCTTCTTTTGTTCATTTAAGCTCATTTAACCCTGAAAATACAAAAGGAAGACAAAAGCACGCTTTTTCCAACATTAGTACTAAAAAGGGTTAGTTTTATGCCTCATTTGATGTAATTTATATGTTGCATTTTACACACATCAAATACCCCCACACTTGAATCTTTGCTTGTCCTCAAGCAAAACTCTTTATTTTGTGGCTTACACACCCAAATGGAATGGGTAGAAGAGAAGGTTTTGGGCTTGTCTTGAGTGTCGGGATTCCAAGATCTTTATTAGATTTTATTTTTATGCTATTTACAATCCTATTCGTTATGATTTATTTAGAACATTTCATAAGAGAAATTATTAATAAATTGTTCGCCGCTATGTAACCGTCGGTCAAACCCGCGTTTTAGTAGATCCTGACTGTAATAATTCAGGCGGTTACCTTCAAGATTTAATCTCATCCGTTCAAACCCAAAAAAATTGGCAGTTTTTTTTCAACGCCAGTTAAGTTTTCCATTGTTTTCTGCATGTTTCTCGCTACGTGGGTACGCTCCCTCAACTGTTGCCCCTACAATTATACATATAAACTCGCTTCCTCCTTCACTTTCAAATCATCTTCTTCCTCTCTCTAAAATTTCTCTGATTCAATTGCTGGTTATAATTGATACAATCACAAATCCAAATCAATAAACCCAGATCAACAAGATGAAACATATCAATTCAATTGCGGCGTTTCTAGAAGTGATTATCATGTCGTTGTTGATGAATCTCAACCTCAGCCAATCAACCGATACTGCTTCCCACTTGACTTCGCTGCTTCTTCACATGAGGAAACCCTAGAAGCGAAATCTCAACCTCAGGTACTGTCAGTTTCGTATTTTTTGGTAACTTCGCTTTAGAATTTAGGGTTCGCAATTTCACATACAACTCTTGGCGGGGTAAAATCCGGAGGGCTCGTGGTGGAAATTGATAGTTTCTACCATTGAAGCAACCATGATTTTGCAGCCATGGCGTTCACCATGCTCACCACTCAGTTGAATTCTCGCTCACTTCCGTGAATATCTATTCAAACTGCCAACCTGGTGTTTGATTAATTGCTTCCCGTTTTATATGTGTTATTTCATATATTGTGTTTTGAAGTTGATTTTGTGTTTATTTCAAATTCAGGGTCAAAGCTGCCTCTTTAACGGGTCAAAATTGTCTAAGAAAGTCGCTATCTATCAGGTGTTTGATCAATTTCATTGTGTTTTTTTAATAGTATTTCATTGTGTTTTTTCAATAGCATTTCATTGTGTTTTTTAATACCATTTTGAGAATTGTTGGATCCAATATTATAACCATCAACTTCAATATCTTGGTACTACATGTACTACATGTACTACATGAACTAATATTCATCTCATGTGTGTAGTATAGAGCAACAAGGGTGGATACTGATCTTGTTGGCTAACGGTTCTGGGAGCGAAAAGGAGATCAAAAGGCCATCGTATGGCTTCATTATCGTACATGGGTAAGTTAAATCTCCTTCTGATTATTTATGGAATTCATTAATCTTAATTCTGCATATAGGGTTCTTGGTAATTAGACTTGGCGATTCGTTTGTTTGAGTAATAAATGGTGATGTTTTCTGATTGACATCTTGATTATCAGGAAATTTGAGATGAATCTGATTGATGAACAAAATCTCAGTTTACAGCAATTTGTAGAATGCTTAATCCTCTGTTTTCTTGATGTGGACTGTAAAAAAAAAAGTCACAAATCCGGGTTAGTTTTGTTGAGTATTCTTGATTTGTGTTGTCAAAACAGTCACAATTAATTTTGTTAATTTACTATTTTAATAAATTTCTGGATGTGGGTTCGTTGCAGATTGAGAATAAAGTTCACGATTACATGAACTCACAAGCCAAATTCGAAGACAAGATGCGGGCGATTCTGAATGTCTGGCTGATTGAAGATCAACTATGGATAATCTTTCTAGAGTCACTCACAAGATGAAAGATATTGACATCGACATCCAGGTACTACTAATTAGAAAATAATTTTCTTATTAAACATGTCAGTTCATCTTATCTTTGTTTTGTTTATTGGTATGTCTCTATCTGAGCTACATATTAAACATGTCAGATGGATAGTCAGTTCTAATGACACGTTGAATTATCGACACAACGTAACCAGTAAGGTCAAAGAAAGAAGTGCATCGTCTGGTCAGTTGAGCAATGGGAAAAAGCCGAATCGTCAAGAGAATAAAAACCCAGATGTCAAAGTTCAAAAGCCGAAAGATGAAGCTTCGCAAACACTTCAAAAAGAGCATAAATGGTGATTACACGGCGGAGCTGCCGGTTCAGAACATAGTGGCTAAGGATGTTCACGGGAAGTTGTGGAAGTTCCAGCATATTTACCGGGGTACGCCTCGCCGGCATCTCTTGACAACTGGTTGGAGTAATTTTGTTAACCAGATGAAGTTGGTGGCGGGTGATTCGATCGTGTTTATGAGGGCGGATAATGGCGATTTTTGTGTGGGGATTCGGAGGGCGAAGAGGGGTTTCGGAAGGGGGTTTGTCGAGTCGAATTGTTCCTGGTGGAATGCTATGGTTAGCGGGTTTGGGAATTCCGGGAAGGTGAGTGATACTGGTAAATGATCAGTGGTTTAGATGGCAGTGGATGGAGATGTTGTTAGGAATCAGTGGATCCATCAACAGTGGATGAACAACAGAGGTTGTTAATAACAGTGGATTAGCAGCAGAGGTGGTTAGCTAACAGTGGATCAGCAACAGAGGTTGTTAGTTAACAGGGGTTAGCAACAGAGGTTATTCAACCACGGGAAGATTACAAAAGTTTTACCGTTGCAAAACCAGGTCATGAGAGGAGTAGGTTTGGTTTTGTTCACTCTGCAGACCGGTAAAGTGTATTGAAGGCTCTTAAGAACACTGATGTTATTTCTATATCAGGTTGTATAATCAAAACTAATATTCTTTTACCTGCAGGTTTATCCCAGCCCTCTTCAATTCATTGTGGAGGTGCAAAAAAGGTTCTCAGGTACAGCCAATTATCGGTTGTGGTTTGGAAGAAGACGTGATAATCATGTGACATTAGAAGGATTTACAAACAACAATTGGGGAAGCTCATTCGAAGATCACGAAAGTATTTCGGCAAGTGTTTTTTCTACTGGTTCAGGTGTTATATCCCGGAGCTCAAAGAAGCAATTAGTGGTGGCTTTAGCCACCATCAAAGCTGAATACATCACTGCTGAAGCTGCTACTTGTCAGGTCTTTTGGCTTCGTCATTCATTGAGAGAATTGGCACATGAACAGAAGGAAGCAATTGTTATCTTTTGCAACAATAAGTCAGTTGTGTTTCTTTCCAAGAATCAAGCTATTCACAATAGGAGTAAGCATATAGATATAAAGTTTCATTTCATTTGAAGCCTGGTTGAAGAAAAACAAATTAAAATCAGTCATGTTTTACGCAAGACCTGGTGGCAGACATATTTACTAAAGCATTGGGACCGGAAAAGTTTTGTTGGTTGAGGATGAAGCTTAGAGTTATGGAACTACCAGAGTTTGTATTACATGAGGATTTACAATATAATTCAAAGTGCTGGATTTTAAGGTTAGTGAAATTTTAGACGGGTCAAGAGAAGACCGAGTTTTTAGTTAGTTATTTGAGCAAGTGTGATTTGTTTGGTTTTGAGTTATTTTGAATTGTTCTTTGTTTCCGTTGTTATCCTTTGCCTATTTAAGAGGCGTCAATGATTATCAATAAAGTATCTGGCTTCTTCATATACATTCTCTAATTCTCTCTTTTTTGTTGCATTCAACACTTCTCTTTCTTTGTGTTTATTTGATATTCCAACTAGGATGATATACTAACTGGGGTCAAAGGTGGTGACCATGGCTGCACCATTGAAATCACATGAGCCAAGAGCCTGATCGCCAGACCCTTAGCCTGGAAATAGTTGTTCATGGCGGAGTAGAAGTGGTCAATGGCGATGTCTGGGTTGTAGCATTTCCAATCTTGGTAAGCTATACCTTAGAAATAGCGGGTCCCGCATTCATAAAATGGGGTCAATAGGTGACCACGTGGCCTGACCTTTTCTCTACAGACCTGATCTAAGCTTCACAGCAAGGCTCCTAAACATAGCTTCGCTTACATAAAAAGGACAGTTGAAAAGGCTTCCAGTCGTAAATTATCGAAAGTTTTGAATGATTTTGAGGAAGTTCCGGAAGCATTTCACAGAGCGTCTTTGAGGCATAGATATCGTGGCAAGAGTAACAAGCCTTTATTAGTTGCAGTTAAAGTTCGACATCCTGATGTTGGCGAATGGACTAAAAGAGATTTCGAGATTATTAAGGTTGTTGCAAAGATGTCTAAATTCATTCCAACACTTAATTGGCCGATATTAGACGAAAGTGTTCAACAGTTTGCGGTGTTTATGATGTCACAAGTTGATCTTGCACGAGGAGCTGCTCATTTGAGCAGATTTATGTTATAATTTCCGTAGCTAGAGGGATGTTTCTTTCCCTAAACATGTATATCCATTTGTACATCCTGTTGTTTTGGTGGAAACTTTCGAACAAGGTGAGTGTATTGCGTAATTGCGTTATGTTGATGAACTTGAAGGACATGTTCAGCTTAAGAGTTCTCTTGCACACATTGGGATTCATGCTCTTTTAAAAATGTTGCTGGTAAGATAATTATCACTTCACTTTAACTGCATCATGTGGTAGCGTTGATAGCTGAAAGACACGAGGGTACATGCACCAATTGGTCTCTGTACCGATTGTTATGTGCCTTAGGTCCAAGGCTTGATACAAAACTACAATCGAGTCGGGGGTCTCACTGGAAGCAGCCTCTCTATTCCTACGGGGTAGAGGTAAGGCTGTCTACATCTACCCTCCTCAGACCCTACCTTAGGTTTGCTATTGGTGGGATTTACTGAGTATGATGATGATGATGATAAATGTAATAGTATATGTGATAAAGAATATATCTTTTTTCTTTTACCAGGTGGACAACTTCATTCATGCTGACATGCATCCTTGGAACATTCTTGTGAGGAGCAAATCATCGCGTAAAGGGATCTTTAAATCGAAGCCACATGTCATATGTCTTTATGTAGGCATAACTGCTGAACTTCCAAAGAGCGATAGTAGCAGTGGTCAATGACGATGTCTATTAGGGATGAACATTTGGTACTTGTACCGGTGAATTGGTACCCACTTTTTGGCTCAGGATGATATACCAATATTATCATCATATCAATCATAGGAAACGTGGGTATTGCCACAAATAAAATGCAAGAAACAAATCTCAAACAAAAGATTGATTGTACATTCAGTGGGGAGCGTGTAGGTAAAGCTATACACTTTAATTTAATTTGGTATAACACTCATGGAGTTATTATTTTTTAATAATAAAAAGAGCTGATATAGTTTGTCTTTATTTCCATGGTGATGAACCTAGGAAACCACTAGAGGGAAAAGACCATGAGAACTGAAAACCGCCAAGAGTTCTCGAGGTTCTCATCTTAATTTTTCTTATAATTTTCATATGTAAATGTTGTCTTACAAGAGTGAAGTCCAAGTTGCTTAATTTGAATTTTTTTTTTTTTTTTTTTTTTGTTAATTAGGTTCACCTCTACCATAAATTCCATGTCATCTGCATAGCTCATTGACCGCATTGCTTCACTCAGGTTCAACTCTACCACTAAATATATAGTTATTACTTTAAATATATTTATCTTTTGTTTCATACTTTGAAACCCATGCACACTGATTGTGTTCTATTACATGTACTTTTTGGTAATGAATCTTATTGGTGATGTCAAAGGAAAGTTTGATGTGATGTTGGATGATATGAACACTGCTGGCAAGTCTTTTTTAAACATAAGTCAAATATTAGTGCTACATAATATCAATAACTATATTTAAAGGTGCAGCTCTCTACTACATGAGAGATCTACGAACGTCATACTCATGGTGTATTCAGGTGAGCTAGAGCTATATGACAATTGATTATATTTTGTAACTTTGTATATTAGATAAACCTTATTTTTTATTATTTATAAGCCCACTTAGAGGTGCACAAATCGGGATTTCTTAATACCTGTATCCGGGTATGGAACCGGGTCCGGGTATGACCGGGTATTGGAAAATCGGGTATCTAGAGAAACCGGGTAGGGTTCGGGTACGAGTATGGAGAAGAAAAACCATACCCTATGTACACGGGTAGGCCGGTAGGGTATGATCGGGTTCGAGTATTGGAACCGGGTACGGGTCCCGTATTAATACATGATTTTAAAAAATAAGTTTTTTTTATTATTTTACACAAAAGTAAATTCGCGAGGACCTTGTAACAAAACGAGTTACATAAAAGGGTTGGTTATTGGCCTTTTTAGATTCATGCTCCATTGGTTTTGGTCCAGCTCCGGTTAAAACCGACGATGACAACCAAGAACCCTTTGGAACCATTTTAAGTTTATAAAGAAAAAAAACTAGGTTTTTAGCACAGTTTTATCAAAAGTGTTTGGGTGTTGCAACATTTGTTCTTTTTAGATATGGTATAAATGAATCATAAATTTTGAAGTAATCAAATGCAAGTCGCAACTTAATCATAAATTTTACTGTACTGATGGTTTTTTTATGTGTTTTTGTTTTACGGCCAAAAAATTTCCAAAATGTCTATGTGCCATAATATTTTGCAGGCCTAAAAACTTTGTGTGGGTATAGGTAAGTTGTTGCAGGAACCGAATGTAGTCCGTACATTTTTGCAGACTGTAGAGATCACTAAATGGTTAACACAATGACACGGGAAGTTAGCAAGGAAGTCCATCTGTATTTTATTCAAATGTGATGGCCCAAGATGAAACGGAAAATTTTATTAAAGTTGAGGTTTCTAGAGAGGTGGGAAACGTGTTATTAAATTTTATGAACACTTTATATTTTCATTTTTCACCAATAGTTATATTGTTAAAAGAAAGAGACGAAAAGGTACTTGTGGGGTCAACCCATTGTGACCCATATTTTTTTATAGAATCATTTAATCATGTCACCTCTTACATGTAAATTGTGTTGCAGGTGAGTGAGTTTGTTCCCTTATGCACTTTAAAGAAACTACCAAGGTTGTTAAGGAAGTTGTATAGTTAGCAAAGGGATGACTCTCTTATGCTTGTGAAAAGGTGACACCTCTTGAAATAGATAATGAAAATATCTCAACTGAAGTCTATTACAAATTTCATAATTAAACTAAGAGTTAATTGCCAAAATCGTCCCTGAGGTTTGGGCACGTTTGCCATTTTCGTCCAAAATGACACTTTTGTACCAAATTGCCCCCAAGATTTGTAACTTTTTGCCATTTTCATCCAAACCACTAACTTAGTTTATTTTTTCTGTTAAGTTGAGGATATTTGGATGAAACTAGCAAATATAAAACCACAGGGACGATTTTGGCAATTTACTCAAACCCTTTTTAATTTCTTTTATTTAATTATTTTTGTGACATATATAATAAAAAAGAATATACATGAAGTTTTTAGAAAAAAAGTTAATAGTTTTGTCACATAATTTATAAATTTTCATCCAAATCACTAACTCAGCTTATTTTTTCTGCTACGGTGAAGGATCTTTTAAAGTTTATAAATTAAGACAGAAATTAATTTACAGCTTCTTTATATAAATCAGTTTTATAAATAGAAAACGTCATTGGTGTGCAACACATAACAATCGATTACAACTTTTAGTATTTATCAGTTGTAGAGATAGAAAAAAAAAATGTAAAACGTTACATATTTTTTAAATGTGTTGAGCACCTAGAAAATATGTTGGTAGAAATAAAATATTTATTTAATTAAGATTATGAGGGTAACTAACTAATACTTATTCTGAGTAGCTTGAGTAAAGAAATTTTTGGTTCATAGCATTATAATTACAATTTGGTGGGTAATTTTAAGGTTTAGTAACAATACGTTGTTTGATAGGGGGGTGGGGGGTCGCATTGGCTTCTGTTTTTCCTTAGCAGCGAATTTAAAAGAGTAGAAGATGAATTACAAACTTGGTACATATGATAAAATTATTTTTATTTGACATTTTTCAAAAAGGTCACCCGCATTTTAGTTTTATAAAAGTGATCTATATAAAAAATTTGAAATTAATTTCTGTCTTAGTTTATAAACTTCCTTCGCCTTAATAGAAAAATTAACTTAGTTAGTGGTTGGATGAAAATTTATAAAAATTATGTGACAAAGCTATTATTTTTTTTCATATAAATATTGCATGTATATTCTTTTTTATTATATATGTAACAAAATTAATTAAATAAAAGAAATTTAAAAGAGTTTTAGTAAATTGCCAAAATCGTCCTTGTGGTTTTATATTTGCCAGTTTCATCCAAATATCCTCAACTTAACAGAAAAAATAAACTAAGTTAGTGGTTTGAATGAAAATGACAAAAAGTTACAAACGTTGGGGGCAATTTGGTACAAAAGTGTCATTTTGGACAAAAATGGCAAACGTGCCCAAACCTCAGGGACGATTTTGGCAATTAACTCTTAAACTAATGTTGCGTAGTATTTTGTAGGGTCCCACTCAAGATGAAGTAATTGTTTAATTGCGCCATATTTTTTTAGCAATTGCAATAGTACATAAAGGTATGTACTACTGTTTATACAAACAAAAGTTTATTTATATATTTTTTCTAAATCCTTTTTAGACATGACCTGGTCTTATACACCTTTGTTCTTTCACACATTTTAGTCAAGAGTTTGTTAATTTATATTACTATATTTGGCTTGTATGCATTGCTCATATCTGGTGTTTTGAATCAAAATACTATACAACAGAATGCACACCATTAAGAGACAATACTCCAGTACACAACTTCCCTACTTGATTGCCACAAGTGAAGGGTGGCGCACATGACACTGATTACCACACGCCTTCCATGACCCTATTCAGTCATCTCTACGCCCAGTATGTTGGATCAGACCTTGGCTAATACAAACACTCACACCTCGTACAATAAAAGAATAAACAAAGATTGCTGATTTATAAAGGAAATGTATGCTACTGAAAAGCAAAACAAAAGCTGCTGGTTACTTTTTATTGAACAACTCAATAGAGCCTTATATAGGCTTACATGCAACGTACACTAGACTCTTTCCAAACAGAAAAATAACTACTGCAACATGCTAACACCTATTCAATAGGAAACTTCCTAAAGAATCGTGAGACTCCAACTACAACCCAAACGTTCACTTTGACCAACTTATTCAAACTTATTTTAATACTTAATTAAGAACTAAACCACTAAATAACCAGCTGACCCAATCGACCCGTAACCCACGACCCGTCATGTCAAGATTATCCAACAATCACCCCCATAATCTTGACATCGATCCATTTCTTAAAGTAGGGTGGGTTCATCTTCGTGGATCAAGTTAGCTTCTTCGTTCTTGTCTTTCCATTTCGTGCACTCACTTGCAAAGTGTCCAAATGCTCCACACTCATAACATCGAAACCCGCTTTTATCTCGATTAGCTTGTCCTCGACCCGTGCCTCTTCCGCGTCCTCTTTCACCTCTACCATAGCCTCTTCCACGACCTCTTCCTCTTCCATCCTGTTCACCGTTAGTCAACAAAAGTTGCCCTTGTTCTTCATCTTTTTCATCATGGCTTTTAAGCCTTTCTTCATAGGCTTTTAGCCTACCAACGGCTTCATCGAATAGCATTGAGTCTAAGTCAAAGCATTGCTCAATCGAAGCCACAATTTGATGAAACGGCTTCGGCATCGAATCAAGCAACCTTTTCACCAACTCACCTTCTTCAAGTTCATACCCAAGACTCCTTACCTTAGATGCTAAACCGGTTAATTTCGTCACGAATTCATCAACCGTTTCACCATCCTTCATCCGACTCTTTTCAAGCTCCCTTCTTAGTGTTGCAAGTCGAGCCGCTCTCACACGATCCACTCCTAAATACCGTGTCTTCAAACCATCCCACACCTGTTTTGGGTCGGTATAACTTGCCATTTGCAAAACCATCTCCTCGGGTATAGCTTGAAACAAGAACGCAAGCGCTTGTTTCGACTTTTTCTGATCTGGTTCTTCTCCTAAATTCCTTGCTTCGACGGTCTCCCATAAGCCGTGAGCATCCATGATCGCCTTGACTTTTACCGCCCATGTCGGATAGTTCGTAGGGGTCAGAGTCGGGACTTGAAACGAAAACGAACCTGCTTCTTTTGCCGGTACAATGGCCATTCTGCTGCGTTTTTTTTTTCTCTAGGGACCTGCTGCGACTTGCTCCGATTTCTTACTTTCTTGCAAAACCTTGTTTCTTCTTGCTACTTTCTTGCTATAAATTTTTGCTTCTGGAAACTTGCTACTTTCTTTCTTCCCGGGAAATCTTGCTGTCTTGCTTATCTTGCTATCTTTCTTTGATTCTTGCTGTGACTTGCTAACTTGCTTCGTTTCTTGCTGTCACGTGGCTTAACTTGCGGCCTTCTTGCTTCAATATCTTGCTGAAATAAAACTTGCTTTTCTGGTCACTTAATGATCAATCTTGCTGCTGCTTCATCTCTTTCTTGCTACGAATCAGGTATGAGCCTAGGGCTCTGATACCAAATGTTGGATCAGACCTTGGCTAATACAAACACTCACACCTCGTACAATAAAAGAATAAACAAAGATTGCTGATTTATAAAGGAAATGTATGCTACTGAAAAGCAAAACAAAAGCTGCTGGTTACTTTTTATTGAACAACTCAATAGAGCCTTATATAGGCTTACATGCAACGTACACTAGACTCTTTCAAAACAGAAAAATAACTACTGCAACATGCTAACACCTATTCAATAGGAAACTTCCTAAAGAATCGTGAGACTCCAACTACAACCCAAACGTTCACTTTGACCAACTTATTCAAACTTATTTTAATACTTAATTAAGAACTAAACCACTAAATAACCAGCTGACCCAATCGACCCGTAACCCACGACCCGTCATGTCAAGATTATCCAACACAGTACGTGGTAAAGAAGAAAAAAAGACTTTCTAAACTTGCGTGTCTAAATTTTCCATAAGTTTAAATGATTATAGCCGTATGCTAATGAGATCCAGTCTGGTGTAATTGCTATTGAGATCCCAAATGGTACAACTTATAAAGCTGGAGGTACAACTGAAGTGGGTATCAATGTTTGGCAGAAAATGCCTCCACTGGTCTCCCATACGCCAACCAAATCAAACAAAATAGTAGCTCCGGTATGACACTTGAAGGCATGCGATGTGTTATTTTGGCAAATGAGGATTTACTTCAATCAGCAAAAGTTGTTTCGTTGCATGGACTCAAAGATAGTGATGCAAGTGCAGCATTTAGTGTGGAAGTTTTGGGGGAATTGTACCATTTCAGTTGATGGACTCCCTGTGGAATTGTACTGGGATGTGCATAATTGGTTGTTTGGATCATCAACCGGGAGCCCGATATTTTTTTAAACATGTCTGGGTTTTGAGAAACGTATGGGTTTTGAGAAAAGTGGCGCGTTTGTTGCGGATTAGTCGATGGTTAATCCGTGGTCGTGTTCTCATACTTCGGGTTTTTGTCTGACACTTTTATGCTTGGAAGAGTGAATCAATTAGTAGGGTTGAGAATTTGATTTGTTTCAATCTTTTGGTTACGGATTTTGTATTAAGTTTATACACGACGATTATATTTGATCTTTGCAATCTCAAAATTAATTCTGATGACTGATTATCTAAATATCTACATTGTTATTGTTTATATACGATTCTTTCAGTTACGGAGTTTGTGTTAAGTTTATACACCCTGATTATATTTAATCTTTGCAATCTATCATGATGTGTTAAGTCTTTACACCCGAGTTTTGGTCATTACGTTTTTGTTATGGTTTCTATACATTGTGTTACTATGAGAACCTATGACATAATGTTATTTTGGGTTATGTTCATTGTTCTTTTATTATCAAAACCTATAATTAATGTATGACACAATGAAGATGAGTTTTCTAAACATTATGTTTAATTTTCCGATCATTGTGTGTTTCAACTGGGTTTTGGTCATTACATTTTTTGCTAGGGTTTCTACACATTGTGTTATTATCAGAAATTATAACACAATGTTATTTTCGGTTCTCTACATTGTGTATTTATTATCGGAACCTATAATATGACACAACGAAGATGATGTTATATTTGAGTTTTATATACATTGTGTTATTAATTTGATTATTGTGTTTTTCAATTGGGTGGGTTTTCTATACATTGTGTTATAGGTTTTAGTCGTTCCGTTTAGTTTGGTATCCATTGTGTTTTAGTTTGTTTGTCCATTGTGTTTTAAGGGTGTCGTCATGACCCAAACCTCTATCCCCCGTTATTGTTTTAATTTATTTTTTGAAGTGTCAAAATCTAGGAAAATGAAAAAGGTGGCCAGTGGTAATTGTGATTCAATCCATGCCAACCACCATGAATCATTGAGGGGTGGTGTAGCCTTTCATTCATGTTCCTACGTGGAGAATCATGTTCCAACCATGACCCCACACCCTTCAGCCTTTTCCAACGTGGATCCTACTTTCGTGCGCATTACGTTCCTATAAAGACGTTTATTTCCGAATTAATGTAGTCTACAATTACGATCATCAACTCCTCCAAATCCACTTCTTATAATTGTGTTATAAAACACACTTAAAAAACACAATGTACTAAAACACAATAAACTATGTTTTATAAAACACAATACAAAACGTAATCAACTAAAACCATAATTCATAAACGCAATTGACTAAAACACAATAAAATGTATTTTTATCATTGTGTTATAAAAACATAATTCATAATCACAATGGTCTAAAAACATAATAAACTGTGTTTTATCATTAAGTTATAAAACGCAATGGACAAAAAACATAAAAAGATGTGTTTTATCATTGTGTTATAAAAGACAAGTAAAACGCAATGGACTAAAACATAATAAACTATGTTAAAACACAATAAAGTGTGTTTTATCATTTTGTTATAAAACACAATGAATATGTGTGTTTTATAAAACACAATACAAAAAACACAATGAGCTAAAACTACAAAAGACCCAAAAAAACACCATAAAAACAAAATTAAACCACAAAATCATCAAGCAATTCATCAATTAAAACCAAAATTAATAAAAACTACTCACTTATCAATTACCCTCCCCCCTTTGAAACAAATCAAACAATCAAACCTTAATTTAAATTGATCGGTACAAGTCATACAAAATTACACAGATAGAAGCCATTTTTTCTTAGGATTTTTACAAGGATTGACGAAATTCGAATGCTAGAAACATTGATCAACGGCCGAATTGAGCGAATCGATTGATTTGCTTCAAAATCAAGAGAAACAATGAGAAATTGTATGAAGTTGAACAAGAGTTTTTCAGAGAAATTGAAGAACACGTTGATTGAGTGAGAAATTGTATTATACTTGACCCGCCCCATTTCGAACAAAATTTCTATTGAAATACAGATAAAACTAAGCACGTCACAACCGTATATTCAGAATTTTATATAGCATAACACTATATTATTAAAATAACGAAAAAGATAAACAACGTAGATTTAGAAGAAAAAAAAGCTAAATGTGTGATAGCTTTGATAACGAAAACACCATTTTAAGTTGTGATGTATGACAATTGAAAAACTGCTACATCTATTGATCCCAGCTGGATAGGAAGTTATCATGATCTTAAATACACACATAGTTTGGATGTTCTTATCACGATCAAGGCGGTTATTTGTGAGATTAAATCTAAGCCGTAATAACCCCCAAAAATTTGACAGTTTTTTTGGAGTGCAGCAGTTAGGAAGTTACCTAAAATTACTCCCCACGTTCTCTAGTCTCTCAATTAATTAATTACACATGTGCAATAAAATATAGACAATATAAAATATGTTACTAAATCCAGTTATCCCTTTTTCAATGTATCATCTGGCAACAATAAAAAAAAGTAAAGCTAATTTACCTCTAAAAATCATTAATTTTAATTAAACAATGTAACAAAGTAATATATAATATTTATTTTAAAGGTGTATTAACATTTATGTCAGGATGAATTTGAGTTGCAGCACGCATAGAATCAATTTTAGTTGTAGCATGCAACACCTGAAAGAAAAACTTAAATTATATATTAAGAAATAACCATTAATTCGTTCTCTTAATATATATTACCTTTTTAACAAATAAAACTCGGGATGTATCAGTATTTCATTATTAATGCATTAAAATGTGTTCGAATGTTATCCCATGAGCTATAAGCTGCAGTATTATAAATCATTGTGTTAGAAAAGCCATCAGTCTATTTATGTAATTTAGTTACACATAATATACATACAATTTAACATAGTGTTTTAATACGTCTTGACGGTTATCTATGTAATTTTGTAAAACATATTAGATATATACAATTTAACATTGTGTTTTTGAAGTCATTGTGTTTTTTAATACATAACAGTTATTTCTGAATGGAAGCAGTTATCTCCTAACAACAGTTCAGGTTGACACTTTGACCTGGTCAGCCTAATAAATAGGAGATAACATTCCGCGATCTAAGGAACAAAGACAACCAAGATATACATGATGTAGATGCTAATCCATAGTAATAACCCAACTTTCGTATGAGATTTTAAAAGGTAATTTAGGTTAGGATTCCGGATTAGAGAGCAGTCTTAGCGATGTTAAGGTGGGATTGAGAGTTGCGGCTATGAACATTGGGTGTGAGAGAGCTTAGGTTAAATTTTGGGTAAAGTTTATGATATACTGACCCCGTGAGTTCGGGTCAAGCTCTTTGTTTTCAAAAACTTGTGGATCCACCGGGTAATCCAAGTTAATTATTTCATATTATTAGAATAAAACATAAAAAAAGAGAAGAAAAAAACATTAATATGGATCAATCCAGGAGTATGAAAAGGAAAAAAGTATAAAGTATGAAGTTAAAAGGAATTTGATTGAATCAAATACCAAATAGGGATGGCATGATGATTAATAAAAACGTTAATCGTTTTCATCTTACAAGGTTGGAGACTTGAATAATATTCTTCTAACTTCAGTGGTTTCTCATGATCTCGCAATGTGAATAAAAAGTAGATGGTTTTGTTGAGAGAAAAAAAACAAGGAGGGTGTGTGTTATAGTCATGAGAATGAGAACCGAAGGATAGGATTCGGGTGTTTTCTAGAGATCGATGGCCTTGGGGACATGAAAAGTTAAGCTGGTGTCCTTGGTTTATCAAGAAGGAAATCTTGATTATTGTGCACTGGTCCAATTAGGTTATTTATATGTGTTTTATTCTAATTTTGTTTGCTTAATATTAAATTATGATACATAGGAAAAGTAAATAGTTGGTAGAGCTGATACATGCATTTGGTTAATTGGTTTAAATTTAATTATTATGGAGGGGAGACAATCAAGTATTCTTGGTTAATTGGTTTAAATTTAATTAATATGGAGGGGAGGCGATCAAGTATATTACAACATAAGGGTGAACGGGGTGGTAGTGGCATGTAGGGGCGGTGAGTTAGGTTACCGTGCGGAAACACCGCCGCCGTCACCTACTTACCGCAAGTTGAGTGATGAAATCGGTAACAAGTTACCTCATGGGGGAGTGAGTTTTTTAACGCTTTGAACAATATAACGGCTGTAATGCTTGAGTGGACTCCTCCCCTTGTGATTAAAGGGCAAGAGGGGAATTGGAGAGGGGAATTGACATGGCAAGAAATCATTGGGTGGGTGGAGAGTTTACCTCTCCCCAAGAGGTGACCACCCCTATTAACTTTGAGAAATATAAACAAAAAATGGATCTTTTTAAACTTTTACAAACCCTAATCTTTAATTACTTTAAATAAACCCTCATATATAACAATAGTGTATAAAAACACCAAATCATAAAAAAACAAGGGTATATAACACGAATGAAAGAATATTTAAGGTAATAATCACAACGAAGTCGTACAAACCTTAACCGGTTACGGACCACATATAGGAACAAAGACAACCAAGATATACATCATGTAGATGCTAATCCATAGTAATAACCCAACTTTCGTATGAGATTTTAAATGGTAATTTAGGTTAGGATTCCAGATTAGAGAGCAGTCTTAGAGAGGTTAAGGTGGGATTGAGAGTTGCGGCTGTGAACATTGGTGTGAGAGAGCTTAGGTTAAATTTTGGGTAAAGTTTATGATATACTGACCCCATGAGTTCGGGTCAAGCTATTTGTTTTAAAAAACTTGCGGATCCACCGGGTAATCCAAGTTAATTATTTCATATTATTAGAATAAAACATAAAAAAGAAAAGGAAAAAAACATTAATATGGTTCAATCCAGGAGTATGAAAAGGAAAAAATAATATAAAGTATGAAGTTAACCCTTATATTATTAAAAGGAAATGTTAGGGTTTATGATTGAATCAATACCAAATAGAGATGGCATGATGATTAATAAAAACGTTAATCGTTTTCATCTTACAAGGTTGGAGACTTGAGTAATATTCTTCTAACTTAAGTGGTTTCTCATGATCTCGCAATGTGAATAAAAAGTAGATGGTTTTGTTGTGAGAAAAAAAACAAGGAAGGTATGTGTTACAGGCATGAGAACTGAAGGATAGGATTCAGGTGTTTTCTTGAGATCGATGGCCTTGGGGACATGAAAAGTTAAGCTGGTGTCCTTGGTTTATCAAGAAAGAAATCTTGATTATTGTGCACTGCACCCATATCCAATTAGGTTATTTATATGTGTTTTATTCTAATTTATTTGCTTAATATTAAATTATGATGCATAGGAAAAGTAAATAGTTGGTAGAGCTGATACATGCATTTGGTTAATTGGTTTAAATTTAATTATTATGGAGGGGAGACAATCAAGTATTCTTTGTTTAAATTTAATTATTATGGAGGGGAGGTGATCAAGTATATTACAACGTAAGGGTGAACGGGGTGGTAGTGGCAAGTAGGGGCGGTGAGTTAGGTTACCGTGCGGTAACACCGCCGCCGTCACCTACTTACCGCAAGTTGAGTGATGAAATCGGGAACAAATTACCGCATGGGGAGTGAGTTTTTTGACGTTTTGAACAATATAACGACTATAATGCTTGAGTGGACTCCTTCCCTTGTGATTAAAGAGCAAGAGGGGAATTGGAGAGGGGAGTTGACATGCCAAGAAATCATTGGGTGGGTGGAGAGTTTACCTCTCCCCAAGATGTGACCACCCCTTACACCCTAAGAGTATAAACAATTAGAATTTAGTTTTATGGTTTGAATGATTATTCAGATGTTATCATTGAAGTTTTAATTTATGTATGCTTAGGTAGTCGGTATGGGGCGCCGCCCACTGCCACCTTAGCCCTTATTATACAATAGCGCCCCTCCCCCAACCGTCCCGTGAGCATTATTGGGTGTTAGCAACACCTATAATAATCAACTTACAAACGGTTACTTAAAATATTAAATTGTGCGAATTAAATATGAGAATTTAAGTTAGTATGTATTACAATTCAAGAACAGTTGTACTTACTAATCATAGTTGGATAAGAAGTCATCGTGACATTAAAATATACGATGAGTTTGGATGGTGTTAATCATAATTACCCGGCCTGTGGAAGGGTAAACTACTAGTTACTTATTTGGGCATAACATGCCTCTTTAAAATTCTATTTATATACAAGTTCACATACCTCACGGGGGATCACTCAACACTCGGCCGAAAATGTATTTTTGTGAAACACTCGAGACCGGCATGGAACTTACTTCTACCATATGCTTGCCAAGCAATCAATCCTCCTCCTTTTTAACTATAAGGCTTTGTAAATATCAAGAGGACTTTGGGGAAGGGTTAGGCTTGGGTTAAAGGTAGGTGGTTTTGGGTTAGTGGTTAGTAGAAAAGGGCGAAAGGCGTAAAAAGCGTCGGTTTTCGTAAAACATTTTGTTTTTGTGACTTTTTATTCTAATGAAGCATTTTTCAAACAAAGTTTCTTTTGATGAATTAATTTGTTTATTGCCAAACTTCATTTTTTTTATAAGGTTGTCACAAGAAAACCGAGCTTTGTACTAAAATAAAGGGGTTTAAAATGAAAAAGGGTTTTGGTGGGTAAACGGTGTTTGTTTTGGGTTTAGAAATGAAAAGGTTTAGGATCAAAGGGGTTAACTAGGGGGATTTTGGGTAGGTGGTAAAAAAAGAAAAAATAATGGTGTTGAAATAAAAAAGAGTTAGTCCTAATGCCTCCGTCATTTACTTACTTGGGTTTAAGTTGGTAAGGACCGGGAATGTATTGTCGTGGCAAGTTCTAGAGTTGTAAGAAACCAAGCGGCTATTCACACAAGAAACGAAAAATGAGCATTTAGTTTAAAGATGTGTATTTGTATGCTCAATAAAGGCTCAAAACTCACTTTTTGTGGGAATGAGTTTTTAATGTGATCAAGTATATATAATTAAATTTTAACTAGATTTGTCATGCCGTTTCATAATTTTCTTATGTTGGTTCTTTTTATCACGACGCTATCTGTTGTAAATTTATAAAAATATAACCTCTTTAGAACTTGTTATTCCCAATTTAAACCAAGACAAGTAAAAACATATGAAAGGTTTTTGAAAAAATTTGGGGTGTTTAGCGGTTCCAATAGAGTTTTGTGTAAGGCTTGTAATTAGGACTTGCAAAATTCAAGGTTTTAGCATCCCCCCACACTTAAATTACACATTGTCCTCAATGTGTCCTAAAAATAAGTTTTTAGGTTGATTGAATGTGTAAAAAGGTGTGTTAAACAAAAATTTTATGTTATTGGGCATTTGGACACGGCCCCGTGTTAAATGAACACGTCCCCGTGTACAGATTGCCAGTAACGGGAACTTACAGAAGGTGGACACGGGGGCGTGTCGGGTGAACACAGCCCCGTGTTAGACAAAGGTCTGCAACATTTTGACAAACTGCAGATCTGGGCAATGGGCACGCGGCGTGTCGGCTGAGCACGACCCCGTGTGGACAAACTGTAAACACGTAAAACAGGTTTCTGCCTTCGGCTTTGCTGTCCTGGCATTAGTAGCACTAATGTTTAGTGCTCTAAGCCTCGTATGTACCTGTTTAACTAATGAATACCACACCAAACAATAACCAACATCCTAAATTACCAAAGTTCATCATCCACATCACAAGTTAAAAAGAAAAAGAAATGCAGAAAATAAAAAGTGTTAAAGGAAGTAAATTGTTCAACAAATGGCACGCATGCCATGAAATTGTTTTTTTAAGATAAGGGGTTAACCTGTGAGACCTCCAACCGTGTGCTGCTACCTCCAATTCCTCCCGCTCAATCCATGTCCTCGTCTTCATCATCATCACCTCCTCCGTGGCCCGCCATATACTCCCGGATGTTCCCAATGTCATCATGCATGTCGGAGATATTTCTCTCTATCGCTCCGACCCGGGCGTATGTGTTGCTGGCCATGTTGTAGGTGTTCCTGGTGCACATAAGGTTTTGCTGCAATAAATCATGTAAGCTTTGAAAGTTAGGAAAACCGCCTCCTTGAGAGGAGGATTGACCCGGATCACCCTGGTGCTGGTAGTGGTACTGAGGAGGAGGACAGATGTGTGGAGCGTGTAAGACGAGTGCTTCTTGCGGGTTCCATGTCCACCCATCTTCTCTTTTTTCATTAAATGCAGTTTGTCTGCATTAGTTGACCACGCCCCCGTGTCCGCTGGGCACGGCCCCGTGTGCAGAAGCGTATCTGTACTATCAAGATTTGCTTGGATTCTGCGAATCTTAGCGTTGACCACGACCCCGTGTCCGCTGGGCACGCCCCCGTGTTGGGAAATAGAAGCTTCTACAACTTTGTCTTTTCTGCAGACACTTGGGCACGCCCCCGTGTTCAATGAGCACGGGGCGTGTTCAGTCTTCTGATGTCTTGTTTTTGCTTGGAAAGATTCTGTCGAGGGGTCGGGCATGCCACGTTTATTCATTTTCTTGTATTATTGTTAGATTTGGCTGCATTTTTGCTTATTTTGTTCATTTAAGCTCATTTAACCCTAAAAATACAAAAGGAAGACAAAAACACGTTTTTTCCAATATTAGTACTAAAAAAAATTAGTTTTATGCCTCATTTGATGTAATTTATATGTTGTATTTTACACATATCACCGCTAAAGGTACCCGTTTCTTGTAGTGACTGCTAGCGATAATCCAATTGATCCTGTTTAGAGAGCCATTGTTAAGTGATGAATCTTGTCGATTTTTTTTTAACTTTTCTTCCATGAATCATATGAACCATAATTCAAAAAAAAAAAAAAAAACGGCAAGTCAAAATTTTAGTTAATATTTTGATATTTAATAAAACACAAAGTCGCTAATTTAAAAGCCTTGCAAAAGGGACTGGGCTAGTATCTAGTCCTAGAGTCATCGTGCTGCAATATAAAAACTAACAATAAAAAAAACTAATAATATCACATGGTAAAATTTTATTTTCACATGGTAACACCTTTGGTTTCTAACATAAAAGTATATAAGGGTATTTTAGTCATTTTAACAGAAAAATTAATGACAGTTATCCTTAATATTTAATGGTGTTACAAAATCGAAACCATAAAACCTGAATCTGTTAAAAAAAAAAGCTAATACTTAAAGGTGTTATTTTCATAATTAACTCTTTTATTATAAAGTAACAAACTTGATTAGAAAGTATATGTTGTTGACAAAGCCGAAAAATAAAATAATTAAATAAATTTGAAGTGAGATTCTTTTGGAAGGATTTTAATGTATGTTTAACTTTCATTTGTTTGTTTCCCAACTACATGCCAATTACTACTGGTGCAATTCAAGATTCCTACTCCACCAACTCATGCATAAATAGCAAGACCCATGCATAAATTGCTTATATCAATGCATGCATGTGTTGAATTTTCCAAGTGCATTCTGACCATCCATCGGTGCATTCAAATGAAAGCTGCCAAGATACCTACTAAAAACCATGGTTGCAAAAGTCGCTAGGCGCTCCCTAGTCGGTCGACTGGGGAGTTGAGAGTACTCGGCCTAGGCGGAGAGTACACGGGGAGTACTCGGACATGCCAAATTATAAATAAATTAATTTTCAGAAATTAAATATATGTCAAATAACATAAATTTACTAATATTTATAACAAAATACGTGAAATTGATATTCATTCTTTAATATCATAGGCATAGAAATTATATTTTATTTTATTTTAAATCAAACTCGGCCCGAGTTGACATACTAGATCCGATTTTGGCCGATGTTGACCGCATTTTAGTCATTCCGAGTAATTAGTCGGAGTTGAAGAAAGTCGCCTCGGCAACCTACCTTGTAGCGACTACTCGGGGAGTACTCGTCCTTGGAGACCTTATTTTACAACCATGCTAAAAACTATTCACCCGTGACTTAATTCGAACCCACAATCAATTGTTAAAATTGTGGAAGGATTGTTAAGATTTTTATAGGAGTTTTTTGCTTATGGTGATGGTATTTTCCGAACAACTGAAAAAAACTAGTAAAGAAAAACAAATCAAATAAAGTAATAAAAAAAACTAAAAAACAAATCGATTTTTATTGGAAGGATTGTTAAGATTTTTATAGGAGTTTTTTGCTTATGGTGATGGTATTTTCCGAACAACTGAAAAAAACTAATCAAAAAAACTAATCAAATAAAGTAATCAAAAAAACTAAAAAACTAATCGATTTTATGAACAACGAATGAAATTAATCAAATAAAGTAATCAATTTCATGAACAACAAACTCAGAATTAATCAAAAAACTAATTGATTGTATGAACAACTGCAACTAATTGAACAAACTAATTGATTTTATGAAAGAACCACTTAAATCAATAGAAAAAAAAACTAACCGTTTTTATGAAGCTAGACTGAAACTAATCGAGTTTATGAACGACTCAAACTAATCGGAAAACCTAATCTATTTCATGAAGAACAACTGAAAATTAATCAAAAAATTCTATGAACATCGATGAGGAAAAAACCCTAGATGCGAAGACTCTTCAACCAGTCTATGTTTTTCATAACCTGTTCCAACCCGTTCCTTTTTATAATCAGAATCAAGTTGACCCATGAAATATCTCCGTGTTTTAGGGGATGACCCAATTGGACCCGTTAGTTACTAAAAAGAAGCCCAAACCGACCCATTGCAATTTAAAAAAGACCAAAAACGACCCAAATCTGTTAATTCGGGTCAGAATCCCCCCCCCCCCCTCCACCGAAGACTCTTCAACCCGTCTCTATTTTTCATAATCCGTTCCAACCCGTTCCATTTTACAATCAGAACCAAGTTGACCTATGAAATATCTCTATGTTCTAGGGGATGACCCAATTGGACCCGTTAGTTACTAAAAAGAAGCGCAAACCGACCCATTGCAATTTAAAAAAAAAAAAAAAAAAAACCCAAAACGACCCAAATATATTAATTCGGGTCAGAATTGCTCCCCTAGTATTTTGCATGGTTTATAGAGATTTTAAAGGAAACTTTACAAATATAGACAAAGTTTGACTTTCACTTTTCTAAAAAAGACATTGTGTGACAACTCGAAATTTAGAACCTTTATTGTATCCCGATGTAACATGCTTAAACGTGTGACTAGTTAACTTATGTGATTAATGATAAGTGAACCTTTTATGTGATTATGTGTTATGTTTATATGTATGCTTGTGTGTATAGTATGTGTATATGTTTAAGTGAGCCGAGAACCAAGGACCCGACTCGAGACCATGTGGTCTCGAGTGAACGGTGCAACATATGGGCCGGTTGGGCCGTGCACCTCATCCGAAACCCATTAGGGTGCATCATTGTGGAACAAGTATATAATCCTTAGGGATAGCCACACTTGTCATTTTTGGGCAAACAACACACACACACACTCTCCATTCTCCCTCACTAAAACCCTAAGCCACAACATCCTTCTCCTTCTTCTCGGATCAAACCGGTGACACTAGGAGCTCTCGGATCGACTCACACACACACCCGTTTGGAAGCTTCATACTCACCCTTGAAACCCATCAACCGGTTAGTGTCTTTATGATGTTTGTTGTTAAATGATAGTATGAATAACATGATTGAACTAATATAGTTGTATGCTTGATGATGTTTTGTGAATCGGAGTTGTATGATGTGGATAATCGGATAACATGTTTTGGATTTCGGATATGTTACATAATGAGCTCATGATATCTTGTGTTTAAATATGATTCAAACCATTGATTATTGATGTACATGAGTCGTTGTGGGACATGGACAGCTGCGTGCCATGTTAAACTTTGAAACAATTAAACTTATGTTTTGATTTTAAACGTTATGCTTCCGCTTGCAACTTAACTATGTTATGCTTGGACACCAATTGTATTGGTTAAACTTTTATATCTTTTAACTTGCATGTTCAATATGATTGGTGGCTGGATCCTGGTCAGTCACGCCTCCAAGCGGTAGTACTCCGCAGGTGGATTTTGGGGGTGTGACAGATTGGTATCAGAGAAATTGGTTATAGTGAACTTGGTTTTAATAAGGAAAAGGGTTTTATTAAAATCAGACTATAACCTGTACAGTGCTCTACGGTCCACAACGACGCTTCACTCCACATGCAAGGCTCGACATTCTAGGTGATATGATCTGTGTATATATTGCCTACTTGTTAGTTACGTAGTACATTGCTCATGGTGTGCTTGGCTAGTATAACTACTGATTGCTTGAACACATGTGTGCTTACTCACTTCTGTCATCGCATTTTCGCGAACCCCTCTCACTCACGTTCCTCTTGATATGAAGATCATGTCTGGACGCGTAAACATGACACAAGCCCAGTTGACGGCTCTGATTAACGAACGAGTTGCTGCGGCACTGGCAGCTGCACACGCAGGAGGTATATCCTGCAGTCCAAACGCATTCTAGGATCTTTAGATCCTACTCTCGTGAACCAACCTTTGTGTTAAACTCTGTCTTTTCTTTCACCCTCGATAGGTCAACATGTTCAGCCACCTGTGTGCACTTTTAAGACTTTCATGGACTACCGACCAACTACTTTTAGTGGCACTGAAGGAGCAGTAGGACTCCTCCATTGGTTTGAGAAACTAGAATCCGTGTTCGAAATGTGTGAATGCCCTGAGGCGCGCAGGGTGAAGTATGCTACCGGTACTCTTGAGGGTTTAGCCCTCACATGGTGGAACGCTCAGGTCCAAATGCTGGGGTTGGTTGCTGCCAACGCCACCCCATGGGAGAATTTTAAGGAGATGATCAAGGAAGAGTACTGCAGTCGGGATGAGATTCACAAACTGGAGGTAGAATTCTTCAACCTCAAGATGACGGGGTCGGAAATTGAAGCTTATGTGAAAAGGTCGAACGAACTGGCAATTATGTGTCCTACTATGGTGGATCATCCCATCAAACGCATCGAACTATTTCTTCAGGGCTTAGTGCCAGAAATCCAAAGTCATGTGACTTCAGCAAACCTCACCACCATCCAGCAAGTTGTGCAATTGGCTCACCGTCTCACGGATCAGGCGGTGGAGCAGAACAAGTTACCAAAGCGCATAGGTGCGGCAACTACTTCAGGTGCTCTTAGTGACAACAAACGGAAATGGGATGGAACTTCAAGTAAGGGTTCGACTTCTGTTCAGTCCCAGTTTCAGCAGAGAAAGACTGATGACTACAAGAGCCCTAATCAGCAGTCATCTGGTGGTCAAAGTCATGGTGGATACAAAGGGAACCACCCTAAATGCAATCGCTGCAGCCTGCACCACAGTGGGCCATGCACCAGGGGCAACTGTCATCGGTGCAACAAGCCTGGTCACGCTGCAAAGGATTGCAGGAGCTTATACCCCGCAAACCATAATCGCCAACAACAGGCCCCACAGAACCAGCGTCAGCAGCAGCAGGGTGATAACAAAGGGTGCTTTCAGTGTGGAGCTGAGGGCCACTTCAAGAGAGATTGTCCCCAACTGAACAAGAACCAGAACAACAACAACAACAGGGGAATGGTAACAATGGGAACAACAACAACAATGGCGCCAGGGGGCGGGCATTCGTGATTGGCCAAGGTGAAGCAAGGAATGACCCCAATGTTGTGGCGGGTAAGTTCCTTCTCGACGACTTTTATGTTACAGTCTTATTTGATTCGGGTGCCGATACTAGCTACGTGTCACTAAACGTTAGTCAAATGCTTAATCGTATTCCAACACCTTTGAACAACAAGCACACTGTAGAGCTAGCTAATGGTAAGAGTTTAGAAGCCACACACGTAGTCGAGGGTTGTAAACTTGTTCTTGCTAACCAAACCTTCTCCATCGACCTCATCCCTATCGTCTTGGGTAGTTTCGACGTTGTCAATGGGATGGATTGGTTATCCCAACACCGAGCAGAGATTCTTTGCAACGAGAAGATTGTTCGTATTCCTGGTCCTAGTGGTGAACCTCTCATGATTCGTGGCGACAAGAGGAGTGCCGTTGAAAACGTCATCTCCCTTCTTAAGGCCCAGAAGTGCTTGCGAAAGGGCCACACTGCCATTTTGGCTCTCGTTACTGACACCTCGGAGAAAGAGAAGAAGATAGAAGATTTCCCCGTAGTACGCGACTATCACGAGGTATTTCCTGAGGAATTACCTGGTCTCCCGCCACATCGCCAAGCCGAGTTTCAGATTGAACTAGCTCCTGGAGCTGCGCCTATAGCTCGTGCACCTTATCGTTTAGCTCCATCAGAGTTGGAAGAACTCTCTACACAACTACAAGAACTCCTGGATAAGGGTTTTATTCGTCCTAGCTCATCGCCCTGGGGAGCTCCAGTACTATTTGTGAAAAAGAAGGACGGTACCTTCAGAATGTGCATGGACTACCGGGAACTCAACAAGGTGACGGTGAAGAATCGTTATCCTCTACCGCGTATTGACGACTTGTTCGACCAGCTACAAGGGTCGAGCTACTATTCGAATATCGATTTGAGATCGGGTTATCACCAGCTGAGAGTCCGAGAAGAGGACGTCTCCAAAACATCTTTTAGAACGCGTTACGGACACTATGAGTTCTTGGTCATGCCTTTTGGGCTGACAAACGCACCTGCGATTTTCATGGATTTGATGAATCGAGTGTGCAAGCCTTACCTGGACAAGTTCGTTATAGTCTTCATCGACGACATCCTGATCTATTCCAAGAGTCAGGAGGAACACGAGCAGCATCTACGACTTATTCTGGAACTCCTTCGAACAGAACAGCTTTACGCAAAGTTCTCGAAATGCGACTTCTGGCTTCGAGAAGTCCATTTCCTAGGCCACGTGGTAAACAAGGATGGGATTCACGTTGATCCATCCAAGGTAGACTCGATTAAGAACTGGCCTGCACCTCGTACACCAAAGGAAATTCGCTAATTCTTGGGATTGGCAGGTTACTACAGGAGATTCATTAAGGATTTTTCCAAAATCGCACAGCCTCTCACCTCATTAACACAGAAAGGCGTTGTTTATCGATGGGGAAATGCACAGGAATTAGCTTTCCAGCATCTGAAGGATAGACTTTGCAGCGCACCTATCCTTTCACTGCCTGAGGGCACTGACGACTTTGTGGTTTACTGCGACGCATCAATTCAAGGTCTTGGTTGTGTATTGATGCAACGAGATAAAGTTATAGCCTACGCCTCACGCCAACTTAAAGTTCATGAGAAGAACTACACTACACACGATTTAGAGCTGGGAGCTGTTGTTTTTGTACTTAAGATATGGCGACATTACCTATACGGTACCAAGTGCACCATTTATACCGATCATCGGAGTCTCGAGCACATCTTCAAGCAGAAGGAACTGAACATGCGTCAGCGACGATGGGTCGAGTTATTAAACGATTACGAATGTGCAATCAAGTATCATCCGGGCAAAGCCAATGTTGTGGCTGATGCCCTTAGTCGGAAGAACACTACGCCTAGGCGCGTACGAGTTATAGACTGTCGTCGGGTCTATGCAAAAACCTAAAATTACCTATAGACAGGGTAAGTCAGGTATCGAATCCAGAGGAGCATGTGGTCAGTGTAATACCGTTTAATTAGTCTAAACTTACTTTATGAAATTTGCTAGTTTATATATTTTTGTAATTTTTATGAATAAGTATTGTGAAAATGAGAAAACAATGATAGGAACGTGACCACTCCGGGATTCAGATTCTGTAAACACCTAATAATCTAATTATTGTTTATTTAGATGCCACTGATTAAATGGTAAATAAACCAATTACTTATACAAGATCCTAGCATAATACCAATTGATCAGAGAGATATTAACCGCAAGCATAAATAATTATTCAATCAGCAAAGGCACAATTAGATTCAACATAAATACGTCTCTGGTTATCACCAGGATTTGTCTGTCACACAAATTGTATATATGTAAATGCAATTCGGTTAACACCTAATTACAATCTAATTCTCAAACAAACATAACTAAATTAAAAGTGAAATACAAGAATCATCACCCGGAATGTTCACTGGAGGGTTAACCGATCATGGGACTCGTTAAAGTCTCCAATCTTCAGAGAACTTCCCCCATCTCGTTCACCAGCCAAGTCTTGCTAAGGGATGTGTAACTGCCAAAACCCCTCATAAGACACCATCAACATCATAAAAAAACATTCAATGTCATCAGTTACATATGCTCCCCCTATGATGATGTCGATGATGTGATGATATCCTCTATGTGTGATAATGATTTTAATATATGGCCCAAAATATTTAGTCTTGTATCCCACGTGATTTATCAGCCCATGTCTTCATATGCGGCCCAATCCATAACATCCACATATGTCCACTTGCCTCCAAAACAATCATGTGCGGCCCACTAGGGAAGCCCACATGAGCCGCCAATTCTTGTATATGTCCCTTGTATTCACGTGAATGAAAGATGTCACATGATCTGATGATATTGTTGTTTGTCTACTGATGATGATGACTTTATGATAATCCCCACTTTCACTGTGATGTTCCCTTTTCTTAAAATTAGAAAGTGCCATCAAAGAATTCTCATAAAAAATCGGTTTGCATGTGCTTTTTATATGAATGATATTATATGATGGTGATTATTAATTGCCTCCCACATATGCACATGACTCCTTCCTTTCATATCTCTTGTACGTCTAAGCATTATAACTCGACCCGAATGCTCCCTTCACAGCAATTATAAATCTCGAGTGTTCCGCTTCATCTTTAAAAATATTAACTTCCTCGAATTAAGCAATTAACCTGTAAAACCACAATTTCTCGTAATTATCTTATTCACTATACATAACCGTGTAAAATATGGGATATGCACGTAATTAGCTCATTTAAGGGTTGTCCTACGGACCACCCGTCACATCCCCACACTTACCCGTTGCTTGTCCCAAGCAACCCATTCAAAATTATTCAAAAACATACGCGATCAACAAAAACCAAGCAAAAACATGTTATCCTTTTACTAGCCCTTTTCTTAACACCCAAACAACACACCCCTCTCTAAATCTCTCCTCTCGGCTACAAGTAAGCACTAGCATAGATAAGCTAGACACACAAAAGGCAAACGGGCGGCTGCACAACTATAGGCTTGTACCTAAATCGGTCCTCCTCCTACGAGTGTCAAATATGAATGCAAATCAAAGGGGCTTTTAAGGTTGTAACAAGGCTAGGTAAATGGGTAAGACATGGAATATGTATGAAGTAGCGAAGGACTTGCCCGGTCTTTTATTACATAATGAAATAAACAAACAAACAAACTTAAACTTATATACAAGACAACTCAACATTACTTTTTATTTTTCATTGCTTTTTCCATTTTTTTTTTCTTTTTTTTTTTTTCTTTTCTCCTTTTTTTTTTTTTTCTTTTTTCATCACTTTTTTTTTTCTCTAAACATTCAACATAACATCGAACGTATTTACACACTACTAAAATAACTACTAGCACTATAAGACCGGGTTAAGTCGGGTAAATTTTTAGGAAACTAGCTAAGGGGTAACAAACGATAGGCTTTTAGGCACAAAATTGGGCAACTAAATGTCCAAACCCCCGCCCCTCTTGCAACCATGCTCATATATATAATTAATGAGGTCCAACCCCCCAAATCCCACACTCGCACTCACCAAGACGAGGCTACCTAATTGCCCTTATCCTTTTTACATTCACATCAACTAAGGACTCAAACCGTATCAAGGCACAAGTTCTAATGCACCCCCACCCGTCGCCACTCTCATCAAAACAAGTATTATTTATTGACATGTGTGGCTTCAACTCTCACCAAGAACAAAGGGTATTAAGGGTTGCCGGTGCATCATTTGAGGTTGATTCAAAGTGTTCAAATTCTCACATCGTTTTGCTTGATTTAAATTTTTTTTTTTTTTTTTTTTTCAAAACCTCAAAATTTTCCCCTCATCCCCACACTTGGGATACATTGTCCCAATGTATGGTTTTGAGGAAAAGATCGCTTTAACCAAGAACATCAACACTTGCTTATACTCTCAAACCCCAAGTTTCTTTTTGTATTTTTTTTTTTTTTAAACAAAAGCAAACAAACTAACTACCAATATTTCAAAGCTAATGAGCAAATCAAGACTAAGGAAATAGTACATTGACCTGGTGAAATTTGACACAACATATATTGTAAGTGATCCAATTTCCTATCACCACCTTCACCCAAATATCCGCACATCTTCCCCACACTCGAATGTTGCCATAGCCCTGAAACATAGAAAACACTAAAAGTAGTATTGAAAATAAATAAAATAAAAAATATATATATATTTTTGTGGTTTTGTAAATTTTAAATTTTCTCTTTTTTTTTTTTTTTTTAAATCAAATAAACGATATAACACTAAGCGCACTAGCTCCCCGGCAACGGCGCCATTTTTATAGACTGTCGTCGGGTCTATGCAAAAACCTAAAATTACCTATAGACAGGGTAAGTCAGGTATCGAATCCAGAGGAGCATGTGGTCAGTGTAATACCGTTTAATTAGTCTAAACTTACTTTATGAAATTTGCTAGTTTATATATTTTTGTAATTTTTATGAATAAGTATTGTGAAAATGAGAAAACAATGATAGGAACGTGACCACTCCGGGATTCAGATTCTGTAAACACCTAATAATCTAATTATTGTTTATTTGGATGCCACTGATTAAATGGTAAATAAACCAATTACTTATACAAGATCCTAGCATAATACCAATTGATCAGAGAGATATTAACCGCAAGCATAAATAATTATTCAATCAGCAAAGGCACAATTAGATTCAACATAAATACGTCTCTGGTTATCACCAGGATTTGTCTGTCACACAAATTGTATATATGTAAATGCAATTCGGTTAACACCTAATTACAATCTAATTCTCAAACAAACATAACTAAATTAAAAGTGAAATACAAGAATCATCACCCGGAATGTTCACTGGAGGGTTAACCGATCATGGCACTCGTTAAAGTCTCCAATCTTCAGAGAACTTCCCCCATCTCGTTCACCAGCCAAGTCTTGCTAAGGGATGTGTAACTGCCAAAACCCCTCATAAGACACCATCAACATCATAAAAAAACATTCAATGTCATCAGTTACATATGCTCCCCCTATGATGATGTCGATGATGTGATGATATCCTCTATGTGTGATAATGATTTTAATATATGGCCCAAAATATTTAGTCTTGTATCCCACGTGATTTATCAGCCCATGTCTTCATATGCGGCCCAATCCATAACATCCACATATGTCCACTTGCCTCCAAAACAATCATGTGCGGCCCACTAGGGAAGCCCACATGAGCCGCCAATTCTTGTATATGTCCCTTGTATTCATGTGAATGAAAGATGTCACATGATCTGATGATATTGTTGTTTGTCTACTGATGATGATGACTTTATGATAATCCCCACTTTCACTGTGATGTTCCCTTTTCTTAAAATTAGAAAGTGCCATCAAAGAATTCTCATAAAAAATCGGTTTGCATGTGCTTTTTATATGAATGATATTATATGATGGTGATTATTAATTGCCTCCCACATATGCACATGACTCCTTCCTTTCATATCTCTTGTACGTCTAAGCATTATAACTCGACCCGAATGCTCCCTTCACAGCAATTATAAATCTCGAGTGTTCCGCTTCATCTTTAAAAATATTAACTTCCTCGAATTAAGCAATTAACCTGTAAAACCACAATTTCTCGTAATTATCTTATTCACTATACATAACCGTGTAAAATATGGGATATGCACGTAATTAGCTCATTTAAGGGTTGTCCTACGGACCACCCGTCAACGAGCATTGCAGCTCACTATACATTCTAGTCTCCCTTCCCAGATACGAGATGCTCATATAGAAGCATTGAAACCAGAAAACGTCAGGGCTGAAGCCCTACGCGGATCAAGGCAACGCTTAGAACAGAAGGAAGACGGTGCTTACTACGTAACGGAACGCAATTGGGTCCCACTCTATGGCAACCTACGAGAGCTTGTGATGGATGAAGCACACAAGTCTCGCTACTCGGTACATCCTGGTTCGGATAAAATGTACCACGACATCAAAACTACATATTGGTGGCCTAGCTTGAAAGCCCACATAGCAACCTATGTCAGCAAGTGTTTGACTTGTGCGAGAGTCAAGTCTGAATACCAGAAACCATCAGGCCTACTCCAACAACCAGAGATACCTCAATGGAAATGGGAGCAAATTTCCATGGATTTTGTTACTGGCCTACCTAGATCTCAGCGCGGAAACGATACTATTTGGGTGATCGTGGATCGACTTACGAAATCTGCACACTTCCTGGCTATCAAGGAAACGGATAAATTCTCCACTCTTGCAGAAGTATACCTCAAGGAAGTTGTCTCGAGGCACGGGGTGCCCACCTCTATTATCTCGGATCGAGATGCACGTTTCACTTCAGAACTGTGGCAAGCAATGCACAGATCCTTTGGATCACGATTAGATATGAGCACAGCGTATCACCCTCAGACGGACGGGCAGTCCGAGCGCACTATTCAAACCTTAGAAGACATGCTTCGTGCATGTGTAATCGACTTTGGCAGCAGCTGGGAAAAGCATCTGCCACTTGTGGAATTCTCGTATAATAACAGCTACCACACCAGCATTAAAGCTGCTCCGTTTGAGGCATTGTACGGACGTAAATGCCGGTCACCTCTTTGTTGGGCAGAGGTGGGGGATAGTCAGATCACTGGTCCAGAACATGTGGTAGACACAACCGAACAAATCGCTCAAATACGAAAACGCATGGCGGCAGCTCGTGACCGTCAGAAAGTTTACGCCGATAAGGGCAGGAAGCCACTAGAGCTCCAGGTTGGGGAGCGGGTACTACTCAAAGTTTCACCCTGGAGGGGTGTGGTTCGTTTTGGTAAACGAGGCAAACTTAACCCACGATACGTTGGACCTTTCGAAATCATCGAGAAAATAGGCAGGGTGGCCTACAGACTGAACTTACCAGCAGAACTCGGTGCAGTTCACAACGTTTTCCACGTGTCAAATCTGAAGAAGTGTCTGTCAGATGAGACCCACATAGTTCCTCTGAAGGAACTCACTATCGACGAGCAGTTACGATTCGTCGAGGAACCAGTCGAAATCACGGACCGGGATGTTAAGGTCCTCAAGAGCACTAGAATACCTCTCGTTCGAGTTCGTTGGAACTCACGTCGCGGCCCAGAGTTCACCTGGGAGCGCGAAGATCAGATGAAATACAAGTACCCCCAACTGTTCGCAAACAGTACAACCACTACTGAGGCTGAAGCTACGGAATTTCGGGATGAAATTCCAGATCAACGGGGGGTGGATGTGACACCCCGGGAAAACCAGGAAAACCATACAACTTAACTAGCTTACTCAGTGAGTGCTTACCAAATTTCGGGACGAAATTTCTTTCAACTTGGGGATGATGTGACAACTCGAAATTTAGAACCTTTATTGTATCCCGATGTAACATGCTTAAACGTGTGACTAGTTAACTTATGTGATTAATGATAAGTGAACCTTTTATGTGATTATGTGTTATGTTTATATGTATGCTTGTGTGTATAGTATGTGTATATGTTTAAGTGAGCCGAGAACCAAGGACCCGACTCGAGACCATGTGGTCTCGAGTGAACGGTGCAACATATGGGCCGGTTGGGCCGTGCACCTCATCCGAAACCCATTAGGGTGCATCATTGTGGAACAAGTATATAATCCTTAGGGATAGCCGCACTTGTCATTTTTGGGCAAACAACACACACACACACTCTCCATTCTCCCTCACTAAAACCCTAAGCCACAACATCCTTCTCCTTCTTCTCGGATCAAACCGGTGACACTAGGAGCTCTCGGATCGACTCACACACACACCCGTTTGGAAGCTTCATACTCACCCTTGAAACCCATCAACCGGTTAGTGTCTTTATGATGTTTGTTGTTAAATGATAGTATGAATAACATGATTGAACTAATATAGTTGTATGCTTGATGATGTTTTGTGAATCGGAGTTGTATGATGTGGATAATCGGATAACATGTTTTGGATTTCGGATATGTTACATAATGAGCTCATGATATCTTGTGTTTAAATATGATTCAAACCATTGATTATTGATGTACATGAAAACCGGCTTACATATGTGTAGTACCATGATGAATCGGATTAGTGTAGAGTTGATTTTGAGATGATTATGTGATGATTTGAAACCTTTAGATGAGTATGTGCAAGTGTGTTGATTTGTTGTTCATGATTATGTTTGGATTAATGCTAAAAACCTGGAAATATGATGAACAAGTTTGAATAATCAACATGAACATGACTTGAATATATGAAGAACAACTTGAAGATGATATGAATATGTTATGAACATTTGAAATTGCCATGTTTGATCCATTTTTGGTAAGCCATAGACAAGGGAACATGTTAGTGCAATATTACTGGATAGTACATAATATCATGACCATGAAATCTCATTGGCCAAGTACAATGTCGAATTCAGCAAATGTCCCCAGCCGAGAACTTCAGTCTCGACTCGAGACCGGGAGCATGATAACTCGAGACTGCAGTTGCGACTCGGGTTGCGAGTCGAGAACCCATAGTCTCGACTCGAGACCATGAAGCTACAACTCGAGATCACCTCGTGACGACTCGAGACCCACGGTTGCGAGTCCAGTTGCGACTCGAGACCCCCACTTGATCAACACCCAAACATCTTGACTCGAGACCATGATTGCGAGTCCAGTTGCGACTCGAGACCACTTGTCACACCCCAACCAATGGCGGAAACATCGGGATGAGACGAAGTGTGAAGATTGCTCGAGACATCATAACACTATTTGTGACGATAATTAAATAATTCAAATTTCATTGCAAGTGCTAAATTGTTATACAACATTTAAAATAATAATAGCAACATTGATCAAATAACATCACATCCAAAGATAAATTGATTAAAGGTGTGTATCTAGTCCACCCTAAACTTGTTTCATCATTCATTCATACTTCAACTATCAACCTGCAACATGTATTAAAATAGAGTGTCAATGCAAAAGCAAAGGCGAGTATACAAGTTTGTTACGTAGCATAAATAGAATAAAAGCACTCATATCCAATATAAACATTATAAAAATAGTTTCAGCCATGCTAGTATACGCAGTCCAAGTGATAGCCCAAAGTTTCACAATGCGTTTAAGTGTCTCTCCCCAAGTTTAACGGGAGTTTCAAATGATACCCTAACAATACCCCTCGTATCCAACGGGGGAGGTGCATTATTCCTATAGCCTATGCATAGTACTACTAATTGTTAGAGCGGCCCTTCACAAGGATTAAACGTTCACCTAGCACAAGATAAGTATCACAAGTTTCATGTTTCATGCTTAAATGGATAGAGTATGTTTCAAATAAGTTTCAAGTGCCAAGTGTTTTGATATAGAATACATGTTGCACCCAAAGTGTTTAAAAGTAAAAATGGGTTCGAGTATACTCACCTTGATTTCAGGTAAGTCCAAACAAGTGTGCAAGGTGTGAGAGTTCTTGGAAATAAGATTCCACGTCACTCTAATTGATAGAACATGCAACGAATATGGGATATGTATCAACAATGGGTAAAACTGTAATTTGTGTTAACGGGTGACTCGGTTTAGGGCGTTTGAATGGTTTGACTAATTCGGTTTGGGGAAGACTTGGTAACTTGATTAATTTGTGGGGTATTTTATATAAAATACCATATTATACAAATAATGAGTAAAAGTATTATTTGTATATTTTAAACAGATAAATATATAATTTACCTTATAAAAAAAATGTCAAGTGATCAATCTATGTAAAAAGAGAGTTACAACAATGTAGTCCAATTGTTAAATTAATTTATAAAAATTATAAATTAATTTCTGTGTTCCAAAAATATATATATATTCAGAATGACATGATAATTATACAATTAATTATCTATATAATTAATTTAATGCAGGATAATTAGAAATAATCTTTTAATTATCTAACAGGTATAAATCAGATTTAAAATGATGATCTTGGCCAATATATTTATTTCTGAAATAAACAATTACATATTGTTTTAAACATGATAATTATCTAATAATTATCTAAGTAATTAGATTAGATCAGAAATTTAGAAATAACACTTTTAATTACTGAACATAAATATTACTGATTTAAAATAATATTTTGGCCTCTGATTAATTTTGTGTAATTAAAATGAAATTAAAAGGTAAAATATCAGTATTTAAGTTTGTAAGTTTAATTATTCAAAAATAATCTGAAAATACCCAAAATAGTTTCTGGATTTTATAAACTCAGAAATATGTGTATTTTATCATAAAAATATTTTTAGGCAAGGTTTGTATATTTATATAATTAAAACTGTTAAGTTTAACTAAATGATTTATCTGATTTAATTATATAAAATAACCTGTTAATAACCAAACAGTAACATAATTTATATAAACTCAGTATAAAGTGTGTAATATCATAAAAATAATTTCGGACGTAGATTATATAGTTATTAAATTTAAATAAATAAGATTTAGTCATATATTTAAGGTGTAAACACTGTTTTAATTACAAAAATAACAAAATTATGTGAAATATTAATAAAAATAATATTTCTGTAAAGTCAAAGATGTGAAATAATTTCTATAAAAATTTCAATAATCAACTCATTAAAATCAATTTATTATAAATTTTGAAAGATTAATACTGTTTTAATTTATAAAAACAGTTTTATAAATAAGTTTGCATGTTTTATATTTTTATTAAATGTATCAGCATGTAAAGTATTTATGCTAACAATTTCAGGTTTTAAATATTTAAAACCGATTTATTATGAATTAATGAATGAAAACTGTTTTTAATAAAAGAAAACAATTAAACAAAATAACTATTCAGCATCTTCTTCCCCAAAATAGTCAACCGAAGTCAACAGGCCGATTACTATACTGAAACATGATTATTTTCTAATTAAACTTGTAGGAACATTAATTAAGTGTAGGTGTACCGATTGAACGAGAAAAAGGGCTCCGGTAACGATTGAATCGGTCCAGCGACTATGTCCGGCAACTGGTTTTCCGGCGAGCAAGAACAGCGAAGAACAGACGATGATTTCGGAGGTTTAAGTGTGTTTGAAGGTTGATAGAGGTTCGTAGAGGTTCTGGGAATCTTATAACATGTTTAATCGACCAAAAACCGACAGTTAACAGTGGATGATTCCACTTTTGAATTTTATAAAAACTTTCCGAATTCAAAGGCGTCAGGCACGTTATTGAACGAATAAAGAACGTGGGTATGTTGGTCTGACCGAAGAGAATAAACGGGCATGTGTATAGATTAGAGGAAAACTTGTTTGTTTGTGTTTTGGCACGTATCCGGCAACAACAGCGAGTACCGGGTTTGTTTGCAGGTTTTAAAAGTAATTTGCAATTTGGTCCCTGATGTTTAGTACAGACACAAACAAACCCTCGTAACAGTTAACTGGTTAATTAACTGTGTTATGTTTTAAATAAGAAAACCTGTATAAAACCACTAACTCGGTTACACATTCTGGTTAAATCAGTTTCAAAAATTACCACCTTAGTCCCTGGAGTATACTTTCACAATTGACCGAATGGTCCCTGTGGTTTAGTTATAACATGTTCAGTCCCCTGATTATTTAACTAATGGAACTAACTAGGTTAGTTCTTTTTAAATGAAATCCTTTACAATACACTAACTTGGTTAGACTTTTTAGGTTAAATAAGTTTCAGAAATGGCAAGACCAGTCCCTGAGCTATGAGTTTAAAGAAATGTTCAAAAAGGCCCCTATACTTTTAATTCAAAATTTATGTATTTATTTTATTTATAATATAAGTTTCAAGAATGACATTTTAACCCTAAACTTTTAAAAGTTTTAAAAAGTTTATATTTTATTTATAAAACAAGTTTCAAAAATGTCATAAATGACCCTAAACTTTATAGTTTCCAAAAATAGGAATACGAACAATGGTTTCTAAATATGGAAAGTTATGAAAACGCGGGGCGTTACAGTCTCCCCTCCTTTAGGAAATTTCGTCCCGAAATTTATTCAGAATGAATACTTGAAAGGGTTTTGGCAAACAGAAGAGGATTGTTTAAAATTGAGGCCTTGGAGTTTGAGACAACAGAGAAAAATTGAGATATATGGGTGAACGATTGATCTAATAACGATTATGAGTATAAGAATAGCATAAGTATTGGATAGACAAAAGTAGCGTGTTAAGAATGAATTCTCGTCATGGATAATCGGAGATAATGCGTTTGTGAGTTGTTTAAAGTTTGTATTAGGTCCATAAAGGTCTGCAAAACGCTGAATTTCTCATGGCACGTCTTACGAAAATTTGGTAACATGGTGAAAACACTTATATATAGGAAGTACCAACGGCGTATCCACCATGTTTTAACCACATTACGTCCGTTTCGTATTCGGTGTAATGTTACGTTCTGTGTTTTATCATACACAGTAGTACACTCTATGGTTCTCATACGCCTATCGCTATAATCCCGTGTGCACCCGTGATTATATTGATCGTCGCCTGATCCGCATAGCTTGTACTAGTTGTGTACGAATTAGGGTATCCATAATTTAAAAATTAAGAATGTGTACGTGTAAGGATGTAGTATGTAAGCAAGTCCATGCTTAAGTATGTATGGGACCCACGCAAGCGAATCCCTCGGATTACGCTCGCGTGTAGGTGCGAAAAGTATGAGTATAAGCTTAAGTATGAATACGCATGTATGTATGAGCATAAACATGAAACGTGTAAATAGTATATGTACATGCATATGCATAAAATGTATAAGTAGTGTGTGTATGAGTATAAGCATAAAACGTATGAATGTAAGTGTAGGTATGAATATTAAAATTTACGCATATAGTGTATGTTGGGACATCACGGATTTAGGTGTATAAAATCGTTCAAAAGGGTAAGTATGTAAATACGAACGATTATAAATGAAATTGTCGCATTAAAATGACTAAATCGTGTATGATGATACGTGGGTATAGTTGTTTAAACAAAACGTTGAGTTTATCATGTCAAATTAGATTGAGCTTGGTTTGAAAGGTAGAATATAGTTTCTAAATGTGAAGGAACATAAAGTACCCATTGGTTGTGCATAACGTATTTTGTAATAAATGGAATTGCTACTTTTGTTTGAAAAGAGTTTACGTATATTGAAGGTTATCGGTCTCCATGAAGTTCCCTTGCCCACGTGTTTTGAGATATGGTTGACGACTTAAGCGGGTAGAAAAGTTTTCGAAAATAATAAGTTCGCTTCATTTGCACCCAAAACAAGAAATTTTGAATTTTGGAGGTTCTTGTGAAAACGTCGATTCTAAAAATATATATATATTTATCAAATGATTTGTTGTTGTTGAAAATAGTCTTAGGTAAAACGATCTTAGAATATTTATGAGATCCTATATGTAATTGGGAAAGGTTGGTTTGGTTTCAATTAAGAATGGAAGAATGACGATATAATACGAGCATATTTTAGTGATTAAGTCAAAGATGAAGTTCATGGGCAAGAGTTCCATTAGACCGATTAAGTTGATAGGTAGCATTTCGTAAGGTTTGGAAATTTGTGTAGCAAAACGTTTAAGGTAAGATTAAGAATCTCGTGTATAAGAGTTAAGTGAAAATAGGTTGTAGGATAGAAAGTACGCTTGGTAAAACAATGTATTTTGAAAGCGTATACGTATATATTTTGAATAATGATAATTAATTTAGGTATAAAACATGATCGAGTTTGAATAATAAGATATTTTGGTAGAGACGTTTTGGTAACGATCACCTAGGTAAGGGAATCACCCCTAACTCGTTGGTGAGGTCGTTTTTTTTTTTTTTTTTTTTTTTTTTTTTTTTTTTTTTTTTAAAGGGAGTGGAGTTAATCGTCAAGGTAAGGAAATCACTCCTATCTCGAGGATATGTCTCCACTTGTCATTACAAGGAATATGAATTTAAATTACATGAAATCATGTATATGTATAAGTGTATGAAAAAGATTTAGTATGTTGTGTGTGTGAGAGGAAAATATCGAAGGTAAATTCGAATTTGAAAGATTTCATCGTATAAAATAAATAATAGTAACACATGTTTGATTAAAATTCGGATGGTCCCAAAACGGAACGTTGACTAACCAAAGTGGTCGAAAAGTCTTTCGAATTTGAGGAGCATGCTTTGGCCTAATAGGTGAAATACTCTTGCCGACAAGTCGGTTAACGGTATTTACCCTTCCGGTTACTACATGTCCCCAATTCAATTGAAATGCCGAGACTTGGCGGGATTAATGAAAATCAAAGAGTGGAACTAGTCGACAAGGTGCGGGTTTCACCCCTAACTTGGCGATTTAGTATCCTAAGTGTGGTTAGTACTCGTCGGGTCAAAAGTTAATTTCGACACTTTGGCGAGGGTCCACTAGAATTTGAAATTCGAATTTCTCTATCAAGGTGAGGATTTCACTCCTAACTTGGCGGTGAATTCCGCGTAAAAAAAGAAAAGTAGAAGGATTGAGAGTCATTCACCAAATTGTGGGTTTCACGCCTATTTTGGTGAAGTCGTCTCGTTTGTGTGATATGAGTGTTTTCGAGTTCAATAAAATAAAATAAAAATCGAGTAAAATGCCTTGGAAAAAGGCGTATCTTAAAGGAAATAACGAACATGTATAAGTACATAAAAGGCATGTCGAGAATAGCACACAAAAATAGATCAATAAATCAAGTATCGACAAGTGATAAGACAAGTATTAACACATAAGAATAGCATGTCAAGTATTAACACATAAGAATAGCATGTCAAGTATTAACACATAAGAGGCGTTTAAAAAATAGCACATAACGATGTTTCGTAAAAGCAGCATGTGAAGCAAATATAGTCGAAGTTGGTGCTTAACTATAGACTAGGTCAAAAGCATGGCAATTTTCCTAATTCCCTATAGTTATGGCTCTGATACCAATCTGTCACACCCCAACCAATGGCGGAAACATCGGGATGAGACGAAGTGTGAAGATTGCTCGAGACATCATAACACTATTTGTGACGATAATTAAATAATTCAAATTTCATTGCAAGTGCTAAATTGTTATACAACATTTAAAATAATAATAGCAACATTGATCAAATAACATCACATCCAAAGATAAATTGATTAAAGGTGTGTATCTAGTCCACCCTAAACTTGTTTCATCATTCATTCATACTTCAACTATCAACCTGCAACATGTATTAAAATAGAGTGTCAATGCAAAAGCAAAGGCGAGTATACAAGTTTGTTACGTAGCATAAATAGAATAAAAGCACTCATATCCAATATAAACATTATAAAAATAGTTTCAGCCATGCTAGTATACGCAGTCCAAGTGATAGCCCAAAGTTTCACAATGCGTTTAAGTGTCTCTCCCCAAGTTTAACGGGAGTTTCAAATGATACCCTAACAATACCCCTCGTATCCAACGGGGGAGGTGCATTATTCCTATAGCCTATGCATAGTACTACTAATTGTTAGAGCGGCCCTTCACAAGGATTAAACGTTCACCTAGCACAAGATAAGTATCACAAGTTTCATGTTTCATGCTTAAATGGATAGAGTATGTTTCAAATAAGTTTCAAGTGCCAAGTGTTTTGATATAGAATACATGTTGCACCCAAAGTGTTTAAAAGTAAAAATGGGTTCGAGTATACTCACCTTGATTTCAGGTAAGTCCAAACAAGTGTGCAAGGTGTGAGAGTTCTTGGAAATAAGATTCCACGTCACTCTAATTGATAGAACATGCAACGAATATGGGATATGTATCAACAATGGGTAAAACTGTAATTTGTGTTAACGGGTGACTCGGTTTAGGGCGTTTGAATGGTTTGACTAATTCGGTTTGGGGAAGACTTGGTAACTTGATTAATTTGTGGGGTATTTTATATAAAATACCATATTATACAAATAATGAGTAAAAGTATTATTTGTATATTTTAAACAGATAAATATATAATTTACCTTATAAAAAAAATGTCAAGTGATCAATCTATGTAAAAAGAGAGTTACAACAATGTAGTCCAATTGTTAAATTAATTTATAAAAATTATAAATTAATTTCTGTGTTCCAAAAATATATATATATTCAGAATGACATGATAATTATACAATTAATTATCTATATAATTAATTTAATGCAGGATAATTAGAAATAATCTTTTAATTATCTAACAGGTATAAATCAGATTTAAAATGATGATCTTGGCCAATATATTTATTTCTGAAATAAACAATTACATATTGTTTTAAACATGATAATTATCTAATAATTATCTAAGTAATTAGATTAGATCAGAAATTTAGAAATAACACTTTTAATTACTGAACATAAATATTACTGATTTAAAATAATATTTTGGCCTCTGATTAATTTTGTGTAATTAAAATGAAATTAAAAGGTAAAATATCAGTATTTAAGTTTGTAAGTTTAATTATTCAAAAATAATCTGAAAATACCCAAAATAGTTTCTGGATTTTATAAACTCAGAAATATGTGTATTTTATCATAAAAATATTTTTAGGCAAGGTTTGTATATTTATATAATTAAAACTGTTAAGTTTAACTAAATGATTTATCTGATTTAATTATATAAAATAACCTGTTAATAACCAAACAGTAACATAATTTATATAAACTCAGTATAAAGTGTGTAATATCATAAAAATAATTTCGGACGTAGATTATATAGTTATTAAATTTAAATAAATAAGATTTAGTCATATATTTAAGGTGTAAACACTGTTTTAATTACAAAAATAACAAAATTATGTGAAATATTAATAAAAATAATATTTCTGTAAAGTCAAAGATGTGAAATAATTTCTATAAAAATTTCAATAATCAACTCATTAAAATCAATTTATTATAAATTTTGAAAGATTAATACTGTTTTAATTTATAAAAACAGTTTTATAAATAAGTTTGCATGTTTTATATTTTTATTAAATGTATCAGCATGTAAAGTATTTATGCTAACAATTTCAGGTTTTAAATATTTAAAACCGATTTATTATGAATTAATGAATGAAAACTGTTTTTAATAAAAGAAAACAATTAAACAAAATAACTATTCAGCATCTTCTTCCCCAAAATAGTCAACCGAAGTCAACAGGCCGATTACTATACTGAAACATGATTATTTTCTAATTAAACTTGTAGGAACATTAATTAAGTGTAGGTGTACCGATTGAACGAGAAAAAGGGCTCCGGTAACGATTGAATCGGTCCAGCGACTATGTCCGGCAACTGGTTTTCCGGCGAGCAAGAACAGCGAAGAACAGACGATGATTTCGGAGGTTTAAGTGTGTTTGAAGGTTGATAGAGGTTCGTAGAGGTTCTGGGAATCTTATAACATGTTTAATCGACCAAAAACCGACAGTTAACAGTGGATGATTCCACTTTTGAATTTTATAAAAACTTTCCGAATTCAAAGGCGTCAGGCACGTTATTGAACGAATAAAGAACGTGGGTATGTTGGTCTGACCGAAGAGAATAAACGGGCATGTGTATAGATTAGAGGAAAACTTGTTTGTTTGTGTTTTGGCACGTATCCGGCAACAACAGCGAGTACCGGGTTTGTTTGCAGGTTTTAAAAGTAATTTGCAATTTGGTCCCTGATGTTTAGTACAGACACAAACAAACCCTCGTAACAGTTAACTGGTTAATTAACTGTGTTATGTTTTAAATAAGAAAACCTGTATAAAACCACTAACTCGGTTACACATTCTGGTTAAATCAGTTTCAAAAATTACCACCTTAGTCCCTGGAGTATACTTTCACAATTGACCGAATGGTCCCTGTGGTTTAGTTATAACATGTTCAGTCCCCTGATTATTTAACTAATGGAACTAACTAGGTTAGTTCTTTTTAAATGAAATCCTTTACAATACACTAACTTGGTTAGACTTTTTAGGTTAAATAAGTTTCAGAAATGGCAAGACCAGTCCCTGAGCTATGAGTTTAAAGAAATGTTCAAAAAGGCCCCTATACTTTTAATTCAAAATTTATGTATTTATTTTATTTATAATATAAGTTTCAAGAATGACATTTTAACCCTAAACTTTTAAAAGTTTTAAAAAGTTTATATTTTATTTATAAAACAAGTTTCAAAAATGTCATAAATGACCCTAAACTTTATAGTTTCCAAAAATAGGAATACGAACAATGGTTTCTAAATATGGAAAGTTATGAAAACGCGGGGCGTTACACCACTGCATGCATGACCCGAGACCACTGCATGCATGACCCGAGACCACCCTAGTTGCGACTCGAAATCTTGTGGACTACAACTCGAGACCGCACTGTCTCGATAAGAGACCGCACAGTCTCGACTCGAGACTATATGCATGTACACGCTGAATTGGACTTGCATAATCACGGGCTTGGGTGATTGGGCCGGACTTTTGGGCCTAATGCATAGACCTTATACGTTACTGATTGAACATGAATGTTGATGGATTGCCATGAATGATACTTGAATGCAATGTGCTAGAAACATACGTGTACTGCTTGAATACGAACCTGATTGTATGATACGACTATGATAGGACGTGAGTGACCATAACATTGCTTGATTGACTTTTCTGTGTATCTACCGAGCAAACCAAGGTGAGTTCACACCCTCTACAAAGCATGGGATTCCCAGGGATCGGGAATTGGGGTTAAGGAACAAGGGTTCCTCGTCCTCCTTGGGTAGGACAGCATCGGTTCAGGAATGTAATTCCTCGTCCTCATGGGCAGATAACTCGTACTAGACCAAAACTCTATCACGAAGTCCCTCCTTTTATATCGACTTAATCGCCGGGCCAATGGCGAGCGGGTCATTAGTTAGATAGCGCTATTTAGGTCTGACAAACCTCACACCGTGCCGCAGAGGACGGGCGTGAACTAATGGATCTGGGGCACGTCAATGATGATAGACATTGACAGTTTCAGGGCACATAAACATGACTACAGTCAGCAGTCGATATGGTAACGAGTCTAGTGTATACATGGGGTAGCCCCCACGGCCGAAATGCCAGATAACTAACACGGGGTAGCCCCCACGGCTGGATTGCCAGAGTAACCGGGAATAAACAAGTCACGTTTTTAACTATGGGGTAACCCCCACGGCAGGATGCCAGATAAAGGAAACTGTTTTTGAAACAACTTAAAACGAACACCCAACCGTGAACTCACTCAACTTGTTGTTGACTCGTTACTACATGCTTTGCAGGACAATAGGTACTTAGCTGGAACTTGCATGGAAGAGAGTCGTTGTGGGACATGGACAGCTGCGTGCCATGTTAAACTTTGAAACAATTAAACTTATGTTTTGATTTTAAACGTTATGCTTCCGCTTGCAACTTAACTATGTTATGCTTGGACACCAATTGTATTGGTTAAACTTTTATATCTTTTAACTTGCATGTTCAATATGATTGGTGGCTGGATCCTGGTCAGTCACGCCTCCAAGCGGTAGTACTCCGCAGGTGGATTTTGGGGGTGTGACACATTGGCTGCCGAATTCGGCTTAGCCAACGGTTTTTTCAAACTTGGCCGGAATTTTTTCAACCCAAAATTTGCAAGCTTATCACGCGTTTAAAACTCAATGACTAATTTAATAACATGATTGGTCAACTGTCTATTTTTGCAATTTTTCCTTACCTAGGCATCAAACGAATCGAACGAACACAAAAAAACCTTATTGGTGTTCGTTTGTTAAGATATGTATGTGTTTACGAGCTGTTCATTAACGTTTACCGAACGAGATTTTATGTTTGTGTTTGTTTGTTAAGAAATTGAAGTTGTTCGTGTTCGTTTTCATTAGCTTAGTATTAATTTAAAACTAACAAAATATTACATTATTAAAAATTTTAATATTTTGATAACTGTACCGATATAACTGGAACCAGTACTGGTATTTGTAATATAAGTCTGTAATCTATTACTATAGTATTTAATTTTGCTTTTTTAATAGTTTGTGTTCGTTAACTTTAAAAAAAAATCTGAACACACGATTGTGTGTAATTTTGTTTGCTAGGCATTTCAGTTAAAAATTGCATTCAAAATAGTGTATATTTTTTGGTATCTTAATTTATGCGAGTGCCTCTACCATTGCGAACTAATTCCAACCGTGCAATATCAGTACCGGTATTGGTATTACTACAACCGGTATTGACACATGTTATTTTGGTTTTTGATTGATGTAAAATACGTGTCAATATCTTTTTGGATATATCAAGATTTTATTTTTTGAGAATTTCTATTTCAGTTGCTGGTAACGTAAAAAAACCGAATTGATACAGACCGAATTCCCGTTACATAGTGTGAGGCATCTCACTGGTTTAATAAAAACCAATACCATTTTGATATTTCCATTAATATTCCATAAAATAGAGAAACCTCAAATAACCATTTTACTTCATTCTAAATTAAATGCTCCTGTTCCACTAGAGCACGGTCTTACCGAACTATCACGGGCGCTTTTGCTTTTCAAGTCACTTGACAAAACAAATAAGATATAAATAATATAATGAACTATTTTATTTAGTTTTTATATATGCTAAGGAAATACGTTTTACATGGATACAAAATACATAATACGTATATATACATGGTTAACCTACTGTCACACTTTAAATTCCTCCCACCACACTTGCCATCTCCCTCGTTCAAACTTGTTTGAACAACACACTACCAAATTGGTTGCCTTTCTTTCTTTCTCCAACATCTATCACATTGATTGTTTTCTGATCTTCGTAACCACATACGGTTTTAGCGTTTGGACCGGCCTCGCAACCTACAAACCTATGCCATGAAAGTGTGTGCGCGCGGGAGCTTCTTTTGTTACAAGATTCCATGGCTGTTCTATCTTCCATTCATTGTTGGAATCGGTGATCTCGGAAATTTTAGGTAAAATCTCATTCCCTTTATCCTAATCATTATTTACTTATATTCTTTGTTATTGCTTTGTCATGCCATTTTTTTAAGAGTAGCACATATCATCACTAAAACTCTTTTTGTTGTGTATACCCGTTGTGTTTAAATAGTCTTAAGTAGAAAAGTTTACGTAGCTGGATTTTCATTCTTCTATGAGTTCAACCATATAAAATGGATATATAACAATCTGAGAATGCGCACCCAACATTAATCCAATTTTCGAACGAATTAAAAAAACTCTATAATCATGTCTTAGTTGACATGAATCTTGTTTCTTAGTAGTGGAGTTGTCACCTGTGTTCAGTGGTGGATTTAAAGGGTTAGTAGGGTGGGCACAGACCCACCGTACACATCGGCGGACGATCCCCTACATTGTCCTTCACCGAGAGCCTTTTATAGAGGATGGCCCTGTAATTGACCAGAGAACATATGCGTTTTTTCGGTCATATACATTTTTCAGTTCTTTAGTGGATGAACTTTTAACAATGGTGATAAGAGGAAGAAGGAAAAGAAGATGACTTAGATTTTAGAAAGGGTGATACTATTTACACCCCCCTATTTACTAATTACACCCCTTATCAAAAACATTACATCCATCAATCATTTGCTTTTTGTTTTTAGTCTTTTTGTTGTCTTTTTTTATTATATTTTATTGTCTTTTTTGTCTTTATTATTATTATTATTATTTACTATTAGTAATGAATTATTATTATTATTATTATTATTAAGCTTATTACTTAGACCACCCGTAGTGGGGCGGTATTTAAAAAAAAAATTTGAAAAAAAATGCCGTAAAACGCCCCCACCCCATTACACTAGGCGTGTTTAGGCGTTTTTTTTGAAAAAAAAATGTTGTTGGCGTTTTAAATAAAACGCTGAAGGTTACAAAGGTTTGAGTATGAAATGTTTGACTGGCCAATGGGAGTGGTCCAAGTGTAATTTTTTTTATCTATGTTTCGTGTACCATGTTTCATGTCCCACAATTTTTTTTTTTTTTTTTATCTATGTTTCGTGTCCAAGGTTTCATGTCCCACAAATTTTTTTTTATCTATGTTTCGTGTACCAAGTGTAATTCAAAGACATCTTTTTTATTTTTTTACCTATTAGGTAAAAAGGAGAGCATATTATTGGTGCATAATATAATAATGAAAATCAAAGACACCATATTTTTTTTTTGAACGGCCAACTCAAAGACACCATATTATTGGTGCATTATATAATAAAAATGAGAGCATATTATTGGTGCATAATATAATAATCAAAGACATCATATTATTGGTGCATTCACTTCAGTTTCATAATTCTCATATTATCGGTGCATTGTAAACTGCCAAGTTCCTGGTGAACCAAGTCCGTTCATGACACAAGATACAGACGGACAAGGTTTTTTTGCCAACCTTTTAAACACACCGGGATATGATTTCATGAGGTTGAACCAAGATATTGTCGGACAAAGTTCTTTCGCCAACTCTACAAGTGCGCCAGGCTATGACTTCATGGGGTTGAACCAAGATCAAGCATCACAGGTGATACACAACTATATTCATCTAATTCCAAAAATCTTCCATGCGTATGTTACACGCATACATAACGTGTTAGGTGATGGAAATTGTGGGTTTCGGGCGACAGCTTCTGCTCTCGGGTACGGTGAAGATGAATGGTTATTTATCCGGAGGTCACTGATGGAAGAGCTACCCGAGTTTAGAAATAAGTACACTAAGGCTTTCTTAGGCTCATTTGAAGATGTGTTAACGTCCTTGGATTGGTCAGGATCGGGGGTTGCACCAGGAAAACACTGGATGATTATGCCAGAGACAGGATTCTTGATTGCGAACAAATTTAATGTATAGATTAAACCTCGTTATGTAAATTATTAAACCTCGATAATAATTTTGTAAAAAAGTACTTATTTTTATATAGTTTTTGTTACAGCTATAAATATAATTTGATAAATTATAACAATAAAAACTAATAACAAATAATATATCATTACTAATAATAATAATAATAATAATAATAATAATAATAATAATAATACTAACTAAATAAATAATAAATAACTAATAATTAAATAAAAGAATAAAAAAAAGACAACAAAAAGACAAAAAAGACTAAAAACAAAAAGCAAATGATTGATGGATGTGATGTTTTTTATAGAGGGTGTAATTAGTAAATAGGGGGGGTGTAAATAGAATGAGCCTTTAGAAAAAGTAAAAAATACCTAGTTTAAACCTATTATTTTTAGCTTTTTATGTCCTTCTCTCTCTAGTGACAAAAAACGGCAGCCCACACCAACATTCAATACCCAAATTAATTTTTACAAATTTCAAATGCTTATTAATAGTTTCTAGATATATATTTTTATGATGAATAATAATATCTATCTTTTTTATTTGTTTAGACGTATAGCATTGTTTACAGTACTTATTAATTATTTATTTATTTATCCTTTTTATAACTAATTTTCTTATTTTATAATTTATAATATATATTATACTAGGACTACCAGTAAAATCATTACAAATATTAATACTACTATTCATGTTTTTATCTTTTATATATATTAACCAACTTAAAAATGATTAATATATTTGTTTGTTTTATTTAACCTGACTCGTTTTTTTACTGTTCACCGGGGATTTCTTAAAGGTTTGGCCAACTTAATCAAGGGGAAGAGCAAAAAGGATCATTAAATCCTTTATTTATTTATTTGTATTTCTTTAATGTTCAATCAAGTCCCTGCGTGGACATCTATTTCTGTATTCAGTCCCTGCGAGGACTTGTATTTCCAGTTTAGCCCCTGCGTGGGCATGTCATTTCAGTTTAGCCCCTGCGTGGGCAGTTTATTTCTGTTATGTCTCGTTTAGCGGTTACTCCACCGCCACCACCACCAGTGCAGCAACCGCCTCCGGAGCCACCGAGGCGTAGGAGATCAACCGTACGGATGTCCGTGCGAGGGGGAGTCCGTATCAGCACCCCTCAGCATTCAAGTGGCAGTCATTACCCGCCACTATACGAAGACCCACAAATGGGTGGGCCTTCGAACCCTGTTTCTGAGGTCGAGTCTGCGCAAGTCGCACCGCCACCGGCGGGTTACGATAACCTAATCCCTACATACGCCGGTGTAGCGGCGTATAACCCATTCGAGCAGCCAGCCCATACTAACTACAACTACGCCGAAGTTGACCCATACCTTGCGGTAGCAAACTAGAATGTTTTTCATCCCGATGGGCCCTTTGGAGTCCCATATCAGGCTGGGTATCAACCCTATGGGTATCAATACCCGTCACCTCCTCAACCTCCGCAGCATCAGCAGCCCCCGCAGCCGCCACTGTTATCGCCGCCACAGCAACAGGAGATTCTACAAAGGTTGAGCCAGGTGGAACGGGATGTTCGAGAAGAGCGTAGAAACAACCGGGGATTTCTTAAAGGTTTAGCCAGCTTAATCAAGGGGAAGAGTAAAAAGTATCATTAAATCCTTTATTTATGTATTTGTATTTCTTTAATGTTCAATCAAGTCCCTGCGTGGACATCTATTTCTGTATTCAGTCCATGCGAGGACTTGTATTTCCAGTTTAGCCCCTGCGTGGGCATGTCATTTCTGTTTAGCCCCTGCGTGGGCAGGTTATTTCTGTTAAGTTCCGTTTAGGGCAATATGTACTCTTTTTAAATTTTAGTGGCATGTTATCATTTAAATTTTATTTTGTCATTAAATGCATAAATGTAATATGTATGAAATAAATAAATAAATCTAAAATATGTCATTCCTTTTATAAGATCTGCCTTTAAATATTAAATAAGAATCTTAAAGGATATAACCTAGCCTGCATGTCATTATAAGACCCGACCATGATGGTAAAACCTGTTTAAAAAGATTCAAATCCTTGTTTAACATCTGAAAACATGTTAACATTCTTGGCTAATGTGATTCGTAAAATCACACGTGTCATCCTTATGTTGGATTATTCCAATTCCTTCCTTATTATTTAAACATCCAATTGTGATGTAATGCCTACGGGCCATAATCATTGTCATATAAGACAAAAGACAGTTGTAGCCTATAACTCCCTGTCAAGAATGGGTAATGAACTATGATTCAAGCCTTAGTACCTCGATCCTATAAGATCTTGACTTAAAATTTGAATGCGTCCATGTGACTTGGCCTTTTGTGCAATTATTATATTTAATTATAACTAAGGGTTATTAATGAAAAATCCTGAATGAAATACTTAACAAATTAACCAATATGGTTCTTTAATACCATGGTTAATAAGTTAATAAGATGACAAATCTATTATAAACCTCTAAGAAATCATTGTCATCATTTTATGTAGCGATCAAGCTACATGGCAGAGTCTGAAGAAGTCAACAGTCATCCAAGGGAGAATCATGATACTACTAGGATCAACGTAACTGGTGCGGAACTTCAAGCATTGATTGATAATACTGTTACCAAGGCCATAGATAGGCAGTTTAATGAGTCAAGTGGTACTCGAAGCAATACCTCATCTGTACCCCATTCTAAACCTAAGACTCACTCTGAGGCACATAGTAAGCCACCCCCTAAACATAATGGATCAAGGAGGGATGACGATCATCACTCCTCAAATCAGCATAGTGTTTCGTCGAAGAAGATTGAGCTCAAACAAGAACCACGTGGTAAGTCATGTACATATAAGTATTTCGTCTCCTGCAAGCCTAGAGACTTCACAGGGGAGAAAGGATCCATCGATTGTATGACTTGGCTCGATGAAATGGACACTATGGTTGATATCAGTGGTTGCGCTGATAGGGACGTTGTGAAGTTTGTATCTCAGTCATTTAAAGGAGAAGCGCTAGCTTGGTGGAGGTCTCTGATCCAAGCTACTGGAAAAGTCCATTTGTATGGCATGTCTTGGGAGCAGTTTGTTACTCTCATCAACGAAAATTACTGCCCTCAACATGAGGTTGAGAAGATCGAGACCGACTTCCTGACATTAGTTATGAAGAATTTAGATTATCAGGCGTACCTTACGAGTTTTAATACCATGCCTCGATTAGTTCCATATTTGGTGACACCGGAACCAAAACGGATAGCCCGTTTCATTGGGGGTTTAGCCCCAGAGATCAAAGCCAGTGTAAAGGCATCTCGACCGACTACCTTTAGATCTGTAGCCGATCTGGCACTATCGCTTACCCTCGATGCGGTCGGGCAGAGATCGCTGAGAAATTCTGATATTGTGAAGAGGAAACGTGAGGATGAAAGCTCACACCGATCAGGCAAGAAACACAAAGGGAACTCTGTTCACAAGAATAGTTTCGGGTTTAGAAAAGATGATCAGCAGTCGGGAGAAAAGCCCCAAGTGTAAGGTGTGTAAGAAACGTCATCTGGGAAGGTGCAGATACGACTCAAAATCCCATTCACAGCCGAGAGCTTGTGGGATTTGTAAGTCAAATGAGCACAAGACGATAGAGTGCAAGAAGATATAAGATGCAACGTGATATAACTGTAATGAAAAAGGGCACATCAAGTCCAACTGCCCAAAGTATGCCAAGAAACCCGAGGAAGGGAAAAAGACAAATGCTAGGGTCTTTCAGATGAATGCACGAGAAGCGGTGCAGGATGATAACGTGATCACAGGTACCTTTCTTATCAATGATATCTATGCAAGGGTATTATTTGATTCGGGTACGGATAAGTCATTTGTAGATGATAAGTTTAGTAAGTTGTTAAATTTGCCTGTCAAAGCCCTAAGCATGAAATATGAAGTAGAGTTGGCCGATGGTACCTTAGAAACTGCCTCAACTGTGTTAGATGGATGTTTTATATCCATTAGGAACCACTCCTTTCCGTTATCCTTACTTCCTTTAAAATTAGCTGGTTTCGACATAGTGATAGGCATGGATTGATTATCTCATAACCAAGCCCAGATTGTTTGTGACAAGAAACAAGTAGTGATCAAGACTCCGTATGGTGAGCCACTTACCATACAGGGGGACACTCAGTATGGGTTGCCTAGGCAAGTGTCTATGCTTAAGGCATCAAGATGTATGAAGAAAGGATGTGTCATATATATGGCACAAGTAACTATCGATGAACCAAAACCCAAGGTTGAAGACATCCCTGTCATCTCTGAATATCCAGAAGTATTCCCTGAAGAACTACCTGGTTTACCCCCAGATAGGCAAGTGGAGTTCAGAATCGACATTATACCTGGAGCAGCACCTATTGCAAGAGCACCTTACAGGTTAGCACCAACAGAGATGAAAGAGTTGAGAACTCAACTGGATGATTTATTGGCAAAGGGATTTATTAGACCTAGCTCATCTCCCTGGGGAGCACCGATCCTGTTTGTAAAGAAGAAGGATGGATCGATGCGTCTATGCATCGATTATCGTGAGCTTAACAAGGTCACTATCAAGAACATATATCCATTGCCCAGGATCGACGATCTGTTCGATCAACTACAAGGGGCAAGTTACTTCTCCAAGATTGACTTAAGGTAAGGATATCATCAGCTGAAGGTTAGAGATGAAGATGTGCACAAGACTGCATTCAGAACTCGATATGGTCACTACGAGTTCTTAGTGATGCCTTTCGGGCTCACTAATGCACCAGCAGCGTTCATGGACCTCATGAATCGCGTTTGCAAACCCTACTTGGACAAGTTTGTCATTGTCTTCATTGATGACATTCTTATTTATTCGAAAAATCAGGCTGATCATGAGAAGCATCTTCGCTGTATTCTTAAACTTCTTCAACAAGAAAAGCTCTACGCCAAGTTTTCAAAGTGTGAATTTTGGCTTCGTAAAGTCCAATTCCTTGGACATATGGTTAGTGAGCATGGTATCCAGGTGGATCCCGCTAAGATTGAAGCTATCATGAATTGGCAAGAGCCGAAGACGCCCACAGAGATTCACAGCTTCTTAGGCCTGGCAGGATACTACAGGCGTTTTATTGAGAATTTCTCAAGGATTGCAGCACCCCTAACTTCGTTGACTAGAAAGAATATTAAGTTTGGTTGGGGTCCTAAGCAACAAGAATCCTTCGATATTCTTAAAAAAAAGTTAAGCAATGCCCCTGTGTTAACATTGCCTGAAGGGATTGAAGAATTTATGGTTTTCTGCGACGCATCGCACACTGGCATGGGATGTGTGCTAATGCAGAAAGGTAAAGTTATTGCATACGCTTCCCGACAATTAAAAGTGCACGACAAGAATTACACCACCCACGATTTGGAGTTGGGTGCCGTTGTGCTTGCACTAAAACTTTGGAGGCATTATTTATATGGTAGCAAGTGTGTGATCTATTCTGGTCACAAGAGCCTTCAACATCTGTTTAATCAGAAGGATCTGAACATGAGGCAACGACGATGGATGGAGACACTGAATGATTATGATTGTGAAATCCGATACCATCCAGGTAAGGCGAATGTGGTCACCGATGCTTTGAGCAGAAAGGAAAGGGTTAAGCCCATTAGAATCAATGCCAAGAGCATTGAATTAAAGAACAGTTTGAATGAAAGATTGTTAGCCGCTCAGAAGGAAGCCGTATTAGAAGCTAACTATCCAAATGAAAAGCTGGGAGTCATTGCAGAACAGTTATCATATGGTAAGGATGGAATCCTAAGATTGAATGGACGGATATGGGTTCTAATCTATGGAGGACTTAGAGAAGTGATCCTTCAGGAAGCCCATAGTTCCAAGTATTCTGTTCATGCTGGCTGTGACAAGATGTACCAGGATTTGAAGGCAAATTATTGGTGGATAGGCTTGAAGAAGTCTATAGCTACTTATGTAGCCAAATGTTTGACGTGCGCGCAAGTTAAAGCTGAACACCAAAAGCCGTCAGGTTTGCTACAACAGCCTGAACTTCCCACCTGGAAGTGGGAAATGGTAACTATGGATTTCATTACTAAGTTACCAAAGACAAGGCGAGGAAATGATAATATTTGGGTTATAGTGGATAGATTGACTAAGTCAGCCCACTTCTTACCTATTAAGGAAACACACAGCTCAGATAAGTTAGCTCAGCTGTACGTGGATGAGATTGTATCTCTCCACGGGGTACCAGTGTGTATTATCTCTGATAGAGATACAAGATACACATCGCACTTTTGGAAAAGTTTTCAGCAATCGTTAGGTACTCGATTAAACTTCAGCACTGCATATCATCCTCAGACGGATGGCCAAAGCGAGCGCACAATTCAAACACTGGAGGATATGTTAAGAGCTTGTGTTATTGATCTAGGTGGAAGTTGGGATGATCATCTTCCATTAATCGAATTTTCATACAATAATAGCTATCATTCGAGCATCCAAGCTGCACCATTTGAAGCCTTGTATGGAAGGAAGTGCAGGACGCCCGTTTGCTGGGCAGAAGTTGGAGATGTCCAACTAACAGGACCTGATATAGTCCTGGAGACGACAGATAAGATTGTACAGATACGAGATCGTCTCAAAGCTGCCAGAGATAGGCAGAAAAGCTACGCAGATAAAAGGCGTAAACCTCTAAAGTTTGAGGTTGGTGACAAAGTGTTACTGAAGGTATCACCCTGGAAAGGGGTAATGCGATTTGGCAAGAAAGGCAAGCTAAGCCCAAGATACATAGGACCATTCGAGATCATCGAATGTGTCGGAACAGTGGCTTATAAGTTAAACCTGCCTGAAGAGCTGTGTGGTATTCATAATGTATTCCACATCTGCAATCTGAAGAAATGTCTAGCTGATGAATCACTAGTCATACCACATACGGATGTGCACATAGATGAGAGCCTGAAGTTTGTTGAGAAACCTTTCTCGATCGAGGATCGACAGGTTAAGAAGTTTCGAAGGAAGCAGGTACCAATTGTAAAGGTTAAATGGGATGCCCGTAGAGGTCCCGAGTACACGTGGGAGGTAGAGTTCACAATGAAAGAGAAATACGCTCATTTATTTCTGTAAATCTCGAGGTCGAGATTTCTTTTAAGGGGGTGAGGATGTAACACCTCGTAAAATCATGACCAATATAACGAAGACACGTGTCATGAGCTTTAAACGTGTAATGAATTGAATATGAGGGACTAAAGTTGACAAACAAAGAAAGTATGTGTGTAAAAAGACTCAAAGTGTCAACATTGGATAATTATACCTTTCAACAACCCTACACGATGTTTATACCCTTAAACGAATGAATTATGGATCATATGAAGCCGTTTGTGGAAAAAAGTGAGAGTTTACAAACCGCAAGGGTTAAATGTGTCAACATGTTTAATTTATACCTCTGAGTGACCTTTTAACGAACCCGAAGCTTTGTAACGATTAATTATGCTCACTAGAATAAGTGATAAAAATTTCACAAGGTTTCGATTTCGTATGAGAAAGTTATGCTAACATTCGTAAGTGACGGGTTAAAAGCATCAACGTTGAAATTCAGGACTTTTCAGGTGATCGTAAAGCTAACCAAGGACTTAACAAAGTTTGTTTATAACTTAGGGTCCTTAAAAATCAAGTTGGAGGGTTAAAAGGGCAAAATAATAAGTTAAAACAACTATTAGAAGGACCAGGGACCTAAAATGCAAATCTGGCAAACTTGTGACCGGAGTCTGGGAGCCATACTGGTCGCGTAAGACCTTAAGGTCTCTTACGCGGGCCGCCTAAAACCTGCCAGCTCCATTTCTTTGGACAGATGCCTGTATCAGCTGTTACACTGCCTCTCAAAGCCTGTTTCTCGATTCCAGGGGCTGAATCAACGGGTTTTCATGCATAGGGACACCTGTAATGATCAGGAATCATCCCATAGACTTGTTTGACATGATCTTGTAAGATTAAAATCCCTATATAAGCACACCATATTGCAACATTTTTGCATGCCTTTGAAAATCATTCAAGACTCTTCTCTGGAGCTCTCTGGTCATCAAACAAGTTTCCTTAAGTTCCAAAATCGTGCTTAGGACCTTTGTAAGCTTCCTCAACCTCTCTAAATTCAATTTTATTAGTTTAATCGCCTAAAGTTAAACCCATCGTAATTAAGGTTTGACTTAGTGATTAATCACTAATGGTCCAGTCAATTCTCAAATTAAAAGTACCTATGAGTTGGTAATTATGTGGGTAATAAACCCTTAAAAAGGCACCCTCTGATTCCCACTCTAACTAGGTCAATTGTCGGGTCAAACTTGATTATAAAAAGTCAACAGAAAGCTAATTTTCAAATAAACACATAATTAACAATGTAGAAGCCATGGAACCTATTTTATCACTTGTATAACTTAGTAATTAATGTAAGAACATGTCTAAGCATGTTCAACCCGACAATTTTCAGTTTAAGCTCGGTTCGGAACCGAAAGTCGCAAAATTAGACTTTTGCTTTGACTTTCAGTTCTGACCCAATGTAGCATATTATAGAAATGCCTTAGAGCTCTATTAGGACCAGGTTATAGGTTAGTGTAACCCTCTGAGGTTATACAACCTGGTTCCTTAGTTATCCGATTCATTTGCATGTTTCCGTTATATGCCTAAATGTTGACCATTATGCCCTTTTGACCTTAAAACGAGATTTTTGAAAATGTGAGAGGACAAAAACCTTTATTACTGATTTATAAACTTGTCCTAAAAATTTGACATCAGTTTGAGGTCTAGATTAGGAGTTATGCTCAATATCGTAATTAAGAAGCTTTTTATTAATTAAATGGCGTAATTAGCATGAAGCCTATCTAAACCCAAATTTTGACACCAAACCTTTTACCCACTGATGTAAAATAATATTTTGGGATTTTTGAATATTTTTATTTATTTTTAAACTGAGCATAACATAGGGTTCTTGCTTTAATTCGGTAATTGTCGGTTATGCCCTTTTCTTGAATAAAATGAGTTTTACATAATATTTTGATACCAAACTTTTTGCTACTGATTTTATATAATAAATAAAATATTTTGAACTTTATAAACTGATCAAAAACTCAGATTTCCTATTTAAACCCGAAGATCGCTTAAAACCGACTTTTACGCGTTTTAAGCGCATAGTATGGGTTAAAACTAATTTCGGTATATAAAACTTAATACCTACTGATGTTTTAAGTAAATCTTTATAATTAAACAGTAAGCAAAAGTTTTGAACTCAGAATTCTAATTTTGACCTTTAAAGCTTATGTGAAATTACCAAAATGCCCCTACGGTGCATAGTTTGGTTATAAAAGGTAAATTTCACATATATGCAATACCCTACTGTTATGACTTATAAAAATAAATATTTTTACTGAATATATGAGACCTGAAACTCAGATAAATATTTAAACTCTTTTATAAGCTTTAAAATGACCAAAATACCCCTTCGGGGCATAATTTGAGTTTAAATCCATTTTGGGCATAATGGAAGGTATCCTACTGATATCACAACATATTTAAGGCATATTAACTTAGGAAACCTATATATGACTCTTGTGGTTACCCGTTATGCATTTTCGCGTTCGGTACGGTTTATGTAACTAGTTTGCATAAATTAGCCGAAACGGGTCAAACCTTATCATTTTTATCTCAAAATCCAGAATGTGTTTAGTTTACCCATATTATACAAGTATACAAACTTGTCGGGTCTAAACCACATTCTATTCCGGTCTTCGCTTAATGATGCGTTTCGAACCGTGTATCTTCCTTTAAAAACTAACCGGTCTAAGTTTAGACTTAATTAAGACCCGTTAGGAATCTAATAGGTTATTAAAACCTTCGTTCCAGATTAGGAGACCAGTAAAAGATACTTGCACTCGCTGATTGTGATATATACTTGCTCAGGTAAATACTTTTAACTTATTTTCCCTTATACGGGCTTGGGGTACGGTATATAAAATACCGCTTGGTCAGGCATTGAATTATTAATCATATAAAGGTTAATTTATTGAGATGACCCGTTTAAACTGTTATGTTTGCTTAAAGCCTTTGGGGGGTTAATGACCATGTCCTGGATATCCTTGGCATCATTCATTGAAATGGCCACGACCTAAGCACGGGGTGTAGACATACACCTGCCAGTGCATAAATATAAAAAGGTATAACCGACGGTTCAAGAATAACTCACCGCGGGATTATATCATGTGGTGTGTCTATTAATCTTTAACCCGGTGTTCAGCCCGGGCTACTGAACGTATAACGAACATGTAATTCTTTTACAAGTTTATATATAAATAATTATCCCAAGTTATAAAAGATTATTTTGTGCCTTGTGCATTCAAATCAATTTTCTTAAACATTTTCAAAATGAGTCGGTTAATTGTATTTACCAGTGTAAACTGACGTATTTTCCAAAAAGGCTAAGTGCAGGTACTAAACGGAATAGGCTGGCTACTCCTAGCATCAATAAAGAGTCTTGCAAGCTTAGATGTTATAGATCTGCTGAACAAAATGATCTTTGAACTTTGATCCGCCTGTGGATCCTTTACAACCGTTTTATAATAAATGATATTACTTTCATTCGGTTTGTAATGATTTTATCTTTCGACTTGCGCTGTGTATATAAACTATGATAAATTGTCTATGATGATATCAACTATGTCACGATACTCCCCACCGGTAATACGTGGAAATATCGGGGTGTGACAGGTTGGTATCAGAGCCAACGTTGAGTGAATTAAACACTAGCCTTTTGTGTTTAATCTCAATGACACAGTTTGCACATTCCTCGACTTTCGAGTCTAGACAAAGAACTTAGGACTAATTCTGACTTATTTTGTTTTGTCCTTTATTGTTTCTTTTGTTGTTTCTGTTGTTTGTTTTGACAGGGCCTACAAAAATGCCGCCAAGAGTCCGAGGAAGAGGAAGAGGCAAGGGGCTATTCATCACCCCCAACGATCACGAGGCCGGGCCTTCACACCGGCGAACTCCATCAGACACTTTAAGCAAAAGTCCTCAAGAAGACTGGAGGACCTATTTAGAACCCGCGAGGCGTCCAGTCTCGCTGAGCTCCTCACCTTCCTACCTCAACTCTTTCGGGCCTCAATCGGAGAACGAGCCCCATAACTCACATCACTCTTTTATACCCCTTCAAAGCTCCAACTCACACCATTCCTTCAACGACCCAACACCCTACTTTCAAAGCCGGTTCAACCCTGCAAACCAAATTGATGAACCGATGGGTTATAACCCGTTGGGACCGGAGGACCATTTCTCCATGGACATGGAAGAGGATCCGGAACCTGACCAGCCGCCAACCGAAACACCTACTCACCCCATCGAGATTTCGGATGGGTCGTCATATCATGGATGACCTTATCGTGGTCGAGACAGTTATCAGGCAAGATTTGCCCAATACGACTGGGTGTTTACTCCCAGTTACCACTCATCACAGCAGCAGCAGGATCCCTCAGAGGATTCACGTTTTGTAGCGGTTACTCCACCGCCACCACCACCAGTGCAGCAACCGCCTCCGGAGCCACCGAGGCGTAGGAGATCAACCGCACGGATGTCCATGCGAGGGGGAGTCCGTATCAGCACCCCTCAGCATTCAAGTGGCAGTCATTACCCGCCACTATACGAAGACCCACAAATGGGTGGGCCTTCGAACCCTGTTTTTAAGGTGGAGTCTGCGCCAGTCGCACCGCCACCGGTGGGTTATGATAACCCAATCCCTACATACGCCGGTGTAGCGGCGTATAACCCTTTCGAGCAGCCAGCCCATACTAACTACAACTACGCCGAAGTTGACCCATACCTTGCGGCAGCAAACTACAATGCTCTTCATCCCGAGGGGCCCTTTGGAGTCCCATATCAGGCTGGGTATCCACCCTATGGGTATCAATACCCGCCACCTCCTCAACCTCCGCAGCATCAGCAGCCCCCGCAGCCGCCACTGTTATCGCCCCCACAGCAACAGGAGATTCTACAAAGGTTGAGCCAGGTGGAACGGGAGGTTCGAGAGGAGCGTAGAAACAACCGGGGATTTCTTAAAGGTTTGGCCAGCTTAGTCAAGGGGAAGAGAAAAAAGGATCATTAAATCCTTTATTTATTTTTTTATTTGTATTTCTTTAATGTTCAATCAAGTCCCTGCGTGGACATCTATTTCTGTATTCAGTCCCTGCGAGGACTTGTATTTCCATGTGACTTGGCCTTTTGTGCCATTATTATATTTAATTAAAACTAAGGGTTATTAATGAAAAATCCTGAATGAAATACTTAACAAATTAACCAATATGGTTCTTTAATACCATGGTTAATAAGTTAATAAGATGACAAATCTATGAAAAACCTCTAAGAAATCATTGTCATCATTTTATGTAGCGATCAAGCTACATGGCAGAGTCTGAAGAAGTCAACAGTCATCCAAGGGAGGATCATGATACTACTAGGATCAACGTAACTGGTCCGGAACTTCAAGCATTGATTGATAATGCTGTTACCAAGGCCATAGATAGGCAGTTTAATGAGTCAAGTGGTACTCGAAGCAAGACCTCATCTGTACCCCATTCTAAACCTAAGACTCACTCTGAGGCTCATTGTAAGCCACCTCCTAAACATAATGGATCAAGGAGGGATGACGATCATCACTCCTCAAATTAGCATAGTGTTCCGTCAAAGAAGATTGAGCTCAAACAAGAACCACGTGGTAAGTCCTGTACATATAAGTATTTCGTCTCCTACAAGCCTAGAGACTTCACAGGGGAGAAAGGAGCCATCGATTGTATGACTTAGCTCGATGAAATGGACACTGTGGTTGATATCAGTGGTTGCGCTGATAGGGACGTTGTGAAGTTTGTATCTCAGTCATTTAAAGGAGAAGCGCTAGCTTGGTGGAGGTCTCTGATCCAAGCTACTGGAAAAGCCCATTTATATGGCATGTCTTGGGAGCAGTTTGTTACTCTCATCAAAGAAAATTACTGCCCTCAACATGAGGTTGAGAAGATCGAGACCGACTTCCTGACATTAGTTATGAAGAATTTAGATTGTCAGGCGTACCTTACGAGTTTTAATACCATGTCTCGATTAGTTCCATATTTGGTGACACCGGAACCAAAACGGATAGCCCGTTTCATTGGGGGTTTAGCCCCAGAGATCAAAGCCATTGTGAAGGCATCTCGACCGACTACCTTTAGATCTGTAGCCGATCTGGCACTATCGCTTACCCTCGATGCGGTCAGGCAGAGATCGCTGAGAAATTCTGATATTGTGAAGAGGAAACCTGAGGATGAAAGCTCACACCGATCAGACAAGAAACACAAAGGAAACTCTGATCACAAGAAGAGTTCCGGGTTTAGAAAAGATGATCAGCAGTTGGGTAAAAAGCCCAAGTGTAAGGTGTGTAAGAAACGTCATCTGGGAAGGTGCAGATACGAGTCAAAATCCCAATCACAGCCAAGAGCTTGTGGGATTTGTAAGTCAAATGAGCACAAGACGATAGAGTGCAAGAAGATCAAAGATGCAACGTGCTATAACTGTAATGAAAAAGGGCACATCAAGTCCAACTGCCCAAAGTATGCCAAGAAACCCGAGGAAGGGAAAAAGACCAATGCTAGGGTCTTTCAGGTGAATGCACGAGAAGCGGTGCAGGATGATAACGTGATCACAGGTACCTTTCTTATCAATGATATCTATGTAAGGGTATTATTTGATTCGGGTGCGGATAAGTCATTTGTAGATGATAAGTTTAGTAAGTTGTAAAATTTTCCTGTCAAAGCCCTAAGCATGAAATATGAAGTAGAGTTGGCCGATGGTACCTTAGAAACCGCCTCAACTGTGTTAGATGGATGTTTTATATCCATTAGGAACCACTCCTTTCCATTATCCTTACTTCCTTTAAAATTAGCTGGTTTCGACATAGTGATAGGCATGGATTGGTTATCTCATAACCAAGCCCAGATTGTTTGTGACAAGAAACAAGTAGTGATCAAGACTCCGTATGGTGAGCCACTTACCATACAGGGGGACACTCAGTATGGGTTGCCTAGGCAAGTGTCTATGCTTAAGGCATCAAGATGTATGAAGAAAGGATGTGTCATATATATGGCACAAGTAACTATCGATGAACCAAAACCCAAGGTTAAAGACATCCCTGTCATCTCTGAATATCCAGAAGTATTCCCTGAAGAACTACCTGGTTTACCCCCAGATAGGCAATTGGAGTTCAGAATTGACATTATACCTGGAACAACACCTATTGCAAGAGCACCTTACAGGTTAGCACCAACAGAGATGAAAGAGTTGAGAACTCAACTGGATGATTTATTGGCAAAGGGATTTATTAGACCTAGCTCATCTCCCTGGGGAGCACCGATCCTATTTGTGAAGAAGAAGGATGGATCGATGCGTCTATGCATCGATTATCGTGAGCTTAACAAGGTCACTATCAAGAATAGATATCCATTGCCCAGGATCGACGATCTGTTCGATCAACTGCAAGGGGCAAGTTACTTCTCCAAGATTGACTTAAGGTCAGGATATCATCAGCTGAAGGTTAGAGATGAAGATGTGCACAAGACTGCATTCAGAACTCCATATGGTCACTACGAGTTCTTAGTGATGCCTTTCGGGCTCACTAATGCACCAGCAGCGTTCATGGACCTCATGAATCGCGTTTGCAAACCCTACTTGGACAAGTTTTTCATTGTCTTCATTGATGACATTCTTATTTATTCGAAAAATCAGGCTGATCATGAGAAGCATCTTCGCTGTATTCTTAAACTTCTTCAACAAGAAAAGCTCTACGCCAAGTTTTCAAAGTGTGAATTTTGGCTTCGTGAAGTCCAATTCCTTGGACATATGGTTAGTGAGCGTGGTATCCAGGTGGATCCCGCTAAGATTGAAGCTATCATGAATTGGCAAGAGCCGAAGACGCCCACAGAGATTCGCAGCTTCTTAGGCCTGGCATGATACTACAGGCGTTTTATTGAGAATTTCTCAAGGATTCCAACACCCCTAACTTCGTTGACTAGAAAGAATATTAAGTTTGGTTGGGGTCCTAAGCAACAAGAATCCTTCGATATTCTTAAACAAAAGTTAAGAAATGCCCCTGTGTTGACATTGCCTGAAGGGATTGAAGAATTTGTGGTTTACTGCGACGCATCGCACACTGGCATGGGATGTGTGCTAATGCAGAAAGGTAAAGTTATTGCATACACTTCCCGACAATTAAAAGTGCACGAGAAGAATTACTCTACCCACGATTTGGAGTTGGGTGCCGTTGTGCTTGCACTAAAAATTTGGAGGCATTATTTATATGGTACCAAGTGTGTGATCTATTCTGATCACAAGAGCCTTCAACATCTGTTTAATTAGAAGGATCTGAACATGAGGCAGCGATGATGGATGGAGACACTGAATGATTATGATTGTGAAATCCGATACCATCCAGGTTAGGCGAATGTGGTCGCCGATGCTTTGAGCAGAAAGGAAAGGGTTAAGCCCATTAGAATCAATGCCAAGAGCATTGAATTAAAGAACAGTTTGAATGAAAGATTGTTAGCCGCTCAGAAGGAAGCTGTATTAGAAGCTAACTATCCAAATGAAAAGCTGGGAGTCACTGCAGAACAGTTATCATATGGTAAGGATGGAATCCTAAGATTGAATGGACGGATATGGGTTCCAATCAATGGAGGACTTAGGGAAGTGATCCTTCAGGAAGCCCATAATTCCAAGTATTCTGTTCATCCTAGCTGTGACAAGATGTACCAGGATTTGAAGGCAAATTATTGGTGGATAGGCTTGAAGAAGTCTATAGCTACTTATGTAGCCAAATGTTTGACGTGCGCGCAAGTTAAAGCTGAACACCAGAAGCCGTCAGGTTTGCTACAACAGCCTGAACTTCCCACCTGGAACTAGGAAATGGTAACTATGGATTTCATTACTAAGTTACCAAAGACAAGGCGAGGAAATGATACTATTTGGGTTATAGTGGATAGATTGACTAAGTCAGCCCACTTCTTAACTATTAAGGAAACACACAGCTCAGATAAGTTAGCTCAGTTGTATGTGGATGAGATTGTATCTCTCCACGGGGTACCAGTGTCTATTATCTCTGATAGAGATACAAGATACACATCGCACTTTTGGAAAAGTTTTCAGCAATCGTTAGGTACTCGATTAAACTTCAGCACTGCATATCATCCTCAGAGGGATGGCCAAAGCGAGCGCACAATTCAAACGCTGGAGGATATGTTAAGAGCTTGTGTTATTGATCTAGGTGGAAGTTGGGATAATCAATTTCCATTAATCGAATTTTCATACAATAATAGCTATCATTCGAGCATCCAAGCTGCACCATTTGAAGCCTTGTATGGAAGGAAGTGCAGGACGCCCGTTTGCTGGGCAGAAGTTGGAGATGTCCAACTAACAGGACCTGATATAGTCCTGGAGACGACAGATAAGATTGTACAGATACGAGATCGTCTCAAAGCTGCCAGAGATAGGCAGAAAAGCTACGCAGATAAAAGGCGTAAACCTCTAAAGTTTGAGGTTGGTGACAAAGTGTTACTGAAGGTATCACCTTGGAAAGGGGTAATGCGATATGGCAAGAAAGGCAAGCTAAGCCCAAGATACATAGGACCATTCGAGATCATCGAATGCGTCGGAACAGTGGCTTATAAGTTAAACCTGCCTGAAGAGCTCAGTGGTATTCATAATGTATTCCACATCTGCAATCTGAAGAAATGTCCAGCTGATGAATCACTAGTCATACCACATACATATGTTCACATAGATGAGAGCCTGAAGTTTGTTGAGAAACCTTTGTCGATCGAGGATCGACAGGTTAAGAAGCTTCGAAGGAAGCAGGTACCAATTGTAAAGGTTAAATGGGATGCCCGTAGAGGTCCCGAGTACACGTGAGAGGTAGAGTCCACAATGAAAGAGAAATACCCTCATTTATTTCAGTAAATCTCGAGGTCGAGATTTCTTTTAAGGGGGTGAGGATGTAACACCTCGTAAACTCACGACCAATATAATGAAGACACCTGTCATGAGCTTTAAACATGTAATGAATTGAATATGAGGGACTAAAGTTGACAAACAAAGAAAGTATGTGTGTAAAAAGATTCAAAGTGTCAACATTGGATAATTATACCTTTCAACAACCCTACACGATGTTTATACCCTTAAACGAATGAATTATGGATCATATAAAGCCGTTTGTGGAAGAAAGTGAGAGTTTACAAACCGCAAGGGTTAAATGTGTCAACATGTTTAATTTATACCTCTGAGTGACCTTTTAACGAACCCAAAGCTTTGTAACGATTAATTATGCTCACTATAATAAGTGATAAAAATTTCATAAGGTTTCGATTTCGTATGAGAAAGTTATGCTAACATTCGTAAGTGAGGGGTTAAAAGCGTCAACGTTGAAATTCAGGACTTTTCGGGTGATCGTAAAGCTAACCAAGGACTTAACAAAGTTTGTTTATAACTTAGGGTCCTTAAAAATCAAGTTGGAGGGTTAAAAGGGCAAAATAATAAGTTAAAACAACTATTAGAAGGACCAGGGACCTAAAATGCAAATCTGGAAAACTTGTGACCGGAGTCTGGGAGCCATACCGGTCGCGTAAGACCTTAAGGTCTCTTACGCGGGCCGCCTAAAACCTTCCAGCTCCATTTCTTTGGACAGATGCCTGTATCAGCTGTTACACCGCCTCTCAAAGCCTGTTTCTCGATTCCAGGGGCTGAATCAACGGGTTTTCATGCATAGGGACACCTGTAATGATCAGGAATCATCCCATAGACTTGTTTGGCATGATCTTGTAAGATTAAAATCCCTATATAAGCACACCTTATTGCAACATTTTTGCATGCCTTTGAAAATCATTCAAGACTCTTCTCTGGAGCTCTCTGGTCATCAAACAAGTTTCCTTAAGTTCCAAAATCGTGCTTAGGACCTTTGTAAGCTTCCTCAACCTCTCTAAATTCAGTTTTATTAGTTTAATGGCCTAAATTCAACCCCGTCGTAATTAAGGTTTGACTTAGTGATTAATCACTAATGGTCCAGTCAATTCTCGAATTAAAAGTACCTATGAGTTGGTAACTATGTGGGTAATAAACCCTTAAAAGGGCACCCTCTGATTCCCACTCTAACTAGGTCAATTGTCGGGTCAAACTTGATTATAAAAAGTCAACAGAAAGCTAATTTTCAAATAAACACATAATTAACTATGTAGAAGCCATGGAACCTATTTTATCACTTGTATAACTTGGTAATTAATGTAAGAACATGTCTAAGCATGTTCAACCCGACAATTTTCAGTTTAAGCTCGGTTCAGAACCGAAAGTCGCAAAATTAGACTTTTTCTTTGACTTTCAGTTCTGACCCAATGTAGCATATTTTAGAAATGCCTTAGAGCTCTATTAGGACCAGGTTATAGGTTAGTGTAATCCTCTGAGGTTAGACAACCTGGTTCCTTAGTTATCCGATTCATTTGCATGTTTCCGTTATATGCCTAAATGTTGACCATTATGCCCTTTTGACCTTAATACGAGATTTTTGAAAATGTGAGAGGACCAAAACCTTTATTACTGATTTATAAACTTGTCCTAAAAATTTGACATAAGTTTGAGGTCTAGATTAGGAGTTATGATCAATATCGTAATTAAGAAGCTTTTTATTAATTAAACGGCGTAATTAGGATGAAGCCTATCTAAACCCAAATTTTGACACCAAACCTTTTACCCACTGATGTAAAATAATATTTTGGGATTTTTGAAGATTTTTATTTATTTTTAAGCTGAGCATAACATAGGGTTCTTGCTTTAATTCGGTAATTGTCAGTTATGCCCTTTTCTTGAATAAAATGAGTTTTACATAATATTTTGTTACCAAACTTTTTGCTACTGATTTTATATAATAAATAAAATATTTTGAACTTTATAAACTGATCAAAAACTCAGATTTCCTATTTAAACCCGAAAATCGCTTAAAACCGACTTTTACGCGTTTTAAGCGCATTGTATGGGTTAAAACTAATTTCAGTATATAAAACTTAATACCTACTGATGTTTTAAGTAAATATTTATAATTAAACAGTAAGCAAAAGTTTTGAACTCAGAATTCTAATTTTGACCTTTAAAGCTTATGTGAAATTACCAAAATGCCCCTACGTTGCATAGTTTGGTTATAAAAGGTAAATTTCACATATATGCAATACCCTACTCTTATGACTTATAAAAATAAATATTTTTACTGATTATCTCAGACCTGAAAATCAGATAAATATTTAAACTCTTTTATAAGCTTTAAAATGACCAAAATACCCCTTCGGGGCATAATTTGAGTTTAAATCCATTTTGGGCATAATGGAAGGTATCCTACTGATATCACAACATATTTAAGGCATATTAACTTAGGAAACCTGTATATGACTCTTGTGGTTACCCGTTATGCATTTTCGCGTTCTGTACGGTTTATGTAACTAGTTTGCATAAATTAGCCGAAACGGGTCAAACCTTATCATTTTTATCTCAAAATCCAGAATGTGTTTAGTTTACCCATATTATACAAGTATACAAACTTGTCGGGTCTAAACCACATTCTATTCCGGTCTTCGCTTAATCATGCGTTTCGAACCGTGTATCTTCCTTTAAAAACTAACCGGTCTAAGTTTAGACTTAATTAAGACCCGTTAGGAATCTAATAGGTTATTAAAGCCTTCGTTCCAGATTAAGAGACCAGTAAAAGATACTTGAACTTGCTAATTGTGATATATACTTGCTCAGGTAAATACTTTTAACTTATTTTCCCTTATACGGGCTTGTGGTACGGTATATAAAATACCGCTTGGTCGGGCATTGAATTTTTAATCATATAAAGGTTAATTTATTGAGATGACCCGTTTTAACTGTTATGTTTGCTTAAAGCCTTTGGGGGGTTAATGACCATGTCCCGGATATCCTTGGCATCATTCATTGAAATAGCCACGACCTAAGCACGGGGTGTAGGCATACACCTGCAAGTGCATATATATAAAAAGGTATAACCGACGGTTTGAGAATAACTAGCCGCGGGATTATATCATGTGGTGTGTCTATTAATCTTTAACCCGGTGTTCAGCCCGGGCTACTGAACGTATAACGAACATGTAATTCTTTTACAAGTTTATATATAAACAATTATCCCAAGTTATAAAAGATTATTTTGTGCCTTGTGCATTCAAATCAATTTTCTTAAACATTTTCAAAATGAGTCGGTTAATTGTATTTATCAGTGTAAACAGACGTATTTTTCAAAAAGGCTATGTGCAGGTACTAAACGGAATAGGCTGGCTACTCCTAACATCAATAAAAAGTCTTGCAAGCTTAGATGTTATAGATCTGCTGAACAAAATGATCTTTGAACTTTGATCCGCCTGTGGATCCTTTACAACCGTTTTGTAATAAATGATATTACTTTCATTCGGTTTGTAATGATTTTATCTTTCAACTTCCGCTGTGTATATAAACTGTGATAAATTGTCTATGATGATATCAACTACGTCACGATACTCCCCACCGGGCCCACCGGTAATACGTGGAAATATCGGGGTGTGACAGAAACAGTACAAAATTTTATCCTAGATTAACAAAAGAATGCGAACGCACGATTCATGTCAGGACTAGTCGCGGTATAGCCCGACATGGCAAAAAAACGAGACAAAAAGATATGTCCACATCAATATTTCATGAAAACACTTGCTTGAAAATAACATGTGATTAATAATTTCAGGAAAATTGTACAAACAATAAATTGTCCGATCCGCAGATTGACTCAGCGATTCTACAGATGTCACACCCTGTCTTTTGCAGAAGCGTATGTGTGTGACTCGATCAGTTTTCATTGCATTCGATCATAACAAACAACTACATGATTAAAATAAGAGATGTTCATCCATACACAAGTTTAAAACATTACAAACATAAGTTGTTTAAGTTCCCAACCAACACAAGTATTAAGTTAAGTTACAAACCATTCTAAGATTCAAAGTTACACAAAAGGACTTGTTAATAAAAGACTAGTTTTACGAGGCTTTGCTTCCTATATCTCATAAAGGATGAGATATATGGACCAAACCCTCCAAAATGTATGACATCTAAACTTGACATACACTGCTTGAAAACGACACCTGATCCAAAGATCTATCTACTTGCCTGAAATACACGTAAGTTGAAAAATCAACAAAAGTTGAGCGAGTTCATGTGTTTTATGTATATACGCATCAAATGAATCTCAAACACATTTGAAAGTTTAGCTGTAAGTAGGTATGTAAAGCGTCTATGAACATGTTGATCTTTAATGTTTTGCAAGGACATTAATATATGTGACGACATAGGAGTTACTCAACACGAGTAGGCAATTTTTAGCATCGGCTCACTCCCGATAGGGACACAACAGCACTCTAAGTGGTCACCCATGGACCGTGAGTGGGGCTTGCCCGTACCCATTAGATCTAACCTTTGTTTCGTGGTCCTTAAAAGGATTAATGGCACCTCAGTTACAACTTATGCTCACATGATCTAAGAGTTCATTCCTTATCTAAATCATACGCAAGTTTGACATGTATTTCCCCCCGAAAGTTGTAAACCAAAAACGTTAAGAGAAAAGGGGGACATGAACTCACAGGTTTGCGTCCGTATTCGTGTATACTCAAAGTCGATGTCCGCTAGTCGTGTCAATACCTACACACATGCTATGTTTTATTAGACACCTCGGTCGTGTAACGACTCTTAGTCTTAATTATTTATTAGGACTTGTTTTGGAATTGTGTATACTTTGAGTCACACTTTCGGTGTATGATGTATATATATAATTTTTATAATTATATATAATTCCACATTTAATATATTAGTTAAAATAATTATATTTTAACTTATACTATTTTCATGCAATTATTCGGGGGTTTTGTTAAAAATAATATATTTTTAACTCGTTTTGTCATATGGTTCTCATATTGTAACACCCTTAAACACGTAATATCTTAAAAACGACGCAGCGGAAATATGAGCTTAAAAATTTCTTTCTTTATTAACGACATTACTTATGAAAAGGCATAGTTACAAAAATGTCAAACTTTTACTAGAAAGAATTAACAACGTTCATACTTAAATTAATACTTCAAGGCGCGTTACATAATTCAAGCTAGGTGGTCGTCCTATCCGTACAATCCTTGTTCTTTGACTCGATCTACGCCCGCTTATCTTCGTTAGTGGTAGAGGAAATCCGTGTGATACCTGTGGACATCATATACGACTTAACCATTAGTCACTATCTCACCATACAACATTATACTATATATTTGAAATTTGCATAGCATTCCATAATGTAAGCATGGAATTTTCTAAGCATTCTCTTAAAGACTCTTAATCCAAGTTCGGCTTCATTTCCTCATGAACCCGACGATTTCATACCTGCATTTCATTCCAAACTCAAGGCACGTCATTAGTAATCATCAATACCCAGACATCTTGAAACCATTCCTACATACATACATAGCATCTTACATTCATAGCATCTTGCATTCATACATACTTACCTTCATACCTACGTTTACACAATCATATACACCTATATACATGCTTCATTCATACACGCATACATGCATACGAGTACTTGTTTATTTCTTTTATACACATAAACTTATACTAACATGTCATATTCACAACTCTCATAAAATAGGTGTTATACATATTAACATACATACTTACTCGTTCCCAGACACATTTATAATCCAAAAACGTTAGTTATGAGGAGTTTATGACGTATCTATTTATGTCCGAAGGCCAAAATAACAAAACAATCAACATTTTGCAAAAGCTGCCCGTCGTAAGCTACGGCTCAGCCGTAGCTTATGATTCAGTTGTTCTGGTCCAAATAGCAGCTACGTTCCGTAGCTTACGGCTGAGCCGTAGCTTACGATTTGGTTGTTCTGATCCAAACAGCAGCTACGTTCTGTAGCCTACAGCTGAGCCGTAGCTTACGAATTGGCTGCTCTGCAGCTTTTCCAACTTTGTCCTTTTTACGAAAACGACCGTAACTTTCAAACCGTTCACCCGTTTAACCTCCCGTTTCTTCCTACATGACCATATGAACTATATCTAAGTCGCATTTCTCATGTTGAATTACTATCCAATACCTCATTCAAGATTAGCTCATTTACATAACTCTACCATCTCTACTTGCTAGTAAGTTCATACGCTTCATATCTATTACGTGATCATTTACTAATCATGTCCAACGCTTAATTCCACATATGGTGTGCATCACCTTCAAGCATATAATACTACCTTTTAATGCATGTTTCTTACTAATTCATTTCATCAACTAATTTCCTAATTTTTCTCCATGTAAAACACATTCTTTATGCTAATCTATTATAAATTACATCATTGTCACATTCTACATATATTATCCATCATGTGCATACGATTCCTACTATTTTTGTCACTTAGACATTTTATCAAACACTTGGTGTGCATACAACATACAAGGCACAATGTACAAGTATTTTATTGCATACTCTTCCCAATCCTTAACATAGATCATCAATTTCAACTAGAATCATATAATTTTCATACTATATCCAAATTAACTAAAATTTACTCATTACATACAACATCACACATCAACATTTCACAATTATTGAACATGTATGATCATCTTTACTACTACAAGTGGGTTTCTTCTCAAACCTTCAATCCAATCAATTTCAAGCATAAAACATCTTCTATATGATGAATCTAACTCACATACAAGTTCAATTTCATATAATTTCACGGATTGATTAAAACCCACTTCATCAACATACATTAAAACATAAAATTTAACTTACCTTATGTTCAAACCACTTAGGTTATGGAGTAACTAAGCTCGTGCATTCGATTTGTGTTTAAAACCATCACCAATTTGCTGAATCTTGAGTTCAATTGAAAGAGAAGGGTTTTTCCCTTTTCCCTTGCCCTCTGCTCGTGACATACACCCACCAAAACACTGGGTTTTTCATTTTTCTTTTGTTTAACATCATAATTTACATAGTCAACCCCTCAAGGTTGCTTTTGTGGTCATTTATGTTATCATTCTTATATAAATATTTCTTTCTTTACAAACTTATATCATATTTATTAGACTTAACTAATTAAATTAAACTCTTAAATACCAAAATAATCTATTATAAATTTTGGGGTGTTACAAATCTACCCCCTTTAAAGGAGGTTTCATCCCCGAAACCGTTCTCATACCTACTCTTATCTTTTCATTTTATTTGTTACTTCGTCAACTTTTGCAGTTTGACCTTTCAGGGATTTAATTTTTAAATACATCCTTACATATATGTATCAGTTATTCTTTTCTGACACATCCCTCTCTAGTCGAGCCATAAGCTCCTGTTAAGAGTATAGTCTTTTATACATACCTGTCGCGAGTCAAATCCATTGACTCATTATCCATACCTTGCAATGGTTATTTCTTTCCAACTTGTGACATTGCATACCCATACATTATGATCACCTATAAGTATAAAACTTGACAAATCAAAACATTAAATACCAGGTTCAAATGGAAATCACCATTTGACCCGTATGACTCATTTGTCCTCTCAACCATTTCTCGCATACACGTAATTGCATACATATGTATATATACACATATATAGAAGTTTAAAACATAACTTGGATAATATCCGCTTTATAGAAAATTTACTTGTCTAGTTCGTACTTACTTACGAATTCGGACTTTTCATTCTTATCATTTGTTCTTACTTGTTTGATCCGTAATTTCTTATGGATTCAAACTTTTCATTCTACTTTTCATTCATTTCTATGTTTTGAATCCGTCTCGCGGATTCAAACATATCATTTATACTTTCCGTTTCTTCTATGTTTTGAGTATGTCTTGCGGATTCTAACATATCATTCGCATCCTTCATTCCTTCTATGTTTCGAATCCTTCTCGCGGATTCCAACATATCATTCATATCCTTCATTCCTTCTATGTTTTGAATCCGTCTTGCGGATTCTAACATATCATTCATGTCCTTCATTCCTTCTATGTCTTGAATCGTCTCGTGGATTCTAACATATCATTTATACTTTCTTTCGTATTTAGTACTCTCAATTTCTTGAGAGTCCTACTAATCTTTTACCTACACGTCCACCTAGTACCCAATTCTTCCGGACATACCTGCAACAATTACCACGGTCTCACGAACGTCATATGTTTCTTGCGTACTGGCCAGGTACGCAATCCACATACTAGTTTCGTGTCTTTGAGTAACCATCACCTTATGTCCGAAGAATTAGGTTTCGGCACGTGTAACGTTTTCAAAACTTCTTTACCATACCATTATTATCTTTCATTTAAAATTTTCCTTCCCTTGATAGGTTTTACCATTACATGTACCCACATATTGAGTCTACGTACCTGGGATCATTTTGTCTTATTACATGCCTTGGTGTCGATCCTAGACCGCATTCGCGAATCATCCTCTCCAAAGAACTATGCTTACCATACACATAACATATTGTTAGTTTTCTTCATATACATACTTAAATACATACTTACATTCGATTCTACCTTTAGATCTTGATCGAGTCTTGGATTGTACGGGTTCCTTGTCACAAGAGCACACGGGTTTGAGTTCAAGTATTTACCTCCTCATACTTGATTTCCCTCAAACCAGGGCTCTGATACCAACTTGTAACACCCTTAAACACGTAATATCTTAAAAACGACGCAGCGAAAATATGAGCTTAAAAATTTCTTTCTTTATTAACGACATTACTTATGAAAAGGCATAGTTACAAAAATGTCAAACTTTTACTAGAAAGAATTAACAACGTTCATACTTAAATTAATACTTCAAGGCGCGTTACATAATTCAAGCTAGGTGGCCGTCCTATCCGTACAATCCTTGTTCTTTGACTCGATCTACGCCCGCTTATCTTCGTTAGTGGTAGAGGAAATCCGTGTGATACCTGTGGACATCATATACGACTTAACCATTAGTCACTATCTCACCATACAACATTATACTATATATTTGAAATTTGCATAGCATTCCATAATGTAAGCATGGAATTATCCAAGCATTCTCTTAAAAACTCTTAATCCAAGTTCGGCTTCATTTCCTCATGAACCCGACGATTTCATACCTGCATTTCATTCCAAACTCAAGGCACGTCATTAGTAATCATCAATACCCAGACATCTTGAAACCATTCCTACATACATACATAGCATCTTACATTCATAGCATCTTGCATTCATACATACTTACCTTCGTACCTACGTTTACGCAATCATATACACCTATATACATGCTTCATTCATACACGCATACATGCATACGAGTACTTGTTTATTTCTTTTATACACATAAACTTATACTAACATGTCATATTCACAACTCTCATAAAATAGGTGTTATACATATTAACATACATACTTACTCGTTCCCAGACACATTTATAATCCAAAAACGTTAGTTATGAGGAGTTTATAATGTATCTATTTATGCCCGAAGGCCAAAATAACAAAACAATCAACATTTTGCAAAAGCTGCCCGTCGTAAGCTACGGCTTAGCCGTAGCTTACGATTCAGTTGTTCTGGTCCAAATAGCAGCTACGTTCCGTAGCTTACGGCTGAGCCGTAGCTTACGATTTGGTTGTTCTGATCCAAACAGTAGCTACGTTCTGTAGCCTACAGCTGAGCCGTAGCTTACGAATTGGCTGCTCTGCAGCTTTTCCAACTTTGTCTTTTTTACGAAAACGGCCGTAACTTTCAAAACGTTCACCCGTTTAACCTCCCGTTTCTTCCTACATGACCATATGAACTATATCTAAGTCGCATTTCTCATGTTGATTTACTATCCAATACCTCATTCAAGATTAGCTCATTTACATAACTCTACCATCTCTACTTGCTAGTAAGTTCATACGCTTCATATCTATTACGTGATCATTTACTAATCATGTCCAACGCTTAATTCCACATATGGTGTGCATCACCTTCAAGCATATAATACTACCTTTTAATGCATGTTTCTTACTAATTCATTTCATCAACTAATTTCCCAAATTTTCTCCATGTAAAACACATTCTTTATGCTAATCTATTATAAATTACATCATTATCACATTCTACATATATTATCCATCATGTGCATACGATTCCTACTATTTTTGTCACTTAGACATTTTATCAAACACTTGGTGTGCATACAACATACAAGGTACAATGTACAAGTATTTTATTGCATACTCTTCCCAATCCTTAACATAGATCATCAATTTCAACTAGAATCATATACTTTTCATACTATATCCAAATTAACTAAAATTTACTCATTACATACAACATCACACATCAACATTTCACAATTATTGAACATGTATGATTATCTTTACTACTACAAGTGGGTTTCTTCTCAAACCTTCAATCCAATCAATTTCAAGCATAAAACATCTTCTATATGATGAATCTAACTCACATACAAGTTCAATTTCATATAATTTCACGGATTGATTAAAACCCACTTCATCAACATACATTAAAACATAAAATTTAACTTACCTTATGTTCAAACCACTTAGGTTATGGAGTAACTAAGCTCATGCATTCGATTTGTGTTTAAAACCATCACCAATTTGCTGAATCTTGAGTTCAATTGAAAGAGAAGGGTTTTTCCCTTTTCCCTTGCTCTCTGCTCGTGACATACACCCACCAAAACACTGGGTTTTTCATTTTTCTTATGTTTAAAATCATAATTTACATAGTCAACCCCTCAAGGTTGCTTTTGTGGTCATTTATGTTATCATTCTTATATAAATATTTCTTTCTTTACAAACTTATATCATATTTATTAGACTTAACTAATTAAATTAAACTCTTAAATACCAAAATAATCTATTATAAATTTTGGGGTGTTACACATATACACATGTTTGTAGTTTCCTTAACCAACATACCGTTTATTGAGTATTATACATTTATACGTATTCCCAAGTATAGGTATACTTGTATTATGAGTATGTTAAGTATGTCATTTTGTATTCACATTGTTATGTATAATACTTGTATGAGGGTATTTTACCAAGTTTTGGTAGTGTATGTTGTTATGTATTTGTACGTATAAAAATACGTATTTTCTTGTATTTATTAAGTATTTCATACTTAAAATATATTTAAATTTTTTTGGAATATTGTTTCCACTAAAAATCAATATTCTTTTATTCTTAGAATATACATATATATATATATATATATATATGTATTCACATATATCTTAAAAATAGTTTATTTTTAAGATCTAATTAGAAAAATATATATTTTAGTTTTCATTAAAATAATATATTTTTAAAGTGTTTTATGAAAATATATATTTTCTTACACTAAAAAATAATATATCTTCAAGTTTGACAAAATGTGATATATTTTTATAATAATTGTAAAAATTCATACTTTGTCGTTTGTCCGGGTTAGAAAATACCGTTTACCAAGTTTGTTATAATACAATTTAAATTTCCGGGATATTTGTATAATTGTCCAACGTGTCTTTTTGTCCGAATGTCCAAAATTCGTTATTTGTTCAAGATATATATATTTTCTTATTTCTTGTAATTTTTGTAATTCTTTAAAGTACATTTTTTGGTATTTTTGTGTGGTATATTATTTTCAAGTTCCTAATTTTATTTTAGTATAACTAATACAAATAATATACACATAGCACATAATTTGTGTGATTTCTAAATATATATTTTCCTAAATATATACTTAGTCATTTTTTATTTTTGAAAATCAACCTCCATTACTTGTGATTTTTGTACCAAAAATTATGGCAATTTTTATACTTAAAACTATAATTCAAGATTACTTGTAAACACTTGTTAAAACATATTTTTCTAAGTGTTTAATTTTTACCAAATTTTTGCCATAGTTTCCTTTGAAAAATGGAGGTTTCCATGCTTTAAGCATATCATTTTCTTTTCAAAAATCATCAACAATCATCCATAACAATTTACAACTTACCCTATGCATGAAAACACATTTCTTCATGAAGTTATGAACTTGAAATTTCATAAAAACTTGTAGTCTTTTAACATAGTGATTAACATGATCCATTAACCCTAAAAACATGAGTTTTACTCCATAAAAACCATTCTTGCAAAAATCCCATCTTTACAACTTATGTAACACCTCGTAAAAATCGTGTCCAATTATGTGAAGACACGTGTCCTAAACCCTAAACATATAAAAGTTTGAGTTAGAAGGACTAAAGTTGACAAACAGTGAAAAGATTGTCAACATGCTAAACTTATGCCTCTGAATGACCTCACACAACGCTCGTATTCTTGAACGAGTAAATTATCAGACGTAAGAAGCCGTTTGTGAAAGAAATTGAAAGTTTACAAAACAAAGGGGTTAAACGTGTCAACATGTTAATTCTTACCTTTGAGTGACCTTTTAACGAACCCGGGGCTTCGTAATGTTTGATTATACTATCAAGAATATCTGATAACGAATTCACGAGGTTTCGGTACCATTATATGATTCAATCTGCATATTCTAAGAAGAGGGGTTGAAAGTGTCAATATGATAATTCTACTCCCGAGAGACATTTTTAACGAACTCAGAGCTTAGCGATACTTGATTATACTTCCAAGAATATTAAAAACCTGATTTGAAGAGCCCCTAGTACTGGAAAGGTGAGAAATGGAAGTTACATAAGTGCAGAGACTAAACTTGTAAATTATAAAACAAGTTTTGAAATTGAACTGCCCCGCGTGTCGCGCCGGACCTGCCTGCACCTGGCGCGTGTCGCGGGCGAGACCATTTTTTAGCAGAACTGGACAGCTGCTATCATGCAGCCTTGCTCCCCACACAAACCATCTCTGTACTCTGAATTCGATACCAGCAGCTTGTTGACGGATTTTAAAAACCTCTTGGACACTTGGAGAGATCTTAGAGTATCCTATAACACATGGATTGATCTTGGATCACCTCCTTCAACTATAAATAGGAGCTTCAAGTTCCTCATTTACTTGCTCATTCATAAATTTCATCCTTCTCACTCTAATCTGAGATTCCTGATACAAAAGGAAGCTCTTTCTAGTTCAAAGTTTAAAGCTAGGACCCTTTATAAGTGTCCTTAGCCACCTTAGTTCAGTTTTGTTTATTTAAAGACCGAAAGTCAAAGTTGCCACATAACGGCTTTGACCTTCGGTTTAGACCTAAATGGTCCAGCCATTGTTCGAGGCGAATATGGCTACGTGATTGTAATTAGGTAGGTGTTAATCCCTCAAAAGGGCACCTCCTAATTATCACGTTTACTTAGTTAATTGTCGGGTCAAAGTAATTAAATAAAAAGTCAAACTAGTCAGATTTTTAAATAAAAACATAGTCAGATAATGTAGAGGATATAAATCATGTTTTGTCACTTTAATAACTTGGTAAATATTTTTAGAACATGTCTAAACATGTTCAACCCGACAATTCTAAGTTTAGGCTCGGTTTGCAACCAAAAGTCGCAAAAGCTTGACTTTTGCTTTGACTTTCAGTTCTGACCCGATTAGCTTAATTCCTCTATGTTTTAAGCTTTCATAGTGACCATATAATGTTGTAGTATAACTCTCTGAGGTTATATTACATGGTCATTTGGAAATTCTGAATTCTATGCATGTTTCCGTTATTATGCTTAATATTGACCAATATGCCCTTATGGTCTAAAAATGAGATTTTTGAATATATAAACATACAAAAAAGTTAGGTACTGATTTATAAACATGTCTAAAATATTTTGACACTATATTCTGGTCTCAAATTGATGTTATGCTGTAACACCTCGTAAAATCACGACCAATATAATAAAGACACGTGTCATGGACTTTAAACGTGTAGGGAATTATTTCTGAGGGACTGAAGTTGTCAATCAATGTAAATATGTTAATAAAGGGATCCAAAGTGTCAACATGCCATTCTTGTGCCTCTGATTGACCTCACACGACGTTCGTATTCTTTAAAGAATAATTTATCGAACTTGAAAAGTCGTTTGTGCTCGAAATAAGGATCTTGTGAAACATAGGGGTTAAAAGTGTCAACATGTTAAAAGTAACCTCTGAGTGACCTTTTTAACAATCCCAAAAAACAATGTGATAATTTACTTTGATCCCAAGAATATCGGATATTAAATTCATGGAGTTTCGATGCATATAAATAAGCAAAGCGGTAATTACAAGTAATAAGGGCAAATGCGTTAATATTGCATTTCAAGACCATTCGGGTGGCCTCGTAACTAACCGAAGGCCTTTTGTTAAATGTTTGAAGATTCAAGACCCTTAAAAATCAAGTTTGGGGGTTAAAAGTGCAATAAACTCAAGTTAAATAAAGATTATATGGACCAGGGACAAAAATTGCAATATTTGAAACTTGGTGACCCGATCTGACCCTCACGCGGGCCGCGTAGGCCATAAGACAAGTCTTACGTGGGCCGCGTAAGACTGCCAGGTGCAGAAAAATTGGACAGATGCCTGTACAGCCTGTTACACCGCCTTTGCATGGTGGTTTTCGAATTCAGGGACTGAACCAATGGTTTTACATGCATAGGGGACACCTGGGATGATCAGGAATCACTTGTAGACTTTTTTGGAATGATCTTGTGAGATTTAAATTCCTATATAAGGAGTTCTTGTTTGCTAGTTCATGGCACATTCTCAAAAATTATTCAAAACTCTTTCTCTTGAGCTCTCTGGACTTCAAGCAAGTTTTCTCAAGTTCCTAATTCGTGCTAAGAGCCTTTGTAAGCATTCTTAGCCTTCCTAATTCAAGTTTTATTAGTCTAATGACCAAAAGTCAAAGCCGTCGTAATTAAGCTTTGACTTAGTGATTATTCACTAATGGTCCAGTCATTTTTCGAATTGAAATTGGCTATGAGTTGGTAATTATGTGGGTAATAAACCCTTAAAAGGGCACCCTCTGATTTCCACTCTAACTTGGTTAATTGTCGAGTCAAACTTAATTATAAAAAGTCAACAGAAGCTATTTTTGCAAATAAAATCATAACTGATAATGTAGAAGTTATGGAACCTATTTTAACATTAAAAAACTTGGTAAATAATGTAAGAACATGTCTAAGCATGTTCAACCCGACAATTCTGAGTTTAGGCTCGGTTCGGAACCGAAAGTCGCAAAAGTAGACTTTTGCTTTGACTTTCATTTCTGACCCAATTTAGCTTAGTTTAGATATGCCTTAGGGTTCCTTTAGGACCATATTATAAGTTAGTAAAACCCTCTGAGGTTATACTACATGGTTCCTTAATTATCCGATTCATTTGCATGTTTCCGTTAATTGCTTAAATGTTGACCATTATGCCCTCTTGATATTAAAACGAGATTTTTGAAAATTTGAGAGGACAAAAACCTTTATTACTGATTTATAAACATGTCCTAAAAACTTGACATTAGTTTGAGGTCTAAATTAGGAGTTATGCTCAATATCGTAATTTGAAAGCTTTTTATTAATTAAACGGCATTTTTAGTATAAAGCCTATCTAAACCCAAATTTTGACATCAAATTTTTTACCCACTGATGTAATATAATATTTTGGGATTTTTGAAGATTTTTATTAATTTTTAAACTGATCATAACATGGGGTTCTTGTTTTGATTCGGTAATTGACGGTTATACCCTTTTTACTAATAAAATGAGTTTTACATAACATTTTGACACCAAATCTTTTGCTACTGATTTTATATGATAAATAAAATATTTTAAGCCTTCTGGGCTGATAAAAATATCAGCTTTCCTTATATAATCCGAAAATCGCCTAAAACCGACTTTTTACGCGTTATAAACGCATAGTATGAGTTAAAACTATTTTTGTCACATAAGACTCAATACCTACTGATGTTTTAAGTAAACTTTTATACTTTAACAGTAAGTGAAAGTTTTGAACTCAGATTTCCAAATTTTACCTTTAAAGCTTATGTGAAATGACCAAAATGCCCCTTCGGTGCATAGTTTGGTTATAAATGATAAATTTCACATATATGCAATACCCTACTGATATGACTTACAGAAATAAATATTTTTACAGATCATTTCATACCAGAACCTCAGATTAATATTTAATCTCTTTTATAATCTTTAAAATGACCAAAATACCCCTACGGGGCTTAATTTGAGATTTAATTCGGTTGTAGTGGACGAGCATCCGCTTTCAATGCCCTCCACCTTCTTCCATCACTCTTCAATTGATGATACCTCTCCGACTCTTTGTCTTCGGTTCCAATTGCCCCATATAACTTCATCAAAGCGGTGATTAACCTACAATGGGGAACAATCTTCCTTTCTCCACTATTTCGCCCAATCTAAATGTTATTCAACACCAAAAACCGAAATGGGACAAGTGGCGACCCATGCATCAACATATAGAGAACCGGTACCTCCGCGAACCTAACCTCCACTTTGTCACCCCGCCTTGGGATAACGTTTTGCGTACACAACACGAACATCAATTTTTCCTCGATTCTCAAATTCCTTCTCAATAGCTTCCCGTGTGTGGTACCCGGAACAAAGAGATAGTCAAGCATATGTTGCAATTGAGGATGATTTTGGTTGTTAAAGTATAGATCCTCTAGCCGTGGGAAGATGTACTGATTTGATAGCTTGCTATCGAATTTTGCAATTCGACGTAGAGAATCATAAGACATTTCAACCGACACCCCATTAACCGTCCCGATAAGCTTCATCTTTGACGGGGCCTTGAATGGAGGGCATGTGAGAGTGGCCATCCACTCTTGTATCTGTCGATCAAACAAAATTTTCACCTCGTTATCATAGCATTTCAAAGCCGCTTCCCAACCTAAAGCTTTGAATTTATCCGTGATCCCGAAAGGCCCAAACTCAACTTCTCGGATTTCCTTTTCATAAATAAACATCTCCTTGAATTGTTGTAACCTGTTCATTTTGCTCATGGAATAAATCAGTTTGCCACTCCACAGGTTGATCGAATAAGGACCCGGATGTCCAATCCGTATTCGGGCCCCTCGGTGGAGCATCTTCTTCCGAGTCCGGTCACCCGCCCGAATCAATCTCCTCTTCTTTTGTTGTGCTTCCGCTTCAGGTTGACTCGAAGAACTTGCTCCCGCTTTGCCTTTAGTCTTTACCATCTCCTACACACATCACAAACAACACACAAAAACCATAAGTTGATATTCAACACCTTCCCCACACTTGCTTTATACTATGGATGTAGATGTAGGAACACAAAAATTGTATCTTTTCATACAAAATTTGGGCATGATGTCCCTACATTATAAAGGTTTCCCAAAAGTTTTCAATCTAGACATCTTCTACATCTATACCCATAGTCTTAACAACTAACAACAATCACATCATCAAACATGTTCAAGCAAGTGTGTATAAGAAAAAGAACAATCAATAACCTTCAATCCATAATGCACCAACAAAAATAATGAGAAAATACATACCTCAAGTTAGTGATGCAAGACACACAAGAAACTCTTCACAAAACCCACAATTTCCGGACCTTAATGTCCAAAATCGAACACATAAACAATGGTATCTTCAAAATGAAACCACAAATCCGAGTTCCTTGTGAAATTTTAGCCAAGATTGACTCAAAAATTACTGGATTTGGCCAAGTTATGAAGAAGTTATGGAGATTTGAAGGTTATGGAAGATTAGGGTTCTAGAGGTTGAAGGAGATGAAGGAACATGTGTGGATGGGGAGAATGCAGAAAAAAAGGAGTGGTGGGGGTTACTTACAATTATTTATGATTATTATTATTAATTACTAAGTTTTATTTTTATTTTTTTTCATATATATAATCGTCGACACATGGACTGCCCAGCTTCCCCTTGTGATCTACTGCGAGCCGTAGCCTACGACACTTGCTGTAGGTTACGGTGGATCTGATGCTAAAATTATGCCGTAAGGAAGTTTAATTGTGCCGTAGGTTTTTTTAAGGATCACTCATGGCCGTAGCCTACGGCCAGGGCCGTAGGTTACGGCCCTAACTGGGCATTTTGGCTTGGCCATTTTTTACTTTGCAAAATTTTTAATGTTTTTATTTTTTTTTCAAAAACGTGAAAATATACCCTACCCCCCTTTAAAAACCCGTGTTGTCCTCAACACTATGTTAGAGCAATTCGTAAGAATTTCCCCACACTTGTCTCGAACACTAGTTTAAGCGGATACGATAATTATTTTAGAAACACACTAACTTAACTTACTAAACTACATATTTACACTAACAAACCTGAGCCTCTTTCAAATTTCCTCGTCATCCAATGGGTGTAGAATGTAACCCACTTCGTCAAGCACGATATTGTTGATATCATTCCCCTCCAAATACGGTTTGAGCCGGTGCCCGTTTACCGTTTGCTTCGTGTTGGATTGAATGTCTTGAATATCCACATCCCCAAACTTGCCCACACATGTGATGACATAAGGACCCAGCCATTTACTTTTCAATTTACCCGCAAACAACTTCAATCGTGAATTGTACAACCATACTTTTTGACCCACTTCGAAAGTTCTTTTTCTTATCTTTGCATCATGAACCTTCTTTAGCTTGTCTTTATATGCGGATGCACATTCATTTGCCTCATCCCGTATCTCTTCAATCTCACTCAATTGTAGTTTTCGAATTCAATCTGCTTCGTCATAATCCGTGTTCACCGTTTTTATCGCCCATAGTGCACGATGAGCCAACTCCATCAGTAAATGAAAACCTTTACCGTAAACCATCCGATATGGAGTTGTACCAATTGACGTTTTGTAAGCCGTTCGGTATGCCCAAAGTGCAACATCCAACTTACCCGACCAATCCTTTCTATCCACCCTTACCATTTTCATCAAAATCTCCTTAATTTGTCTATTGGACACTTCAACTTGTCCACTATTTTGAGGGTGGTAAGGAGTAGCAATTCGGTGATGCACATTATATCTTTTCAACAATTTTCCAAAATTAAAGTTTTTAAAATGTGAACCACCATCACTAATTATAACCCGCGGGATCCCAAATCGAGCAAATATGTTAGATTGGACAAACATACATACCACAGAATGATCATTGGTCCTTGTTGCGATTGCTTCAATCCACTTCGAAACATAGTCCACCGCAACCAAAATGTACAAAAACTCGTTCGAATTCGGAAAGTGATCCATGAAATCTATTCCCCACACAATAAACGCCTCAATTACCAAGATTGGTTGTAGAGGCATTTCATCCCGCTTCGAGATGCTTCCCACTTTTTGGCAATTCACACAATTACGGGAAAATTCACATGCATCTTTAAAGATTGTAGGCCAATAAAACCCACAAGTCAACACCCGATAACCCGTTTTGTGTCTACTAAAATGACCTCCACATGCCGATGAATGAGCATGGGTCAAAATCTCTAACACCTCCGTTTTGGGAACACATCTTCTTATCACTTGATCGGGTCTCATCTTGAAGAGATCCGGTTCATCCCATATGTATTGCTTGACTTGGACCAAGAATTGTTGCCTTCATTTCTTAGTCCAATGACTTGGGATTGCACCCTTGGCCAAATAATTCACATAATGAGCATACCAAGGTGCGGTTGAGACGGATAAAAGTTGCTCATCGGGAAACCGTTCATTTATTTCACTCGGATCGTCTATGCCTTCCAACGGAATTCGGGACAAATGATCTGCCACAACATTTTCACAACCCTTCTTGTCCTGAATTTCTAAATCAAACTCTTGTAACAAAAGCACCCAACGAATCAACCGGGGCTTTGCATCCTTCTTTTCCATCAAATATCAAACCGCACTATGGTCCGAATACACAATCACCTTGCTCCCCCAAATGTAAGATCAAAACTTGTCCAAGGCATACACCACCGCTAATAATTTTTTTCGGTTGTGGTGTAATTCAGTTGCGCCTCGGACAAAGTTTTACTTGCATAATAAATTACCACCGGCTTCTTGTCGACTCTTTGACCCAAAACCGCTCCAATGGTTGTGTCGCTAGCATCACACATAATTTCAAACGACTTTGACCAATCCGGTGGTTGCAAGATAGGAGCTTTCACCAACTATTCCTTCAAAACATTAAACGCTTGCAAACATTCGTTAGTAAAATCAAAAGGAACATCTCAATAGTAAATTACATAAAGGCTTGGTGATAACACTAAAACCCTTAATAACCCTTCTATAGAATCCCGCATGCCCCAAAAATGATCTCACCCCCTTAACATTCTTTGGTGGAGGTAGAGATGAAATTACCCGAATTTTTTGCTTTGTCTACCTCCATCCCCCGGTCCGAAATCACATGACCCAACACAATACCCTCTTGAACCGTAAAGTGACTTTTTTCCCAACTTAGCACCAAATTTGTCTCAACACACCTTTTTAAAACTTTTTTCTAATTCATCAAGACAAGACTCAAAACTTGGGCTAAATATGGAAAAATCATCCATAAACACTTCAACAGATTCCCCAACCATGTACGAAAAAATACTCATCATACATCGTTGAAAAGTGGCCGGGGCGTTACATAGTCCATATGGCATTCGCCAAAAAGCAAATGTACCATATGGACATGTAAACGTGGTTTTGTGTTGGTCATCCGGGTGAATTGCAATTTGGTTATAACCCGAATACCCATCCAAAAAACAATAATATTTTTTACCTGAAAGTTTTTCAATAATTTGGTCAATGAAGGGTAACGGGAAATGGTCCTTAGAGGTAGCGGCGTTTAATTTTCTATAATCAATGCAAACTCGCCACCCGGTGACCGGTCGGGTGGCAATTTGCTCGCCTTATTCGTCTTTAATTACCTGGATGTCGGCCTTTTTAGGCACTACCTGAGTCGGATTTACCCACGCACTGTCCGAAAAGGGATAAATAATCCCCACATCCAACCACTTTATGACTTCTTTCTTCACAACTTCTCTCAAATTCGGGTTCAACCTTCTTTGTGTTTCGCGAGTAGGCTTTGCATCTTCATTAGTGATAATTTTGTGCATGACAATGGATGGACTAATACCTTTAAAGTCGGATATCGTCCATCTAATGGCCTCCTTATGAGCCTTCAACACCCGCAACAAGCCCTCTTCTTGAGCTACCTCCAAGTTAGAAGCAATGATCACCGGTAAGGTGTCATTCTCCCCCAAAAATGCATACTTCAAAGGTTTTGGTAGCTCTTTCAATTCCACATTTGGTGGACACTCTAAAGATGGCTTTGTACCCGAATAATCTCCACCGGCAAATTTTCAATTTGGTGGGTCCATGGCGGTCTTCCTTCCTTAACCGCTAAAGCCTCTTGCTCCTTTTCTTCCATCCTCAATGCACACATATGAACCGGAAAAGAACAATCACAAACGCACAGTTCCAAAATATCTTCTTCATATTCATGCGGGTCGCATCCATCAATGATATCTGCTAGAAAAAACTCATCACCACTAAAAGCATTAGCACCGTTAGTAAAAAACATTCAATCTCATTTTTCTATTACCAAATGTCATGTCGACCGTACCATATCGACAATCAATTACGGCATGAGCGGTGTTCAAAAACGGCCGACCCAAAATAACATTTTGTTGTTGAATTGGGTCCGCGGATGAGTAGTCTAAAACAAGAAAATCAACGGGATAATAAAATTCATCAACTATCACTATAACATCCTGCACAATACCCCGAGGAAGCTTATGAGACAAATCGGCTAAAACCACCGTTGTCTCAACCCGTTTCAATGGACCAAAATCATATTGGTCATATAAACCCCCCGGTAGAATACTTACTCCAGCTCCAAGATCAAGTAACGCCCTCGCCGTTTGAAAATTTCCAACTTGAATATTAATAAGAGGCGTTCCCGGATCTTGTAGCTTAGGAGGAAGATCTCCTTTCAAAACCGCACTTACCCGCTCGGTCAAATCAACCCGTTTAGGAACTTTTTGTTGCCTCTTTTGGGTACACAATTCTTTTAAAAATTTTGCATACGCGGGTACTTGTTTAATTGCTTCAAGTAATGGAAGATTAATTTTTACCTGCTTAAACACCTCCCACATTTCTTCTTTTTGATGACCCCGTTTTGAAATGAAATTCTTTTTACCCGGATTTAATAAAGCCGAGGGAAATGGTACTTGACTTGATCCCCCCTTCCTCATTTTTATCTTTTATTTCTTCATTATTTACGGGTTTTTCAAAATTGGGTTATTTAGAAGAAATTTTAGATGTTTCATTTTCATCCTCACTTTCTTGACCCGTTATGTCCTCAACCACCCCATCAACCAAATCCGGTGAAGGATTGGTTTTGTACTATTTCCCACTTCTAAAAACACTCACATGATTAATATTAATATTATTACCATGAGATGAATTATGTGAAGGGTTTACCTTAGTGTCGCTTGGTAATTGACCTTTACCTTTTTTCAAGTCCGCCACTTTGGTTGCGAGTTGATCCGTTTGGGTGGTCAAAGATCGAATTGCCTTATCACGGATTTCATCCTTTTGAATGCGAGCATCATCCATTTGGTTCCTCTTTTGCATCTCCGTTTGCATCTCCTTCAACATTTCCAACACTTCGTTTCCACCCGAAGACCCCCCATGCTCTTGACCCGTTTGATATTGCCTTTGATACCCTTGGTTGTTCCCACCTCGATACCCACCTTGATTATTGAACGGTTGGCGTGGCACAAAGTTACCTTGACTTCCTTGAAAATTTGGGTTAGCTTGGTTGGAGGGATTCCCAAATTGAAAATTTGGGTGGTTTCGTAATCCGGGGTGGTAAGTATTTGAATTCATGTTGTAATTTCTACCACCCCCACCTTGCCCTTGTAATGCATTCACCTCCTCATATTGCCCTTCCACTCCTTGGCAATTTTCAGCCCCATGCCCCAATTCATTGCAAAGTGCACAAATATCATAGATTTTATTACTTGTTTGTACATTTGCATCTTCCGCCGCATGCACTTGGGTTCTAGTAATGGTCGGTCGTGCTCTCCTTGACGATTGAGCTTCCTCTTTGACGTGACCGCCATTTGTTCCAAAAACATCCAATCATCTTGCTCATAATTGGTACCGAATGTACCATTTGTAATAGACATCAAATCACGAGCATCTTCGGAACATAACCCCTCATAAAATGCATTCAACAATTCCCATAGCTCTATCCCATGATGAGGGCAATTCTTTATCATCATATTAAACCTCTCGAATGCCTCATGAAACATTTCACTCGATTGTTGTTGGAAACTTCTCAAGCTTCTCCTCGCATCATTCTTCTTTTGGGCGGTAAAGAATTCCTCTGAAAAGATTTGTTGCATTTCTGACCATGTATAAATAGATGCCGAAGGTAAGGTGTAAAACTAATTTTTCGCCTTGTCTTCTAAGGAAAACTGAAAAAGCATCAATTTAACATCATCGGATGAAAACCCTTGACCACCAATAGTGTTACAAATAGAGTCATATGACTCCAAATGAAAATAAGGCTCCTCCGTTGCTAGACCCTTATACTTTGGTAAACTTTGTAATGAATTCGTTCGAACTTCAAAAGTCCTTCCTTGATCATTTTGAGGAATAACTATTGGTGATGGATTTTGAGTGATCACCGGTCTAAAATGCGCTTCTATGACTCTCACGGGCTCTCGAATATGTCTTCGTGGTACACCCAATCGAACTCTTGTGCGTACGGGACCCATTGGTCTTTGAGCTTGCATTCGTGGAGGCCCAAATTATTGTAAAGGTGGCTGAAATCTTGGCCCCACATGTTGTTGATGAACTGGCCTTTGAAATAAATTGGGTGGTGGTATTTGTTGCGGTATGATTTGTTGAACCATTTGTTGAGGAATTCTACCAACACTTTGCATCCTTTGGGTTTAACCTTGAACATAAGTATACTCTCCTTGCTCCCCATCTCCTCCATACATATACCCTTCTTTATCATATCCCCCAAATTCGTCGTCATACCCATCATCAAACGCATATTGTCTTGCACCCGAAATGTGTTGAAACTGTGGTTGTCCTTAGCTCTTTCATTTCTGTTGGTCATTCTACACCCACTGGATGACGAGGAAGTTTGAAAGAGGCTCAGGTTTGTTAGTGTAAATATGTAGTTTAGTAAGTTAAGTTAGTGTGTTTTTAAAATAATTATCGTATCCGCTTAAACTTGTGTTCGAGACAAGTGTGGGGAAATTCTTACGAATTTCTCTAACATAGTGTTGAGGAGAACACGGGTTTTTAAAGGGGGGTATGGTATATTTTCACGTTTTTGAAAAAAAAAAACAAAAAACAAAAACATTAAAAATTTTGCAAAGTAAAAAATGGCCAAGCCAAAATGCCCAGTTAGGGCCGTAACCTACGGTCCTGGCCGTAGGCTACGGCCATGAGTGATCCTTAAAAAACCTACTGCACAATTAAACTGCCTTACGGCAGAATTTGAGAATCAGATCCACCGTAACCTACGGCAAGTGCCGTAGGCTACGGCTCGCAGTAGATCACAAGGGGGAGCTGGGCAGTCCAAGTGTCGGCGATTATATATATATAAAAAAATATAAATAAAACTTAGTAATTAATAATAATAATCATAAATAATTGTAAGTAACCCCCACCACTCCTTTTTCTCTGCATTCTCCCCATCCACACACGTTCCTTCATCTCCTTTAACCTCTAGAACCCTAATCTTCCATAACCTTCAAATCTCCATAACTTCTTCATAACTTGGCCAAATCCAGTATTTTTGAGTCAATCTTGGCTAAAATTTCACAAGGAACTCGGATTTGTGGTTGCATTTTGAAGATTCCATTGTTTAGGTGTTCGATTTTGGACATTAAGGTCCGAAAATTATGGGTTTTGTGAAGAGTTTCTTGTGTGTCTTGCATCACTAACTTTAGGTATGTATTTTCTCATTATTTTTGTTGGTGCATTATGGATTGTAGGTTATTGATTGTTCTTGTTCTTATACACACTTGCTTGAACATGTTTAATGATGTGATTGTTGTTAGTTGTTAAGACTATGGGTATAGATGTAGAAGATGTCTAGATTGAAAACTTTTGGGAAACCTTTATATTGTAGGGATATCATGCCCAAATTTTGTATGAAAAGATACAATTTTTGTGTTCCTACATCTACATCCATAGTATAAAGCAAGTGTGGGGAAGGTGTTGAATATGAACTTATGGTTTTTGTGTGTTGTTTGTGATGTGTGTAGTAGATGGTAATGACTAAAGGCAAAGCGGGAGCAAGTTCTTCGAGTCAACCTGAAGCAGAAGCGTAACAAAAGAAGAGGAGATTGATTTGGGCGGGTGACCCGGACTCGAAAGAAGATGCTCCACCGAGGGGCTCGAAACCGGATTGGACATTCGGGTCCTTACTCGATCAACCTGTGGAGTGGCAAACGGATTTATTCCATGAGAAAATGAACATGTTACAACAACGCAATGAGGCATTTATTTGCGAAAAGGAAATCCGCGAAGTTGACTTTGGGCCTTTCGGGATCACGGATAAATTCAAAGCTTTTGGTTGGGAAGTGGCTTTGAAATGCTATGATAACAAGGTGAAAATTTTGTATGATCGAGAGATACAAGAGTGGATGGCCACTCTCACATGCCCTCCATTCAATGCCCCGTCAAAGATGAAGCTTATCGCGACAGTTAATGGGGTGTCAGTTGAAATGTCTTATGATTCTCAACGTCGAATTGCAAAATTCGATAGCAGGCCGTCAAATCAATACATCTTCCCACAGCTAGAGGATCTATACTTTAACCCCCAATATCAACCACAATGGCAACACATGCTTGACTGTCTCTTTGTTCCGGGTACCACACACGGAAGCTATTGAGAAGGAATTTGAGAATCGAGGCAAAATTGATGTTGGTGTTGTGTACGCAGAATGTTATCCCAAGGCGGGTTGACAAAGTGGAGGTTAGGTTCGCGGAGGTACCGGTTCTCTATATGTTGATGCATGGGTCGCCACTAGTCCCATTTCGGTTTTTGGTGTTGAATAACATTTGGACTGGGCGAAATAGTGGAGAAAGGAAGATTGTTCCCCAATGTAGGTTAATCACTGCGTTGATGAAGTTATATGGGGCAATTGGAGCTGAAGATAAAGGATCGTACAAAAATTTCAAACCATTTAACATTAAAAACTTGGGACCGGGATGGGAGTATAAGGAGTCGGAGAGGTATCATAAATTGAAGAGTGATGGAAGAAGGTGGAGGGCATTGAAAGCGGATGCTCGTCCACTACAACCGGGTGAGGCCGATGAGCAAGTGACTGAACAAAGGCGACCTCCTACATTCGGCGATTGGTCCGAGCCAAATCAAATGCTGTTTGATCAACAAACATACATGGGGGCTAGTATGGAAAGGGCTCTTAAGCAGAGTTATGACAGACAAGAGCAATGGAATCGATCCCATATGTATGTCCATTAAGAGGAAATGAATAATCGCTATTTCGATGATCGCCAGAGACGTATGCATGATGCGTGGCATGCAGGCCAGCCGGTTATAGCAGGCCCACCGATTGTGGATTACTCCACATTACCACCATATGATGGTAGTGTGACATACCCCACCCCACCATTGCACCATTCATAGTGGGTGGATCCACATACGAGCATGAGTACTCAACAAGCAAGCCAAGAAGGTGATCAGGGTGGAAGCAGTAGCGGCGCGTTTGGATTTGGAGAATTCTCGGAGATGATGACGTCTATCTTCGGGCCTCCACAGCCGAGATATTCTTGATCAGGTCGTATCTCATCTCATCCTGTACATTTGTGTATATTATGATGTTTTATGTTTTTGGTTGGGAGGTTGGGTGGTGTTTATGTGTTTGATGTGTCTTATGGGATATGCTAGTTGGTTGTGTTTTTAGATAAAAAAAAAGAGAAATTTGTGGTTTGAGAAATTAAGCGAAAAGTCGATGTTCTTGTTGAAAGCGATCTTCCTTTCAAAACCATACATTGGGGACAATGTATCCCAAGTGTGGGGATGAGGGTAAATTTTTTTTGAGGATTTTGAAAAAAAAATTTAAACCAAGCGAAAAATTGTTGAATTTTGAAAACTTGACATTGTTCCGCATGACACACCGACAACCCTTCTTGTCATTTCTTGGTGAGTTCTTGGGCCACACACACATGATTATTAGAGATTATTTCTTTGGTTTGAGTGGTGGTGTGTGATTTGTGTTAATAGAACTTGTGTATGAATGCTTGTCGAAGACTAGGATTAGCATGCTTGTGGAAATGATAAGGGCTTTTAGGTAGCTTCGTCTGGATGTGTGAGAGTGTGGGAATGGGGGGTTGGACCTCATACGATATACATATGAGCTTGGTATTGTGAGGGGTGGGGGTTTGGTCTTTAGTAAGCCATGTTTGAGCCTAATGTTGTTCGATTGTGACCCGAGCCTATCTCTTACAAAATTCTACCTATTGAGACGACCCGGTCTAGGAGCTTTAGTATGTAGTACTTGATGTTTATGTGTATATATTGTTTAATTTGTATGAAAAGAAAAAAAAAAGTGAAAATTGAGAAAAATACAAAAAGAAAGAAATAGTTGCAAGAGTAGTTGAAAGAAAAGAAAAACAAGAAAAAAAAGATGATGATGTTGTGTAAATAGTTGATGGTTGTTTTGGTTAGTAGTAGCAACAAAACCAGGTCGAATCAATGAGCTACTTGCATATTTATTCCACCATTTTTCCTACCTTTGCACATAGCCCCTTTACAACCCGTATGTCCTTTTGATTCATAAGCATGTTAAGTATTTTGTAGGTGGAGATTTGATTTTTATACATGCTTATTATCGCACAATCACACACTTGCATTGAGTGTTCTAGCACAAGTTGCTAGTATTCTTTGTCACCGAGAGGAGAATATTGTGAGGGGTGTGTCTTGTGGTGTGATGATAGGTTAGTAAAGGGACAACATATTCTAGCTTGGTTTACATTTTGATCGCTTGTAAGTTGGAAATGGTTTTTGAACGGGTTGCTTGGGACAAGCAACGGGTAAGTGTGGGGATGTGACGGGTGGTCGTAGGACAACCCTTAAAAGGTCTAATTATACGCACATTCCATGCTTAATCGGTTAATTATTGGATCTTGGTAACTACGGTGCATTTGTATTTGTAGGTGATGAAGAGCATAGAGAATGGACTTATGATGCTTGGATAGGAAATTGGAACTTGTAGAAATGAATGGAAGCATGAAAGAATTCACAAGGAAACAAAGCAAGAAAGTCCAGGCATCGCCGTAGCCTACGGCTAGGGCCGTAGGTTACGGCCTCCATCTTTGCATAATTCTCTGCCGTAGTCCAGTTGAGAGGGGGTGTAGGCTTTTTCTGAGCGTCGTAGCCTACGGCTGGTGCCGTAGGTTACGGTGCCATGTTGACTGCCTTTGACCATGTACCGCCGTAAGCTATGGTGGTTGGCGTAGCTTACGGCGCCGTGTGATTCCAAATCCGTAACTGCCCAATTTAATGAGGATTTTATGGTGTCTTTTGGTGGTTAATCATTCTATTTCGGTTACCATTGTTCTAGAGACGAATTGTGGAGTGTTCTTGGTGCTTGAAGACAATTGCAATCATTTGGTTTATGCTTTTAATTTGTATGAACATTAAAACTTGTGTGATGATGATGATTCAAGCCATGAGTGGCTAAACTCTTTGTGATCATCCTGGATTGAAGGTTCGCTTTAGACATTTCATGTTTTGATCTTAATTTCTACAATAATAGACTAGCTTTATGGTTTGTTTATTATGGTGTGTTGATATTTGTTTGTAAGTGGTTAATTGATACTTTGATCATAGTTGAAACCATACGTTCTTGGTGTCGTTGGCAATCGAGATATCATGGGAGGTATTAGGATTGGGTATTGATTGATTGGTAATCGGGTAACAACCTTGCGTTCTAGGAATCCGAGTACTTCATTCCCTTTTATCACAAACAAGTAGCTACGCATGAGCCATGTCTATGTGATTCTTTCTAGTTTGATTAAAACATGAATGTCAATTGAAACCGAAAATCTAGGATGGTCATTTGTCTCTAGATTGTTTAAAATCCAATTCTCATATTATAATTTAATAGTAATCGTAGTTTTAAAATCAAACAAACAAATCAACTCTTGAACTTACTTTTCTTGCATTTAGTTTAATTTAGTTAACTTAGACACATATTCAGATAACACATATTCCACAAACTTCCTGTGTTCGATACCCACTTACCGCTAGCTAATTAGTTGTATTTGGATTAAATTTGATTGAGACTTCGACCTCACGTTAAATTTTGAATAACACCGACTGCATGAGCTCCTTACCGCTTAGCACCAACAGAAATGAAAGAGCTAAGGACCCAACTATATGATTTATTGGAAAAGGGTTTTATACAACCCAACTCGTCACCTTGGGGAGCACCCATACTGTTTGTAAAGAAGAAGGGTGGTTCAATGCGTCTATGCATTGATTACCGTGAGCTAAACAAGGTAACAATCAAGAACCGTTATCCATTGGCCAGGATCGATGACTTGTTTGATCAACTCCAAGGGGCAAGCTTCTTCTCGAAGATTGATTTGAGATCAGGGTATCATAAATTCAAAGTTAGAACTGAAGATGTACCTAAAACCGCATTTAGAACAAGGTATGGCCACTAGGAGTTCTTAGTGATGCCTTTCGAACTCACTAATGCACCTGCAGCATTCATGGACCTCATGAATCGAGTCTGTAAGCCGTACCTAGATAAGTTTGTCATTGTCTTTATAGATGACATACTTATCTATTCTCGTAATCAAGCTGATTATGAGAAACACCTTCGGTGTATCCTAGGATTGCTACAACAGGAGAAGTTGTATGCTAAATTCTCCAAGTGCGAGTTCTGGCTTCGCGAAGTCCAATTCCTTGGACATGTTGTGAGCGAGCGTGGTATCCAAGTGGATCCCACTATGATAGAAGCAATCATGAATTGGGAAGCACCTAAGATACCTACAGAGATTCGCAGCTTTCTGGGATTAGCAGGTTATTATAGAAGATTCATTGAGAACTTCTCAAGGATAGCTGCACCTCTAACTACTCTGACCCGCAAGAATGTGAAGTTTGATTGGGGTCCTAAACAACAAGAGTCTTTTGAAATCCTTAAGCACAAGTTGAGCAATGCTCCAGTGTTGACATTTCCTGAAGGAATAGAAGAGTTCGTTGTTTATTGTGATGCATCGCACACTGACATGGGCTGTGTGCTTATGCAGAGAGGCAAGGTGATTTGCACTTAAAGTGCATGAAAAGAATTACACCACCCACGATCTAGAGTTGGGTGCCGTTGTATTTGCACTTAAATTGTGGAGACATTACTTGTATGGAACTAAATGTGTGATATATTCAGATCACAAAAGTCTCCAACATTTGTTTAATAAAAAAGATCTCAATATGAGGCAACGCCGTTGGATGGAAACCTTGAATGACTATGATTGTGAGATTCGCTACCATCCTGGTAAAGCGAATGTAGTCGCTGATACTCTAAGCCAAAAGGAAAGGGTTAAACCCATAAGGATTAATGCTAAAAAGTATTGAACTGAAGAACAGTTTGAATGAAAGATTATTAGCTGCTCAGAAAGAAGCTGTATTAGAAGCTAACTTTCCAAATGAGAAATTAGGTGTAACTTTTGATCATTTATCACCTGGAGGTGATGAGATCCTTAGACTTAATGGTAGGATCTAGGTTCCTATTCATGGAGGACTTAGAGACCTAATCCTCCAAGAAGCTCATAATTCAAGATATTCAGTTCATCCTAGTGGTGACAAAATGTATCAAGATCTAAAAGCCAACTATTGGTGGATAGGTTTGAAGAAGTCTATAGCCACACACGTAGCTAAATGTCTAATATGCGCTCAGATTAAAGCTGAACATCAAAAGCCGTCAGGTTTGCTACAACAGTTAGAACTTCCCACATGGAAATGGGAGATGGTAACCATGGATTTCATTACCAAGTTACCGAAAACAAGGCATGGAAACGATACTATATGGGTCATAGTTGATAGACTGACTAAGTCAGCTCATTTCTTACCTATCAAGGAGACACATAGCTCCGATACGTTAGCTCAATTATATATGGATGAGATTGTATCTCTCCACGGAGTGCCAGTAACTATTGTATCTGATAGAGATACTAGATACACTTCTCATTTCTGGAAAAGTTTCCAACAATCATTAGGCACTCGTTTGAATTTCAGTACTCTTACCATCCTCAAACGGATGGACCAAGTGAGCGTACAATTCAAACATTGGAAGACATGCTTCGCGCATGTGTCATTGATTTAGGTGGTAGCTGGGATGACCACCTACCTTTAATTGAGTTCTCCTATAATAATAGTTACCATACTAGCATTCAGGCTGCGCCTTTTGAGGCATTATATGGAAGAAAATGCAGAACGCCTGTTTGTTGGGCGGAAGTTGGAGAGACTCAGTTATCAGGACCTGAGATAGTCCTTGAAACAACGGACAAGATTGTCCAAATTCGTGAACGCCTAAAGGCTGCCAGAGATAGGCAGAAAAGCTATGCAGATAAAAGGTGAAAACATCTAAAGTTTGAGGAAGGAGACAAAGTCTTACTGAAGGTATCACCCTAGAAAGGTGTGATGCGTTTCGGTAAGAAGGGCAAGCTAAGTCCGAGGTACATTGGACCATTCGAGATCATCGAATGTGTCGGCAGTGTAGCATATAAGCTAAACTTGCCTGAGGAGCTTAGTGGAATTCACAATGTGTTCCACATCTGTAACTTAAAGAAATGTCTAACTAATGAATCGCTAGCAATGTCTCATAAAGACGTACAGATTGATGAAAGCTTGAGGTTTGTTGAAAGACCAATATCGATCGAGGATCGACAGGTAAAAAAGCTCCAAAGGAAGCATGTACTGATAGTGAAAGTAAAGTGTGATGCCCGCAAAGCCCTAAATATACATGGGAGGTAGAGTCCACTATGCGACAAAAGTACCCTCACTTATTTTAGTAAATCTCGGGATAGAGATTTCTTTTAAGGGGGTGAGGATGTAACACCTCGTAAAAATCGTGTCCAATTATGTTAAGACACGTGTCCTAAACCCTAAACATGTAAAAGTTTGAGTTAGAAGGACTAAAGTTGACAAACAGTGAAAAGATGTATGCGGAGGGACTAAAAGTGTCAACATGCAAAACTTATGCCTCTGAATGACCTCACACAATGTTCGTATTCTTGAACGAGTAAATTATCAGACGTAAGAAGCCGTTTGTGAAAGAAATTGAAAGTTTACAAGACAAAGGGGTTGAACGTGTCAACATGTTAATTCTTACCTCTGAGTGACCTTTTAATGAACTTGGGGCTTTGTAATGTTTGATTATACTCTCAATAATATCTTATAATGAATTCACGAGGTTTCGGTACCATTATATGATTCAATCTGCAAATTCCAAGAAGAGGGGTTGAAAGTGTCAATATGATAATTCTACTCCCGAGAGACATTTTAACGAACTCGGAGCTTAACGGTACTTGATTATACTTCCATGAATATTTAAAACTTGATTTGAAGAGCCCCTAGTACTGGAAAGGTGAGAAATGGAAGTTACATAAGTGCTGGGACTAAACTTGTAAATTATAAAACAAGTTTTGAAATTGAACTGCCCCGCATGTTGCGCCGGAACCGCCTGCACCTGGCGCGTGTCGTGGGCGAGACCATTTTTCAGCAGAACTGGACAGCTGCCAGCATGCAACCTTGCTCCCCACACAAACCATCTCTGCACTCTGAATTCGATACCAGCAGCTTGTTGACGGATTTTAAAAACCTCTTGGACACTTGGAGAGATCTTAGAGCATCCTATAACACATGGATTGATCTTGCATCACCTCCTTCAACTATAATAGGAGCTTCAAGTTCCTCATTTACTTGCTCATTCATAAATTTCATCCTTCTCACTCTAATATGAGATTCCTGATACAAAAGGAAGCTCTTTCTAGTTCAAAGTTTAAAGCTAGGACCCTTTGTAAGTGTCCTTAGCCACCTTAGTTCAGTTTTGTTTATTTAAAGACCGAAAGTCAAAGTTGCCGCAAAACGGCTTTGACCTTCGGTTTAGACCTAAATGGTCCAGCCATTGTTCGAGGCGAATATGGCTAAGTGATCATAATTAGGTAGGTGTTAATCGCTCAAAAGGTCACCTCCAAATTATCACGTTTACTTAGTTAATTGTCAGGTCAATGTAATTAAATAAAAAGTCAAACTAGTCAGATTTTTAAATAAAAACATAATCTGATAATGTAGAGGATATAAATCATGTTTTGTCACTTTAATAAATTGGTAAATATTATTAGAACATGTCTAAAGATGTTCAACCTGACAATTCTAAGTTTAGGCTCGGTTCGCAACCGAAAGTCACAAAAGCTTGACTTTTGCTTTGACTTTCAGTTCTGACCCGATTAAGCTTAATTCCTCTATGTTTTAAGCTTCCATGGTGACCATATAATGTTGTAGTATAACTCTCTGAGGTTATATTACATGGTCATTTTGGAAATTCTGAATTCTATGCATGTTTCCGTTATTATGCTTAATATTGACCAATATGCCCTTATGGTCTAAAAATGAGATTTTTGAATATATGGACATACAAATAAGTTAGGTACTGATTTATAAACATGTCTAAAATATTTTGACACTATATTCTGGTCTCAAATTGATATTATGCAAATTATCGTAAATTTAGCTTTTATAAAGGCTAAATTACTCTTTAATGCATAAATCATGTTTAAACAAAAATTTTGACACAAAAATCTTAACCTACTGTTATGCTATCATTTTTAGGAATTTTTGGAATGATGGGTCAGATTAGATACTAACCTTAACATTGAGTTCTTGTATAAATTCTATAATTGTTTTTGCAAATAAAATGTGTTTTATATATGATTAACATACAAAACCTTGCAAATATCGTCAATTATCGACTTTTACGCTAATTAGGTGCATAGTATGTTTTAAAACCATATTTAGCACCCAAGACTTGTTACCTACTGAATTTATAAATAATTTTTAATATTTTTACAGTCGGTATAAGTCATGAACTCAGAATTCCAATTATGACCTTAAAAGCATATGTGAAATGACCAAAATGCCCTTTCCGGGGACAGTTTGGCCATAAATGGTAAACCACACATATGTATGATATCTTACTGTCACGGCCCCCGACCCGGTTTGACCCGTTTCAGGAGCCGCGGGACAGAAATCCCGTGGTATTTAATTAACAGCGGAAGTTTATCATCATGATCTTTTTAAAGCTGAAATATTTCCCGATTATTTTATTTCACAACTCGGGATAAAACCCGGTAATTTACAATCTTGAGATTTCACGAAGAAATCTTTTATTTTACAAAACATGTTTCTTTATTTTATACTGAGCCACTTCCTTGAGCTTGTAGTGCTTTATGGCACTTTTCCTAGATCATACCAGATTACCTTAAACATGTTTGAAAAAGGTTTTGTCAGCGGGAAATACTGAGTGAATCATTCTATTTTGCATAATGATGCATAGTTATTAATTACAGCATAAGAGCGATTACAATGGCTTCTATCTTATTTTTTATCTGGCGGCCTGTCACAATGGTGACGATGGTCATACCACTATTAGATCAATGAACCTAAATAGTGATGATTATCCCTGTAGGTCAATGAACCTAACAGTGATTATCCCGAGTAGGTCAATGAACCTAACTGGGAGAAAATTAGTAATGTGCACAATACCCCACTAACCAGTAATTCAAGATATCCACGACTTAGTCCCTGTAATTATAACCTTGAAAATAATTTGAGGTATTGTAAAATAGTTTGATAAAAAGAGAATGACTCACATTGCAGATTTAATTTGAGCAGAGCCTAGCCTACTGATTAGCCTTTTACCCTAAATTTAATAACAGGCACACAATTCTGGGTTAGTAATCAATACAGCATTTACGATAACTCACGAGATCAACCCTCACAACGAATGACAAAGTGCTATGCTTAAACATCCATCGAATTAACGACTAATGACAAAGCATCACCCTAATGTGGGCAGCACTTAAACATCCATTGAGTACATTGATCGATCGGAAAATGAATCGTAATAGCGATCGAGTTAATACCCTGATTGCGGCGTCGATTAGTGATCGTGTGTGTGTTTTGGAAGTGTTTCTACGATATCTCAGCGTAGAATTTGAATTTTAACGTCGTTTCAACTCCCAGAATCAAGTCCCAAACACTCTTATTTATACCTGAAAAACCTCCCCCCTCGCGTGGCGCGAGGGGGTGTCGCGTGGCGCGAGAGGCGCCTCCTATCATAGGGTGGCCGCGTGTCTAAGTAGCCTTGCTGAGTTGGTTTCGTGTTCAATTTCATTTTACACGTTAAACTGTGTAGATAATACCGATTAGGGTTTACCCCCCCTGAGTTTTAGGGGCCCTGATTCTAATTCTGATTGTTCTGAAAATTTTAAGGCTTGTTCAGAATCACGTGGGTTTCTCAATTAGGGTTTCCTATTGGTCAATCAAAGTAATAATTAGGACTTTTTAATGAGGGTTGTTACATTCTCCCCACCTAAATAAAAATCTCGTCCTCGAGATTTACTGGAATAATTGAGGATACTTTCGCTTCTAATTCCAGTTCCCAAGTGTATTAAGGTCCTATCTTTAAATTCCACTTTACTTGAACTAACACTAATCATTTGTGTTTTGAGAATTTTGATTTTTCTATCTTCTATCTGAAGAGGTTTAACTTTTTGTTTTACCTCTATATCTTGGAGAGGTACTACCAAAGATTCGTTTGATAGACATTTCTTGAGATTGGATACATGAAATATATCATGTACTCCAACTAACTCTCCTGGTAGTTGTAAACGATAAGCAACTGGTCCTATACGTTGGATCACTGAAAATGGTCCTACGTATCTTGGACTTAACTTTCCTTTCTTACTGAATCTAATAACTCCTTTCCAAGGAGAAACTTTCAACAGTACTTTTTCTTCAACTTGGAATTCTAACGGCATACGTCGATTATCAGCATAGCTCTTTTTGACAATCTCTAGCCGTCTTCAGCCTTTTCTTTGTGATACTGAATATCACAGTTGTAGTTACTTCGGATTTTCATCTATCTTCTTTGCCTCATGTTTTATTCTTTTTGCCCAAATATCTATCTTAAATTCTTATGATCCGTATAGACAGTAAACTTACTTCCATACAGATAATGTCTCCAAATCTTAAGGGCAAAAATTATGGCTCCTAATTCTAAGTCATGAGTAGTATAGTTTTCTCCGTGCTTTCTCAATTGCCTTGATGCATACACAATTACCTTTTTGCGTTGCATTAACACACATCCCAATCCTAGCTTTGAAGCATCACCATATACTTTAAAATCTTCTGTTCCTTCTGGTAAGGCTAAGATTTTGTTAATTTATGTTTTAATATCCTAAAGGCTTCTTCTTGTTTATGTCCCCATTCAAACTTAACTGATTTACAGGTTAGCTTAGTTAATGGTATAACTATCTTGGAAAAATAAACCGTCTATAGTATCCGACTAAACCTACAAAAACTCCTAATTTCCATTGCGGATTGTGGAACCTCCCATTTGGTAATTGCTGCTATCTAATCAGGATCTACTTGAATACCTTCATGATTTACCATATGACCTAGAAATTGCACTTCTGGTAGCCAAAATTCACACTTCGAAAATTTGGCGTAAAGCTTTTCTTTTCTTAACAAAGTTAAGAGTGCATGCAAGTGCTGACAATGTTCTTCCTGACTTTTGGAATAAATAAGTATATCGTCGATAAAGACAATTACAAATTTATCCAAATATATTTTACAGATCCTATTCATCATGTCCATGAATGCTGCAGGTGCATTCGTTAATCCGAAGGGCATGATTGTAAACTCGTAATGATCATACCTAGTTTTGAAAACAGTTTTAGGTATGTCTTCCTCTTGTACTTGATGATATCCGGAACGTAAGTCGATTTTTAGAAAAATATCTATCTCCCTGGAATTGATCGAATAGATCATCAATTCTAGGTAATGGATATTGATTCTAAATTGTAATTTTATTCAATTCTCCATAATCGATACACATTCTCATTGAACCATCCTTTTTCTTAACAAATAACACGGGTGCTCCCTAAGGGGATGAATTAGGTTGTATGAAACCTTTACTTAGTAATTCATCTAATTGCTTTTTTTCAGTTCTAACATTTCTGTGGGTGCTAACCGATAAGGTGCCTTGGCTATCGGTATAGTTCCTGGAATTAGATGAATCCTAAATTCTACCTCCCTATCTGGTGGTAATTCTGGTAACTCTTCTGGGAATACATCTGGGTATTCTGAAACTACAGAAATTTCCTTAAGTTCTTTATCTTTAGTATTAATGATTACTGAAATCATATATACTGTTCCTTGCTTTCGTTCATAATTTGCAACTTTCATTACTGATATGAACTTTATGGTTTTACATGACTTATCTCCTGTAATCATTATTACTTTTCCAGTGGATGCACAAATTTCTATGGAATTCTTATCACAGATAATTCGAGCATGGTTTGTTTACTAACCAATCTATTCCTAACACAACATCGAATTCAACTAATTTCATATATAATAGGGTTGCAGAAACTTTATGACTTAAAAATTCTCTTTCTACGTTTTGCAGAACCTTATTTATTTTAACTGAATTCCCATCTGCCATTTCTACTGTAGAAATTTGCCTAATGCTGATTAAAGGTAGATTAAGAGGTTGGCAGAATGAAGTATTTATAAAACTTTGGTTTGCACCAGAGTCAAATAATACTTTTGTGTAAACGTTGTGAACTAAGAACGTACCGGCTATCACATCTGGAATGAGTTCTGCTTCCTTAGCAGTTAGTTGGAAGGCTCTTACATTCCTTTTTGCTCCTTCTGCAGGTTTAGCCTTATTGTCAAATGGTTTGTTCAGTTTTGGACAATCTGGCCTAAGATGTCCAGCTTCTCCACAGTTGTAGCAGACTGAAAATTTCTTCCTCCTGCAGTCTTCTTCTTGATGCCCCGGAATTTTGCAAAAATTGCAATATCCTTTGCATCTTCCAAAATGCTTCCTTTTGCAAGAATTGCAAAATGGACTAGTGGAAGATTGCCCATTCCCTCCTTTCTTGAAATTGTTATGGTTACCTGGACGGAATCCTTGGGTAATCTTTTGGGCTACTTCCTTCCTTCTATTTTCTTCTCTTGTCCGTACTAGTTCGTCAGTCAGAGTATTGGCTAAATCTACCGCATCATCAATCGTGCGAGGTTTCGCAGCTTTGACGATATTACGGATTTCAGAAATTAATCCCCAAATATAACGAGAAATAAGTACCGGCTCTGGCGAAGCCAGGGTTGGTACTACTCGAGCATACTCGAAGAATGTCGTAGTATACCCTCGACAATCTACATCCACCATCCGGTGTGTTAGAAACTTATTTGTCATTTGTTCCTTTTCATACTCGGGACAGAATTTTCTTTCTACAAAGCTCTTAAATTCTTTCCAGTTCATAGCATACGCCATCCTTCTTCCTTTTGCTTGTAACACCGTATTCCACCATTCTAGCGCTCCTTCTTTGAAAAGGTTTGACGCATACATGACCTGATCATCCTGAGCACATTTACTTATGGCAATTACTGCCTCAGTTTTCTCTAACCAACGTAGTACCGCAGTCGCTCCTTCATTGCCTGCAAACTCAGTGGGTTTACAAGCAAGAAATTCTTTGTAAGTGCAACCAGACGTTGCAGCTTTCATTTTCTTAGGGGGAGGAGCTTGCCGTGGTTCATTCTCATGATTAGTATGATTATTGCCTCCGTTTACGCTATTACTGAAGTTATCTTCAGAAATACGTTTGCTAGGAACGATTTGTTGCGGTTCGATTGGATTTTTAATAGCAGCAACGATTGATGGAATAGCGTTGGCTATCCCTTGAGTAACTATTGCTGGAATAGCGTTGGCTATCCCTTGAGCAACGATATTTTCTATATCTTGCCTAGTCATATATTGATCCCCCGGTTGTTGCTCAGATTGATTAACCTCATTAACTGGTTCATTATTAGCGTTTTCCATCTGATATCTAAGTTATAGATAAATAATTAGTATAAAATAAATAATCCAATGTCACAATTAATTGCACATAATCACGTAAACGAATATACAAACAAAATTGTAAATTTTCTCAAATTTTATTTGTTTTATAAATTATATCATGCTTCTATATACAACCGTTTTATTATTTATTTTACATATACTGATTTTACTATTACTATTACATAACCACAGTTCCATAAATCCCCTATCCTTTGTCAGGTGATATTCTAGTAACGGCGTTCCCTCTCATCGTAATTCCAGGAGATCTGTCCCAAAATCCCTTGGATCCTATTCCCAGCATCTACTAGTTCTTCACCAAAGCGAAGTTCAGCCATATTCTCGTTACTCATTGGTAGATTTGGTAAAGGTTCTGGATTGAACTTAGGAAAAAGCTTATAGGGATAGTTTTGTAATTGTATTTCATTGGTCAACCATTCGTCTATTTGCGAGTGGATTGAAGGGTTTGGAATAGCTGGTTCTAAATTTATTGGTAGTTGTTTTTCAAGAGAGTGAATAAAATCATTTTCATTAACAGGCTTAATAGTATTATAGCTTGTTAATATAAAATCTAGCTCTTCCTGAGATGGTAACCCCTCAATTTGCTTAGAGCTTTCCCCAATTTCCATTTTCTTAGGCTTGGATTTCTTGAGAGGTAAAGCGTTGAATTCTATAGATTCTTCTATGTCTGGTATATACCTATTGAAATCTCTGGAAACTTCTATTCTTACTGGATAGAGATTTAAATTCTGAAGGGCGTCAGACAAGTCACTCATGCTGTTTAGCAAACTACACACAATTACCAAGTTAAAATCATCACAAAATTTTATAGAAAACTTTTAAATATTATTTCATACTGGGTAATTACAAAATAAATGGAAATTAAAACACACTAGGTTTTTATTGTAAATTTATTTATTTACTGAATAAAGTTTCTAGACTGTAGATAATAAAGGTGCTAAAAATTTAGGTCAAATTATTTTAAGGATTTGCATTAATTGCTACATTGGCTAGCATATAAAGATCTGCCCATACCGTACACAATTAGTCAGATAATAAAACACATAATCACAAAATAGCAATTAAGTATTTTCTAAATACTTAATTGGCTTAAATCAGTGGCTCGATCAGTGGCTCTGATACCACCTTATTTCTGTCACGGCCCCCGACCCGGTTTGACCCGTTTCAGGAGCCGCGGGACAGAAATCCCGTGGTATTTAATTAACAGCGGAAGTTTATCATCAGGATATTTTTAAAGCTGAAATATTTCCCGATTATTTTATTTCACAACTCGGGATAAAACCCGGTAATTTACAATCTTGAGATTTCACGAAGAAATCTTTTATTTTACAAAACATGTTTCTTTATTTTATACTGAGCCACTTCCTTGAGCTTGTAGTGCTTTATGGCACTTTTCCTAGATCATACCAGATTACCTGAAACATGTTTGAAAAAGGTTTTGTCAGCGGGAAATACTGAGTGAATCATTCTATTTTGCATAATGATGCATAGTTATTAATTACAGCATAAGAGCGATTACAATGGCTTCTATCTTATTTTTTATCTGGCGGCCTGTCACAATGGTGACGATGGTCATACCACTATTAGATCAATGAACCTAAATAGTGATGATTATCCCTGTAGGTCAATGAACCTAACAGTGATTATCCCGAGTAGGTCAATGAACCTAACTGGGAGAAAATTAGTAATGTGCACAATACCCCACTAACCAGTAATTCAAGATATCCACGACTTAGTCCCTGTAATTATAACCTTGAAAATAATTTGAGGTATTGTAAAATAGTTTGATAAAAAGAGAATGACTCACATTGCAGATTTAATTTGAGCAGAGCCTAGCCTACTGATTAGCCTTTTACCCTAAATTTAATAACAGGCACACAATTCTGGGTTAGTAATCAATACAGCATTTATGATAACTCACGAGATCAACCCTCACAACGAATGACAAAGTGCTATGCTTAAACATCCATCGAATTAACGACTAATGACAAAGCATCACCCTAATGTGGGCAGCACTTAAACATCCATTGAGTACATTGATCGATCGGAAAATGAATCGTAATAGCGATCGAGTTAATACCCTGATTGCGGCGTCGATTAGTGATCGTGTGTGTGTTTTGGAAGTGTTTCTACGATATCTCAGCGTAGAATTTGAATTTTAACGTCGTTTCAACTCCCAGAATCAAGTCCCAAACACTCTTATTTATACCTGAAAAACCTCCCCCCTCGCGTGGCGCGAGGGGGTGTCGCGTGGCGCGAGAGGCGCCTCCTATCATAGGGTGGCCGCGTGTCTAAGTAGCCTTGCTGAGTTGGTTTCGTGTTCAATTTCATTTTACACGTTAAACTGTGTAGATAATACCGATTAGGGTTTACCCCCCCCTGAGTTTTAGGGGCCCTGATTCTAATTCCGATTGTTCTGAAAATTTTAAGGCTTGTTCAGAATCACGTGGGTTTCTCAATTAGGGTTTCCTATTGGTCAATCGAAGTAATAATTAGGACTTTTTAATGAGGGTTGTTACACTTACTGTTATAACATCATAAAATAATTATTTTTATAGAATATTTTTTACCAGAACAACAGTTTACTTTTAAACCTCTTTTATAAATCTTAAAATAACCAAAATGCCCTTACGAGACTTAATTCGGTTTTAAATTCTTTTTGGGCATATATGTTAACATCCTACTGATGTCTTAACATATTTTAAGCATAATAACTTGTGGGACTTGTATATGGTTCATTCGGTTACCCGTTATGCTTATACGCGTTCGGTTCGTTTATGTAACTAGTTTACATAAATTAGCCGAAATGGGTTTAACCTTATCATCTGAACTTCAAAATCCAGAATGTGTTTAGTTTACCCATATTATACAAGTTGTTGGTGCATACGTCTGTCAACTTCGTCTTGTATCGAGTCTTATATTAAGAATGTTAGATCAGGGCATGTAGTTCGAGAAATTAGGGTTTATATGTAAAGTGTGTAATTTCGCTTGAAATAACCTCTGGCCATTTCAAACGAAATTAGACATTGTAATTTCGCTTGAAATGGTCAGTGACACTTTCAAGCGAAATCACCTCCCTATAAATACCCTTCAAGCGAAATCATTTGTAACTTTTGTAATTCCGGTACCAAAGTGCTGCCGACGTGTCTACTGATCTGGAAACTTGTTATATCAATAAAACAAGACATTTAAGTGTGAAACAAGCTATTTTCCAAGTCAATTCATCTGTTTCCGCCTCTTGAATTGATAAGAACTCTTCTGATTGACTCGTTTGGGTCATAAAATGATCCTACAAGTGGTATCAGAGCACAGGAGGAAGAGTTCTTGCCAAAACAGCCATAAAATCTGTCTTCTAGACCTTCTTTTACAAAATTCACAAGTTTTTACGGTCAAAACGACTTGAATTTCACATATTGTGTGCGAAACAGTGTTTTAACGTATCCTTGAAAGAATTGGACCTTAATTCGACTTAAAACTGATAAAATTTGTAATTTCGCTTGAAACACAGATCGAAAATGATGACATCAGCATAATTTCGTACGGAATTACAGATTGTTTTTCAAACGAAATTACATAATTCCGCTTGATATTCGTAATTTCGCTTCAGAGTGTAATTTCGTTTGAGTCATTTCACACGAAATTAGATAATTTCGCTTCAAATTGGTATTCCGTTTGAAAGTGTGCTATTTCACACGAAATCAGTGATTCCGCTTGAAAAGTGATTCCGTTTGAAAAGTGATTCCGCGTGAAAAGTGTTATTCCGCTTCCAAAGGGATTTCGCTCGAGAGTTGATTCTGTTTAAAAGTGCTATTTCGTTTGAAAGTGTCTGTTTTGTGAGAAAGTTTATCGAAACATGGATGATGAATTTTATAACGCGTTTGCTACCCCGACTACTCCTACTGACATTGCTAAGAACATGAACATGGAAAATGAAACTGGAACTTTGCAAAAACCCCCGAAGCTCATGGGCATTGAAGAGTATTATGGTTGGAAAATAGGTTTGAAAACTGGGTTCAAGCTAATCATTTGAGATCTTGGGAGTGTGTTGAGAAAAAGTATGTACTACCACGTACAGACTTGGGAATTGAAAAGAAAATTTATGAATTTACAGATAAAGAACGAGACATGTACAAAGCAGAAAACATGATGATTAGTTTACTCCAACAAGCTATCAAAGAAGACATATTCGTATTGCTTCAACATGATAAGACTTCACGTTCAATTTGGGAAGCACTTCGAATTAAATTTTAGGGAAGTGAAAAGTTGATCAAGAGTAAAAAGGCATTATTAAAGAAAGAATTCGATTTATTTTCAAGTTTGCCGGGAGAAGATACTAAGAAATTGATCGAAAGATATTGTCACTTAGTACGGTCAATGTCATTGTTAAACATCAACAAAGATCGTGAGGAATGGGTCGACAAATTGGCTGATGCTTTACCTCAGAAAGAATGGGGAACATTTTTATGATACTAAAGAATACTGGAGAATATGAAGGATTGACAATTTCCCAGTTCATTGAAAAGATTGAAGGACAAGATCTTAAACAACAAAAGATTGCAAGAATGAACAATCCAAGTGCACAACAAGATGTTAAGATGTACTACAAAGGGAGTGTTCAGAATGTTGAAACATGCCCAAAAATACAAACTGCTTTCAGTGTTGAAAACTCATCTGGATCAGTCAATCAAAGTCCAAGCAGCAGTAGTGGTTTTTCTTCATATCCGAGTGTTAATCCGAAAGCTTCAAGCTCAAGTCAACAATTTCAAAGCTCAAACAGCAACAATGGTCATGTCTTAAATTGCAACATCGCTTTGCATCTTCAGAATGGTCAAAATTTTTCTGAAGAAGTTGTCAAAAGTCATATGGCATTACTTGTTACAGTATTGGAATCATATGAAGGATTGGTTACCGGAAGGATTGGAAATCCTATGTTGACAAAAGAGGATTATGATCAAATAGATGCTGAAGAAATGGAGCTGATGGATATAAAATGGTGTTTAGCGAGTGTGTTGAGGAGAGCTGAAAAGTTTAAAATGATTACAGGAAGAGATGATTTCTTGGATGCAAAAGTTTCTACTTTGGGTTTTGATAAATCTAAAGTTACTTGTTTTCGATGCAGGGATAAAGGTCATTTCAAGAGGGAATGTACTAATCAAGAAGCAAGTGAAGCAAAGAATCCGTTTGGTGGCAATGATTATTATCGAAAAGCCATATATCAACAAATTGCTCATCAACCGTATCAACAAAAAGAACCACAAACTGCACATGCAAAAATGATCGTAGAAGCAAATAAGAAAGCTTATTATGGCATAATTGATCAAGATGATGAAAAAGTGGCAGAAGGCTTTAGATGGGATAAATACATTCCAAATGATTCAAAAACAGTTGCATTAATCGCATAGATAGTTCAAGAGCCAGATTTGATGACATAATGGATGAAAACGTTTGCCAGTGATGAAAAAAATCAATATGATGAATCTAGTTCTTCAGATGCTAGTTCAGAACAAACACAAGTGTTTAATCAATCATCAACTGATGACAGTGATGACGAGGAAGAAATGCATATTAATATTGCAAAAACTCATTTATCTCCTGAAAGTTTTCAATTTTATTTTGCAGATAGAGTAGAGAAGCTGAAGCAGAAACAAGTAGCAAAAGTAAAGAAACAGATGAAAAGTGAGAGTATTGTTCAGGAAAAGATTTTTGAACAAAGTGAAAAGGATAAAGCTACTGAGCAGGCAGTTGATGTTGATGAGAAAGTGATTGAAGCTGAAAAGGTGTTTGAAGCTGAGAAAGTGGTTGAAGTTGAAAATATTATTGAAGTGGAAAAGATTGTTGAAGTAATCAAACCATGTCTAAAGTGTTCAGAATTGTGCAAAAAGTGTGAAGAAAAAGATGAGAAATTGAGTGAGCAAGATAAGATGAAAGAAACATTATTGTTCAATCTCAATTATGTGAAAGAATCATATGATGTGCTGAACAGAACGGTGACGGGTTTACAAAAGACAAATTCTGAAAGAGAAGATGCATTGACAATGATGAATGTTGTGATGATGTCAAAGCAGACAGCGATCAATCATTACATTGAAGAATGTGCAAAGCTGAAGCAGGAGTTGGAGACAGAAAGAATTGAAAATGAAAGAATTAGAAGATTGTTGCAAAGTTATTCTAGTTCTGATTATTTGATTGATCGAATCTATCCAACTGTTGCAAGTTTTGAAGCATTTCAAGACAAGAAGCCTGAAGAAAAGGATAATGGTAAGAAACAAAGTGTAAAGTAAAACAATTGTCCGCCTCCGATTTGGGAAAGTTATTCTCCGAGAAAACCAAATGAGGAGCAAGTCAAAAAGGCTGTCAATATAGAGTTAAAATCCGAAACAACTGACGAGTTACCAGAAAATATTGACGTCACATTCACATCGTCTGACACTGATCATGAGTCTGAGTTAATAAAAATGGTGGTCGATCAAGTGTTGGATAAAGATGAGGAGTCAGAGTCAAAGTCTGAGTCAGGGAGTTCAAGTTCATCATCAGTTGATAGTTCAAATTCGTCGGTTAAACGGGTTTACAATAAAGAATTCATGTTATCAAAATCTAATTTGTATTATGAACCAATCAAAGTGGCATATACTTTGAATGATTCAGACAAATTATATTCTGATGAGGAATTTCCAATAAGAGGTGTTAAACAAGAAATGATCAAAAAGGTTTTCAAACTAACAGAAATTAATATTTCTGAATAAAAGATGTAAATCTTTCTGAAAAACCTAAACCTTACACCTCAAGAATTCAACAACGTTTAAACAAGAAAAAAGGGTATAGTTCTGGTTCTGGTTTTCAAAAGAAACCAAATCACAACGGTAATTACAAAAAGAAAGGTCTCGGTTTTATTCCAACGAAAAATTATAAAAATGAGAAAATTTATATAACAAAAATTGTATTTGTTTTACGGACAAGTTCGGAAGAAGAACAAAAGAGCTCATTCTGGAAGCAAACAAACAAAGAGTTCTTTGAAGAAAAACAAAAGTTTGTGAAGAATGGATTCTATCAGAGAAAGGAAACAAGAACTTGTTACAGATGTCAAGAAATTGGACACATCGCCTGGAATTGTCCGAAGGCTACCAACATCAAACAGGAAGTTGTTTCTAAACTAAAAGAAAAGATTGTTGAGAAAAATGAACCGCCAACTGAAAAATTCAAAGTTTTTAAAAATTCAACATATGAAGTTGGTGAATGTTCAAAGAAAAGATTTTACAAGAGAAGAGTGAATCTTGACAACTAAAAGTGGGTTGTTAAGAAATTTGATGTGAAATCTGACGATGAATCTGATTCCACAAAGTCAGAGGAGCCACAAGTTGATCTAAAAATAGAAACATCAGTACCGCCAATGGATGATGTCAATTTTCCACCATTGCGGGCTGAAATTTTTAAACAAAAAGGTGTTTAATGGAAATGTGAAAAAGATTTTTGGGAAGATGATTGATGGGAAGGTTAAAGGGATTAAAGATTTTTATGAATCAAAGAAGGCAACTTACACCCCGAGTGAAAATGAGGAGGTAACATCCAAGTTTGGTGAAGCTTGGATGTCTGTTTTTTCACATATAAACATTCTGACTTGCCGGAGCTTCCAGGTTGGTAAGTGTGAAGCAGGTATCGGCATCTTTCTTGAGAAATTCACTCTGGTGATATTTTGACTTACAAGTGGTAAATCAGGGACATTAAGTTGTACTTGATTTTCTACAAGTGATATGTGGTGTTTGTTGTTTGATCTTAAAATTGTTAAATTTTTCAAAAGATTGAAGATAAAAGAACAATGTGATGAAATCCCCTAACCTACAAGTGGTTTATGATGAAAACAAAACTTATTTTCCGGAAAAACCATTTGATTAAAACAAACTTAAGTGTTTTGAAATCACAATGGGAAAATGTTTTGTTGAGAGGGGGAGTTCTGATTGTTTATGCCAAGTGGATGGCGAATTAAAACTTGAAAATCAGTTGTCACTTTACCTTGTATAGTTTGTTTTCAAATTTCTGTTAATTGATTTTGAATTTTAGGGGGAGTAAGAATTTCAGAAAATCCAAAAACATTTGAAAATTTGAAAAAGGCAAAAACAGGATAAATTCAAAAATGAGTGTTGTGATAAATAAGAGGAAATGATAGTAAATCAGTGAACTATCATAGCATGCTAAAGAATTGGAAAGTGAATATGTGATAAACGGTCTCACTAAAGATGTGACGATAGGCTCAGTGTAACAACTCTAATCAAAAGTCATAATTATTTAATTAATTAGTCCAAAAGGAAACCCTAATTTAGACACCCAAGTGATTCTGAACAAACCCTAAAATTTTCAGAATTTTCAGAATCAGGATTAGGGCCCCTAAAACTCAGGGGGGGTTAAACCCTATTGACGATTATCCATTTTAAACGTTGGCAACAAGGAATTATCGAAAACTGTCAACTCAGCATAGCTAGTCCCAACCGTGGCAACCTATACCTAAAAAATAGGTCTCACGCGGCCCGCCTCAGGTTAAGCTTATTTCTCACGCGGGCCGCCTCAGGGTAAAATTTCACCTATAAATAGTGGACAGTGGGACTTGAATTCTGAAAGAAAAACGACGTAAAAATTCACTATACACTGCAAGTTACGTTCGAATTACTACCACAGTTCACAAATCAACGCCGCAAAACAGGGTATTAGCACAATCGCTGCTACGATTTATTTTCTGACGATCAATATATCCAATGGATGTTTAAGTGCCGCCCACATTAGGGTTATACTTTATCGTTCGTCATTAATTTGACGGATCATCGTTCATTCGATGGATGAAGTATTGCACTTTGTCGTTCATTGTGAGAATTTGATCTCGTAAGTTATCGTAATTGCTGGATTGATTACTAACCCAGTTTTGTGTGCATTGTTATTTAAATTAGGTTAACAAGGCTAAATCATAGACTAAACTCTGTCCGTATTAAATCAGCAATGTGAGTCATTCTCTCTTTTTATCAAATCTATTTACAAAATCCTGTTTATTTTCAAAGTTATAATTACGGGGATTAAGTCTTTGTAATCACCAAGTTACAGCCGGTATGTGGGGTTTTGTATACATTACTTGATAATCGTCACCATTGGGGCAGCCAATTGGGGGATATGACCATAGTCACAGATTCGGTCGAGTGACAAATACCGTGGGTAGTTGGTTGATAATAGAAACATTGTAATCACTCTTAATACTGTAAATTATAACAAATGTGTCATTTTAGTAAATAGAATGATTCACTCAGTATTTCCCGCTGACAAAACCTTTTTCAAACATGTTTCAGGTGATTTGTTGTAATTCAGGAAAAAGTGCTGGGGAGCATTTCAAGCTTAAGATTGTGGCTCATTATAAAAATAAAGAAATAAGTTTTGTAACATAACGATTTCATAGTAAAATCATACTATTGTAAATTATCGGGGTTTTATCCCGAATTGTGAAATAAAATAATCGGGGAAAATTTTAGCTTTAAACGATCCTGATGAAAACTTCCGCTGTTAAACTTAATCAATTAAATACCGCAGTATTTCTGTCCCGCGGCTCCTGAAACGGGTCAAACCGGGTCGGGGGTCGTGACAGAAAAAGGTGGTATCAGAGCCACTGAGTTAAGCTAATTAAGTATTTAGAAATGCTTAAATTTTTCCTGATTACTATTATGTGATTATGTGTTTATTAACTAATTATTTGTTAGTTACAGTATGGGTAAGAAAAAGCTTTCAAGTATCTATCTTAAATTAGATAGATCATCCAACGAGAAGGGAAGTTCATCTCGAACAAAATCCTCGAATCAGGCTGAAATTCCTGAAGAAGGAATATTTGTGCGAAAGGCACAATACGAGTAATCACTTTCTCCTAGAAAAAGGGAAATGATTATTAAGAAAAGTAAAGAGAAAATTCGAGAAAAGAAGATTAAACGGGAAACTCAGAAATTAATTGATAATTCACCTTGGGAAGATAAGCTAGATGAGAAATGGGCAAACTTATATATGCTAGCCACAGTAGCAGAAAATATAAATCTTTAAATACTTTAAAGTTTTAGCACCTTACCCTTATAATCTAGAAACCCTGTAAAATAAATAAAAATTTTAAGTGTGTTTTCCAGTTATCTTCGTAATCAATAAGTACACAGTATGTAATAAATTAAAAGGTTATTTGTAAATTTTAACTTAGTATTTTATGCATTTTGCATATATGTTACATCAGCATGAGTGGGATATCCGAAGCTTTTCAGAACCTTAATCTTTACCCAGTGAATATCGAAGCTTCCAAAGAATATACTAGCTACTTTCCCGATATAGAACAACCAGTAGAATTCAAAGTTCCACCTGTGAACAAGCCAAAACGAAAGAAAAGAAAGAATTACGTGTGGGGGAGTCGTATACGTAAGAAAAAGCCAGTTCCAAAACTTCCCAAAATAAACAATCCTTTGAAAAAGGGAAAAGAAATTATAACCGGCGAAAATTCTAAACAAAAGGAAATGGAAACTGAGGGCAAGGAAGAAGTTAAGAAGAAAGGAAAAGAAATTGTAACTAGGAAAAGTCCTAGACTCCAAGAGATGGAGACTGAAGCCAAAGAAGATTCTAGGCAAATGGAAAGGCAGTTTGAGGAATACTCTAAGGACATAGAAATGGAAGTTGGGCAAGGCTCTAGACCAACTCAGATAGAAATCGGAGAGAGCTCCAATCAAAATCAGGGAAGGACCTTTCAAGATGAGATAGATTTCCTATTGGCAAGCTGTGAAACAATTCAGCCTGTCAATACTAATAATAATAATATTTTTACTTATCCTCTTGAAAACCAACTCCCTATGAATTGGGAACCAGCAATTCCAGACCCAATAGTCCACTCCCAACCCATAGGAATGGACGAATGGTGGACAAACGATTGGCAATTTCAAAATATTGTCAACGATCCTTACTCTTTTCTTCCACAATTCGATCCAGAACCCCTACCTAATCCACCCATGAGTAATGAAAACATGGCTGAACTTCGCCACTTTGGTGAAGAGTTGTTTGATGCTGGAACTAGAATCAGGGAAATAGGGGGACAGATTGCCTGGAAGTACGATGAGAGGGAACTGCGTTTTTAAAACGGCAAGTGACGAGAGATAGTACGATAGTAAAACGATGGTTGTATAATAGTAATAGTAAAGTTAGTCTGTAAATAACAAATAAAACTCTGTATGATATTTGTGAGTAATGATGCATACTATAATAGATATAAAATGAAATCGAGAAATCGATTGTTTTGACTATATCTGTATTATAAAATTTTCTGATTGTTTGTGTGTAATTATTATTTAGCAGATACTAATAAAATTTATATATATATTATCAGATGGCAAACATTGAAAATGAACCAGTAAATGAGGATAATCAGTCTGAGCAACATCCAGGAGATCAATATATGACTCGGCAAGATATTTAAAACATTGTTGCTCAAGGGATAGCCAATGCTATTCCAGCATTCGTTGCTGCTATAAAGAATCCACCCGAACCACAACAAATGGTCCCTAGTAAACAAATTACTGAAGATAACTTCAGTAATAGTGTAAATGGAGGCAATAATTATGTTAATCATAATAGGGAACCACATCAAGCTCCATTACCCAAGAAAATGAAAACTGCAACGCCTGGTTGCACTTTCAAAGAATTCCTTGCTTGTAAACCCACTGAATTTGCAGGCAATGAAGGAGCAACTGCATCACTGCGTTGGTTAGAGAAAACCGAAGCAGTCATTGCAATAAGTAAATGTGGTAAAGATGATCAGGTCATGTATGCATCCAATCTGTTCAAAGAAGGAGCACTCGAATGGTGGAACACTGTGTTACAATCAAAAGGAAGAGTAATAGCTTATGCTATGACTTGGGAAGAATTTAAGGGTTTGGTGGAAAGAAAATTCTGTCCCGAGTATGAAAAAGCGAATAAGTTTCTAAATCATCGGATGATGGGTGTGGATTGTCGTGGGTATACCTCGACATTCTTTGAATATGCAAGAGTGGTACCAACACTGGCTTCGCCAGAACCGGTACTCATTTCTCGCTATATTTGGGGGCTAATTAGTGAAATCCGCAATATTGTTAAAGCTGCGAGACCTCGCACTATTGATGATGCGGTAGAATTAGCTAGCACTCTAACCGATGAATTGGTGCGCACAAGAGATAAAGATAGGAAAAAGGAACTAGCTCAGAAAATTACCCAAGGATTTCGTGTGGGTAATAATAACAGCTTCAAGAGAAAAGGAACAGGGCAATCTCCAGCTCCGTCATTCTGCAGGAAATGCAAAAAGAAGCATTATGGAAGATGCGATATCACTTGCAATTTTTGCAAAACTGTAGGACATCGTGAAGAAAACTGCAAAAAGAAAACCGTAATCTGTTTTAACTGTGGAGAAGCGGGGCATTATAAAACAGAATGTCCTAAATTGGTCAAACCAGTAGATAACAAACCCAAGGCGACCGAAGGAACCACAAAGAAGAATGCCAGAGCATTTCAGTTGACCACTCAAGAAGCAGAACTCATTCCGGATGTGATAGCGGGTACGTTCTTAGTTCACAACGTGTACGCAAAAGTATTATTTGACTCTGGTGCAAACCAAAGTTTTATAAATACTTCATTCTGCCAAGCTCTTAGTTTACCTTTAACCAATATTAGGCAGATTTTTACAGTTGAAACAGCAGACGGAAATTCAGTTAAAATAGATAAAGTTTTGCAAGAAGGAAACATAGAACTTTTAGGACATAAATTCTCTGCAAAACTATTGCCAATGAATTTGGCTGAATTTGATGTTGTATTAGGAATGGATTGGTTAGTAGCAAACCATGCTAGAATCCTTTGTGATCAGAATTCCATAGAAATTCAATCACCCACTGGAGAAGTGATTAGGATTACAGGAAATAAACCACGTAAGCCCATGAAGTTCATATCAGTAATGAAAGTTGCTAATTATGAACGTAAACAAGGAATAGTGTATATGATTTCAGTAATCATTAGCACTAAGGGTAAAGATCTTAAGGAAATACCAGTAGTCTCAAAATATCCTGATGTATTTCCAGAAGATTTACCAGGATTACCTCCAGACAGGGAAGTAGAATTTAGGATTCATCTAATTCCAGGAACTACACCGATAGCCAAGGCACCTTATCGGTTAGCACCCACAGAAATGTTAGAACTGAAAAAGCAATTAGATGAATTACTAAGTAAAGGATTCATACAACCTAGCTCATCCCCTTGGGGAGCGCCAGTGTTGTTTGTAAAGAAAAAGGATGGTTCAATGAGAATGTGTATCGATTATAGAGAATTGAATAAGGTCACAATTAAGAATCGATACCCATTACCTAGGATTGATGATCTTTTTGATCAACTTCAGGGGGCTAGATATTTTTCTAAGATAGATTTACGCTCTGGATATCATCAATTAAAGGTACAAGAAGAAGACATACCTAAAACTGCTTTCAGAACTAGGTATGGTCATTACGAGTTTACAGTCATGCCCTTCGGGTTAACAAATGCACCTGCAGCATTTATGGACATGATGAATAGGATCTGTAAACCGTACTTGGATAAATTTGTAATTGTATTTATAGACGATATACTTATTTATTCCAAAAGTCAGACAGAGCATTGTGAACATCTTCATGCACTCTTAACTTTGTTAAGAAAAGAAAAGTTGTACGCTAAATTCTCGAAATGTGAATTTTGGCTAAAGGAAGTGCAATTTTTAGGACACATGATGAATCATGAAGGTATTCATGTAGATCCTGCTAAGATAGAGGCAATTACCAATTGGAAAGTTCCACAAACAGCAATGGAAATTAGAAGTTTTATAGGATTAGCTGGGTATTATAGACGGTTTATTAAGGATTTTTCCAAGATAGCTGTACCATTAACTAAGCTAACCTGTAAAGCCACTAAGTTTGAATGGGGACCCAAACAAGAAGAAGCTTTTAGAATTTTGAAACAGAAACTAACCCATGCTCCAATCTTAGCCTTACCAGAAGGAACTGAAGATTTTGAAGTATATTGTGATGCTTCAAAATTAGGATTTGGATGTGTGCTTATGCAACGCAAGAAGGTAATTGCGTACGCATCAAGGCAATTGAAAAAGCACGAAAAAAACTATACGACTCATGATTTAGAATTAGGAGCCGTAATTTTTGCCCTTAAGATTTGGAGACATTATCTGTACGGAAGTAAGTTTACTATCTATACAGATCATAAGAGTTTAAGATATATATTTGGGCAAAAAGAGTTAAACATGAGGCAAAGGAGATGGATGGAAATCTTAAGCGACTACGACTGTGATATTCAATATCATGAAGGAAAGGCAAATGTAGTTGCAGATGCCTTAAGTCGTAAGTATTATGAAAAACAAAGACGAGTTCGTGCTCTCAGATTAAATCTACAAATAGATTTAATGGAACAATTGAAGAATGTTCAAACTACAGCAATCAAGGATGATGCTGAAGGAATGAAAGGACGAATCAAGGAATTAGAACAAGGAGCAGATGGAATTTGGAGATTCCACAAAAGTAGAATTTGGGTACCTAAGCAGGGAGACTTAAGACCTAAGATTTTAGAAGAAGCTCATAAATCTAGGTATACTATACACCCAGGAAACAATAAGATGTACCAAGATTTAAGAAAGAACTTTTGGTGGATAGGAATGAAAAAGGACATAGCCAGCTATGTTTCTAAATGTCTTACTTGTTCACAAGTTAAGGCAGAACATCAGAAACCTTTAGGATTACTACAACAATTAGAGATGCCAGTGTGGAAATGGGAACTTATAACAATGGATTTTGTTACTAAGTTACCCAAAACCAGAAAAGGTAATGATGCGATTTGGGTAATTGTGGATCGATTAACCAAATCTGCTCACTTTCTACCTATGAAAGAAACCTTTAGCATGGAAAGACTGGCTAAATTGTATGTAGATGAAGTTGTATCCTTACATGGAGTTCCACTCTCCATTGTTTCGGATAGAGATAGTCGTTTTACTTCCCATTTCTGGAAAAGTTTCCAGCAAGCTATGGGAACTCGACTAAATTTGAGCACTGCATATCATCCCCAAACAGATGGGCAAAGTGAAAGAACGATCCAAACTCTAGAAGACATGCTCTGAGCATGTGTGATAGACTTTGGTGGAAGTTGGGATGATCATTTACCATTAATTGAATTCTCCTATAACAATAGTTATCATTCAAGCATTGAAACTGCTCCATTTGAAGCACTATATGGAAGAAAGTGCAGAACTCCAGTTTGTTGGGCAGAAATAGGAGAAAGTCAATTATCAGGTCCTGAAATAGTGCAAGAAATGACTGATAAGATTACTCAAATCAAGGAAAGACTGAAGACAGCTCGAGATCGCCAGAAGAGCTATGCTGATAATAGATGCAAGCCATTAGAATTCCAAGTTGGAGACAGAGTACTGTTGAAAGTTTCTCCTTGGAAAGGAGTTGTTAGATTTGGTAAGAAAGGAAAGCTAAGTCCAAGATACGTAGGACCATTTCCAGTGATCCAACGTATAGGACCAGTAGCTTATCGTTTACAGCTACCAGAAGAATTAGCTGGAGTACATGATGTATTTCATGTATCCAATCTAAAGAAATGTTTAGCAGATGAATCTCTGGTAGTACCTCCTCAAGACATAGAGGTAAACGAAAAATTAAAATTTGTGGAGAAACCTATTCAGATAGAAGACATAAAAGTGAAGTTTCTCAAGCACAAACGACTAGTGTTAGTTAAAGTAAAGTGGGATTCAAGGAGAGGACCTGAATACACTTGGGAGCTGGAATCAGAAATGAAGAGAAAGTATCCTCAATTATTCCAGTAAATCTCGAGGACGAGATTTTTATTAAGGTTGGGAGAATGTAACAACTCTAATCAAAAGTCATAATTATTAAATTAATTAGTCCAAAAGGAAACCCTAATTTAGACACCCAAGTGATTCTGAACAAACCCTAAAATTTTCAGAATTTTCAGAATCAGGATTAGGGCCCCTAAAACTCAGGGGGGGTTAAACCCTATTGACGATTATCCATTTTAAACGTTGGCAACAAGGAATTATCGAAAACTGTCAACTCAGCATAGCTAGTCCCAACCGTGGCAACCTATACCTAAAAAATAGGTCTCACGCGGCCCGCCTCAGGTTAAGCTTATTTCTCACGCGGGCCGCCTCAGGGTAAAATTTCACCTATAAATAGTGGACAGTGGGACTTGAATTCTGAAAGAAAAACGACGTAAAAATTCACTATACACTGCAAGTTACGTTCGAATTACTACCACAGTTCACAAATCAACGCCGCAAAACAGGGTATTAGCACAATCGCTGCTACGATTTATTTTCCGACGATCAATATATCCAATGGATGTTTAAGTGCCGCCCACATTAGGGTTCTACTTTATCGTTCGTCATTAATTTGACGGATCATCGTTAATTCGATGGATGAAGTATTTTACTTTGTCGTTCGTCATTAATTTGACGGATCATCGTTCATTCGATGGATGAAGTATTGCACTTTGTCGTTCATTGTGAGAATTTGATCTCGTAAGTTATCGTAATTGCTGGATTGATTACTAACCCAGTTTTGTGTGCATTGTTATTTAAATTAGGTTAACAAGGCTAAATCATAGACTAAACTCTGTCCGTATTAAATCAGCAATGTGAGTCATTCTCTCTTTTTATCAAATCTATTTACAAAATCCTGTTTATTTTCAAAGTTATAATTACGGGGATTAAGTCTTTGTAATCACCAAGTTACAGCCGGTATGTGGGGTTTTGTATACATTACTTGATAATCGTCACCATTGGGGCAGCCAATTGGGGGATATGACCATAGTCACAGATTCGGTCGAGTGACAAATACCGTGGGTAGTTGGTTGATAATAGAAACATTGTAATCACTCTTAATACTGTAAATTATAACAAATGTGTCATTTTAGTAAATAGAATGATTCACTCAGTATTTCCCGCTGACAAAACCTTTTTCAAACATGTTTCAGGTGATTTGTTGTAATTCAGGAAAAAGTGCTGGGGAGCATTTCAAGCTTAAGATTGTGGCTCATTATAAAAATAAAGAAATAAGTTTTGTAACATAACGATTTCATAGTAAAATCATACTATTGTAAATTATCGGGGTTTTATCCCGAATTGTGAAATAAAATAATCGGGGAAAATTTTAGCTTTAAACGATCCTGATGAAAACTTCCGCTGTTAAACTTAATCAATTAAATACCGCAGTATTTCTGTCCCGCGGCTCCTGAAACGGGTCAAACCGGGTTGGGGGCCGTGACACTCAGCTAGACTAGTAGATTTGCAATAACGATACAAATTTAAATGAAAAAGCCTAGTTCTAGTGGGAAACACGGTCAAACGCATAGTACTTAGTTTTGTCCTTCTTGACTGTGTGCCTGCTCGGTAATCGCTGATTGTCAAAAGACATAAAACTGGTTAAGTTTGTGAACTTTCACAACTTTGCTGAAAAATCACTATGATTTTGTGTTTTCATTTTGCAAAGACTTAAACTTGTTTTATTTCTTTATTTTGTTTAAGCATTGGACATCCTCTGCGTATACGTGAGTATCGACCTGGATGTTATTGCCTAAACGTTCTGCTTTATTTTCTTTGGTGTTTCGTTTAAGCTTTAGATCACCTCTGCGTATACGGAAGTATCGACCTGGTGGTTAAAGCCTAAACAATTTCAACTTGTTTTTATTTCTTATTTTGTTTAAACATTGGACTTTCTCTGCGTATACAGAAGTATCGACCTGATTGTTAATGTTTAAACATTCTGCTTTGTTTTCGCACAAATCACAGTTGATGAAAGTTTAAAGGCATTACTTGAGTTAGTGTATTGCATGATGAGGGGATATGCTAAGATCGTGGGGTCCATAAGATTTTAGCGCAATATTAATATATCTTAACGTATCAGTAAGCATTTCGAAAGTTTTTAGTTTGAGTTTAAGTGGACAACAATATCGTCAATCAACGTGAATCGTTTAGAGCTTAAAATGTTTAAAGCTTAACGGTGTTGGTGATTTGTCTTATAAACTGATATGATCCTCTTACACATACTCACAAAAATATTGTTTGTAAATTTTTCTTTACTGCATTTCTTTAATTTCAAAATTCCAAAAAGATTTTCAGTGTGTTTTAGCATAAAATTTTGAAAATTACAAAAAGATTTTCGACAACTGATGTTGGAGAGCTGATTTTCAAAATTCCAAGTGCTAAACACGATGAGCATTTCGTGAGGGGGAGTTTGTGTTTAAATAAGAAAATATTTTGAATATGTGTTTACAAATGGTCATCAGAAGTTTTTAAAAGTGTTAAATCACTCTGAAAAGTTACCTGCTAGTGGTTTATAAATTTGTCAAATTTTAAATTTTGTGAAATTTATTTTTGGATAGAGATTTGTGCAGGAAACAAGATTAAAGCCAGTCACAAATCTTGGGATAAAAGATTGAAGAGATTTACATTGTCAGATATTTTGAAAGAAGCCCGAAGACTGATAAAGACTGAAGATCTGTGAAGACTCGGCACTTAAGACTCGTCAACATCCGAGGGGGAGTCTGTTGGTGCATACGTCTGTCGACTTCATCTTGTATCGAGTCTTATATTAAGAATGTTAGATCAGGGCACGTAGTTCGAGAAATTAGGGTTTATATGTAAAGTGTGTAATTTCGCTTGAAATAACCTCTGGCCATTTCAAACGAAATTAGACATTGTAATTTCGCTTGAAATGGTCAGTGACTCTTTCAAGCGAAATCACCTCCCTATAAATACCCTTCAAGCGAAATCATTTTTAACTTTTGTAATTCTGGTACCGAAGTGCTGCCGATGTGTCTACTGATCTGGAAACTTGTTATATCAATAAAACAAGACATTTAAGTGTGAAACAAGCTATTTTCCAAGTCAATTCATCTGTTTCCGCCTCTTGAATTGATAAGAACTCTTCTGATTGACTCGTTTGGGTCATAAAACGCTCCTACACAAGTATTTAAACTTGTCGGGTCTAAATCACATTCCATTCCGGTCTCCGCTTAATCTAGCGTTTCGAACCGTAAAGTATCTTTAAACTAACCGGTCTAAGTCTTTGACTTAAATAAGACCCGTTAGTATCCTAATAAGTTAATAAAACCTTCATTACAGATTAAGTAGCTTCGGTAGAAGGTATTTGCATAAGGTCTTAAGAATATACGGCTGAGTAGCATCCTTGCATAACTAGCTCAGGTAAATACTTTTAACTTATTTTCATTTAATCGGATTGTGATTTAATAAATCTGCATAACCTGTTTTAGTTTGTTTTGTTTGATAACATAAACATTGGGGGTTAACGACCGTGTCCTGGATATTCTCGGCTCATTTAAGTTATTAATGGCCACGACCTATGCACGGGGTGTAGGTGTTGGTGCATGCGTCTGTCGACTTCGTCTTATATCGAGTCTTGCATTGCTCAGGGCACGAAGATCGAGATGATATGACAAAAAGTTAATTTCGTTTGAAGCTAGTAATTCCGCTTGAAGAGGTTAACGAGTAATTCCGCATGAAATTACAATGTAATTCCGTTTGAGTGTCTAATTCCGTGTGATGTGTAATACCGTTTGAACATGTAATCTCGTTTGTATGTGATTCCGTTTGAGCCTGTTCAAACGGAATTAGGATGTCTATATATAGGTGTCAGTCCGTTTCATTTCAAACGAAATTAAGAATAGTGTTTTCCGACGGCGAAGCTCTGTCGAAGTGTCTACAGATCTGTAATTTCTCAGATATCAATCAAAAGACAGTTATAAGCGAATATCTTACTGAAATACACACAATATGTCTGTTTCCGCCTTTCATATTGTGTAGAATGCCTCTGAACGACTCGTTTCGGGTCCGTACTCGATCCTACAGTAGGCATACACCTGACAGATGCAAAATGTTCAATATTAAATAATCGACATGTTGGGGATAACTCCTTTGTGGGTTTTATAAGTGGTGAGTCGATTAATCATGACCGGCTTCCAAACCGGCCCCAATTGTATGACAAACATGTAAATCTGTATACAAGATTTTAATAAAGATTGTCCCAAGTTATAAAATGTTTTGTGCCATGTGCGCCTAAATCAATTTTTATAAACTCTTTTTAAATGAGTCAGTTAATTGTATTTACCAGTGAAAACTGACGTATTTTCCAAACACTAAGTGACAGGTACCTCTGGAAACTAGGCTAGAGCTACTTGGTGTCAATTAAGATGATCTTGCAAATCCTTAGATGCCAAAAGTCTGTTAAACTCAGTTTTATGTATTTGATTTTATGGTCCTCCTGTGGATCTCTATTACAATCAGTGTGTATATTCTTTTGTTTTGAACTTTCGGACACTATGGATTGTAATAGTAATTAAACTTCCAAGCCTTCCGCTGTGCTATAATTGTGTTAATTGTCTATGATGATATCAACTACGTCATGATACTCCCCACCGGGCCCCCAAGAAATATGTGGAAATATCGGGGTGTGACAACTTATAACTCATTTTTGTAGACATTCATTTTCTACAACTTTTTATGTCTTAAACACTTCAAGTGTTCCATTTTTACATATGAAGTAAGTTTATTTTCTTTCAAAAACCAAAACCATGTTCATCATAAGTAAACTTTGCTTCTTTGAACTTTGATATTTCAAACCCTTCATTTTTCATGGTCTATACTTTGTAAGAATCATAATCTACTCAAAATCACACTTATTCTTCAAGTTCATACTTCATATAATGTAAGTTCAACATGGATCTTTCAAGATCCAACATCATACTTGCTAGATCATGTTTTAAATCATCATCTAGCAAGCACTTATGTGGTGTTTAACACCACACACAAGAAACATCAAACAAGTTCATCAGACATCATAAACAACTTATATTCTCATGATTTTTAGTTTTATTCTTATGTTCATCTTCTTGTTTATGTAAGATCTTGAGATTTTTAGTTCTACATAACCTTTAACTACTAAATCAAGATGTAAAAATGAGTTCAAGATGCACTTACTACTAGCACAAGGCTAGGGTAGAGCTTAGAAGATGATGATGATGATGAAGAAAAATGGTGGTTAAAAGCTCCAATGGGAGGTCCTTCAAGATACAATGCTTGACACCTTCTTGAATAGCCTTGATACACCTTAGATGAGCCTTGGAATGGTTGAGAATTGAATGAAAAAGATGATGGGGGTGGGGCTTGGTTTCGACCGAACACAAGGAAGGAGAGGGAGAGATGAGTTGTGGTGTTGTTGTGTTATGATGAGAATGAGGGTGATTTAAGATGTAGATAAGGTTTATTAACTCTTGGATTAGTCTTTCCCTCCAAACTATTACCCCATGGACTTCAAGAAAGCATCTTTGACTAATCTATGTTTAGTCAACATGGTTTAAGGGGGTGGGGTCCATGTTAGGAGGTTGATGTGTTTAATAATTCTGTATGTAAAACATAGTGTTTTAGGCAGTAACTAGTTTATAGGATGCTTCTAGTTGTGGTCGAGTGTTCGTTTGGTTATTGGATCGTTTAAAAAGTTAACACTAGTGTCTTGTATGATATAGTATGTAATTATGTTATGTTAATGTTTCCAACATCTTTTAAGTTATTCTGAGCGTTCTAGCATTATTTCAGATTACTACATAAGCTAAAAAATGCTGAATTTCTGCTGAATTTGCTGAAATTTTCTGTTTAGTGCTAGTTTCGGCCAGTTTATAGTGTTCACTTGTCACTCGGAACGCAGTTTCATAAACCCTTGTTTTCTCACATAAAGTTCTAGTATGTCATGGTTTCTGGGACTCAATCTGTGTCCTAAACATGTTGTCTGAGTACTGAACTCCCATCAGTACTACTAGTTTATCTGATAAGTGTGCTAGTTATGTTTGTGCACTGTTTAAACTGTTTCGCGTCGAAATCAATAATAATAATCATCATGCATCATGAAATGTTTTCTTGAGTTCTTTGAAAGTAAACCATGAAATCATACACATCGTGTGTTCAAAATGCACAACCATATAATACAAATTACTATTCACTTTTTACGGAAATTACACGAAAAGTGGCAGTTGTCACATTCGCCCCCCCCCCCCCCGTAAAAAGAATTTCGTCCCGAAATTCAAGCTGTGTTATCGGTTGCAGGGGAGTTGTGAAACAGATGTGGGTACTTAGACTTGATTTGGTCTTCACGTTCCCATGTAAACTCTGGGCCGTGACGTGAGTTCCAACGAACTTTAACGAGGTTTATACAACTTCTCCGTGTCTTGTGGACCTTCCAGTCCGTAACCTCAACAGGTTCTTCAGTAAATTGGAGTTTATCATTGACCTGAATCTCCTCTGCTGGAATGACGACTGTTTCCTGAGTAGGACTTTTCTTGAGATTAGACACGTGGAACGTGTCGTGTACACTGCTGAGTTCTTCCGGAAGCTTTAACTTGTATGCAACGGTTCCGATTTTCTTCAGAATTTCAAAAGGTCCAATGTAACGCAGATTCAACTTTCCACGTTTCCCAAATCTTACTACGCCTTTCCAAGGCGAGACTTTCAACATAACCATGTCTCCAACCTCAAATTCCAATGGCTTGTGTTGTTTGTCGGTGTAGCTCTTCTGTCTAACATGAACTGAATTTATATGATCGCGTATCTGAGCAATATAGAGCTTCAAACGGGGCAACCTGGATGCTGGTGTGATAGCTATTATTGTAGGAAAACTCCACTAAAGGCAAGTGAGTATCCCAACTTCTACCAAAGTCCATCACATTGTGATAACTGGCACTTTTCCATGTATTTTCGTACGATGTGAACTGTAATTTGTAAAATATGGTTGTGCATGATGAATTTATGATGTGAATGATTTAATGATTTACTTTCAAAGAACTCACAAATAAATTACATGTTGCATGTTACTTATGATTGTTAAATGCAACTTGAAACAGTTAAATTAGTGCACAAAATGAAATTAGCACAATCACCAGATAAACTAGTAGTACTTATGGGAGTTCAGTACTCAGACATACATCATGTTAGGACACAGATTGAGTCCCAGGACCAAGATTTGCACTAGAATTTTATGTAGGAAATTATGGGTTAAGAAACTGCCTTCCGAGTGACGAATAAACACTAAAAAGTGCCCGAAACACACTCTAAATGCAGAATTCTACAAAATTCAGCAAAAATCAGCATTTGAACATCAAAATATAATGCAGAAATAATGTTTAATTGTCCAGAATAACTTGTAAAGTGTCGGGAATAAAAACTGTCATAAAAGGTATCTCATAACACACTAAACTGCGCAATTTAGCACCTTAACGAACCGGTAACCAAACGAACAACCGGACACTACCCGAAACACTAAAATTGAACTAGAAGCATTGTTTTAACATCACAAGACTAGTTATTAACACTAAACACCATATTACACCTTAAAATCCCTAAACACACTTAACCCCTTACTAAATCACTTAAATCTAAACTATAACATCTAACTAGCATTTGAAATCAAACCAAGACCCCCCCCCCCCCCATGGGACGGTCAACAAGTGGCCCCCACCCTCCACCATTTTCTTGATTATTAAATTGAACATGTTGTTTAGATATGCAGCACATAAACCATTGTGTAATATAATGTTTAGAGATAAAAGAACAAGATCACTTAACACTTATCATTCTCAAATTTCAAACTCCACAAGCTTCCTCTCCCCCTCTCAAACCTACGGCCACCATCATACACCCACACACTTCCATTTCTAGCTCATTTCCAAGCAATCTAAGCATTCTCTAAGGTGTATCAAGGCTACATAAGAAGGTTACAAGCAAGGAGACTTGAAGGACCATCTTGAGGAGCTATTAACCAGCTATTTTCTTCTTCATCTTGCATCTTGTTCATCCCTAGCCTTTGTGCTAGTAGTAAGCCCTCTTGATCTTGTTTTTACACTTTATTTTAGTGGTTAAAGTATGTAGTAACTAGATATCTAAAGAATCACACCAAAACAAGAACATGAACATAAGAATAAAGCTTGAAATCATGAAGATCTAAGTTGTTTAGCGTATGTGATGAACTTGTTTGTTGATTTCTTGAATGTATGGTGTAGATCACCACATAAAAGCTTGCTAGATGATGATTTAAAACATGATCTAGCAAGTATGAGGATGAATCTTGAAATATCTATGTTGATCATCCTTTATGTTAAGTGTGAACTTGAAGATAAACTTGATTTTTTGTAGGATGATGGTTCCTACAAGTTGTAAGTCTTAAAAATATAAGATTTCAAAGATAAGATTTTCAAGAAAATAAAGTTTACTTCAAGATTTAACATGATTTGGTTTTAAAAGAAGATAAACATGTTTTAGGGTAAATTATAGTTTTCGTCCTTTATGTTTGTATCGAATTACAGTGGATAACCTTTAACTTCCATAATTACAGTCACAATCCTTTGTTTGGAAAACTCATCACACCCTACGTCCTTTAGCTCTAACCTGGTTAAAAATTTCAGTTAGGTCTGATCAGTCAAGGGTAATTTAGTCTTTCTACCAACTTAATTAGAGAAAAAATTAAAACCTAATTTTAAAAACCACTGCATCTCTTACATTTTTTCATTCTTTCCCTTTCCCACATTTTAAAAACTCATCAATAATCCACAGATCACAAGTTATTGGTGACACTTCAATTTACAAAACATAAAACCACATAATCAGAAGTAGCCCATTTTGCAATCAAACACACAAAGGGAATATAAATGATTTAAGGTTGGTAGTGGTCATCTCAGGATGAACGACTTAGATAAGGGTTGCAGCCTCCTTATCATTATCATGAGCAAATAATGCTTCAGCAACACTATTGGCTTCAAATCCTATTACTCGTAACACCGTGTAGCCATTCGCAAATTCCCTAACCTATAAGATTATAACAAAACCATAATATCCTTTGTCAGCCACACAAGATCTCATCATACATTCACCAACATTAACAGCTGTCAATTTCTAATCGTATACCTAAAAACGGGTTCATCAGCAAATGGCTAGATGGAGGCGATGGTGTGGTGGTTAGATCACGAGCTAGATGGAGGCGGTGGTGTGGTGGTTAGGTCATGAGCTAGATGGTGGCTGTGGTGTGGTGGTTAAGTCATGAGCTAGATGGTGGCTGTGGTGTGGCGGATTTGGTGGTGGGGATAAGGGTGGGGGTTGGTTAGAGAGAGAAAGAGAGAGATGGGTTGGAGAGAGGGGGGAGGGTTATGGTGGTGGTGAAGGTAAAGAAGAAAGGGAAATAATGAATAATGTGAGAGATGCAGTGTTTTTAAAATTAGGTTTTAATTTTTTTCTCCAATTAAGTTAATAAAAAGACTAAATTGCGATTGACTGGTCAGACCAAGCTGAAATTTTTACCAGGTTAGAGCTAAAGGACGTAGGGTGTGATGAGTTTTCCAAATAAAGGACTGTGACTGTAATTATTGAAGTTAAAGGCTATCCACTGTAATTCAATACAAACATAAGGGATGAAAACTGTAATTTACCCCATGTTTTATGTGTTAAAATAGAACCTTTAAAGTGTATAAGGTATGAAAAATTCAAGAAGATGATATTTTGTATAAATGTGTTACAAGTTGTAAAGGTTGAAATTTTGTAAGAATGAGTTTTATAAAGTAAAAATCATGTTTATGGTGTTAGTATACCATGTTAAACATCATGTTAAAATACTACAAGATTTTACAAAACTTCAAGTTCACACCATTTTGTAGAAATGTATGTTATGGCTCATGGTAAGTTGTAGGATAATTGTTGATGATTATTGATGAATTTTGGAAAAGAAAATGATATGCAACTAAGCATGGAAACCTCTATTTTCAAAGGAAACTATGGCAAAATTTTATAAAAATTCAACACTTAGATAAATATTTTTAAACAAGTGTTTACAAGTAATTTTTGCTCATGGTTTTAAATATAAAATTTGCCATAATTTTTATTATAAAAATTATAAGTATTGGAGGTTGATTTTCAAAAATAAAAATGACTAAGTATATATTTAGGAAAATATATATTTAGAAGTCACAAAATCATGTGCTACATGTATATTGCTTGTATTAGTTATACTAAAAATTAGGAAGTTGAAAAATAATACACCACAACAAAATACTAAAAGTTGTAATTTGAAATATTACAAAAATCACAAGAAAATAAATAAATAACTTATACCCAAATATTGGACAATTTGGACAATGGACACTTTGGACTATATACATATATTCCGGAAATAAATTCGTATCTTGACAAATGTGGTAAACGGTATTTTTGAAACCGAAGAAACGGCAAAGTATGGATTATTACAACTATTATAAAATATATCGTATTTTGTCAAATTGGAAATAAATTATTTTTGAACTGGAGGAAAATATATATTTTCATAAACAACTCAAAAATATATTATTTTGGTGAAAACTAAAAATATATATTTTTCTAACTTTAATCTTAAAAATATATTATTTTTAAGATATATGTGGAAGTGTACATACTTTTACCAATTAAAATTTATAGATATTTTTCAATAAAATTCTCTTAAAATATATATATTTTAAGAATATAAGTTGGTGATTTTAAATTAGGTAAAAACAATATTCCGGAAAGTTATACATAAATTAAGTAAAAAAATACTTAATAAATACAAGAAAATACGTATTCCTATACGTATGAATGCATACCGACATACACTACCAACACTTGGTAAAATACGCATATACAAGTATTATACACAAATATGAGAATACAAAATAACATACAAGTATACCTATACTTGAAAATATATAGGTGAGAACCATATGACGAAACAAGTTAAAAATATATTATTTTTAACAATATTTTGAATAATTGTATGGAAATAATATAAGTTAAAATATCCTTATTTTGACTAATATATATATATATATATATATATATATATATATATATAGGGAGCCGCTAGAATGAGAACCACCTCCAGTTGTAAGAACCGCGAGAACCACTTTCCACCAATCAGGCTTTGCCAACATAAAGGGTGGTTAGGTCATTTACTCCATATGTCATTTCATATATCTCCTCTCTCTTTTTTAAAAGCCTGTCGAAGTCTCTTTCTTCATTTAATATATCATCTCTCTTTCTTTATCACAAGCTCTCCATCTCTCTCTCCTGATTCATCTTTTTCCCCCAAATACATAAACCCAAAATCCCCTTTAAAACTCTCCCACCATCAACAGATTGAATCTTTCAACTGCTCAAACACACACATACCAAAAGCATCGACATCCCCTTCTCCGCCACCCACAACCACCTCCTCCGCCGCCCACAACCACCCTTCTCCGTCGCCCACAACCTACCGCACCACCCTGCCACCGCCCCCAGATATGATGAAGGGAAGAAGAAGGGGGCGGCGGCCATCAGAGGCGATGACGGTGATATGAACGCCGGAGCTGTACGGCGGCGTGGTTTCATTGTTGATCAGTGGGTGAAAGGTGGTATGGTCGGCGGTGGAAGACGGCGGTGGGTACAAACCCCACCTGCAACTCCGACGGCGACTGTGGCAGTGGTGGAGAGAAAGGGGACGGCGACGGTGGTGGTGGTGTGGAGGATTGACGTAGACGGTGGTGGTGGTGGTGGTGAGGATTGACGGATAAGCTTGTGGTAAGGTTTTTGCTTGTTTTTTGCTGGATTTGTTGATGTCTTTTGGGCTAATTTTGAAATTTTGTGGCTGATTTTGAAATTTTGTGGGTGTTCTTTTGGTGGGTGTTCTTGAAATTTTTGGGCTAATTTTGAAATTTTGTGGCAGTTGATAGGGTTTGATCTGTTAAAAAATGGCTTGCTGGTGATGAAAAAAAAAACGTTGATTTTGTGGCAGTTGATAGGGTTTGATCTGTTGAAATTTTGTGGCAGTCGATTGGGTGGCGATGATGAAAAAAAAAACGTTGATTTTGATGACGATGGCGCGGCAAAGACGGCGGAGGGTAGGTTTTTTGAACCTGCAACCCCATTTTGCAGCCTTTTTTATTATCGGAAAATCTGAGCCAAACCACTTTTTTTTTTCGAGATACGCTTTGTTTTGATGTTGTTGGCTTTTTATATTTTTTTCCCTAGTCGATGACGATAACAATCTATCTGAGACACCTACCGAGTTTGCGTTTTCTGGGTACGGTCGTGTTGTGTAAAACAGTTTTTGTAAAAAAAAATTGTTAAACCGTAAACTTTTTAACGTAAAACGTAAAAAGTTTAACGTAAAACGTAAAAACGTAAACTTTTTTAACGTAAAAAGTTTTTTGTAAAGCGTAAAAAGTTTTAGGTAAAACGTAAAATTTTTTTAGTAAAACGTAAAGAGTTTTACGTAAAACGTAAAAAACCGGCGCGTAAAACGAAAAAAACGTTAACGTAAAAAAACGATAACGTAAAAAACCGGCGCGTAAAGCGTAAAAAAACGTTAACGTAAAAAACCGGCGCGTAAATCGTAAAAACGAAAAAAAAACCTTAACGTAAAAAACCGGCGCGTAAAAAGTAAAAAACCGGCGCGTAAATCGTAAAAACGTAAAAAACGTTAACGTAAAAAAACCGGCTCGTAAAACGTAAAAAAACGGCGCGTAAAACGTAAAAAACCGGTTGAAAAAACGACGCGAAAAAACGGAGCGTAAAAACAGAGCGTAAAATTTTTTTGGTAAAACGTAAAACGTAATTTTTTTTAGTAAAACGTAAAAAACCGGCGCGTAAAACGTAAAAAACGTTAACGTAAAAAACCGGCGCGTAAAGCGTAAAAAAAACGTTAACGTAAAAAACCGGCGCGTAAATCGTAAAAAACCGGCGCGTAAATCGTAAAAACGTAAAAAACCGGCTCGTAAAACGTAAAAAAACGGCGCGCAAAACGTAAAAAACCGGTCGAAAAAACGACGCGAAAAAACCTAGCGTAAAAACAGAGCGTAAAATGTTCCGTAAAGAAAAGCTCGTAAAAAAACGGGGCGTAAAAAACGGTTTAAAAAAAATTATCATTAAAATCTGAATTTAAAATATTTGTTTAATATAAAATTCTGTTTTTTAATAAAAAGTATTTAAAGAATAGGAAAAAAAACAGTTAAATATAATATATATAAAAAGACAAAAAAAAATAATTTTACTTAAATACTCTTTTGGATTATAATATTAAAGACATAATAAGACAAAAAATACTTAATATTATTTTTTAATACTTTTTATCTCATCCATCCATCATCTTGATCTAATGGTCAGGAAGTGGTTCTCGCGGTTCTAACAACTGGAGGTGGTTCTCATTCTAGCGGTCCCCCTATATATATATATATATATATATATATATATATATATATAGGGGACCGCTAGAATGAGAACCACCCCGAGTTATGAGAACCGCGAGAACCACACCATCCGGGGCGAGGTGGACCAAATTTTTTTTTTACAACTAGATGTGTGTATTATAAACACATTCGTAAAAAAAAAATTTTAAAAAATGTCGTGTGGGTAGTTTTTTTACACCACAAGTTTGGTGTTTTTTATTTTTTTTTTTTGTTTTTTTTTACACCAAACTTGTGGTGTAAAAAACTACCCACACGGCATTTTTTTTTTAATTTTTTTGTACGAATGTGTTTATAATACACACATCTAGTTGTAAAAAAAAAAATTGGTCCACCTCGCCCCGGATGGTGTGGTTCTCATAACTCGGGGTGGTTCTCATTCTAGCGGTCCCCTATATATATATATAGGGTAAGGATAGTGTAAAAAGGGCCTAAAGTGTGAGAAGTGTATTATAACACTATATATAATACTATATAACACCATATAAACACCGTATAACAATATGTAACACCATATAACACTATGTAACACTATATAACATTATATAACACTATACATCTATCATAGACATGCTATCAGACAACCTATAGTGTTATATTTGTTATATAATGATATATAGTGTTACATAGTGTTATATGGTATTATATGGTGTTACATATTGTTATACGGTGTTTATATGGTGTTATATAGTATTATATATAGTGTTATAATACACTTCTCACACTTTGAGCACTTTGAGCACTTTTTACAGGATCCTCTACCTATATATATATATATATATACAAAGTTGGAATTATATATAATTATAAATTTATATATACAACTGATGTGTGTAAAATGCAACATATAAATTACATCAAATGAGGCATAAAACTAACCCTTTTTAGTACTAATGCTGGAAAAAGTGTGCTTTTGTCTTCCTTTTGTATTTTCAGGACCAAATGAGCTTAAATGAATAAAATGAACAAATATGCAGCAAAAACTAACATAAATACAAAGAAAAGGAATAAACGTGGCATGCCCGACCCCTCGACAGCATCTCCCCAAGCAAAAACAAGGAACAGAAGGCTGACCACGGCCTGTGCCCACTGGACACGGGGGCGTGGTCAGGTGTCTGTAGAAAGGGACAAAGTTGTAGAAGCTTCTATGCCCACTACGGGGGTGTGCCCAGCTCAGCACGGGGCGTGGTCAACGCTAAGATTCGCAGAATCTTGCAAATCTTGGTAGTACAGATACGCTTCTGCACACGGGGCCGTGCCCAGCGAACACGGGGCCGTGTGGAGCCTAATACAGACAATTGCAATTAATGAAGGAAGAGAAAATGGTTGGCCACGGGGGCGTGTCCAGCGGATAAGGGGCCGTGGCCGGGCTACTGTTCAGGCTATAAATAGGGGTGCTTGGCTCACTTCAAAGGCATCCCTTGGCAAACCACCTCTCTCCCACTTCACCACCACTCCACCACCACTACAACACCCACATCCACCACCATCATCCATCATCCACCTTAGAGTGTGTGTAGTAGTCTCGGGATCCAAGATTGATCGTAAGAGCTCTTGTCAATCAAAGGCCATGTTTGGCTAAGTCTCTTACATCACTTGGTGAAGACAAACAGTTAATGTATTACTTTTGATTTTTAGTCTTTTCGCACTTTTTATTTGGTTTTGTATTAATGACTTTAATAACTAGTTTCTTATGTTGAAGGTGAAACTTCTTTATCATTTGTCCGTGGTGTCTTGGCATTAATTTACTGTCTATATAAAGTAAAAGATTTTCACCATTCATATCTCTACGGTCTATATAGAGATATGTTGGCTACCTGGTCGAGGGTTAAGGGAATGGTTTGGTAAGGTTCTTGCCTTGTTCAGTGTATAGATCCTGCAAGGACCTGGGTCAAGCTTACTAGGACCTCCTTCAATACCCACTGGTATTGGATGGCGGGGGTGTGAATGGCTTGATCCCCTCATATGTAAACTACTATTAATACATTAAACTGGCTACTTGGGATTGTATCCCTGTTGACTCAATCCACTTAGCCGAGGGTAATGTCACCTTCAAAAGAGGGGCCTACCACTTTTCGCATTAATAACTTAATTAATTATCTTCCAATATTCCGACCCTTTGGGATTGTATCCTTGCTGACTCAAACTACTGGGTTGAGTGTAACGTCACCTTCAAAAGAGGGGCCTACTACTATAACTAAGATAATCTCTTAAAAAGTGCAAAAGTGCAGAAATCATCAAAGGATACATTAAAGGCGAGTCGGATCCAAGTTATTCATCGTGTCTATCTCTTTTTATTTTATTTTTATTTCAGCATTTTTAGTTTTTATTTTGAGTAAATTGCCATTTTCGTCCCTGAGGTTTAGACATGTTTGCCATTTTCGTCTAAAATGACACTTTTGTACCATTTTGCCCCCCACTTTTGGCATTTTTTGCCATTTTCATCCAAACCACTAACTGAGTTTGTTTTTTCTGTTAACTTTTAATAAAAAACTAAAACAAATTGTAAATCCTACCCCACCCACCCACCCCCCACCCCATTCTCTCTCTCTCTCTAAACCTCTGCCTCTATTAACACCAGGTACTCATCTTGGGTAAGAGAACAACTCGATGACTTGCCTCATAGCTTCACCATAACCGACCCATGGATTCCGGGTCACCCGATTGTGTTTGCTTCAAAAGAGCTGTTGAAAAGGTCCGGTTATTCAAGACAGGAGGTTGTGGGTAACAACGGGAGGATATTTCAAGGGATTAAGACCAACCGGCGATAGGTTATGGAAATTCGACAGGCGGTTAGGGAGGACAGGAACATACAACTTACCTTGTTGAATTATATGAAAAACGGGACACCATTTTTGGATTTTGTTTCACATGTTTCCTGTTTTCAGCAAGGAATATGGGAGAGTGGTCCACTTTGTTGGTGTTCAGGTCCCATTTATGCCGAGGCGGCCCCGAAGTGAGTCGTGTGAGTACGATGCTGTTGCTGCTGCTCTTCGGTTTTGTCGAAGGGAGGTCTGTTCTGATACCATCGCAGAGTTGACCCGTTTTCCTAATTTGGACCTAGCAGATCATGATACAGGTTTGGTTGATACACTTTAGTGTCTTGTGGCCAGAAGCAGAGGTGGTGGTGAAAATGGGATTACGGTGGTGGCGTTGGATTTTGGGCTTCGATCGGTGATGATGGTGTGGTGTTGGTGGGGTGGTGATGGGTGGTGACTGAGTGGTGGTCTGGTGGTGAGGGGTTGTGGTGGTGACGGTGTTGGTGGGCTGGTGATGGTGGTGTGGTGGTGATTGGGTTGTGGTGGTGGTGGTAGATGAGAGAGAAGACAGAAAGAGAGGAGATAAAAAATAATTTTTTTATTTTTTTTTATTAAAAGTTAACAGAAAAAACAAACTCAGTTAGTGGTTTGGATGAAAATTGCAATAAATGCCAAACGTGAGGGGCAAAATGGTACAAAAGTGTCATTTTGGACGAAAATGGCAAACATGCCCAAACCACAAGGACCAAAATGGCAATTTACTCTTTTATTTTTTATGTCTAAAAGTCTTTTCTCAAAATTTTTAGTTTGATTAGACGTTGAGGATAAACCGGTACTAAAAGCTCTTCTGTCCTTGGACGACCTCGGTATCTTACCAACGCTATACTACGCTCACGATGGGTGCACTTGCCCATGTGTGTGTTTATTGTTAGTAGAATATCGTGTTTTATAAATTTAAAACTTAACTAATGTGTAAAATGGGCTTAAAATATCAATAAAAATCATAACACGCCTTACACACACCAACAACATACACCAAGCGTGTAACTCAAAGTATACCAGAATTCGAAAATATGTCTTAATGAATAAATAAGGCTAAGAGTCGTTACACGACCTAAGTGTCTAATAAAACATAGCACGTGTGTAGGTAGTGGTACGACCCGTGGAGAGAGACTTTGAGTACACGAGGCTGCTGACGCAAACTAATGAGTTCATGTCCCCCTTTTCTCTTAACTGTTTTCGGATTTATAACATTCGGGAGTGAAATACATGTTTCAATGGTATGGTTTAGCTAAGGAATGAACTGTTAGACCATGTGGATGGGTAGGTGTTGGTGCACTACATCTGTCGACTTCGTCTTGTATCGAGTCTTAGTTTTAGATTGTTAGATCAGGGCACGTTTTACGAGAAAACTGGAGAGAATTTGTGATTTAGAGAGTAGGTCCGCTTATACGGACATAGGAGGTCCGCTTATGTGTCATGTCTGTATATGGGAACCTATTTGGTTAGGTCCGCTTATTCGTACATGTCCGTATATAGGAACCTATCTGTTCAGGTCCGCTTATACGAACATGTCCATATGTGGGGACCTACCAACACTATAAATACCCCATAAGCGGATCCCATTTGTAACTTTGGTGAGATTCCATACCGAGGTGCTGCCGGTGTGAGATTTGAATGTAAACGTTGTAATATCAATCAGAAAAGTGATTTAAGTGAAGATCTAGCTGTTTCTACGTCAGGTACTTGTTTTCCGCACCTGTATCTGATCAAAACTCCTCTGATAGACTCGTTCGGGTCAGAACACGATCCTACAAGTGGTATCAGAGCTTCAGGAGGAGGAGTTCTACAGAGATTTGCTGGATTTTATCTAAAATTCTTACTTCTACATATTCTTTTTTCATCAGAACGAGATTTTACGGTCGAAATTTGCTCAAAATTTCACAAATTGTACGTAATTGAACATTGACAAATCCCTGAGAGTTTGTGTTTGAAATTCGAATTAAAAATGGGTCAAAAATGCTCGTGAATAGGTTCCGTTTTTACGGACACTCCATAGGTTCGCTTGTTAGGTCCGCTTTTAAGATCAGTTTTGTTGTAGTTCCGCTCAAGAGGTCCGCTCATAGGGACTTGATTGTTGAAGGTTCGCTCTAGAGATCCGCTTTTAGGGACATATTGTGTATAGGTCCGTTTCAAATTGCGTGTAAGGTCCGCTTCAGTGAACAACAAACAGGTCCGCTCATTCGAACATCAGGAGATCCGCTTATTCGAACATTCTGGTCCGCTTATTCGAACATTCTGGTCCGCTCATTTGAACATTCTGGTCCGCTTAAACTCAGTTCACGTGATTAATCAGGTTCATTATCATTTGAGGCCCAATCAAAGTAAACCGCATATCTGTCCATTATATCGAAGCATGTGTTGAAAGATAAAGTGTGTCGGTTTTGTTCAGGAAGTGCATGTGAACAATAGAAAGTGTCAGACATTATAAAATTGTTTGATTCAAGAAGTGAATTGTGAGGTCCAATGAGATTTTAAATGTATGCTTTAAAAGTCTTCGAGTTGTCAGTATACTGAAGTCGTTGAAGTGATAAAGGTCAAATTGAAGTAATTGGGTTATATAGTTTGTCGGTTTAGTGGAATTAAAGGCCCAATGAAAGAGTCTTGAAAGTTGGTGAAATTTGAGCATGTGAACATATGATAGTGTAGTAAATGTTGTCGGTACATGTGAATGGTTATTAATACATTTCGGTCCAAGTGTTTAATCATAAGAGTTGTCGGCTTAGTGAGTTTGTAGTCAGCCCATCATACATCTTCAGCCTACTAAAGTCAAGTTTGGTTAGATCATTAATTGTGTTGTCAGCCCAAGTATTTCAACGGCCCAAGGTTTAAGTCAGTTCACACCAAATTCAATTCACATCAATATTCAGCTCAAGTCCAAGTTTCAACATTATAAAGTCCTCGGCCCAATCATCTTTGTTAGTTGTCAGCCTTGTTGAAAGTGTTCTATATCAAATTTAATCGGCTCGATTGAATTCATATTTTTTTGGCAAAGTTCATTCATTCAGCGGTCTCACGTTATCAACATTGAAACGAGTCCACAAATCTTCGACACGAGTCTTAGATTGATTTCATCAACACAATTTTACATATTCAGTTCGTTTTAAACTGATTGTGTTTTATTTGCTTGTTTACGTCAGGTGTTTCACGAGGTGAACCAATTAGTTTGAAAGCTTGTTTGAGAAACATGGATTCTAAATTCTACAACGCGTTTGCTTCAACACCGACTACTCCGGGTGACATTGCTAAGAACATGAACATGGAGAATGAAACCGGAACAATGCAAAAACCCCCGAAACTTATGGGAATTGAAGATTATCACGGATGGAAGAAACGGTTTGAAAATTGGGTTCAGGCGAATCATCTAAAAGCTTGGGAGAGCATTGAAACTGAATATGAGAGGCCAAAGAATTCAGCGGGAGTCGATAAAATAATTTCAGAGTTCACGGAGCAAGAAAGAGAGAGTTACAAAGGAGAAAAGATGATGATCAATTTGTTACACCAAGCTGTTAAAGAAGATATATTTGTGTTGCTTCAACATGATGAAAACGCTTATTCTATTTGGGAAGCTCTTAAAACGAAATTCGAAGGAAGTACTGAGATGCTTCAAAGTAAAGCAGCATTGCTAAAAAAGGAGTTTGAACTATTTGCGTGCATGCCTGGTGAAACAACAAAGAGTCTTATTGAAAGATATTGTCATCTTGTACGCACCATGTCACAATTGAAGATTACAAAAACTCCAGCAGAATGGGTTGAAAAGCTTGCTGACGCGTTACCGCAAAAGGAATGGAGTACATATCTGATGATATTAAAGAATTCCGGACAGTTTAAAAGGTTATCGATTGCACAGTTTATAGAAAAGTTGGAGGCACAGGATCTGGAGCAGCAGAAAATTGCTAGAATGAACAGTTCTACTCATCAACAAGATATTAAATTGTACTATAAAGGAAATGTTCAAACTGCTGAAGCAAGTCCAAAGATACAAACTGCATTTAGTGTTGGAAATCAATCTACACCAAGCAGTCAAGGATCAGTCAACACTAGTGGGTTCTCAACGGTGAATCCTCCAAATGTTCAAAGTTCATCTGCTGGAAATGGTCATCTAATTCAGTGCAATGTGGCTTTACATCTTCAAAATGGACAAAATTATTCTGAAGAGATTGTAAAGAATCATATGGGATTATTGGTCACTGCATTAGAGTCTTATGAAGGGTTGATTGCCGGAAGAATTGGTAATCCGATGCTCACAAAGGAAGATTATGACCAAATCGATGCAGAGGAGCTGGAACTGATGGATATTAAATGGGCTTTAGCTAGTGTTTTGAGGAGAGCAGAAAAATTTAGATTGGTTACAGGAAGAAATGATTTCTTGGATGCAAATCTTTCTAATCTTGGATTTGATAAATCTAAAGTTGTTTGTTTTTGTTGCAGAGAGAAAGGCCACTTTAAAAGGGAGTGCAAGAATCAGGAACCGAGAGGAGCAAAGGAGTCTGCTGGGAAAGATGATTATTATCGGAAGACCATTTATCAGCAAATTACTCACCAACCGCATCAACAAAAGGAACCTCAAACGGCACATGGAAGAATGATCGAAGATGCAAACAAAAAGGCTTACTATGGCATCATGGATCAAGATGACGAGAAAGTGGCTGATGGTTTTAGCTGGGACAAATATATTCCAGCCGATCCCAATGTTAAAGCTTTTATTGCTCAGATTGTGCAAAAGCCAGAGTTGCTGAAGGAGTGGATGGATGTGATGTCAGATAATGAGGAGAGTCAAGATGGAAAATCTGTTTCCTCTGAAAACAGTTCAACAGATAACAGTGATGATGAAGAAGTTGAACAGATAAATATTGGAAAATCTCATTTATCTTCTGACAGTTTTGAATTTTACTTTGCAGATAAATTGAAGAAAATCAAAGAGAGAAAAGCTGCAAAAGAATTAAAAAAAGTCAAAGTCATTGAGAAAATAGTGGAAGTTGAGAAGATTGTGGAGATAGAAAAGATAGTTGAAGTCACAAAACCCTGTCTTACTTGTTTAGAGTCTTGTAAACAATGTATAGAAAAAGATGAGAGGTTTAGTGAGTTAGAAAAGTTGAAAGAAAAGTTGTTGTTTGATGTAAAAAATTTGAAACAGTCATATGATGTATTGAACAGAACTGTGAATAGTCTGGAAAAGACTAACTCTGAAAGAGAGAAAGCTTTGAAGATGTTGAATGCTACCATGATGACAAAGCAGAAAGAAATCAACTTGTACATAGAAGAATGTGCAAAGTGGAAGAAAGAGTTGGATAGTGAAGCAACTGAAAATGAAAGAATCAGAAGATTGCTGCAAAGTTACAAAGGTTTTGATTACATAATTGATAGAATTTATCCAACAGTTGAAGGATTTGAAGCGTTTAAAGGTGAAGAAACAAAGCCAAAGAAGAAAAAGGATACTGGTAAGAAACAGGGTGTCTGTTATAATAAGTGTCCGCCTCCGATTTGGGAAGGGTACTCGTCTAGAAAACCTAACGAGGAAGACCTAAAACAGGCAGTCAATATAAAATTGGAGTCCGAGATAACCGATGTTTTACCTGACAATATTGACGTCACATTCACAGCGTCCGACACAGATCATGAGTCAGAACTGATAAAAAGAGTGGTTGATCAGGTGTTGGATAAGGATGAGGAGTCAGAGTCAAAATCCGAGTCCGAAAGTTCGTGTCAGTCTGTCGGAAGTTCGAGTTCGTCTGTCAAGAGTTCCAAGTCGTCAGGAAAACGGGTGTATAGTAAAGAATTTTTGTTGTCAAAATCTAATTTGAATGACGAAACATTTGAAGTTGCATATTCTTTAAATGATTCTGACAAATTATATTTTGATAAAGAGTTTCCAATAAGAGGTGTCAAAACTGATTTGATAAAAAAGGTTTTCAAACTAACAGAAATTAATATTTCTGAAATAAAAGATGAAAATCTTAATGTAAAACCTAAACCTTACACCTCAAGAGTACAACAACGGTTGAACAAGAAAAAGGGTTACAATTCTGGTTCTGGTTTTCAAAAGAAACCAAACCACAATCGTAACTTCAAAAAGAAAGGACTTGGTTTTATTCCACCTGAAAACTATAAAAATGAAAAATATGTTCGAGATTATAAATCAAAAATGACATATGTTGCAGGAACTAGCCATGAAGAAGAAGCAAAGAGCTCATTCTGGAAACAGTCAAACCAGGAGTTTCTTGCTAAAAAGATGAAGAATGGAACTTATCAAAAGAAAGAGACAAGAACCTGTTTCCGATGCAATGAAGCTGGTCACATTGCTTGGAACTGTCCAAAAGCGACAAATATAAAACAGGGAGTTTCTGGAAAACTGAAAGAAGTTGTTGTTGATAAAACCGAACCACCAACTGAAAAATTTAAAGTTTTCAAAAATTCAACATTTGAAGTTGGTGAATGTTCGAAGAGATTTTACAAGCGAAGTGTGAAACTTGACAACCAAAAATGGGTTGTTAAGAAATCAAAAGTAAAATCTGGTGATGAATCTGATTCCATAAAATCAGAGGAGCCACAGTTTGATGAGAGTAATGAAAACTCAGTTCCTTCAATGGATGATGAGAACTTTCCACCATTGAGGACTGAGAATTTTAAACGAAAAGTTGGAAAGGGTGAAATCTCAAATCAGTTTTATTCTGATAAGGATAATTTTGATGTTGAGAAAGCTTTTAATGGGAATGTAAAGAAAATTTTCGGAAAGATGGTCGATGGAAAAGTAAAAGGGGTAAAAGAGTTTTATGCTAAGAAGAAAGCAACTTACACCCCAACTAAGTCTGAGTTGAGAACACCCAAGGCTGGTCAGGCTTGGGTGGACATTTTCTTTGCTTGAAAAACCTGACTTGCCGGAGATCCCAAGTTTGTAATCGTGGATCAGGAATCGGCATCTTTCATGTTTAATTAGGTTGCCTTGAAAATGCTTGAAATTGTTAAAATTTTACAGGTTGAATGACTACGCCGGAGCTTCCTAGTTGGTAAGTGAGAAGCAGGAATCGGCACTTTGATGGGTAAAATGTAGATGACTCATTCCTACAATTGGTATTGATTGGTTATATCTACAAGTGGTTATTCTTACAAATGGTTTAAAGGTTACTTGATTGCAAACAGTGAATCAAGGACATTAAATTGTACTTGATTTACTACAGTTGTTAAAACTGACAAGATGATGAACCATATCCCCATACTTAACAAGTGGTAAACCTACAAGTGGTAAAAACAAATTCATTTTCCGGAAAAATCATTTTGATTAAAACAAACTTAAGTGTTTTGAGATCTAAATGAGAAAATGGTTTGTGATAGGGGGAGTTCTGATTGTTTATGTATAGTGAATGGCGATTTGATGCGATTCGATGTCAGTTGTCAAGTTTTTGTACAGTTCATGTTATGTTTCAAGTGGGTCAAGAGTCTAGTAGTTTTCAAATTTCCTAAAATGTGTTTGCATTTTAGGGGGAGTAGAAGTTTTCAGAAAATCCAAAAACATTTGAAAATTTGAAAAAGACAAAAACATGATAAATTTAAAAATGAGTTTTTGTGTCAAAGAAGAGGAAATGATAGTACATCAGTAGACAGTCACAGTATGCTAAAGAAATGTATTGATTAAATAGCATTAAACAGTCTCACTGATGATATGCCGATAGGTTTTTACACATTTAGTAAACTTTTTCGGGATATAAACATAAATTCAAACTTGCTTATTTCGTGGGGAACACTACTTGGATATATAGGTAACCCCTGAAATCTCGTTTGAAAGGTCCCTCTTTCTGAGATACTAGGTCTTTATGCTCAGTGATATCTGGGGTATTATCCCGGGACTTCTGCTGAAAGAAATTTCTGACCTAGTCCCCGGAGAATACTTTCCGTATGCTTGAAATATAGCGCCGCCCTCAGCAAATTGATGAAACAATAAAATTGATAGTCATTGCTGTTGTAATCAAAAGATCCTCTAAAGGGGACCCACCAAAAGTCAAAGCCGTCATCTCTCTGCGTATCGAAAGATCGACCTGAGCTCTCACGGCCCTCGTACTATAATTTATTCCCCTGACAGATATCATCTGTGGTATACTCATCTGTAAGACTGAATATTGGGATCTGGATACGGGAGTATATTCAAGAGGTGGGACACATGAATGAGTTTAAGTCATTAAAACACCTAACTCATATCCTGAATCAGTTGAAATGTGTGTGAAAATTTAAGTGGATCAGTATATTGGCAATCTAAGCGAATTGTTTAATTCTTAATGGGTAACTAAGCTCAACGGTACTCGTGATTTGTCATAAACTGATATGATCCTCTTACACAAACTCACAAAAATAGTGTCTGTAAATATTTCTTTATTGCATTTCTTTACATTTAAAAATTCAAAAAGATTTTCAGTGTGTTTTAGCATAAAGTTTAAAAAAAATCAAAAAGATTTTTAACAATTGATATTGAAAAGCTGATTTTCAAAATTCCGAGTGCTAAACATGATGACATTGTTGTGAGGGGGAGTGTGTTTTAAAATGTCAAAATGTATTTTCTAAATCATCAAGTGGTTCATCATGAGTTTGTGATCTGAGGGAAAGTGATTGTTGATGCTTATGTTTATGAGAGGGAGTCATCTGATTATATCAGAATGTTGGTGCATTTAAATTGTTAAATTTAGAAATTCATTTATGGGTTAAGAATGTGCAGGAATAGCCAAGTTTCGATCCTGGAAATTGAAGACTGTATAGAGTGCCAGGTTTAAGATTCTGAATACAAAGAAAGCCAGACATTGATCCTGAAGCAGATATTGCTGAAGAACAAAGGAATGCCAGTAAATCGTTAGGTGAAGTCTGAAGATTTTCAAGTCAAGAGGAGTCTGTTGAAGAAGATAGAGAGAGAAAAGCCCAGAGACTGATCAAGACTGAAGAAGTGAAGACACAGCATTGTCGTGACTCGATAGTCGACTCGTCAACATCTGAGGGGGAGTCTGTTGGTGCACTACATCTGTCGACTTCGTCTTGTATCGAGTCTTAGTTTTAGATTGTTAGATCAGGGCACGTTTTACGAGAAAACTGGAGAGAATTTGTGATTTAGAGAGTAGGTCCGCTTATACGGACATAGGAGGTCCGCTTATATGTCATGTCTGTATATGGGAACCTATTTGGTTAGGTCCGCTTATTCGTACATGTCCGTATATAGGAACCTATCTGTTCAGGTCCGCTTATACGAACATGTTCATATGTGGGGACCTACCAACACTATAAATACCCCATAAGCGGATCTCATTTGTAACTTTGGTGAGATTCCATACCGAGGTGCTGCCGGTGTGAGATTTGAATGTAAACGTTGTAATATCAATCAGAAAAGTGATTTAAGTGAAGATCTAGCTGTTTCTACGTCAGGTACTTGTTTTCCGCACCTGTATCTGATCAAAACTCTTCTAATAGACTCGTTCGGGTCAGAACACGATCCTACAGTAGGCACACACTTAAGACCATTAATCTTGTTTTAAGACCGAGGGGCAGGAGTGGTAGATCTATCGGGTGTAGCGAGCCCTACTCATGGGTCCTTGTGTGGCCGCATGTAGTGACTATGTTGTTCCAGCCGGGTGGACCGGAGGAAATTCGCTAGGTTTAAGCCTTCCTACACCGTTTCACACATATTAATGTCCTTGCAAAACATTATTTGATCTGTTCATAGACGCTTTACATACCGGTTATCAAAAGAATACTCTCAAATATTTACAAGTTTATTGGAGCTCACATAAAAACACATGAACTCGCTCAACTTTTGTTGATGTTTTCAAATTACATGTATTTCAGGAAACTAAATGGATCTTGCGACGTTGGAAATGTTTTCAAGATGTGAAATACAAGAATAGGTGTCATCCACTTTTGAAGGGTTTGATTCGTATATCTTATCCTGGATAAGATATATGAAGCAAAGCCTTGGTTTACCAGTCTTTTGTTAAAAGTCCATGTATGGAACTTAATCTCTTTTGGATGGTTTGTAACTTAACATGATGTTTGTTGGTTGAAATTTAACAATTTGTGTTTGTAATATTTTTAAAAATTACGAATGGATGAACATCATTTTAGTCATATAGATATTTATTATAATTGAATGCAATGAAACTGATCAAGTCACACGTACACGCTTCCGAAAAAGTCAGGGTGTGATAGGTTGGTATCAGAGCTTCGATTGTAGTGAACTAGGATTCCTTCTCGAGTCTAGACTACAATCACTAGGATTCTCTCACGAAAATATTTTTACAACCAACAAACTATTTTTCATTGCATTTACGAAAACGCCAAGATCCATGGAACAAACATTTTTCAAAGGAAAAGAAAAACAAGCAAGGACATTAGTAGATGGTATAGTCTACATGGGGTAGACTTGCCAAACTAGAAATGACCCCCGTAGGAACAACGTGAACACATGTGATATGTTGCCTTTATTTGCCCATACATATACTAAGTAATATTATAATTCATTGATATATATGCATATATGTGCCCGAATTATTTTTGATAGTATACCATGTCCTCCTCTGAGAGTAGCAGATTGTCAGATGTGCATGTCCCCATGGCCATAGTGTCCGATGACGAGATAGCACATGTCCCCGAGATCTTCACGTCTGACTCCGAGAGCGACCCGGAGATGATGTCTGACGACGACGATGACTTCCAGCCCTTCGCTCTACCAGATTTTGGTGATGATGCTCCTTTTGCTGATGATGTTCTCGCTTTCCCCTAACCTATCCATGACCAACTCATCATTGGGCACCCTGATGGTGAGCATCTAGTCGAACCTATCCCGATTGATTTCGTTCCTCTCGCTGCCATTCCAGCTGAGGATTGGCCCTTTGTTGGCGACCTGGAGGATGATATTGCTGTCCCTGAGATAGATCACCCTGATGACGACCTGGGTGATGGTGAGGTAGACGACATCGCTTTTTTAGACATACCATCACCTATGATATCCGTCATAGACATCTCTTCCGATTCAGACCCAGACTCTGTTGCTGACTCCTTTGAGTCTGTGACCTCTTTAGCCCTACTAGCTGTTGGAGTTAGGGCTTATCCTACCGATGATGATGACGATGCCATGTCCATTGCACCATCCTCTCCTATCCGTGTTCCTACACCCCCAAATGCACATGACCACATACCCGATCCTGTTTCAGAACCCGTTGATTTACTTCCAGTCGCACCACCTAGCTCACAGACCCCACCTGTCACCCCAGTCCCAGGGAGTTCACTTCCACCATTTACTACCGATGCACACCGATCTGAGCTCCCCACCATCTTTCCTCATGAGATACCCGCTCCCCGTCCTGGGGAGGGTACATCCGGACAGCCTCCCAGCTTTGACCCTCTAGCATCTGCTAACTTCATGCCTACTCCTCACTTCTCTCTGTTTGAGACAGACCCATATCTTCAGTCTCCCAGGTGGTTCCCTCCGTATTCGATGCCATTATCAGATCCCTACCACCCTTCCCATCATGCTGGATACACTCGAGATGACCTCCTTCTTTCACTCCAGCTACAGTTCGAGATTCTTTGTCGTAGAGTACTAGAGTTAGAGTGCGAGGCGGATGCCAGACAGCGTCCACCACCTTCGTATCCCCCACCAGTTACTCCACCACCACCGTCGTTCCCTCCTCCAGTGACTCCATCATCTGCTCCAGTTTCTGTTGAGGGTTTCGATGCCCGATTTCTGACTGCTGAGCAGCAGATCAGTTTCTTGGTTCGACGCGTTCATGAGCTCGAGGACGAGCTTGCACATCTTCGCAGTCTGATCTTTCCTACTCCCCCGCCACCTCCAGCACTCTAGGCCTCTTTGTTTTGCAGGTACTTTTGACATGAAGACCAAGACTTAGCTCAAGACACTTGCAGACCCAAGAAGACCAATGTAGAAGGGAAATAGTTACTACTTTTATATTGTTAAAAACTTGTATGGCCGAGGTGATGTAACCTCGAGTCCATTTTGTTTTTCTTCTATTAAAAAACAATGTACCAAGTTGTCGAACATATATGAAAGCTCAGTGGTTTTTTTCTTATTTATACATTGTTGATTTATATGTGCATGTAATGTTTATGTGATTACATGTTTGCTTGTTGTGATGATTATTTATGTTATATGTATATCTATATATATGTATATAGACCTCATAGACAATTATTTGGTGAATGTTGTCTAACCTACCCGATACTTAGCAGTGTCCACGACACGTTTCACGTGTCTAATCTCAAGAAGATTCCTACTCAAGAAACAATCGTCATTCCCGCAGACGAGATTCACATCAACGACAAACTCCCATTTATTGAAGAACCTGTTGAGTTTACGGACTAGAAGGTCCACAAAACACGGAGAAGTCGTATTAAACTCGTCAAAGTCCGTTGGAATTCTCGCCATGGCCCAGAGTTTACCTGGGAACGTGAAGACCAAATCAAGTCTAAGTATCCGCATTTGTTTCACAACTCCCCGGCAACCGATAACGCAGCCTGAATCTCGGGACGAAATTCTTTTAACGGGGGGATAATATGACAACTGGCACTTTTCCATGTATTTCCGTATGATGTGAACAGTTGTCACACCCCAACTGATGGCGGAAACATCGGGGTGTGGCACTGAGCGAAACAGATTGTCAAGAAGTTTCCATAACAACTATAATTACCAGTTATTTAAAGCATCATGTCCCATACCATGACATAAAAGATAACATAATTATTACAGACAAGATCCAGTCAAATTGTTCTGTTCCGACAACTCAGACTTCAAATACAGACAATTCATTTATTCGTTTCTAGACCTTTCCTAGCCTCGATTTCACAGCAAGCCAAGCATCTAAACATCTTAAGCACCTGCCACATACGTTAAAGTAAAAGTCAATACTCATAGTATAAAGGTGAGCATACAAGTTTGATAATAGCATATAGAGTTCGAAATCGTTTACACATAACCAGCACGTACACAGTGTGAAATGAAGCACGTAAGTTATCGACATGAACCTATCAATACCAATGACTGCGGGTTGACTGCCCAAGGCAGTTCGTAATACACTCTCACCACTGTGAGCCATGTAACAAATTGTCCTTAACAACCCCTGAGTAAACAGGTGCTGAGTCCAAACTATAGTACTATCGTTGCTAAGGCAGGTAGACAGCATTCCATGTGTAAACATAACAAACAAGCATTCATTAAGTCACGTATAACATGCGGTAACGGTTAGCGTTAAAGTATTGCGTAGTGTAATTGGTGAGATTTAATATAAGTAACGTATGTAACACCCAAAAGTGCGTAAAGCAAAAGGGGTTCGAGTATACTCACAGCGGCTGAGTTAATGGATTGAAGGGATCGCTAGAGCGGATAATAGCCTGAACAGTTATCGATCATATAAGCGAAAGTCGGTGCGTAAAATGGTGCAAGTGTCAGTGGGTCGAACAGCAATCCGGTCGGGTGGCAATCCGATCGGGTGACCATTCGAGTGGATTGTTACCTCGTTTGGGATGGATGTGTTTGTGTATGATGGCTTGTCTTTTGAAGTTTTCATTGTAGTATTTTAAAAATAGAGAAGTATCTCTACCCTTCAGGTCGGTCGGTCGAACGGCCGTTCGATCGGACAGCAATCCGATTGGTCGAGACTTCCCTTGTTTGAGAACAAGTTCACAGCAGGATAGTCACTTGGTCGGATGGCTATCCGATCGGGTGGCAATCCGCTCGGATTGAACATGTTGTAAAATAGTTAAGTGTTTGAAGTCAAACATCACATGGTTGTATGGCAATCTGATCGGACAGAAATCTGTTCGATGTTCAAACTTCCTTAATTGAAATGAAAGTTAAGTGTGGGACCCAAGGTGCAATCCGACCGGGTGGGTGTCCGGTCGGGTGGCAATCCGATCGGACGGTAATCCGATCGGACGGCAATCCGTCCCAGACGACCTGGTCGTCTTCTTCCTTGGTTGTTTTGTTAGTTTTATCGTTTTCTCGAGACTGTTTGATATCGTGCTAAACAACAGAACCCTCGTCAAGACTTAGTGACCCGATCAGACAGGAACCACCCTAGTCCGACCAGCTAACTGTTCGAGACAGTGTTTCATGTTTAACCCGAAATCGGTATTCTCGTGGATAGAATCCAGATCTTGAACCAACACATTAACAAGAAAGAGTAGAAGATTAGAACAAGCTCCGATTCTATCGGTTTTGAGTGCATTGAGTGTAAAGGAGTTGAGAGAAAGTTAAAAACCATCTTTCAATCCTTTTCACCATGAATATGTTCAGATCTATGAAAGAACTTTGTTCATTCATGTGGAAATCATTCAGATCTGAGTTGTTCTTGGTGGATTGAAGCCAAAACATGATGTTCATAAGAACTCCATGATGACATCAGCCTAGAACACCTCAAATCTAGTGATTTCACGGTTGAAAGTTAAGATTCAAAAGATAGAAATGTGTAGGAGTGCTTGTAGATTAAGAAAGTACAAGATTTAGGTGGAAAACTTACAAGAATCGTGAGAAATCTGAAGAAATAGTGGCTGGAGCGAGTAGGAGAGAAAGAGGGCTGTCAACATCAAGGATGTAACAAGTGGGGGGTATTTATAGGGTTTCCATAAATGGAAAGGGGGAAACAAGGCTGTTCGGTCGAGTGGCACCCCGTCCGGGTGACAGCTCGGTCGAGTGGCAATCCGACCGGGTGGCACCTGGCTGGCTGGCAGCTCGATCGAGTGGCAGTCCGACCGGATGGCAGTCCGACCGGGTGGCAACTCGGTCGACTGGCCACTCGGGTCGAGTGCTCAGCGTGATGAATTTTTGCGATTCCGACTCGAGTGTTGAGCATTGCGATGCGATAGAATTTCCTATTCAAATTACTTTTAATCCCAACTAATATATCAACATACAAGCATCCCTACTAAATGTTCGTTTAGCATTTGCGATTTGATTGCGATTGCGTTTCGATTATTCACCACAACAGCAACATAAATAAACATGCACAAGTAACACATAAGGCACACACACACATAATAACAATAACCAGTCACGTAAGTCGAGTTGCGAGTGCGATTGCGATAAGCGATAAAGCGATTAAACATGCGATAAATATGTGATTATTAATAGATACTCCACATAATACAACTAATGCGATAACAGAATTAGACTAATTACAAGTCAAAGAAGTCAAAACCGGAATTGAGCAAGGAGTGACAGATCGCAATTAGCAGTCTTGTCTCCCTTTGACTTCAATCTTGACTTTGACTTTGACTTTGACTTTCGAAACACAGGATGTTACAGCCTCCCCTAGTTGAGGGAATTTCGTCCCAAAATTAGAACGAAGCCGTAACAAACAACTGCGGGTACTTCTCCTTCATGTCGCTTTCGAGTTCCCAAGTGAACTCTGCACCTCGTTTGCCTTCCCATCGAACCTTCACAATGGGAATGCATGAGCGTCTGAGTTGTTTGGTCTGGCAGTCCATGATTTCGACAGGCTTCTCCACGAAGTGTAGTGTTTCGTTCACTTGAAGATCTTCTAGAGGTACAATTAAATCATGCTCAGCCAGGCATTTTCTGAGGTTCGACACATGGAAAGTCGGGTGGACATTACTAAGTTCCTCCGGTAGTTCGAGTCTGTAGGCGACTTTTCCGATCCTTTCCAGAATCTTAAAAGGTCCAACATATCGAGGCGCTAGTTTCCCTTTCTTGCCGAATCTGACCACACCCTTCCAAGGTGATACCTTTAGGAGTACGTAGTCGCCAACGTCAAATTCAAGGGGCTTGCGTCGTCTATCGGCGTAACTTTTCTGACGACTCTGAGCTTTCAGCAGATTATCTCGAATTTGGAGGACTTTGTCAGTCGTTTCTTGCAATAGCTCAGGACCGGTTAATTGTGAGTGCCCGATCTCGTGCCATACAATAGGCGATCGACATTTTCTTCTGTATAAAGCCTCAAACGGTGCCATTTGAATGCTGGAATGATAACTGTTAATGTACGAGCATTCGACTAAAGGTAAGTATGCGTCCTAATTACCACCGAAATCTATGACACACGAACGGAGCATGTCTTCAAGGGTACGAATCGTTCTTTCAGTCTGACCGTCGGTTTGGGGATGAAACGCGGTACTTAGATTAAGCCTAGTACCGAGAGCTGTTTGAAACGTTTCCCATAGAAGCGAGGTAAACCGAGCATCACGGTCAGAAATGATGTCGCGAGGCGTCCCATGTCGACAAATGATCTCATCGGTGTAGAATCGGGCTAATCTTTCTACCTTGTAGTCTTCTCGTATTGGCAGAAAATGAGCAGATTTGGTCAAACGGTCAACTACAACCCAGATACTGTCGTGACTTGATGGCGTACGCGGAAGTTTCGTTATGAAATCCATAGCTATACTTTCCCACGTCCACATAGGGATTGGGGGTTGTTCGAGTAAGCCAGGGGGTCTTTGGTGCTCGGCCTTGACTTTCGAGCAAGTCAGGCACTTTCCAACATAGAGGGCGATATCTCTCTTCATGCCCGGCCACCAGTACTTGTAGCGAAGGTCCTGGTACATCTTGTCGGCACCGGGATGAATAGAATATCGGGATTTGTGGGCTTCGTCCATCAAAATCTGTCGTAAATTGGTTCGCTTAGGGATCCAAATTCGGTCCAGAAAGTGGAATATCCCATTCGACTTATTCACAAGCTGGGCTCCATCGTGGTAGATTCTTTCCTTCTTCAGAGTACGTTCATTAAAACAGGCGTGTTGAGCTTCGCGGATGAGGGTTTCAAGATCGTATTGGGCTTGGACAATGCGAATGCTGAGCAAATAACTCCGCCTGCTGAGAGCGTCGGCAACGACATTTGCTTTGCCAGGATGATAATGAATCTCACAGTCATAATCGTTGAGAAGTTCTACCCATCGGCGTTGACACATATTAAGTTCCTTCTGGTCAAAGATATGTTGTAGGCTCCTATGATCGGTGAAGATCGTACACTTGCTACCATACAGGTAGTGTCGCCAAATCTTTAACGCAAAAACAACTGCGCCTAGCTTGAGATCATGGGTTGTATAGTTCTTCTCGTGGATTTTGAGCAGACGAGACGCGTAAGCAATAACCTTGTCCCGTTGTATGAGAACACAACCAAGACCAAGGTTAAAGGCATCACAATAGACAATAAAGTCGTTGTTTCCGTCGGGTAAAGTGAGAACGGGAGCATTGCAAAGCATATGCTTGAGGGTTTGGAAAGTAGACTCTTGTTCAGTTCCCCAAACAAAAGTCTTGTCTTTATGCGTGAGAGCGGTAAGCGGCACAACGATTTTTGAGAACCCTTCGATAAATCGACGATAATAGCCCGCTAGTCCGAGAAAAGAACGGACTTCGGAAGGATTCTTCGGTGTAATCGAACTCTTAACTACTTCAATCTTCGCGGGATCGACATGAATACCGTGACTATTGACAATGTGACCGAGGAATTGAACCTCCCCCAGCCAAAATTCGCACTTGGAGAATTTGGCATAGAGTCGATTCCCTTGGAGTAGCTCGAGAACCAAACGTAGATGTTGCGCGTGTTCGGCTTTCGACTTGGAATAGATCAAGACATCATCGATGAACACGATGGCAAAGCGGTCGAGGTAAGGTTTACACACGTGATTCATCAGATCCATGAAAACCGCGGGTGCGTTGGTTAAACCAAAAGGCATAACAACAAACTCATAATGGTCGTATCGAGTGCGAAAAGCGGTTTTGGGTATATCCTCCTCTTGGATGCGAAGTTGGTGATAGCCTGATCGTAGATCGATATTCAAGAAACACGTAGCACCTTGTAGTTGGTCAAACAAATCATCAATTCGAGGCCGGGGATAGCGGTTCTTGATCGTCAGCTTATTCAATTCCCGATAGTCGATGCACATCCGGAACGACCCATCCTTCTTTTTGAGGAAAAGGACTGGTGCGCCCCAAGGAGAGGTGTTTGGGCGAATGAAGCCTTTGTCAAGTAATTCCTGGAGCTGACTCGAGAGTTCACGCATTTCAGACGGAGCGAGTCAATAAGGAGCTTTGGCAACAGGGTTTGCTCTAGGAATGAGGTCGATGCGAAAGTCGATATCACGAATTGGCGGCAAACCTGGGAGATCATCAGGAAACATATTCGGAAATTCCCACACAACGGGGACATCGCTTACTCTCGGACTACCTTTCTTTTCCTTCTCCGCTACTACAATGTTAGCCAAGAAAGCTCTGTATTCCTTGCGGAGATACTTGCTAGCTTGGACACATGACATGAGCTTGAGACTTTTAGAAGCAGTTTCACCATAAACACACAATGAATCACCATTCGCGAGCGAGAATCGAATCATTTTATCAAAGCACACAACTTCAGCATGGTTTTCACGAAGAAAGTCCATGCCTACTATGATGTCAAAACTTCCGAGTTGCATCGGAATAAGGTCGATTGGGAAGATTGATTGTTGAGCTCAAGAGTACAATCACGAAGAACAGAATTAACGGCGACGGTTCTTCCGGTGGCGACTTCGACATTGAACGTCGAGGGGAGATGGGAGCGCTTACGTTTAAGGAGCTTCTCGAATTCAAACGACACAAAGCATTTATCGGCTCCAGTATCAAACAAACACGAAGCATAAATACTATTCACAAGGAACGTACCATTGACCACATTGTTGTCAGCCTGGGCTTGGCGCGCATTGATGTTGAATGTTCTGGCGCGGGCGGCTTGTTGCTGTTGCTGTTGTTACTGCTGAGGCGGCTGCTGCTGCTGGGGCTCTTGTTTCACAACCCTGTTTGGGCACATGTTCGTGAAGTGGTTGGGATCACCACACGCGAAGCAGACTCTGGCGTTGACCGCGGGTGCCTGAGCCGCTTGTTGGCCTTGAGGAGCTGGAAGCAGAGCTTGATGAGCAGTGACTTGAGCTGGTGCTTGTCGAGGACCAGTACGACAATTGGCGGTGAAGTGGCCGTACATGTTGCAATGCACGCAAAATCTGTAGGCGATACCCACCGGATGATGATAAGTGCATGTTGGGCAAGCAGGGTGGGGACCAGTGTAAGCACGCTTGGCAGGCGGTGCATAGGTAACTGGTGCTGGAGCTGATCGGTGCTGATATTGCTGCTAAGCCGGTACGGCTTGAAGCGGATCAGCAGTTGTAGTGACAGCACAGTTCTTGTTGCTGGAGCTACTGTTTTTGTTCTTCTTCTTGCGACGTGAAGCTTTCGAAGACTGGGAGTTGGCGGTTTCGGCGGTGGGTGCGGCGGTAGCTTGATGCAAGTTCTTGGTAGCTTTATCCCAAAATCCAGCTTTGACTCGCTTGTCGTTGATTTCGGCGGCAAGCAAGAAGGTTTCTTCGATCGTTGCTGGCTTGGCAGCATGCACAAAATCTGCAACACAATCCGGCAGCGCGCGGATGTACTTCTTGATCGTCATGTCAGTAGTCCTCACTTGATTAGGACAGATGATACTGAGCTGCTTAAAGCGAGCAGTCAGAGCGGCGTTATCTCCATCTTTCTGCTTGATATGCCAGAATTCGTCCTCCAGCTTTTGGCGTTCATGGGGAGGGCAGAATTCATCCATCATAATGGCCTTCAGCTCTTCCCACGTCAGCTCATAGGCTGCGTCATTTCCGCGTATGTTCCTCTCGGCCATCCACCAGTCTAGTGCGCGGGACTGGAAGACGCCGGTAGCATTCAGAGTACGGAGATTTTCAAGACATCCACTCTGGCGCAGAGTGACTTCGATGGAATCAAACCATTGAAACATAGCCGTAGGGCCATCTTCGCCAGTAAATTCCTTTAGACCACAAGCTTTGAACTGCTTGAAATTAAAGCAGTCTTCGGTGCATCTGTTCGAGACTCTTCAGACGATTTGCTAGCGTTCTCGTTTAGTTCGCTAACAATCTGAGGAATTACTTTAGCGATCTGGGTAGCGACGAGAGAGGCGAGTCGCTTATCAGCTTGCTTTCGTTTCATAGCGCGAGAGTGAAGTGATCCAGTGGATGACATTCTCTGCAACAAGCATCGCCATAGGATTCAATCACTTGTTTAATCGATTCTCACCTCACACGCCTAGTTCTACTAAAGCTTAGGAACACAGATATGTAAACACATAGGCATATAAACACAGATTCACATAAGCACAAAAGCACACAAGCACGTAAGGCACAGAATCACGAAAGCACAGATTCACATAATCATAAGAGGCAGTCAGAATACAGAAACCTATCATTCAACATCTGCGAGCGTTCGAGAATAGCGATCGTAAATAGCATAGCGGGTAGTATAGTATAAGCGAATATCATAGCAAACAACATAGCGTACGGTGGTTCCTCGTGTAGTAGCTATTTGTTAGCAGTTTGAGGTAGATACACAGGGCGAGTCGTGTATGCCGATCAATCGAATAGCGAAAATCAAATAAATCACCAAAAATCGAAATGTATAAACAGGTAAATATACACATAAACACATAAAAGCGACGAGTATCAGAGTCAGCAGTTGCGGGCTCAGAATCGAAACACATAAAAATTGAGAATAGATTGTCTGCGGCTAATTAGACATCGACTAACCAAGGTGATTCGACTATTCACAAGGACTCTTTGGTACGTATTTGGCCTTCGGGACTGTGCTCTCACCTTGAATCTGGGTGGATGGCACGCATCCTTCTAGTTTCAGCGTGACCTCAAGTCGTTGGAGTCCGTCGAGACTTTGGTGAGAGTTTTATAAAACAAAATAGAGATCGAAACAAGTCGTCGAGGTTCGGGTTTCACCCCTGACTTAACGAATAAGCAATTCAGTCGAGAGTTTGCGGTTTTCACACCTAATCTCCACCTAATCGCTCGTTCATCTTTGAAACTCAGAGTGCAGTGATAGTGTAGCGTGGGCGAGAATAGCGAGAATAAGCTCGTACATAGTCCCTACAGGATATGCACAAGTCGGCCAGTTGGAACCTAACTATAGACTAGGTCGTTTCTAAGACGTCGACCCGGACTAGGTCGAGTCTGGCCTAATTCCCTATAGTTATGGCTCTGATACCAATCTGTCACACCCCAATCGATGGCGGAAACATCGGGGTGTGGCACTGAGCGAAACAGATTGTCCAGAAGTTTCCATAACAACTATAATTACCAGTTATTTAAAGCATCATGTCCCATACCATGACATAAAAGATAACATAATTATTACAGACAAGATCCAGTCAAATTGTTCTGTTCCAACAACTCAGACTTCAAATACAGACAATTCATTTATTCATTTCTAGACCTTTCCTAGCCTCGATTTCACAGCAAGCCAAGAATCTAAACATCTTAAGCACCTGCCACATACGTTAAAGTAAAAGTCAATACACATAGTATAAAGGTGAGCATACAAGTTTGATAATAGCATATAGAGTTCGAAATCGTTTACGCATAACCAGCGCGTACACAGTGTGAAATGAAGCACGTAAGTTATCGACATGAACCTATCAATACCAATGACTGCGGGTTGACTGCCCAAGGCAGTTCGTAATACACTCTCACCACTGTGAGCCATGTAACAAATTTTCCTTAACAACCCCTGAGTAAACAGGTGCTGAGTCCAAACTATAGTACTATCGTTGCTAAGGCAGGTAGACAGCATTCCATGTGTAAACATAACAAACAAGCATTCATTAAGTCACGTATAACATGTGGTAACGGTTAGCGTTAAAGTATTGCGTAGTGTGATAGGTGTGATTTAATATAAGTAACGTATGTAACACCCAAAAGCGCGTAAAGCAAAAGGGGTTCGAGTATACTCACAGCGGCTGAGTTAATGGATTGAAGGGAGCGCTAGAGCGGATAATAGCCTGAACAGTTATCGATCATATAAGCGAAAGTCGGTGCGTAAAATGGTGCAAGTGTCAGTGGGTCGAACAGCAATCCGGTCGGGTGGCAATCCGATCGGGTGGCTGGTCGCTCGGGTGACAATCTGTTCGGACGGTCATCTGATCGGGTGACCATTCGAGTGGATTGTTACCTCGTTTGGGATGGATGTGTTTGTGTATGATGGCTTGTCTTTTGAAGTTTTCGTTGTAGCATTTTAAAAATAGAGAAGTATCTTTACCCTTCAGGTCGGTCGATCGAACGGCCGTTCGATCAGACAGCAATCCGATTGGTCGAGACTTCCCTTGTTTGAGAACAAGTTCACAGCAGGATAGTCACTCGGTCGGATGGCTATCCGATCGGGTGGCAATCCGCTCGGATTGAAAATGTTGTAAAATTGTTAAGTGTTTGAAGTCAAACATCACATGGTCGTATGGCAATCCGATCGGATGGCAATCTGATCGGACGGCAATCCGTTCGATGTTCAAACTTCCTTAATTGAAATGAAAGTTAAGTGTGGGACCCAAGGTGCAATCCGACCGGGTGGCTGTCCGGTCAGGTGGCAATCCGATCGGACGGCAATCCGTCCCAGACGGCCTGGTCGTCTTCTTCCTTGGTTGTTTTGGTAGTTTTGTCGTTTTCTCGAGACTGTTTGATATCATGCTAAACAACAGAACCCTCGTCAAGACTTGGTGACCCGATCGGACAGGAACCACCCTAGTCCGACTAGCTAACTGTTTTCCAGACGGTGTTTCATGTTTAACCCGAAATCGGTGTTCTCGTGGATAGAATCCAGATCTTGAACCAACACATCAACAAGAAAGAGTAGAAGATTAGAACAAGCTCCGATTCTATCAGTTTTGAGTGCATTGAGGGTAAAAGAGTTAAGAGAAAGTTAAAAACCATCTTTCAATCCTTTTCACCATGAATATGTTCAGATCTATGAAAGATCTTTGTTCATTCATGTGGAAATCATTCAGATCTGAGTTGTTCTTGGTGGATTGAAGCCAAATCATGCAGTTCATAAGAACTCCATGATGACATCAGCCTAGAACACCTCAAATCTAGTGATTTCACAGTTGAAAGTTAAGATTCAAAAGATAGAAATGTGTAGGAGTGCGTGTAGATTAAGAAAGTACAAGATTTAGGTGGAAAACTTACAAGAATCGTGAGAAGTCTGAAGAAATAGTGGCTGGAGCGAGTAGGAGAGAAAGAGGGCTGTCAACATCAAGGATGTAACAAGTGGGGTGGTATTTATAGGGTTTCCATAAATGGAAAGGGGGAAACGAGGCTGTTCGGTCGAGTAGCACCCCATCCGGGTGACAGCTTGGTCGAGTGGCAATCCGACCGGGTGGCACCTGGGTGGGTGGCAGCTCGGTCGAGTGGCACTCCGACCGGATGGCAGTCCGACGGGGTGGCAACTCGGTCGACTGGCCACTTGGGTCGAGTGCTCAGCGTGATGAATTTTTGCGATTTCGACTTGAGTGTTGAGCGATGCGATGCGATAGAATTTCCTATTCAAATTACTTTTAATCCCAACTACTATATCAACATACAAGCATCCTTACTTAGTGTTCGTTTAGCGTTTGCGATTCGATTGCGATTGCGTTTCGATTATTCACTACAACAACAACATAAATAAACATGCACAAGTAACACATAAGGCGCACACACACGTAATAACAATAACCAGTCACGTAAGTCGAGTTGCGAGTGCGATTGCGATAAGCGATAAAGCGATTAAACATGAGATTATTAATAGATACTCCACATAATACAACTAATGCGATAACAAAATTAGACTAATTACAAGTTAAAGAAGTCAAAACAGGAATTGAGCAAGGAGTGACAGATCGCAATTAGCAGTCTTGTCTCCCTTTGACTTCAATCTTGACTTTGACTTTGACTTTCGAAACACGGGGTGTTACAACAATAATTTGTAAAATATGGTTGTTGATGCGTGTGAAGTGTTATATATATTAGGTGTATATTTTAAGCCCCTTTAACACTTATTTTAGCCAAGTTTTAAATTTATAAAACACGATATTTCACTAACACTAAACACACATATGGGCAAGTGCACCCATCGTGAGCGTAGTATAGTGTTGGTAAGATACCGAGGTCGTCCAAGGACACAAGAGCTTTTAGTACCGGTTTATCCTCAACGTCTAATCAAAATAAAAAGTTTAGAAAAAAAGTTTTTAACTAAGAAAAATAAAAACTAACTAAAATGCTGAAAATAAAAATAAAAGAAAAACAGATAGACAAGATGAATCACTTGGTTCCGACTCGTATCTAGTGTAACCTTTGATTATTTCCGCACTTTTGCACATAATTAAGAGATTATCTTAGTTATTGTAGTAGGCCCCTCTTTTGAAGGTGACATTACCCTCACCCCAGTAGTTTGAGTCAGCAAGGATACAATCCTAAAAGGGTGGATTATTGGAAGATAATGAATTAAGTTATTAATGCAATATTATGGTAGGCCCCGCTTTTGGCGGTGACGTTACCCTCGGCTAAGTAGTCTGAGTCAGCAGGGATACAGTCCTAAATAGCCGGGTTATAGTATTAATAGTAGTTAACTTATGAGGGGTTCAAAGAGTTTGGACCCCCGCCATCCAATACCGTGAAGTATTGAAGGAGGTCCTACTAAATTTGACCCATGTCCATTGCAGGACCTTTAAACGCTGAACAATGGCAAGACCTTTACCAAACCGTTCCCTTAACCCCCGACCAGGTAGCCAACATACCTCCATATAGACCGTGGAGATATGAATGGTGAAAATCTTTTATTTTATATAGACAGTAAAATAATTTCAAGACACCACGGACAAACGATAAAGAAAGATCACCTTCAACATAAGTAACTAGTTATTAAAGTCATTAATACGAAACCAAATAAAAAGTGCAAAAGATTAGAAATAAAAAGTATTACACTAGACACTTTGTCTTCACCAAGTGATGTAAGAGACTTAGGCAAGCATGGCCTTGATTTTCAAGAACTCTTACGATCAATCTTGGATCCCGAGACGACTCACACACTCTACGATGGACAATGGATGATGGTGGTGGATGATGGTGTTATGGTGGTGGTGGGTGGTGGGTGAAGTGTGAGAGAGGTGGTGTGCCAAGGGATGGTTTGAGCTTGAGCCAAGCACATCTATTTATAGGCTGAACAGAAGCTCGGGCACGGCCCCGTGTCCAGTGGGCACGGCCCCGTGTCCACATCCTTCTCTTTCTTCATTAAATGCAGCTTTGTCTTATTAGTTGACCACGTCCCCCGTGTCCGCTGAGCACGACCCCGTGGTGCAGAAGAATCTTTGTACTATGCAGATTTGCTGGATTGTGCGAATCTTATAGTTGACCACGGCCCCGTGTCCGCTGAGCACGGCCCCGTGGTGGGCAATAGAAGCTTCTACCACTTTGTCTTTTCTGCTGACACTTGGGCACGCCCCCGTGCTGGCTGAGCACGGGGCGTGTTCAGTCTTCTGTCTTCTTGTTTTGCTTGGGAAGATGCTGTCGTGGGGTCGGGCATGTCACATCTTGTTCCTTTTCTTGTATTTATGTCAGATTTTGATGTCTTTTTGCTTCTTTTGTTAATTTAAGCTCATTTAATCCTGAAAATACAAAAGGAAGACAAAAGCACACTTTTTCCAACATTAGTACTAAAAAGGGGTTAGTTTTATGCCTCATTTGATGAAATTTATATGTTAATATTTGAACACATCAAATACCCCCACACTTGAATCTTTGCTTGTCCTCAAGCAAAACTCTTTAATTTGTGGCTATTACACACCCAAATGGAATGGGTAGAGAAGAAGGTTTTTGGGCTTGTCGTAGAGTGTCGGGATTTCCAAGATTCTTTATTTAATTTTATCTTTATTTATTTACAATCCTATTCGTCATGATTTATTTAAAACTTTTCATAAGATAAATTACTTATTAGGGCATAACATGCCTTTGTAAAATTCTATTTATATACAAGTTCACATACCTCACGGGGATCACTCAACACTCGGCCGAAAATGTATTTTTGTAGATCACTCGAGAGCGGCATGGAACTTACTCCTACCATAGGCTTGCCAAGCAATCAATCCTCCTCCTCTTTAACTTAATTACCTTTGTAAATATCAAGAGGACTTTGTGGGTTAAGGGTTAGGCTTGGGTTAAAGGTAGGAGGTTGGGTTGGTGGTTAGTGGTTAGTAAAAAGGGCGAAAAGCGTAACAAGTGTCGGTTTTCATATGACTTCCTATTTTTGTAACTTTTATTTTGATGAAGCCATTTATTCAAACAAAGTTATTTTTGATGAACTTGTTTGTTTATTTTCTTTTGCTTCATCATCAACAACAAAGGGTTTTTTTTTTTTTTTTTTTTTTTTTTTTTTTTTTTTGAAGTCATTTAAAGAACCGAACTTGTTACTAAAACAAAGGGGTAAAAATGAAAAAGGTTTTGGTGGGTAAAAAGGGTGTTTGGTTTGGGTTATGAAATGAAAAGGTTTAGGCTCAAAGGGGCTAACTAGGGGGATTTTGGGTAGGTGGTAAAAAAAAAAAGAAAAATAATGGTGTAGAAATAAAAAGGGTTAGTCCTAATGCCTCCATCATTTACTTACTCGGGTTTAAGTTGGTAAGGACCGGGAATGTATCATCATGGCAAGTTCTAGAGTCGTAAGAACCAAGCGGCTATTCACACAAGAAACGAAAAAGAGCATTTAGTCAAATGATATGTAAGTGTTTGCTCAATAAAGGCTCAAAACTCACTTTTGTGGGAATGGGTTTTTATGTGATCAAGTATATATAATTAAATTTTAACTAAGCTTGTCATGCCTTTTCATAATTTTCTTATGTTGGTTCTTTTTATCACGACGCTATCGGTTGTAAATTCGTAAAAATATAACCTTTTTAAGAACTTGAATTTCCCGAATTAAGCCTAGACAAGTAAAAAAAATGAAAATTTTTGAAAAAATTTGGGGTGATTAGCAATTCCAATAGAGTTTTGTGTAAGGCTTGTATTTAGGACTTGCAAGATTCAAGGTTTTAGCATCCCCCCCACACTTAAATTACACATTGTCCTCAATGTGTCCCAAAAACAAGTTTTTAGGTTGATTGAATGTGTAAAAAGGTGTAGAAAGCAAAAATTTTGTGTTACTGGGCGCTGAACACGGCCCCGTGTTGTCCGGGCACGGCCCCGTGTTCAAGTGCCAGTAACAAAATTATAACAAGAGAAACAGAAGTCTGGGCACGGGGGCGTGTTGGGTGAACACGGCCCGTGTCCAGTTACCTGAACTGGGTCTTTTTCTGCAGACTGTGCAGCACGGGGCCGTGTTGGGTGGACACGGCCCGTGCCGAACTTACTGTAAACGAAGAAATTTGTCGGACGGTTCTGTTTTCCTGCATAGAGTGCCGGTTCAAGTTTCCCTTGCATCCTTTGCCATCTCAAGTGTGTTTTATTCATTTTAACACCATCCATAACACCAAATTAACTAAAACCATCATTCATTAATCATAGAGAGAATTACATAATAGTCCTAAAAAAATTAAAATACTAGCTAGTTAGGTCAAAGAAACACAAGAAATCCAAGAAGTTTCTAGCCTACTATTTATTCTACTTGGCAAAATTTCCGAAAAGATAGATTTCTCGGTTAAAAGAGGCTTGAAAACTTCTCCCTACGGGTATGGGTTCTTCAAACATCGGCGAGCCACTCTTCGATCTCCCTAGGGAGAAGAAAAACGGGCTCATGAGCATCAGGTTGAGGAGGTGTAACTTCCACCGGAATTTATTGAAGTTCTTCGAGAAGAGGTTCCGCCGGAATGTCGTCCCAACCGGTAGGATTTTGAATTCCAAGTGCGAGGTTCCAATCCTCTTGAGGGAGGATTGGTTCCATAGGAGGTGTTACCAGAATGTTTAACCTCTGGTGCAAGAGGTTTATTTCCCGGAAACTGTTTTCCAACCCCACCGACAGATAGTTTATACGGTCAATGAGGACCTCCTCTACTGAAGTCATCTCATCAGGTGCTTCACGTAGCGCCATTACGTACCTTACGAGAGTTGCTTCAATCGATGGCCTCCTTTCCCGTCGGCTGTTCCTTGAATGCGCAGAAAAGGTTCCGCTGTTTTGGCTAGACATTCTACGAAAACCAACCAAAAACAGTTCGTTTTAATGAAACAGTACCACGGGCACGGCCCCGTGTTCAACTTTCTGCAGATTTCTAGAACAAGGACTCTTGGGGTTTCAAATTATTTTCTTAATTTATAAAGCATTTTTGAGCAGAAATAACTTAAAACAATGTTGTGTAACTTATTTTTAACAAGATTCCTTGAATAGAAATTCAATAAACACCACAACAAAGCTTGAAATCAAGCTTTTAATGGAGTTCTTGGTGCAAGAAAGATGAAGAAGAGGGCAATAGATAAAAGAGGAAAGGACAAGATGCTTGTAGGAACCTTCTTTTACAACATACCTAGGATGGTAAGTCAGAAAATCCCTCCAAATCTCTGTCCCTGGATGGTCCAAATGTGCAGGGTTCTTGGCTGCATTTATAGAAAACGACAGCATGCTGGACACGGCCCCGTGTCGGCTGGACACGGCCCCGTGTGCAGGCAAGATCCTGACACGTTTTGTCCGTATTCTGACAAAAGTCAGAAGGGAATCTTTTGGTGGACACGGAGTCGTGTTGACCTGGGCACGGCCCCGTGTCGGAAGGCTGTTTTATGAAGTTCGTCTATTTTTAAGGAACTTTTCCGGATCGGGCGGCTCCTTACTGGATGGAACAACCCCAAAGTGCCTAAGATACCTTAATTGATCTAGATTAAGACGAGAACGCAAGAGGTTGTCGGTGAGGGTGATTCCTATGCTGTATGTAGGTGGACAAGTCCAACCCTTTCCCGGGCTCTTGTTAAAGAAGGTGTATGTCGAATCGCTCAGGTCTATGTATGCATCGAACGAAGTCGATGGGGAGTCCTTCACGGCACAATCGACATAGGGACGACTATCGCTCAAGTCCTCACTAGAGTTAGAAGTATCATTGGAAACAATGAAGTTGTTTGAATGCGTTTCCAACCTTTCTTCTTGGTTATCGTCTTGGAGAAGATTTTTGAGGTCTCCCCTAAGTTCTTCTAACCAATTAAGAATTAGATCTTCTAGTTGAAATAATTCATCGAGAAGCATTTCTCCTAGAATATCCGGTTGGGCGCATTCGAGGGAGCGATAGGGATTATTTTTACTTTCGCCCCTCTTAAGGATACTAGGAAATGATGGGTCTATATAGTGGGGTTTATAATTTAGAAAAAAGCATTTTAATTCCTTATGGTTACCACCACATAATTGACACCACATAGTACCATAAGAGTGCCGAAAGTAAAAAGTATCAGTATCACTCATGGTTGTGTCAGAAATTACCAACCGTCGGGATCTTATGGTTCTGTTTTCAGTAACTGAAACTTGGGCACGGGGGCGTGTTTAGTGGGCACGGCCCCGTGTTCAGCTTACTGTCTGACTTAAAACAGGATTGCCAGTTCCAATGATTGGGCACGGGGCATGTTCAGCGGGCACGGCCCGTGCTGAGTTCTACAGAAGCTGAAAAATCTAAAAAAAAAATCCTAAAAAAAATGAAAAATAAGAAAAAACGATTAGGCCGTTGATTCCTAAATTTCTTAAAATCCTTGTGTCCCCGGCAACGGCGCCAAAAACTTGATGCGTGTGAAGTGTTATATATATTAGGTGTATATTTTAAGCCCCTTTAATACTTATTTTAGCCAAGTTTTAAATTTATAAAACACGATATTTCACTAACACTAAACACACATATGGGCAAGTGCACCCATCGTGAGCGTAGTATAGTGTTGGTAAGATACCGAGGTCGTCCAAGGACACAAGAGCTTTTAGTACCGGTTTATCCTCAACGTCTAATCAAAATAAAAAGTTTAGAAAAAAAGTTTTTAACTAAGAAAAATAAAAACTAACTAAAATGCTGAAAATAAAAATAAAAGAAAAACAGATAGACAAGATGAATCACTTGGTTCCGACTCGTATCTAGTGTAACCTTTGATTATTTCCGCACTTTTGCACATAATTAAGAGATTATCTTAGTTATTGTAGTAGGCCCCTCTTTTGAAGGTGACGTTACCCTCACCCCAGTAGTTTGAGTCAGCAAGGATACAATCCTAAAAGGGTGGATTATTGGAAGATAATGAATTAAGTTATTAATGCAATATTATGGTAGGCCCCACTTTTGGCGGTGACGTTACCCTCGGCTAAGTAGTCTGAGTCAGCAGGGATACAGTCCTAAATAGCCGGGTTATAGTATTAATAGTAGTTAACTTATGAGGGGGTCAAAGAGTTTGGACCCCCGCCATCCAATACCGTGAAGTATTGAAGGAGGTCCTACTAAATTTGACCCAGGTCCATTGCAGGACCTCTAAACGCTGAACAATGGCAAGACCTTTACCAAACCGTTCCCTTAACCCCCGACCACGTAGCCAACATACCTCCATATAGACCGTGGAGATATGAATGGTGAAAATCTTTTATTTTATATAGACAGTAAAATAATTTCAAGACACCACGGACAAACGATAAAGAAAGATCACCTTCAACATAAGTAACTAGTTATTAAAGTCATTAATACGAAACCAAATAAAAAGTGCAAAAGATTAGAAATAAAAAGTATTACACTAGACACTTTGTCTTCACCAAGTGATGTAAGAGACTTAGGCAAGCATGGCCTTGATTGTCAAGAACTCTTACGATCAATCTTGGATCCCGAGACGACTCACACACTCTACGATGGACAATGGATGATGGTGGTGGATGATGGTGTTATGGTGGTGGTGGGTGGTGGGTGAAGTGTGAGAGAGGTGGTGTGCCAAGGGATGGTTTGAGCTTGAGCCAAGCACATCTATTTATAGGCTGAACAGAAGCTCGGGCACGGCCCCGTGTCCACATCCTTCTCTTTCTTCATTAAATGCAGCTTTGTCTTTTTAGTTGACCACGCCCCCGTGTCCGCTGAGCACGACCCCGTGGTGCAGAAGAATCTTTGTACTATGCAGATTTGCTGGATTGTGCGAATCTTATAGTTGACCACGGCCCCGTGTCCGCTGAGCACGGCCCCGTGGTGGGCAATAGAAGCTTCTACCACTTTGTCTTTTCTGCTGACACTTGGGCACGCCCCCGTGCTGGCTGAGCACGGGGCGTGTTCATTCTTCTGTCTTCTTGTTTTGCTTGGGAAGATGCTGTCGTGGGGTCGGGCATGTCACATCTTGTTCCTTTTCTTGTATTTATGTCAGATTTTGATGTCTTTTTGCTTCTTTTGTTAATTTGAGCTCATTTAATCCTGAAAATACAAAAGGAAGACAAAAGCACACTTTTTCCAACATTAGTACTAAAAAGGGGTTAGTTTTATGCCTCATTTGATGAAATTTATATGTTAATATTTGAACACATCAGTTGTGCATGATGAATTTATGATGTGAATCATTTCATGATTTACTTTCAAAGAACTCACAAATACATTACATGTTGCATGTTACTTATGATTGTTAAATACAACTTGAAACACTTAAATTAGTGCACAGAACGAAATTAGCACAATCACCAGATAAACTAGTAGTACTGACGGGAGTTCAGTACTCAGACAGACATCATGTTAGGACACAGACTGAGTCCCAGGACCAAGATTTGCACTAGAATTTTATGTAGGAAAGTATGGGTTAAGAAACTGCCTTCCGAGTGACGAATAAACACTAAAAAGTGCCTGAAACACACTCTAAGTGCAGAATTCTTCAAAATTCAGCAAATATCAGCATTTGAGCATCAAAATATAATGCAGAAATAAGGTTTAATTGTCCAGAATAACTTGTAAAGTGTCGGGAATGAAAATTGTCATAAAAGGTATCTGATAACACACTAAACTGCGTAATTTAGCACCTTAACAAACCGATAACCAAACGAGCAACCGGACACTACCCGAAACACTAAAATTGAACTAGAAGCATTGTTTTAACATCACAAGACTAGTTATTAACACTAAACACCATATTACACCTTAAAATCCCTAAACACACTTAACCCCTAACTAAATCACTTAAATCCTAACTATAAAATCTAACTAACATTTGAAATCAAACCAAGAACCCCCCCCCCCCCTCCACCATTTTCTTGATTATTAAATTGAACATGTTGTTTAGATATGGATCACATAAACCATTGTGTAATGTAATGGTTAGAGATAAAAAAAAACAAGATTACTTAACAATTATCATTCTCAAATTTCAAACTTCACAAGCTTCCTCTCCCCCTCTCAAACCTACGGCCACCATCATACACCCACACACTTCCATTTCTAGCTCATTTCCATATAATCTAAGCGTTCTCTAAGGTGTATCAAGGCTACATTAGAAGGTTGCAAGCAAGGAGACTTAAAGGACAATCTTGAGGAGCTATTAACCACCTATTTTCTTCTTCATCTTGCATCTTGTTCATCCCTAGCCTTTGTGCTAGTAGTAAGCCCTCTTGATCTTGTTTTTAAACTTTATTTTAGTGGTTAAAGTATGTAGTAACTAAAGATCTAAAGAATCACACCAAAACAAGAACATGAACTTAAGAATAAAGCTTGAAATCAAGAAGATCTAAGTTGTTTAGTGTATGTGATGAACTTGTTTGTTGATTTCTTGAATGTATGGTGTAGATCACCACATAAAAGCTTGCTAGATTATGATTTAAAACATGATCTAGCAAGTATGAGGATGAATCTTGAAAGATCTATGTTGATCATCCTTTATGTTAAGTGTGAACTTGAAGATAAACTTGATTTTGTGTAGGATGATGGTTCCTACAAGTTGTAAGTCTTAAAAATATAAGATTTCAAAGATAAAAGTTTCAAGAAAATAAAGTTTACTTCAAGATTTAACATGATTTGGTTTTAAAAGAAGATAGACATGTTTTATGTGTTAAAATAGAACCTTTAAAGTGTATAAGGTATGAAAAAGAAGATGAATTTTTGTAAAAATGTGTTACAAGTTGTAAAGGTTGAAATTTTGTAAGAATGAGTTTTATGAAGTAAAAAATCATGTTTATGGTGTTAGTATACCATGTTAAACATCATGTTAAAATACTACAAGATTTTACAAAACTTCAAGTTCATACCATTTTGTAGAAATGTATGTTATGTCTCATGGTAAGTTGTAGGATAATTGTTGATGATTATTGATGAATTTTGGAAAAGAAAATGATATGCTAATAAGCATGGAAACCTCCATTTTCAAGGGAAATATGACAAAATTTTTATAAAAATTCAACACTTAGAAAAATATTCTTAAACAAGTGTTTACAAGTAATTTTTTATCATGGATTTAAATATAAAATTTGCCATAATTTTTGTTATAAAAATTATAAGTATTGAAGGTTGATTTTCAAAAATAAAAATGACTAAGTATATATTTAGGAAAATATATATTTAGAAGTCACAAAATTATGTGCAACATGTATATTGCTTGTATTAGTTATACTAAAAATTAGGAACTTGAAAAATAATACACCACACCAAAATACTAAAAATTATAATTTGAAATATTACAAAAATCACAATAAAATAAATAAATAACTTATACCCAAATATTGAACGATTCGGACAATGGACACTTTGGACTATATACATATATTCTGGAAATAAATTTGTATCTTGACAAATGTGGTAAACGATATTTTTGAAACCGAAGAAATGGAAAAGTATGGATTATTACAACTATTATAAAATATATCATATTTTGTCAAATTGGAAATATATTATTTTTTAAGTGAGGAAAATATATATTTCATAAACAACTCAAAAATATATTATTTTGGTGAAAACTAAAAATATATATTTTTCTAACTTTAATCTTAAAAATATATTATTTTTAAGATATATGTGGAAGTGTACATACTTTTACCAAATAAAATTTATAGATATTTTTCTATAAAATTCTCTTAAAATATATATATTTTAAGAATATAAGTTGGTGATTTTTAAATTATGTAAAAACAATATTCCGGAAAATTATACATAAATTAAGTAAAAAATACTTAAAAAATACAAGAAAATACGTATCCTATACGTATGAATGCATACCGACATACACTACCAACACTTGGTAAAATACGCATATACAAGTATTATACACAAATATGAGAATACAAAATAACATACAAGTATACCTATACTTGAAAATATATAGGTGAGAACCATATAACAAAACAAGTTAAAAGTATATTATTTTTAACAATATTCCGAATAATTGTATGGAAATAATATAAGTTAAAATATCTTTATTTTGACTAATATATATACAAAGTTGGAATTATATATAATTATAAATTTATATATACAACATACACCAAGCGTGTAACTCAAAGTATACTAGAATTCCAAAATAAGTCTTAATAAATAAAAGAGGCTAAGAGTCGTTACACGACCTAAGTGTCTAATAAACATAGCACGTCTATTGGTAGTGGTACGACCCGTGGAGAGAGACTTTGCGTACACGAGGCTTCTGATGCAAACTAGTGAGTTCATGTCCCCATTTTCTCTTAACTGTTTTCGGATTTATAACTTCCGGGGGTGAAATACATGTTTCAATGGTATGGTTTAGCTAAGTAATGTACTGTTAGATCATGTGGATGGGTAGTCGCACACTTAAGACCATTAATCTTGTTTTAAGACCGAGGGGTAGGAGTGGTAGATCTATCGGGTGTAGCGAGCCCCACTCATGGGTCCTTGTGTGGCCGCATGTAGTGACTATGCCGTTCCAGCCGGGTGGACCGGAGGAAATTCGCTAGGTTTGAGCCTTCCTACGCCATTGCACACATATTAATGTCCTTGCAAAACATTAATTGATCTGTTCATAGACGCTTTACATACCGGTTATCAAAAGAATACTCTGTAAGATTAAATATATTATGGTATAATATTTAATCTAGTAGCCATTATAATCATTTACATTATATAGATCAAAATATATAATAACCTATTAAATAATTAGTTGGTAATTGTTGATGGACCATATTACCGTTATTAACTAATTAGGTTTCCTCCTGGGTGCTTATATAAGGAGAATTATGTGGAGGTTAAAGGGTTACTCAGTTACACAATTAGACACACCCCATTAGTCATAACATCACATTCGACCTCCTCTCCCATAACCGAATCCCCTATTCGGTTTCTTAGCCACCATCATCAGTTAGCACCCTAAGGAGGAACCAGATCAAGCTGACAACCATGTCAAACCTTATTGCTGCGACTCCATCTGGATTCTCTGCTGGCCTGTCTGATGCAATCAAAGGTATGTTTTAATGTTTTCCTTCATGAATAAACAGAACTGATCCAACATGTGGTATCAGAGCATATGTTGATTAGTCGGTTCTGTTTTTGTATCCGAAATCTGGAATAAATCTGGAAAACAGAATTATAAAAACCATAATATTTTTCGTCATCATCATCCGAAATATCATCTCGGATCTGAATTATATCATCTCGGATCTGAATCATGAATCATGGATCTCGGATGAATATGTTCATGAAGTTTTACTGTACCGAAATCAATATGTTTAAATGTGTAATAATATTTCAGAGATTTCGGATGAATGTTTGAAGTTTTATTTTTTTAGGGTTCATCATGTTCTTAGGAAAATTCGAAAATTCTATTATGTTTTGGAATATGATTCAGATTATTAAGTGTTTTCCTAATTTTGATCTGATTTTGTCCTCTAAAGATTTTCGAAAACTGTTATTAGATAAACAAATTATAATTTTTCGAGATATTTGACAAAATCAGATCAGCATTAGAATAGGAAATCATATCTCAATCCCTTAGATTTCGAATTTTAAGTTATGTTATCACAATAAACAGCTATCAACAGTGGGCTCGAGACCATCAGATTACGACTCGAGACCATTAGTCTCGACTCGAGACCATCAGGTCTCGACTCGAAATCATCAGGTCCTTAAACCTTCACAACTCGAGACCAACAGATCTCGACTCGGGACCATAAGGTCTCGACTCGAAATCATAAGTTCGATCCGCGCTAACGGGTGGTTTGCTATTAAATGATTGGTTTTGTAAATATTTAGTTAATTAATAAGGATCAAATAATGTTTTACAAAACCAAAATGGCTTAACTTGAATGAGCTTCTGATGTATCACTTCTGGCCAAAGCTGACTTGATACATCTACTTATCGTTCAAGTATTATGAAAGCTATGTTGTGTGTGCATCATAAGCATGAATGTCTTAATTTCTGGCCAAAGCTGATTTAATTCATTCATAGATGGCATACTCAACAAGTGCATAACTAAAGTGATTGTCTCAATTTCTGGCCAAAGCTGATTTGTTACAACCACTTTGCACATATGCTTAAATGATTACACTTCTGGCCAAAGCTGTTTTGTCTTCGTTTAAGTAGAATTTTTTAAATAAGTCTATTATTTTGATGTTAGTAATAGACATATCACAACCTCTTCACACAATGATCCTTATATTAATGATCCTTAATTAATTTTTATGATCATTTCGTCTGCCTTATTCTTAGTACCCATAATTTTACTCACTATAATTTTCTTCTATAAGTCTATATCTCATCCACTCTAATTCCTAAATCTAATATGTTTTGCTTAAAGTTTCTATTAGAATTAGCTCTTAAATTAATTCCTTGATTATCTCTTAAGACACGATAATCCTATTGCTCTCTTCTGATAAAGCACTACAGAAGAAAAGTAGAGCATGATGATTAGGATAAATCGAACATGATGTCTCTTATGATAATCAAGAATAAGTGCTGTCACTAAAATGTTATTCCAGATTAAGTTTTTCCTAAGACTAATCTATTATGTGTGGTTTAATCACAAGAACTCCTAAGATGCATGCCTTCATTTAAAATTATAAATTATAAAGCTAAGTGGTATATGTGAATACATAATAATGTACAATACCATGACCCATAAAGTTAAGGGCTTACGCATGGAAATAAGTACATTTTTTCAGTACATTACATACTAAGATTATGCATTATAAATCAACTATAACACTCAAAAGTACCAAAGTATAATGAGTGTGTTGATAAGCAACATATGTACAAAGAAATAAATGTTTGACACTGGAACATAAGATGTTATTCACCTTACAACCACTAATAGTTTAAAAGAGGATTGTTCTAAGGTCCATAGACAAATTACAAGTGCTAATCCCAACTTTAAGGTTCTTCAAGGGAAAATCTCACTGCATAATTGTACCATTAGACTAGGCACAAGCAACGAGACTATCCATTGGAAAATCTCACTGGATAAGTTAATTAGATAGTCACTTACTAATGATATTTAAGTCTGATAATTTTAATATTCCAATTAACACATGATTAGTTGACTCTAGTTCCATACGTTTCCTTACCAGAACTCGACAAATAACTAACATGAGAGTTAGTGACAAAATTAATTGTTAAGGCTATAAGAACCATAATAAGCAGTCTTCTAACAAAGCCTTTCGATACCTTACATATTCTGAAGATTAATCAGAATATAGTATCATTACTTAGGCTATGTCATGAAGGTTGTGAGGTTTACATAACCAACATAAAGTCACACTTACCTTAAACTCTCATCTTATTTGTTCTAAATATCTGGATTGAAACATTACTAAGATAAAACTAGATGATACCTTACACTTTCACAACTTTTGTCATCATGCAAATGAGAATTTGACAAAAGGAAAATGAGACTTATAAATTTCGTCCATTATAACCAAAAATTCATGAGAAATCATGACATGGTTAATGAGGATGATTTTTTTGTCCAATCTCATTCTAAGTGATTTTAAATCATGACGTTACAGCCCTAAATATTACTTGGCTTAAGGAATAAGTATGGGTCCATCATAAGTCATTCATTGACATTCGTGGAACTTATTCCAAATGGAATATTCAGACATAATTCATTTATCATTTAAAAGACTATCAACTTGTATCTAAATTTTGTCACATATGGCCCACAGTCTTAGAAGAAATCTATTCATATATATACTTAATAAGATTTCTATTAGATATGTCCCTAAAATTTCTTATGATATCTGGACGTTAAAGAAATCAAATAAAGTCTAACGTATATGTGATAGGTTCCCACGTCACGTAGCTCGTTGAAACTTCTCTTGTAGCATTCTAGAGATATTAAAGATCAGTGGGAGCATTAAGTGTCTTAATAATAACTTGCAATAGTTGCAAGAGGTGGGGGAGAGAAAAATTTTACATTACCTCAAATTTGCACCTCTTGTACAAGACACCGCTCCATCACGACATTGTTCTATCAAAACTTATCTCCTTAAATCTAATGCTACTCTTACAAAAGTTTCATTGTTGCTTAATTGTGGGCACACTTACATTTCTTACCTGAACTAACATAATCCTCAACAAGAGAAATCACAACCACTAACATCATTAATTTGTGTTTCTCTATTAGAATTTGTTGGTCGTTACATATTGACCCTAAGCATGCTGAGTTCCTAAGGATTTCTAAGGTTAGTGGGAGCAGTCAAAGTCCTTATCATGATTTACAAGGAATACAAGAGGCGGGGGGAAGAGTGTCATTAAATTTCACTCTGAATTTAACTCCGATTACACCTCTTGTACACCATACTGCATCGACTCTTAAAATCTTAGAATCTTGAAAATGATAGCAACCTAACCAAGAGCTAATCCATAAAATTGAAACTTCTAATGAACCCAATAATCAACTCAGGAGGTCATCTAGGTTTAAAAGCCTACTAACTTTGATGATTACATAACCTCCCTAATTGAAGTTGAAATGGATTTTGGAAATGTTTGCTGATCCTATCTCTTCAAATTAAGCCATTAGCGTCAATTAATTTTCTGAATGGAATAAAACAGTTTCTAGTAAAACTGATTTTATGTGTTCGTATAACGTTTCAAACTGAAGGTTAAAGAACACTTTATTTGTAAGCCAATAATATCCATGTATGGGTTAATGCAAACATCATAATGTGATGAAAAGCTAACGTAATTATTTTCATCAAGAATCAAATGGATTAATGTACCTACCTCAAAATGAGTGGGAGCAACTAAGATAAACTTGTCTATATAGATGATATTCTTTTGACAAGTATATGTTACATAAGTCAAAGCATTGTTAACACAAAATTTGATATAATATATCTCAGAGATATCTCTTACGTGATAGATATCATAACATACCGAGATAGACCCAGTGGGACATTAGTTATGTTCCATAAGTTTAACATTAAATGGGTTCTTACGTATGTAACAAACAATACTGCTCTTCCTTTAGAGGATAATAGGATAAATGAGATTATTTATTTACGCTTCATTAATTAGAAGCCTTATGTAAGTTTAAGTCTATACTCGTTTAGATATTACTCAAATTGCAACACACTAGATATGTCTAGATTAATGTGAAGCATCTAATGGAGTATTACAATATCTTTAAAGAAACGAGAGGCTATGATTTGAAGAAGAAGTGAGAATTAAAACCGGTTTATTACTCTAACTTTGTGATATTCAAAGATGACAAAATGTAATTTCGGGTATATCTTTATGTCAGCAGACAAAACCTATCTCATGGAGGAGTCATAATGCACTGATATTAACAAATTAAGTTATTACGACATAATATAGTCACTAAATGTTGTTGGAAATTTATCAGTGGACTCATAAGTTGATTAACTCCATATAATTAATGTTTTTGAAGACTTAGTGTGATAAAGTCAGCTACCATAACTCCTTGAACAGTAACAGTTCAAGAGGTGCTGCATTAAGTTTCGATACACAATTAATATTCGTTTATGAACGAATTGAGGAAACTAAGTTTGTATCGAATACATTCATGATATGCTTAAGGATCCTATAACTGAAGGGCTATTACCCTTAAGTCTTATTAAGAGAGCTCAGAGACGGGTATTAATTGATGGCTGTGCGCAACTGCATATCGTACTATGAATGACTAAGTATTAGTTAATTTTCCTCATCAGTTTGATTTTGTATGTCTCTAAGAATATGTCAAGCTAGCATAATGGCATATAGACAAATATAGTTACAAATCAAACAAAGGGCTTATGCGTATTTTAATCATAACGATTAGGTTTTAAATTAAGGCTATAGTATGATTAATGGGGGTCCTGAGTCGCATAATGATTCAACGGCTGTATTTCTCTGCTATAGTACTTGTTTAAGGCTAAAATGAGTGTTAACTCCTGATCAGGCTTATCTAATACTCATAGTAAATGATTACTCGGCTAAGTGGGAGAATGTAAGATTAAATATATTATGGTATAATATTTAATCTAGTAGCCATTATAATCATTTACATTATATAGATCAAAATATATAATAACCTATTAAATAATTAGTTGGTAATTGTTGATGGACCATATTACCCTTATTAACTAATTAGGTTTCCTCCTGGGTGCTTATATAAGGAGAATTATGTGGAGGTTAAAGGGTTACTCAGTTACACAATTAGACACACCCCATTAGTCATAACATCACATTCGACCTCCTCTCCCATAACCGAATCCCCTATTCGGTTTCTTAGCCACCATCATCAGTTAGCACCCTAAGGAGGAACCAGATCAAGCTGACAACCATGTCAAACCTTATTGCTGCAACTCCATCTGGATTCTCTGCTGGCCTGTCTGATGCAATCAAAGGTATGTTTTAATGTTTTCCTTCATGAATAAACAGAACTGATCCAACATACTCTCAAATGTTTACAAGTTTACTGGAGCTCACATAAAAAAACATGAACTCGCTCAACTTTTGTTGATGTTTTCAAATTACATGTATTTCAGGAAACTAAATGGATCTTGTGGCGTTGGAAATGTTTTCAAGATGTGAAATACAAGAATAGGTGTCATCCACTTTTGAAGGGTTTGTTTCGTATATCTTATCCTGGATAAGATATATGAAGCAAAGCCTTGGTTTACCAGTCTTTTGTTAAAAGTCCATGTATGGAACTTAATCTCTTTTGGATGGTTTGTAACTTAACATGAAGTTTGTTGGTTGAAATTTAACAACTTGTGTTTGTAATATTTTTAAAACTTATGAACGGATGAATATCATTTTAGTCATATAGATGTTTATTATAATTGAATGCAATGAAACTGATCAAGTCACACGTACACGCTTTCGCAAAAGTCCGGGTGTGACACACACAAGCACGTAGCATGTCTTCCAAAGTTTGTATCGTTCGTTCGCTTTGGCCGTCTGTCTGGGGGTGAAAGGTCGTACTAAGATTCAATTGAGATCCAAAAGCCTACTGAAACGTTTGCCAAATCCTTGACACAAAACGACCATCTCGGTCGGATATGATAGATACAGGCACTCCATGACGTGCCAAAATCTCCTTGAGATATATCTCAGCCAACTTCTTGGTGCTATCTTTCTCACTGATCGGTAGAAAATGCGCGGACTTTGTGAGTCGATCAACAATTACCCAAATCATATCATGCTCTTTGAGTTCTCGGTAGCTTAGTAATGAAATCCATCGATATATATTCCCATTTCCATATGAGAATCTCAGGCTGTTGCAGCAACCCTGGCGGTTTCTGATATTCCTCCTTAACTTTGGCACAAGTAAGACAGTTACCCACATATGTAGCGATATCGGCTTTCATCTTAGGCCACCAATAAAAATCCTTCAAGTCTTGGTACATTTTGTCGGATCCAGGATGTATAGAGTAACTTGACTTATGAGCTTCATCCAAAATAAGTGCGCGTAGATCGCCGAAGAATGGAACCCAAATTCGCTCAATGGAGTACAATGTTCCATCTTCCTTTGGCAACAATTGTGCCTCCATTCCACGTAATGATTCAGCTTGTAGATTATCCGGTTTAAGCGCTTCTTGTTGAGCTTCACGAATTCAAGTAGTGAGATCAGTTTGTATGGTCATCTCTAAGGCTCACACCCTTAGAGGCCTTGCATGCTCCTTGAGGCTCAAGGCGTCCGCTATCACGTTTGCCTTGCCTGGGTGATACTTTATCTCACAATCGTAATCATTCAATAACTCGACCCATCTTCGTTACCTCATGTTTAAGTCTTTCTGGTCGAAAATGTGTTGCAAACTCTTACGGTCTGTAAAGATCGTGCAACGAGTACCATACAAGTAGTGACGCCAAATTTTCAACACGAATATCACCGCACCTAGCTCAAGGTCATGTGTGGTATAGTTCTTCTCATGCACCTTCAACTGGCGAGACGTGTACATGATGACTTTATCCCGTTGCATCAACACGCAACCAAGACCTTTTCGAGACGCATCATAGTAAACCACAAAACCATCGGTACCGTCAGGTAAGGACAAGATAGGTGCGTCGCAAAGTTCATCCTTCAATAATTGAGAAGCCGTTTCCTGTTCTTCGCCCCAATCAAACTTTTTGTCCTTCTGGGTTAGGGATGTTAACGGTTGAGCAATATTTGAAAAGTTCTCAATGAACCGTCTGTAGTAACCCGCTAACCCCAGAAATTGTCGTATCTCAGTTGGGGTTCTAGGTACTTCCCAGTTTTTGATCGCCTCAATCTTGGCAGGGTCGACATGAATTCCATTCTCATTCACGATGTGACCTAGGAATTGCACCTCACAACGCACATCGACAGCTTTGCATACAACAGTTCCTTCTTCAAGAGTTCCAAAATCGCTCGCAAATGTTGTTCATGCTCCTCCTTGGTTCTCGAGTATATGAGGATGTCATCAATAAACAGAATCACGAACTTATCCAGATACGGCTTACACACCTGATTCATGAGATCCATGAATACCGCCGGTGTGTTCCTCAAGCCAAACAGCATGACAAGGAACTCGTAATGCCCATAGCGAGTCCTAAAGGCTGTTTTAGGGATTCTTTCTTCTTGTATTCTCAATTGATGATATCCCGATCTCAAGTCAATCTTGGAGTAGTAGCTGGAACCTTGCAGTTGATCGAATAGGTCATCAATTCTCGGTAAGGGATACCGATTTTTGATGGTTCACTTGTTTAACTCTCTATAGTCTATGTACATACGGAAACTCCCATCTTTCTTTTTAACAAACAACACTAGAGCTCCCCAAGGTGAGAAGCTTTGCCTGATAAATCCCTTGTCTAGCAGCTCTTGCAGCTATTTTAATAGCTCTTACATCTCTGATGGAGCTAGCCGGTAGGGTGCTTTTGCCACTGGTGCCGCTCCTGGCACTAAATCTATCCGAAACTCCACTTGTCATTGTGGAGGTAACCCAGGCAAGTCTTCGGGAAATACTTCTGGAAATTCTCTCACAATGGGGATGTCTTCTAACTTTGGCTCCTCGGCCTCCTTGTCAATGACGTGTGCGAGGAAAGCTATGCATCCTTTTCGGATGTACTCTGCGCCTTCATACAATTAATAACTCATAGGGGTGTCTCACGCTTCTCCCCATGAACTATGAGTGTTTCTCCATTCGGCAACGGGATGCGAATGTTCTTCTCATGACAAACCACTTCCGCTCAGTTGTCAGACAACCAATCCATCCCGACGACTACATCAAAGCTACCTAAACCAACTGGTAGAAGATCGATAGAGAATTCCTGCTCTCCAAGTTCAAGTGTACAACCCTTAATAACTTCATCTACTTCGACTAATTTCCCATTTGCCAACTCTCTAGAATATGGGGTGTCTAGTTTACTTGTTTCTAAGCCAAGTATGTCCTTAAATTCTATAGATATAAAGCTAAAGTCGGCGCCAGTATCAAACAAAATGGATGCATAGTGTTGGTTAATAGGAAACATACCCGTAACAACATTCGGGTCCTGGCGCGCTTCACGTGCTCCAATCGTGAAGACTCTTCCACGGGCTTGATTCTCTTCGGGACAATCCTTCTTAAAGTGCCCTAAGTCTCCACAACCAAAACAACCTTGGCCTCGGCCATTACCATTTCCACCTTGGTTGTTGTTATTGTTTCCGCCTTGATTGTTGTTACCACCTTGGTTGTAATTACCATTTCCTCCTCGGTTGGCACTTCTTTCGCATGTTCCTACCCAACAAGTTTCTTTGTTGTGCCCATCCTTTCCACATTTGTCACACTTAACCCTCGGGCATCGACCATCATGGTGATACATGCACCTATCACACCTCGACTTGGAACCCATATAACCCTTGCTACTGGCCTCATTAGTGGCTCCATACACTTTCGTACCACGAGGCAGGTTTGCTTCCCTTCTCTTGCTTGCATTCGAGTTGTCATTGCTTGCTTGGGTGCCTTTCTTTAAGTTTGAAAACTTTCTTTTGTTGTCGCTTTAAGACTCCACATGAGTCTCTTTCTTGTTTGCATTATACTTCGAGAACTTTTCCAATCGGAGTGCCTCTTCAGTGAGTGCGACACTCAAGTCAATAGCCTCGGTGATGGTAGGAGGCTTTGAGGCAGTAACCATGCTCAGAATCTCGGGAGCAAGACCCCAGATGAATCTCTCAACCCTCTTAAATTCAGGCTCAACCAAATAGGGAATAACCCTTGATAAGTCATGAAAACGCTGGATGTACTCAGCAATCTTTGGTCCATCCATTTTCAAGTTCCAGAATTCAGTGTCAAGCTTCTGAATTTCGGTCCTAGGGCAATATTTCTTTCGCATCAACTCTTTGAGCTCGTCCCATCTCATTGCTTAAGCATCGGCTTCACCCTTGGTATGAACCCGAAGGTTCCACCAAGAGAATGCACCATCCATGAACAATCCTGAAATGTAGGTAACTCTCTGCTCAGGCAAACACTTACTCATCCTCAGAATTGAATTGGTCTTCTCGACCCACCGAACGAATGCAATGGCCCCTCCTGTGCCATCAAAGTTCAAGGACTTACAGTCTAGGAACTGTTTGTAGGTACAACCTAAAACATATTAAACAACAAATCACGAGTGAGCATTGGCAAAGCACAAATGGAAATACCCAAAAGATTTGTAATGTGTCTCAGCTGACTTAACATTACCAGTTGGAGGATTACTTCCGAAAGTGCCACCGCTTTGTTCAGAGCGAAGGGCTTCATGCTGCGCTATTGCCACAGATATGCGCTCGTTAAGTTCTGTCTCAGTTCTTGGTAACGGGTTTGTGTTTGTGTTCCGTCTGGGCAGCATTTTCTTTTATCAAGAAGTATTGGGTAGGTTAGACAATATTCACCAAATAAATGTCTGTAAGGTATATATAGATATACATATAACATAAATGATCATCACATCATCCAAACAAACAATCACATAAGTAGCATATGCACACATAAGCAACAATGTATAATAAAGAAAACAACCACTGAGCTTTTATATATGTTTGACAACTTGATACATTGTTTTTGTAGAAGAAAAACAAAAGGGACTCGAGGTTACATCGCCTCGGTCGTACAAGTTTCATAATACAAAAGGAGCAACTATTTTCTCCTACATTGGTCTTCATGGTCTTCAAGTGTCTCTAGCTCAATCTAGGTCTTCATATACACATGCTAGTGGGTTTAGAACTCCCACCCAAAAGGTACTTGCAAACAAAAGGGTCTAGGGTGCTGGAGGGGACGGAGGTGTAGGAAAGACCAAGCTCCTGATCATTTTGGTATTGTTTTAATTGCATCGGTTCCCCTGAAGAGGGTTAGGGGGAAAGCAAAAAATGAAAAACTACGTCATATGGTAAAAGCAGGGAGGGGGGCGTATCCCTTATATTTGACAAGGAGGTCACGTATACCTCCGTTGGTGTACTAAGAGATTTATTTTCAACGGAGGCCGGTTTGTATATGTGGCGGACCATCCCATTCGATAAAATGGGATGGGATAAAGTTTCACAACCGCACAGGGAAGCCATCATGAACCACTTAGGGTAAATAAGTTATATGCATATAATTTACGGGCCGTTAAACGGCTGCGAAATTGCAGTCGTTTAACAATGCGTATGCAACCGTAAACAGACCGTTAAACGGCTGCGAACGCACCGTTAAATGGCTGGGAAATCGCTGCCATTTGCGGCTGCGTTTGCAGCCGTTTAGAGGCCAGTTTAAGGCTGCAAACGCAGCTGCAAACGGCTGCGAAATCGCAGCCGTTTAATGACGCGTTTGCAACCGTAAACAGACCGTTAAACGGCTGCAAACGCGTCATTAATTGGCTGCGAAATCGTTGCTATTTGCGGCTGCGTTTAAAGGCCAGTTTATGGCTGCAAACGGTTGCAATTTCGCAGCCGTTTGCAGCTGCGTTTACCGCAATTTAAAGGCCCGTTTACAGCTGCAAATGCGTCGTTAAACGGCTGTGATTTTGCAGTTGTTTGAGGGGTCGTTAAACTTAATTTATATATAACATTTTAACTTTTTTATTTAATTCATAGGAAATTCTAACTTTGATGAAGTGGAACGTGATTTAGAAGCGAAAAACTTGAAGGGTGGAATTAAGAGTGTGCTTATGAAGCGGTACTCTGACCGCAAGCACGATGCTAAAGAAATATTTCTTAGTATGGGAGGTTACGATGATGTTGATAGGGCAAGGGCACACCATCCGGTTGATATGCCCTATGAAAACTGGTTGAGAACCATTGAAGGTTTCTTGGATGAAAATTATTTTAAAAGATGTGAGGCTAACAAAAAAGTACGCGGGAAACAACTATTCCCATTCCGCAGGGGGACAGCGTCATACGGTAGCACCGCCTATAAAAATGTAATGTTTTATATATGTGTGCGTGTGTGTAAGCTTTTGTATATTTAATGTCTAATCTAAGTTTAATGTTAAACATGATATAGATTGGGTACCTGCGTACGCTAAAACCCACACGGATAATCAGGGGAATTGGGTTAATCCAGTTGCTGAACAAAAATGCGTAAGTATTTCTTTTAAGTATAATTTTTTATAACATATATATATATATATATATATATATGGGACCGCTAAAATGAGAACCACCTCCAGTTGTAAGAACCGTGAGAACTACACCGTACAGGGCAAGTGGACCAAAATTTTTTTTCATAAACGTAGATGCAGGCATTATAAACACATTTGTAAAAAAAATTCAAAAAAAAATGTCGGGTGTGTAGTTTTGAGCACCCAAAGTTTGCGTTTTCGGGACCCGTAAATTTTATTTAAAATTTACGGTACCCGTAAACACAAACTTGTGGTGTTCAAAACTACACACACGACATTTTTTTTTTTTGAATTTTTTTTACAAATGTGTTTATAATACAAGCATCTACGTTTAGGAAAAAAAAAAATTGGTCCAACTCGCCCCGGATCAAAAAGTTCTCACGGTTCTTACAACTGGAGGTGATTCTCATTTTAGCGGTCCCCTATATATATATATATATATATATATATATATATATATATATATATATATATTTAATCATCTTCGTAAAATACATCGGAATTTACAGTAGGCCACAAACGAATGGAGCGGTGATGGTCCTCTAATTGGCCCGTATAAGGAAGCGTTTGGAGAGCGGCGAGGATGGTACCAGGGGATGGGGCATAAACCTTCTTCAAACACGCCCTCGAACTTGTCGGCTTCGCAACCTCAGACTCAAGAACCTTTTTCTGAGGTAAACTATGCAATTTATAAAATGATAAACGAACGCATGTTTCCTTGTTAAATATATGTTGGTAGCATTAATTAATATGCTAATATACGTTTTGATATTTATTATTGTAGGAATTTGTAAATATTTTGTTCCAAACCCCGGCCTTTCTGAATCAACTTGACAACTATCTTGGTTCCAAAGGAAAACAACCGGCAAACGACGATGATTCTGATAACATATTCGATAACGAAGATGAGGATGATTTCGACGTATGACTTGTTATTTTTAACGTTTTTATGCAACTGTAGGATGATAATGTAGGACTTAAACGTTGTTTGTAATTTTATTACGTTTAGTATATGTTTATGGCGTTTGTTTGTGTTGCGGAAATTAGAAATTTGGCAGATTTTGTTTTTCAGCCAGAAACAGGCTGTATGCAGCTGTTGTACCAAAAAAATGTCACCGCTATTGATCCTTAACCGTTACCGACCAACATTAATGTCGGCGACCCTTTAGCGGCGACATGTCGTCGCTAAAAGTCTAAAGGGCAATAGCGGCGAAGGTGTCATTAGCGGCGACAAAAAGGGCAATAGCGGCTGATCTATACCGGCGACCCTTTAACGGCGACATGTCGCCGCTAAAACCAATAGCGGCGACAAAAAGGGCTTTTAGCGGCGACACATGGCGCCGCTAAAGGTACCCGTTTCTTGTAGTGACTGCGAGCAATAATCCAATTGATCTTGTTTAGAGAGCCATTGTTAAGTGATAAATCTTGTCGAATTTTTTTAACTTTTCTTCCATGAATCATATGAACCATAATTCAAAAAAAAAAACAAAACAAAAGAAACGGCAAGTCAAATTATAAGTTAATATTTTGATATTTAATAAAATACAAAGTTGCTAATTTAAAAGCCTTGCAAAAGGGACTGAGGTAGTATCTAGTCCTAGAGTCATCGTACTGCAATATAAAAACTAACAATAACACATGGTAAAATTTTATTCTCATATGGTGTATACGGGTCGTATAAAATGAGAGTAGAGGACCTAAATCACTGTTACGTTAAGCCTTATCTCAACAGTATTCACTGTTCCGCTAAACCTTATCTCAATAGTAATCATTGTTTTGTTAAGCATTATATTGTTCCACTAAGCCGTATGTATATCAACAGTAGTCACTGTTCCGTGAATGGTTATTGTAATTAGTTGTCTTAGTTGTTAATTAAGTATAATTAGTTTTAATTAAGTATCATTTTAAAGCGTAGTTTTTTAGAAGGTTCTTTTTCTTTTTGATTGTTTCGTTCAAATTCAATTCATACTAGTAGACTTCCTCGCGCGTTGCGGCGGGAAGTCGATTGGTATCATCGTTCGATTCAACAAAGTATCAGTACCGTAATTGGCACTTTGTATAACGATCGAAAGATAAACCCAAATAAATAAAGTCATGATATGTTAAAAAGGATATTGAAACATGTTTTACATCGGTAAAAACTATAAGAATGAATATCGATAAAGGTTTTAAAAGTAAATTGACATGGCACCGATGTTGTTTGGATGGTATCAGTTTTATTTATCACCGATACTCGCTATAGCTTATGATATAAAAGGTACTATATACCGCTACCGAATGTGTTCGAAGAGTATCAGTTTGGTTTGTCATGGAAAAGAACAAAAAAAAGTATAATTGACTTGTTCAATTTTGAACAATACTTTTATTAAAACGCAGATAAAATAAGTATGTTTCAACGATATATTAAGAGCTTAATATACCATTGTACTATATTATTAGACTAACGAAATGTATAAAGCATTATATTATATTATTAGAATAACGAAAAAAAGTAAACAACGTCAATTTATAAAACATCGTATTTTATCCTAAGAGTTATTAAAGAAAACCAAAATATGTTTAAAATTAATTATAATAATAAAATAATAATAAAAACAATAATATAATTATAATTAATAAAAAAATTAGTTAATTAATTACCTAATTAAGTTAATGAGGTTGTATAAAACCTTTTTGAAGGCTCGTTACAATTGCAAACCAAAATCACATTATTATTAGAAATAAATTATTGCTTTCTATAATAATGGTATAATATAAGAAAATCAAAATTTATTTTACTGTTCATGAACACTTAGAATTAGAATTAACTAGTGGTATTCCCTCGTGCTTTGCGGCGGGAATTTGGTTGGTATCGGTTTGACTCATTACGATACCGATACTCGCTATTGTAATTGAAAGAGAAAACCTTACATCGATAAAAAAACAATTAGAAACGAATATCGATACAGATACCGGTGTTCAATTGACATCAGATCGATTCGATTCGTTTGCGTTCTATAAATTGACACCTAACGTATAACAATGCTTTTGATACCGATATTTATTTTATTGTGTTTTCTTTCAATAAAATGACAATATATCACTATATCACGGAATCTATATTCATTTTTATGGTTTCCAAGTTTTTTTTTCATTTTATCCACTCTGTCTGCGACGATAAATGAATATCGGTACAACTACCATGAGTCTCAACCGATTGATACCGTTTGAAAAATATCGGTGTTTGTACCAATGTTCGGTTTTATCATTTTTGATCGATGTAAAACATATGTTAATTTCTATACCGAGTGCGTATATCGTATGGTACTGTAATAAACCAAATCGATATCTATCCAATAAAAACCAATTAAGTAATAAGACAATCAAAATTATAAAAGTATTATGAAAATCTTTGATTTGCTTTTTATATGTATAATAATATTCCAAAAAAAAAAATATTACTATTCATGGTGACTTACTTTTAATATGTAACTAGTTGATGTCTCGCCCGCGTTGCGGGGCGATGGCCAAATAATTCTCAATCAATTAAAAAACACTATTATAGTTTTGTTAGGAAAAAAAAACTAAAACGATGACAAGACCGTAGTTCTGAGCTCAGGGCAAAACTGTAGTTTGTCAGGATTAATGAGCAAGTGTTAGGCAGCTCCTTCACATGGAAAAAATTAAATCAAATCAACGAATTAAAAAAAACACTCTTATAGTTTTGCTAAAAAAACTAAAACGATAGCAATACTGTAATTAGAACTGATGGCAAAGTTGTATTTGGTTGAGTTGGGTAAAATCGTAATTTGCAAAAGTTAAAGTGATGCCAATACTATAAATTTGAACCAGAGACAAAATCGTAATATAACTTTGCACTAAGGAAAAAATCGTAATCTTAAGCTGGGGACAAAACTATATTTTTAATTTGAACTGGGGCAAAATCGTAATTTTGGATTGGGGGGGCAAAAGATACTTTTATTTTGAACCGGGCAAAAACATAATTTGAAAGTGAAGGCGAAATCATAATTTTTGAAACGGGGTGAAAATGCAAAATCGTCATTTTTAGTTTGGGGCAAAAGCAAAAATTTATTTTGAACTAGGGCCAAAATTGTATGTAATATGGGGATAAAATCATAATTTTGAACCGAGGGCAAAATCGTAATTTTGAGCGAGGGACAAAAACATGAGTTTATTTTGAAGTGGGGGCAAAAACGTAATTTTATTTTAAATTAAGGACGAAACCGTAATTTTAAAACGAATATAAAATAATAAAACGGTTAGTCTAATAGGGAAGTGTCACGCAGCTGCGTGGCACTATTCCTCTAACTTCTTTTTGTATAGGTAGGAAATACTAATAATAATAATAATAATAATAATAGTAATAATAATAATATAGTAGTAATAATAGTAATAGTACTAATAGTAATAATAATAATAATAGTAATAATAATAGTAATAGTAGTAATAATAGTAGTAATAGTAGTAGTAGTAATAGTAGTAATAGTAGTAATAGTAGCAATAGTAATAATAATAATAATAATAATAATAATAATAATAATAATAATAATTATTGTGTTTCTTGAGTTAGATTTATGACAGTAGTTAGCCAAGTATGGCTAATATTTATGTAGTCATTTCAAGTTAATATTATAAGTGCATGTGTCCATATGAAATTGTTATTTTTATAACTTATGATATGTTAACTTTGTTATCAAAAGTCTAAATATTTAGTTATATGTATTTGTCGTTTGTTGTCATTTAAAGTACCCGATAATGTAACTAGTCATGATTTTCTGTAATTCTAAAAGCGACGACGTTGTTAATATATTATCGAGTTTGTTTAAGCTATGACCACTGGACTTGTATAATGCTGGGCCTTTACTTATTAATGGCCCCCGCTAGAGGATGTGTTTAATAGTGCTGGACTTGTACAGTGCTGGATTTTAATGGTGTGTGGCTTATTAGCCTTATGTAGCTTATAAACGATGAAGACGGCTCTTTATGAACGAAATGTTCAGCTCGATGCTCTTTATTGTGTGTTCTGTGGCGACTATGATGAAAGCTCGGATCATATCTTCACGGGTTGCAACTTGGTTTTGAACTTCTGGTAGGCTTTTTGCACATGGGTTCGGATTCCTTCTATGTTCGCTTTTGGTTTCAAGGATGTGTTAGAGCATGCCAACTTCTGCAAATTGAGGAAGGAGGAGTCTCCGATTGTGAAAGGCCTCATATTGCTCGGCTGTTGGTGCATTTGGAAGGCCCGTAACGAGGTGCTTTTCTCTAACAGAAGAGGCAGAAGTGAAGACATTCTAGGAGACATAAAGTCGCTCGGTTTCCTGTGGTTGAAGAATAGGTCGAGACATAAGAATTTAGATTGGATTGAATAGTGTAAATATCATATGTATATGGTGTAATTTTGGTTGTTTGTCTTTTTTCGGTAGTTTGCCTTTTTCGGTTGTGTTTTGGGCCTCCCTGCTTTTGGGTTGGTGTCGTGTTTTAATGAAGTTCTTCTTTCAAAAAAAAAAAAAGATTAGGAAGTATCTGTTGTTGACAAAGCGGAAAAAACAGAATAGTTAAATAAATTTGAAGTGAGATTCTTTTGGAAGGATTTTAAGGCTAGAGGGTATGGGGTTCGTCCCCAGCCCCGTCGAGGACCGGCGACGCCGGCACACCATCCCCCCCCCCCCGGTCCCGTCCTCACCGGCGAGTTGTTGACGTTGGCGACGATCCAATTATGGTGGGCCCCCCCTTCAAATGTGACCGTTAAAATAAAAAAAAATTAAATTCTAACATTTAATTCAAAAACCAACGGATATAATTTAAATAAATACCCATTTCACTCCCACTTTTATAAATACTCACCTCTTTTACCTCATTTTTCACAACTTTTCACCCACTACAATCTCATATCTCTCTCACATTTTATAACCCATCTTCCCTTTTTATAAAAAACTCATCAATTTTTATACCATTTTTTACCCACTACCACCCCACCTCTCTCTCAAAAATTACCATGGCTTCACCTTCTTCCATTTCTTCCATTTCTTCATCTTCTTCGTCTACGTGGTATTCATCTTCTTCGGAAGAGGATGCAATTATGCACAACATGATTATGAACGCGCCTCAGGTCTTCATGGCGGGTGATGAAGCGTCGTCCCAACGGCTAACTAGACGAGCAAAATTAAACCGAGACCAAGAAGGTACTTTACTATTTTTTCCTTATGTTTTATATAGATTTGAAAATGTATTTTATACTTAATTTCATTTATGTTTCGTTTTAAATTTATAGCCGCCCACGATAAACTACTAGCCGATTATTTTGCCGACGAACCCGTGTACACACCCGAGATTTTTCGACGTCGGTTCCGCATGAGTCGTGCACTTTTTTTACGTATCGCAGGCGACATGGCCCAGTCTGATCCGTTTTTTACACTGCGAAACGACGCTAGGGGGCAAATTCTGTTCCAGTTAGTGGGGAACAACAAGATTTGAACATGTTCGCTCTACGTAACGAGTACACACATCATAACCTACAGACAGACTTGGTGGAGTACATTTGAAACAACGCTCAAAACGAACCCGACGATGACATAGAGGACGAAGACTAGTAGCTTATTTTAATATATTAGGATTTTTTTAAGTTTATGTTTTTTTTCTAAGTTTATTTTTTTTTAAGTTTATGTTTTTTTTAAGTTTATGTAATGTTTTTTTTAATAGTAATGAAAATATTTTGTTAGTTTATTTGTTAAATGTTAAAAAGAACGTAGAAGATTAAAAAAATAAAAGACATAAAAGTGGTGGGGTAGGATCATGTAGGACCATCCTCTATACATTCTAGTTTTGTGGGATAGACCATCCTTGGTAGGACTATGATGTAGCGCCTACGTGGCGGATCATCCTCTCTTGAAGGATTATCACCATACCCTCTAGCCTAATGTATGTTTAACTTTCACTAGTTAAATTTCCGCCCGCGCGCTGCGGTGGGGACCCAATGACTGCAAAATGCGTGTCAGTAACGGCAAGCAGATACCGAATATCAAAACATAAATAAAAATATCGTGAAAAGGATAGTCAATCCTTCCTAAAAAGCGATTTTAAATAACCTAATATATAATAATAGGACCCACACGTCCTACACGTTGGAAATTCGATTGTTTTCAGTTCAGTTATTACGGTGCTAACACGTTAAAATATGGATGAGCTCGGTACCGGTAACGACACCGAAAGTACCGATCCGGAAAATCATCGAAATTAGGTACCGGCACCGAAAATGCTTGGTACAATACGGTATGGTATTTGAAGGTAAAAATCAATAAATATAGATATGGTGCTAGACCGATGTCGAACCGAAAGTAAAGTTTCTGAAAACGCCAAAAGGTGGGTACCAAATTGGTACCGAAAATGATTTGGTATAGTAAATTTTGTACCGATACGATACCGGTTTGATTACAGGATTTGATACAATTTGCTTATCAATAATCTAAATATCCAAGTTAATTTTACATGCTACAATTCATTCGTTACGTAAAAAGACAAAAAATAAAGCAAAATAAGTTGTTGTGTATATAAAACCTCATTCAAACGAAATACAGTTTACTTACTGTGTGTATGAAAAGTAATCTAAACGGTGCAATTACTTGCATTGCTACGTTGCTACAGGATTTGATGAGCTCGGTACCAACCGGTACCGAAAATATCGTTACCGAAATGCCCAAAAGTGGGTACCGGTACCGAATATACCTGGTACGGTACGGCTTGATACGGTCGGTACTGGTACGACACCGGTATTTGAGGGTAAAACCCGATGAATACCAGTGCCGAACGGATACCGAAAATACACTCAGTTTGATAAATTTGATACCGGTACCCGATACTATTCATTCATTTCTATTTTGATTAATACTGTTCATTCACTTCAGAATTTAATATATAGGAGAATTTGTTTGTTTCCCAACCACACTCCAATTACTACTAGGCCAATTTAGATTCCTACTCCACCAAATCATGCATAAATTGCTTTTATCAATGCATGCATGTGTTGAATTTTCCAAGTGCATTCTGACCATCCATCATTGCATTCAAATGAAAGCTGCCAAGATACCTACCAAAAACTTTTCACCCGTGACTTAATTCGAACCCACAAAATAGTGTATATGTTTTGGTATGTTAATTTATGCGAGTGCCTCTACCATTGCGAACCAATTCCAATCGCGCAAGATCAGTACCGGTATTGGCAGTGGCGGAGTTTAAGCAAAAATTTCGAGGGGGCGTAAAGTTATGAGACCCAAAATATTTTTTTTCTATCGTTATGTTCCGAGTCGGGCCGGCTATTCGATTCGGGTCGGGTCAAATAATAATAGTTCCAAATAAAACAAAAAAAGTTTCATTTATTGAAATGACCCGTTCTTACATATAAAAAACTAAATATTGTTTAACAAACAAAAGACCAATATATATATAATGGTACGAGATAAATGAAACCTGAACGAAAAATTACAACTCAACCCGACGACCTTTAAAATTTTAAGTGGTAACAAACTTTACTATGATTTATATATTGTATACATATTTAGGCAAAATAATTGGAGGGGCGATACTATATAATTTTAAAATTTTCGAACGAAAAATCAGAAATTATACACTTATAACCGAAACATTGGAGGGGGCGGGTGCACCCTCGGGCACTTAATAAGCTACGCCCCTGGGTATTAGTATTACTACAACCGGTATTGACAGATGTTATTTTGATTTTCGATCGATATAAAATACGTGTCAATATCTTTTTGGATATATCAAGATTTTATTTTTTGGGAATTTCTATTTCAGTTGCTGGTAATGTAAAAAAACCGAATTGATACAGACCGAATTCCCGCTACATAGCACGAGGCATCTCACTAGTTTAATAAAAACCAATACCGTTTTGATATTTCCATTAATATTCCATAGAGTTAAATGCCATTTTAGTCCCTGTGGTTTGAGCCATTTTGCCAGTTTAGTCCAAATGTTTCATTTTTAACCTGTGGGTCCAAAAAGGTTTCATAGTTGCCATTTTAGTCCACTGGGTTAACTTCATCCATTTTTTCTGTTAACGAGAAGGCCAATTCGGTCATTTTATATGGATGAATTGCCCTTTTAGTTAACAAAATTACATACAAAATGACCAAATTGGCCTTCTCGCTAACAGAAAAAATGGATGAAGTTAACCCAGTGGGCTAAAATGGCAACTGTGAAACCTTTTTGAACCCACAGGTTAAAAATGAAACATTTGGACTAAACTGCCAAAATGGCCCAAACCACAGGGACTAAAATGGCATTTAACTCTATCTATACTATATTATAATACATGAGTGAAGGATTCCCAAAAGTTAAGAACTTCTTCCCCCATTATTTATAAATAAACCCTTAGAATGAGGGTAAAGTGGTCTTTTAAACCATAATTATTTTTTAGTCCCTCAATCTATTACATTTAAATCCTTGACATTTAACATAATTATGGGTAATTAGTTACACTTCCCCCCTCTTTAATTCTTTAATGTATTCCTGCGATATCTTACAACCCGTAATGTTTTAAAAAAATCCGAAGGTACCATGACGATCGGCACATTTTTTTAAACGTTTCGATAGTTGTCTTTTTTAGTTTCGCCGTGCGTTCATAAAGTACAAATAGCCGATGCGTAAATGTACAATTGATTAAAGCCAACATTTGTTTTTTACCCAAGCCAGCTTTGACCATTACCTAGCTACCGTGCATTAACATTTGTTTTTTACCCAAGTTTTTTGTTTTGAACGACATTAATAAACTAAATTATTCCCTAATTTTACTTGTACAGAGTCAGTTTGTTGAGGCATGTTTAATATAGTATAGATAAAACTCACAACAAGCTTCCTATTAAACATGCCACAACAAACTAAACAGGATATGTGCATCTTATTTTAAAAACTTAAAACTCACAACAAACTTCCTAAATAAATGGATGACCAATCTAAAACTAAACCCTAATGGACTACTATAAATACATAGCAAACACTCACAATTCTACATTTCTATTGCTAAACAGATTTAAAATATGGAGCCAGTTCTGAATTCACTTGATGCGAAAAAACAAGCATGCGATATTGAAAAATCTAAGGTCGGTTCTATGATAAGTTTTGTTATATCGCAATAATGAATAATTGTTTTCTTTTATTTACTTTTATGTGAATACTAACTTATTTGATTTTTCAGATTCAACACACCAATTTAAACACCCCAGTTGTCGAACAAGCTTTTGTTAGTTTTTAAGTAATATTTTCGGTTATAATCTTTCATATTAACAAGTTCGTTATGTTATTATTTGGTGTTTTATTGTAGGATGATGGTGATAATAGTGTTGAAATTATTTCTTATGGTGCAATGTTCAGTCCATACAAGTCTAATCTTCAACGTCAATTTAGTAAAGAGGTAATTTTAAAATTTATTTAATCTTTTTTAAATTTTTTTATTCAATATTTGTTTTTTTTATAAAATTTATTTAATCATTTTTTAAGTTTTTTATTAAATTTTTGTTTTTTAAGGATCGGAAGTATGAGAATCAAAAGAAAAGATCTAAGAGACTCTCTGAATGGAAATGAGTCGAGGTTATAAATTTAGATGATTCTGAGGACGATGAGAAAGAAGATGAATTAGATGATACTGCTGATTCGAGTACAAACAAGAAAAACGGATAAAAAAAGAAGAGAAATTAGATGAAATATATCAAGTGTTTTTATGTTTTTTTTCATTTTCAGTTGTTTTTGTTTGATCTAGACTATCCCATGAATAATAAAGTTTATTTTATATTTGAAGTTTATGTTTTGTGTTATTTTATTGCACTTATAATTTACATATCGATTGAACTAATATACTTTTGTCATTTGTTTAGTATTTTTTATTAACAAACGAATCTTTACATGTTTAAAACAGTTTTTCTATACTTTATTTATTATTAATTTTTATAACAAAACAAAACTTTGATATTTAGTAGATAGAAGATAAACTATGTTCCAAAATTTTAGGAATTATTTAATACTAATTTACGATATTAGTAGATAGATAGTAAACTATATCCCAAAATTTTAGGAATTATTTAATACTAATTTACGATATTTATTTAATACTAATTTACGATATTAGTAGATAGATAGTAAACTATATCCCAAAATTTTAGGAATTATTTAATACTAATTTACGATATTTAGTAGATAAATAGTAAACTATGTCCCAAAATTTTAGGAATTATAAGTCAACTAATTAGGTCCTCCAAGTTAATTATATGGGATGAGGCATCGATGGCGAAACGTCAGGCGATAGAGGCAGTTGATCGAACATTGCAAGACATTATAGGTGTTAGGCTCCCATGTGTAACACTTATGACATATATCCACCACAATAATGTTATCATATACAAATAAGAAAACTACCAGCAACGAGTGCCGCAATCCAAAGTGTCGCCCCCGCCGCATCGCGCGGGCACCCTACTAGTTCCATAAAATAGAGAAACCTCAAATAACCATTTTACTTCATTCCAAATTAAATGCTCCTGTTCCAGTAGAGCACGGTCTTACCGAACCATCACGGGCGCTTTTGCTTTTCAAGTCACGTGACAAAACAAATAAGTTATAAATAATATAATGAACTATTTTATTTAGTTTTTATATATGCTAAGGAAATACGTTTTACATGGATACATAATACGTATATATATATATATATATATATATATATATATATATATATATATATATATATATATATATATGGTTTAACCTACTGTCACACTTTAAATTCCTCCCACCACACTTGCCATCTCCCTCGTTCAAGCTTGTTTGAACAACACACTACCAAATTGGTTGTCTTTCTTTCTTTCTCCAACATCTATCAGACTATCACACTGATTGTTTTCTGATCTTCGTAACCACACGCGGTTTTAGCCTTTGGACCGGCCTTGCAACCTACAAACCTATGCCATGAAAGTGTGTGCGCTCGGGAGCTTCTTTTGTTACAAGATTCCATGGCTGTTCTATCTTCCATTCATTGTTGGAATCGGTGATCTCGGAAATTTTAGGTAAAATCTCATTCCCTTTATCCTAATCATAGTTTACTTATATTCTTTGTTATTGCTTTGTCATACCATATTTTTTGAAGAGTAGCACATATCATCATTACCCGTTGTTTTTAAATAGTCTTAGGTAGAGAAATGTTTACCCAGGGATTCTTATTATTCTATGAGCTTAACCATATATAAAATGGATATATAACAATCTGAGAATGGAGTGAACCTTTTATAGAAAATGACCTTGTAATTGACCACAGAACATTAAAGATACATAGTGTCATATTTGTTTTTTCCGTCATATACATTTTTCGGTGGATGAACTTTTAACAATGGTGAAAAGAGGAAGAAGGAAAAGAAGATGACTTAGATTTTAGAAAAAGTAAAAAATACCTAGTTTAAACCTATTATTTTTTAGCTTTTTATGTCCCTCTCTCTAGTGACAAAAAAAGGCCAGCCCACACCAACATTCAATAACCAAATTAATTTTTACAAATTTCAAATGTTTATTAATAGTTTCTATATATATTTTTATGATGAATAATAGTATCTATCTTTTTTATTTGTTTAGACGTATAGCATTGTTTACGGTACATATTAATTATTTATTTATTTATCATTTTTATAATTACGTATCCCATTTGTGCCGCCAGTAACAAAATTTTATGTATTCGCCACTGCCTGTGTTGCACAAAGTTGCCCCCAAACAATTCATAAGGCTATGGCTTCATGAAGTTAACTGCTCATTATGAAATGACGAACCACATCATCTCCAAGAAAAGCATTTCAAGCTTCTTATGTACCGCAAGGAATAATCCAATTGATCTTGTTTAGCTAGCCATTGTTAAGTGATGAATCTTGTCGAATTTTTTAACTTTTCTTTCATAGTAATGGTAGTGGTAGTGGTAGTGATAGTAATAGTAGTAATAATAATAATAATAATAATAATAATAATAATAATAATAATAATAATAATAATAATAATAATTGTTTTTTGAATTTGTAAAAGGTTTCAAAACATCTACCTTTTATAATAATAATAATAATAATAATAATAATAATAATAATAATAATAATTGTTTTTTGAATTTGTAAAAGGTTTCAAAATCTGACATCTACCTTTTATTAACAGAGATGGTTTAGTTGTGAAAAGGGCTACCCGGTAACGGTTGTGAGGTACGCTCTAATGTGTGACACTCGTCCAGGCGGCTACTGTATTCAGATGTGACACACGGCAAAATACCGGTAATTCCGTACAACCTGAACAACTTTACGTTAATTATTTTCGTGTATTTCGACTTGATTTTATTTGATTAATTCTTAAAAGTCTAGGAATTATAAAAATCATAGCTTATTATGATAATAAATCTGTTACGGTTAGAAACTATATCCTAGACTGGCAACAGAAACGTGAACAAAAAATACCTGTCAGTACTAGTCGTGGTACAATTTGACATGACAAAAAACGAGACATAAAGACATGTCTACACAAATATTCCATAAAAGCTTCATCTAAAAATAACATGTGCCTTATACTATTTAGAAAATTTCATTTAAGCACCAAATTGTCCAAGTCCGCAGAAAAATGTAGTAATCCTGCGGAAGTGTACAACATTCCGCAAAACGACACCAAAACCCTTATATAAATCTTATTGTGCAAGCTGCACAACTAGTTCAGTAAACTGCCCGACAACAAAGCTGGTACAAGAATGTAACACCTCGTAAAAATTTCGTCCAATATAATAAAGACACGTGTCATGGACTTTAAACGTGTAAGGATTTGATTCTGAGGGACTAAAATTGTCAAACAATGTAAGTATGTTAGTAAAAGGATCCAAAGTGTCAACATGCCAATCTTGTGCCTCTGATTGACCTGATACGACGTTCGTATTCTTTAATGAATAATTTGTCAAACATTTGAAGTCGTTTGTGCTTAAAATAAGGATTTTACGAAACATAAGGGTTAAAAGTGTCAAGCACGGTCTAAATGGACCCCGATGATGACGAAAATAAACTTTTTCAACGGCCTATACCAACAAGCGGTAAAAATTATATTTTTTAACGTTGTATATTTTTTAATTTTGTTTACTAAGTTCATATGTTTTTAACACTTGTTATTTTATAATATGTAGGATCGCACACGAGGAAGCGGGTGTAGCGATCTCAACGTGATGAAAGTCGCTTTAAAGGAATTTAAAGATAGATATCCGAGCGGTTTTCAACATGTCGAGGCATGGGAGGTCGTTCGAAAACACGACAAATGGGCCCAAGTCCCATTGTTGGGTGAGGAAGGGGAAGGTTCGGCACAAAAAAGAAAGCCCGTTGACGTGGACCCTTCCATACCCGATATGAACGAAGACCCCTCGCCACAAAGAACACAACGGCGAGACAAGCGTCAAGCGACATCGTCTGAGGGCTCGGCCGAGTTGGCGGCGCAATTCAAAGAGTACACCGCCATGAAAGAAGCGAAGCACGCGATTGAATTGGAGGCGATTGAATTGAGGAAGAAAAGAGAGTCGGAGGCTCGCGAGCTCATAACGGAACAACGCGAGACGATAAGAAACTACGCACACGATCGAGATATGAAAACATTCCTCAAGCCGCACGACGATGTTCCGCCGGAAATGTTGCCGTTCATCCTCGCCCGAAAGCGCAAGATGGCTAACAAGTACGGGTGGCCGTGCAATTTCTAAAATTTTTATGTAGTATTGCGATGTAATTTTTATTTTATTAAATGAAATTAGTTTTTTATTTTATGAAATTATGTTTTACTTTTTATATTTTCTTAATTAAAAAAATAAAAAAACAAGTCCCCCAAGAGAGGAGTGCCGCCATCAAATTGAGGGTGTGGGGGGAGTTAAGAGGGGAGTTGACGTGGCGCATGATGATTGGCCGTGCGTAAGAGAGGGGACTCCCCTAAGAGAGGAGTGCCCCTCTCACCCTAAGGAAATACGTTTTACGTGGATACATAATACGTATATATATATATATGGTTTAACCTACTGTCACACTTTAAATTCCACCCACCACACTTGCCATCTCCCTCGTTCAAGCTTGTTTGAACAAAACACTTCCAAATTGGTTGTCTTTCTTTCTTTCTCCAACATCTATCAGACTATCACACTAATTGTTTTCTGATCTTCGTAACCATATGCGGTTTTAGCCTTTGGACCGGCCTTGCAACCTACAAACCTATGCCATGAAAGTGTGTGCGCTCGGGAGCTTCTTTTGTTACAAGATTCCATGGCTATTCTATCTTCCATTCATTGTTGGAATCGGTGATCTCGGAAATTTTAGGTAAAATCTCATTCCCTTTATCCTAATCATAGTTTACTTATATTCTTTGTTATTGCTTTGTCATACCATTTTTTGAAGAGTATCACATGTCATCATTACCCGTTGTTTTTAAATAGTCTTAGGGAGAGAAATGTTTACCTAGGGATTCTCATTATTCTATGAGCTTAACCATATATAAAATGGATATATAACAATCTGAGAATGGAGTGAACATTTTATAGAAAATGACCTTGTAATTAACCAGAGAACATTAAAGATACATAGTGTCATATGTATTTTTTCCGTCATATACATTTTTCGGTGGATGAACTTTTAACAATGGTGAAAAGAGGAAGAAGGAAAAGAAGATGACTTAGATTTTAGAAAAAGTAAAAAATACCTAGTTTAAACCTATTATTTTTTAGCTTTTTATGTCCCCCTCTCTCTCTAGTGACAAAAAAAGGGCAGCCCACACCAACATTCAATAACCAAATTAATTTTTACAAATTTCAAATGTTTATTAATAGTTTCTATATATATTTTTATGATGAATAATAGTATCTATCTTTTTTATTTGTTTAGACGAATAGCATTGTTTACAGTACTTGTTAATTATTTATTTATTTATCATTTTTATAATTAATGTTCTTATTTTATAATTTATAATATATATTATACTAGGACTACCAGTAAAATCATCACAAATATTAATACGATTATTCATGTTTTTATCTTTTATATATATGATAACCAACTTAAAAATGATTAATATATTTGATTGTTTTATTTAACCTGACTCTTTTTTTACGTATCCCATTTTGTGCCGCCCGTAACAAAATTTTATGTATTTGCCACTTCCTGTGTTGCACAAAGTTGCCCCCAAACAATTCATAGGGCTATGGCTGCATGAAATTACCTGCTCATTATGCTTGGTGTTATTAATGGTTAACGTGAATTTGCTTTCCAAATGTTTGCTTTATGAAATTACGAACCACATCATCTCCAAGAAAAGCATTTCAAGTTTCTTATGTACTGCAAGGAATAATCCAATTGATCTTGTTTAGAGAGCCATTGTTAAGTGATGAATTTTGTTGAATTTTTTAACTTTTCTTTCATAGTAATAGTAGTGGTAATAATGATAAATGATAATGATAATAATAATAATTGTTTTTTGAATTTGTAAAAGGTTTCAAAACATCTACCTTTTATAATAATAATAATAATAATAATAATAATAATAATAATAATAATAATAATAATAATAATAATTGTTTTTTGAATTTGTAAAAGGTTTCAAAATCAGACATCTACCTTTTATTAACAGAGATGGTTTAGTTGTGAAAAGGGCTACCCGGTAACGGTTATGAGGTATGCTCTAATGTGTGACACTCATCCAGGCGGCTACTGTATTCAGATGTGACACACGGAAAAATACCGGTAATTCCGTACAACCTGAACAACTTTATGTTAATTATATTCGTGTATTTTGACTTGATTTTATTTGATTAATTCTTAAAAGTCTAGGAATTATAAAAATCATAGCTTATTATGATAACAAATCCGTTACGGTTAGAAACTATATCCTAGACTGGCGGCAGAAACGCGAACAAACAATACCCATCAGTATTAGTTGCGGTACAGTCTGACATGACAAAAACGAGACATAAAGACATGTCTACACAACTATTCCATAAAACTTCATCTAACAATAACATGTGCCTTATACTATTTAGAAAATTTCATTTAAGCACCAAATTGTCCAAGTCCGCAGAAAAATGCAGTAATCCTGCGGAAGTGTACAACATTCCGCAAAACGACACCAAAACCATTATATAAATCTTATTGTGTAAGCTGCACAACTAGTTCTGCAAATTGCCCGACAACAAAGTCGGTACAAGAACTGTGACCGAAATAATAAATTTATAAGTCCGGAGTGTTGGATTAATGTAACACCTCGTAAAATCGTGTCCAATGATGTGAAACACGTGTCCTAAACCCTAATTATGTCAAAAGTTGACTATGAAGGACTAAAGTCGCCAAACAATGAAAAGATGTATGTGGGAGGACTAAAAGTGTCAACATGCAAATCCTATGCCTCTAAATGACCTTTTAGGGTATTCGTATTCGTTAATAAGCCACGCGTTGCACGTACGAAACCATTTATAAAATAAATAAGAAGTTTGTGAATTGTAACACCTCGCAAAATCATACCCAATAATCTGAAGACACGTGTCATAAGCCCTAAACGGGTAATAAGTTGACTTTGAAGGGCTAAAGATGACAAACGATGATGTATGCGGGGGGACTAAAAGTGTCAACGAGAGAAACTAATACCTTTGGGTAGTCTAAATATATATTTTTATGATGAATAATAATATCTATCTTTTTTATTTGTTTAGACGTATAGCATTGTTTACAGTATTTATTATTTATTTATCATTTTTATAATTAATGTTCTTATTTTATAATTTCTAATATATATTATACTAGGACTACCAGTAAAATCATTACAAATATTAATACTATTATTCATGTTTTTATCTTTTATATATATTAACCAACTTAAAAATGATTAATATATTTGTTTGTTTTATTTAACCTGACTCGTTTTTTACGTATCAAATTTTGTGCGTCCGTAACAAAATTTTATGTATTCGCCACTGTCTGTGTTGCACAAAGTTGCCCCCAAACAATTCATAAAGCTATGGCTGGATGAAATTACCTGCTCATTAGACTGCCCGTAGTGGGGCGTTTTTTTTTAAAAAAATTAAAAAAAAAAACGCCGGAAAACGCCCCGGCCTCCACTACAGCCGGCGTTTCCGGGCGTTATTTTCAAAAAAAAATCCCTCCGGCGTGTTTATTAAAACGCTTAAATTGTGTTGGGGGGCGAGATTGGACCGTTGCCAAACGGTCAAATGTATTTTTTTTTTAATTCAAAATTTTACCCACTATATATATATCAACCCCTACTTTCTTCTATTTTTTTATAAAAAAACACCCACTTCTCTCCTACTTTCTTCTATTTTTTTATAAAAAACACCCACTTTCTCCTATTTTTTTAACAATCATGCAACCATTCCGACACCCTTTTGGTGTCCCCGCAAGACCCACGAACCCGAACACAACCCAAAGTGTTGGGGTTTTAACGAGGACTTTGGAGGAGTTCGATAGGACGAAATGCCCTTTCACGTACTATAAGTGTTGGGAACTACTACGAAAAAGTCCAAAGTGGGCGCTAGTTAATCCAATGACGTCTAGTAGTAGACGTCGAGCTAAAAGGTCAAAAACATCATCCTCCGTTGACCCTTCAACTCCGACATCGGATGCCCGCAACGTCGATTTAAATGAGGTGGTGGACGTTGACGAGGAACTTCAAGAAGAGTTGAACCGACCGCCCGGTAGAAGAAAGGATAAGCGAACCGGGAAAAAAACGGTCGAGTCGTCTTCCGATCTCGAGTTAAAGGATGATTTCGAGGAGATGAACCGTCGTCTCCAAGACATTCAAGACCTCGGCCACAAACGTTGGGAGATTATGCAAGAACGAGTGGCCGAAACCAAAAAGTTTAACGAGATGCAAGAGGCGAGGCAAATGGAAAAGGACATTGAGTTTTTGTCCAAATCGATCGACCACCTCCAAGGCGACGCGTTGATCCTTGCGCAAATGCGTCGACAAAAAATTCGAGAAAAATATGGACTCTAGATCATCTTATTTTTTTTTAACTTTATTTTTTTTCGGTTTTTTTTTCTGTTTTTTTTTTTCGGTTTTTTTTTTCGGTTTTTTAATTTTCTGTTTTTTTTTTCGGTTTTTTTTTTTATTTCAAGTAGTGTAATTTTTATTTTAAATTAATGAAGACTTTTATGTTTTAAATTAAAAAAAATAATTGTCAAATGATTGCATGGACGTTATTGGAATAATGCCCCACTACACCACTTTTTGCTATAATGCCCCATGCTGACTGGGATGACACGTGTCGGATAATGCCCCATGGTGGAGGCATTATAACATTTTACCACTACACATGGTCTTATGCTTGGTGTTATTGATGGTTAACGTGAATTTGCTTTCTAAATGTTTGCTTCATGAAATTACGAACCACATCATCTCCAAGGAAAGCACTTCAAGTTTCTGTTGTACTGCAAGGAATAATCCAATTAATCTTGTTTAGAGAGCGATTGTTAAGTGATGAATTTTGTTGAATTTTTTAACTTTTCTTCCAAGGTAATGGTAATGGTAATTAGGGCCACATGGACGCACGAGGAAGAGATAGCACTTGTAACGAGCGTCGTGGACGCGATGAAGGGCCGTCAACCCGGCGAGACCCGTTACTGGCCGGAAGCTTTCGCTAGCTACCGGCACAACGTGGGGAACGACCGGCACAATCTAAACGCGTGCCAACACAAGTGGCGCGAACTACGACCGAAGCTCGGCCGTTTTAAAGCCTACTACGACAGCGTCCCGGGCGGTTATATAAGTCACGAAGACTGGGTGGCGGTGGCCAACATCGAGTTCCGGGGCAAGGAGCGGAAGCCGTTTGAGAAGCTCGCCCTGTTCGAAATCTACCTAACGCTTAATTAGGGGTTTTTTTTATGTCTAATTATGTTTTTTTTTTTAGATTTGTAATCCTTTTTTTTGTAGGATTTTGAAATTTTTAGGAAATTTTAATAATAATTTTAGGTTTTTTTTTTATTTTTATTTTGTGTGTATTTTTATAATAATTGAAAAAAATTATAACACGTGGCCAACCCACGCGGGCTAGCCACGCCCCGCCATACCGACCCAACATGCAACTGACCAGCGATGCCCCTCGAAGTCCACGTGTCAACCAATGCCCCAAACCCCCGCCCCACTATAACTCACGGTCTAATGGTAATTCTTTTTTGACTTTCTAAAAGGTTTCAAAATCTGACATTTACCTTTTAATAATAATAATAATAATTGTTTTTTGAATTTGTAAAAGGTTTCAAAATCTGACATCTACCTTTTATTAGCAGAGATGGTTTAGTTGTGAAAAGAGCTACCCGGTAACTCTTATGAGGTATGCTCTAATGTGTGACACTCGTCCAGGTGGCTATGCTCTAATACGTAAGTATTTCTTTTAAGTATAATTTTCTATAACAAATATATATATATATGGGACCGCTAAAATGAGAACCACCTTCAGTTGTAAGAACCGTGAGAACTACACCGTACGGGGCGAGGTGGACCAAAATTTTTTTTCATAAACGTAGATGCGTGTATTATAAAAACATTTGTAAAAAAATAAAAAAAAATGTCGTGCGTGTAGTTTTGAGCACCACAAGTTTGGGTTTACGGGTACCGTAAATTTTACCCGTAAACCCAAACTTGTGGTGCTTAAAACTACACACACGACATTTTTTTTTGAATTTTTTTTTACAAATGTGTTTATAATACACGCATCTACGTTTATGGAAAAAAAATTTGGTCCAACTCGCCCCGGATCAAGTAGTTCTCACGGTTCTTACAACTGGAGGTGGTTCTTATTTTAGCGGATTTCTATATATATATATATATATATTTCTAATCATCTTCGTAAAATACATCGGAATTTACAGCAGGCCACAAACGAATGGAGCGGTGATGGTCCTCCAATTGGCCCGTATAAGGAAGCGTTGGGAGAGCGGCGAGGATGGTACCGGGGGATGGGGCATAAACCTTCTTCAAACACGCCCTCGAACTTGTCGGCTTCGCAACCTCAGACTCAAGAACCCTTTTCTGAGGTAAACTACGCAATTTATAAAATGATAAACGAACGCATGTGTAACACCTCGTAAATTCATGTCCAATATTATATTGACACGTGTCATGAGCTTTAAACGTGTAAAGAATTACTTTAGAGGGACTAAAGTTGACAAACAAAGAAAGTATGTGAATAAAAGGATTCAAAATGTCAACATCGGATAAATATACCTTTCAACGATCCTACACGATGTTTATACCCTTAAACAAATGATTTATGAAGCGTATGAAGCTGTTTGTGGAAGAAAGTGAAAATTTACAAACCGCAAGGGTTAAAAGTGTCAACATGTCTAATTTATACCTCTGAGTGACCTTTTAGCGAACCCGAAGCTTTGTAACGATTAATTATGCTCACTTGAATAAGTGATAAAAATTTCACAAGGTTTCGATTCCGTATGAGAAAGTTATGCTAACATTCGTATATGAGGGGTTAAAAGCGTCAACGTTGAAATTCAGGGCTTTTCGGGTGATCACAAAACTAACCAAGGACTTAACAAAGTTTGGTTATGTCTTAAGGTCCTTAGAAATCAATTTAGAGGGTTAAAAGTGCAATAAATAAAGTTAAAACCACTTTATAAAGGACCAGGGACCAAATGTGCAAATGCTGAAACTTGTTTAACCTGATCCGGGGCACCATACCGGCCGCGTAGACCATGTATGAGTGTTACGCGGTCCGCGTGACCCTCTGCAGCGACAAAAAACAAGCACAGCTGCCTGTTAAAGCTGTGTAACCGAATTATGAGCCTTGTTTTACATACCAGGGGCTGCACCAACAGGTTTTCATGCATAGGGGGCACCTGTAAGCATCATATATCACCTGTAGACTTGCTTGGCATGATCTAGTTGCATCAAAAGTCCTATATAAGAGCTCCAAAGTTGCAAACATTGGACACTTGCATTTCAAAACTTTCATAACTTCATCTCTGGAGATTCCTAGAGCTCAAGACCAATTCTTAGAGATCATTAGTCGTGCATAGGACTTCAGTAAGTGTCTTTAACATTTCTTAATTCAGTTTTACTTAGTTTAATGGCCTAAAGTCAAACCGTCATAATTAAGGTTTGACTTAGTAATTAATCAAAATTTGTCCAGTCAATTCTCGAATTAAAAGTAGCTTTGAGTTGGTAATTATGTGGGTAATAAACCCTTAAAAGGGCACCCTCTGATTCCCACTCTAACTAGGTCAATTGTCGGGTCAAAGCTAATTATAAAAAGTCAACAGAAAGCAAATTTTCGCATAAACACATAATTAACAATGTAGAAGCCATGCAACCTGTTTTATCACTCATATAACTTGGTAATTAATGTAAGAACATATCTAAACGTATTCAACCCGACAATTTTCAGTTTAAGCTCGGTTCGGAACCGAAAGTCGCAAAAGTAGACTTTTGCTTTGACTTTCAATTCTGACCCAATGTAGCATGTTTTATAAATGCCTTAGAACTCTATTAGGACCAGGTTATAGATTAGTGTAACCCTCTGAGGTTATACAACTTGGTTCATTAGTTATTCGATTCATGTGCATGTTTCCGTTATATGCCTAAATGTTGACTATAATGCCCTTTTGACCTTAAAACGAGATTTTTGAAAATGTGAGAGGACAAAAACCTTTATTACTGATTTATAAACTTGTCCTAAAAATTTGACATCAGTTTGAGGTCTAGATTAAGAGTTATGCTCAATAGCGTAATTAGAAATGTTTTTATTAATTAAACGGCGTAATTAGCGTAAAGCCTATCTAAACCCAAAATACCCCTACGGGGCATAATTTGAGTTTAAATCCATTTTGGGCATTATGGAAGGTATCTTACTGATATCACAACATATTTAAGGCATATTAACTTAGGAAACCTGTTCATGACTCATTTGGTTACCCGTTACGCATTATTCGCGTTCGGCGCGGTTTATGTAACTAGTTTGTATAAATTAGCCGAAACGGGTCAAACCTTATGTTTTTATCTCAAATTCCAGAATGTGTTTAGTTTACCCATATTATACAAGTGTCTAAACTTGTCGGGTGTAAACCACATTCTAATCCGGTCTTCGCTTAATCGTGCGTTTGAACCGTATATCTTCCTTTAAAACTAACCGGTCTAAGTTTAGGCTTAATTAAGACCCGTTAGGAATCTAATAGGTTATTAAAACCTTCGTTCCAGATTAGGAGACCAGTAAAAGCTATCTGCACTTGTTGATTGAATACGGTTGAGATAAATTTGAATAATTGTTCAGGTAAATACTTTTAACTTATTTTCCCTTATACGGGCTTGGGGTACGGTATATAAAATACCGCTTGGTCGGGCATTGAATTTTTAATCATATGAAGGTTAATTTATTGAGATGACCCGTTTAAACTGTTTTGTTTGCTTAAAGCCTTTGGGGGGTTAATGACCATGTCCCGGATATCCTTGGCATCATTCATTGAAATGGTCACGACCTAAGCACGGGGTGTAGGCATACACCTGCCGGTGCATATAAATAAAAAGGTATAACCGTTTGATCGAGAATAACTCGACGCGGGATTATATCATGTGGTGTGTCTATTAATCTTTAACCCGGTATTCAACCTGGGCTACTGAACGTATAACGAACATGTAATTCTTTTACAAGTTTATATATAAATAATTATCCCAAGTTATAAAAGATTATTTTGTGCCTTGTGCATTCAAATCAATTTTCTTAAACATTTTCAAAATGAGTTGGTTAATTGTATTTACCAGTGTAAACTGACGTATTTTCCAAAAAGGCTAAGTGCAAGTACTACACGGAATAGGCTGGCTACTCCTAGCATCAATAAAGAGTCTTGCAAGCTTAGATGTTATTAAATCTGTTGAACAATGATCTTTTGAACTTTGATCCGCCTGTGGATCCTTACAACCGTTTTGTAATACACTTGATATTACTTTTTATTCGGTTTGTAATGATTTTATCTTTCGACTTCCGCTGTGTATTAAACTGTGATAATATAAATTGTCTATGATATCAACTACGTCACAATACTCCCCACCGGTAATACATGGAAATATCGGGGTGTGACAGGTTGGTATCAGAGCCAACGTTGAGTGAATTAAACACTAGCCTTTTGTGTTTAATCTCAATGACACAGTATGCACATTCCTCGACTTTTGAGTCTAGACAAAGAACTTAGGACTAATCCAAATTTGTTTTATATTAATTTTGTCCTTTATTTCTCTTTGTTGTATCCTCTGTTTGTTTTGATTGGTTCAAAAAAAAAAAGATGCCACCAAGGATGAGAGGAAGAGGTAGAGGCAAGGGGCCACTCGTCGCCCCTAACGATCACGAGGCCGGGCCATCACACCGGCGAACTCCATCGGACTCCTTAAGCAAAAGTCCTCAAGAAGACTGGAGGACCCACCTAGAACCTGCGAGGCGTTCAGTCTCGCTAAGCTCCTCACCTTCTTACTTAAACTCTTACGGGCCTCAATAGGAAAATGAGCCCCACAACTCACACCATTCTTTTATACCCCTCCAAGGCCACAACTCACGCTTCAATGACCCAACACCCTATTTCCAGAGCCGGTTCAACCCGGCAAACCTAATTGAAGAGCCAATGGGTTATAACCCGTTGGGACCGGAGGACCATTTCTCCATGGATATGGACGAGGATCCGGAACCTGCCCAACCGCCAACTGGAACGCCTACTCACCCCATCGAGATTTCGGAGGGGTCACCCTTTCTTGGATCACCTTATAGTGGTCCCGACAGCTACGAGGCAAGATTTGACCAAATCGACTGGGCGTTTACTCCCAGTTACCACAACTCACCGCAGCAGCAGCAACAGCAGGATCCCTCGGAGGATTTGCGCTTTGTAGCGGTTACTCCGCCACCACCACCAGTGCAGCAACAGCCTCCAGAGCCACCGAGGCATAGAAGATCAACCGCACGGATGTCCGTGCGAGGGGGAGTCCGTATCAACACCCCTCAACATTCAAGTGGCAGCCATTACCCGCCACTATACGAAGACCCACAAATGGGTGGGCCTTCGAACCCTGTTTCTGAGGTGGAGTTTGCGCCAGTCGTACCGCCACCAGTGGGTTTTGATAACCCAATCCCTGCGTATACCAGTGCAGCGACATACAACCCCTTTGAGCAGCCTGCTTACCCGGGGTATAACTACTACAATGCCCCCAGTGTTGACCCATACCTTGTAGCAGCCAACTACAATGCCCTTCATCCTGAAGGACCTTACTTATCCTCCTACCTAACCGGGTACCCACCTTATGGGTATCAACAACCGCCACCTCCTCAACCTCCGCAGTATCAACAACCGCCACCTCCTCAACCTCCGCAGTATCAGCAACCCCCGCAGCCGCCATTGATATCGCCACCGCAGCAGCAGGAGATTCTTCAAAGGTTGAGTCAGGTGGAGCAGGAGTTTCGGGAAGAGCGTAGGCAAAACCTAGGAATTCTCAAGGGTCTGGCGAGCTTAATCAAGGGGAAGAGCAAAAAGGGTCATTAAATCCTTTATTTGTTTATTTGTATTTCTTTAATGTTTAATCAGTCCCTGCGTGGACATCTGTTTCTGTAATCAGTCCCTACGAGGACTTGTATTTCCTGTTAGCCCCTGCATGGGCATGTCTTTTCTGTTTAGCCCCTGCGTGGGCAAGTTATTTAAGTTAAAGTCCCGTTTAGGGCAAAATGTACTCCTTTTAAATTTAATGGCATGTTATAATTTAAATTTCATTTTATCGTTATATGCATAAATGTAAAATGTGGGAAATAAATAAATAAATTCAAAATATGTCATTCCTTTTACAAGGTCTGCCTTTAAATATTAAATAAGAATCTTAAAGGGTATAACCTAGCCTGCATGTCATTATAAGACCTGGCCATGATGGTAAAACATGTCTAAAAAGATTCAAATCCTTGTTAACATCTGAAAACATGTTAACATTCCCGACTGATGTGATTCGTAAAATCACATGTGTCATCCTTACATTGGATTATTCCAATTCCTTCCTTATTATTTAAACACCCAATTGTGATGTAATGCCTACGGGCCATAATCATTGTAATATAAGACAAAAGACAGTCGTAGCCTATAACTCCCTGTCAAGAAAGGTAATGAACTACGTTCAAACCTTAATACCTCGATTCTCTGAAATCATGGTTTATAAATTAAATTATCCCTGTGACTTGGCCTTTTGTGCTATTATTATATTTTAAATATAACTAAGGATTATTATAATGAAAATCCTAAATGAATATACTTTACAAATTAACCAAATGTGGTTTATTAATACCATGGTTAGTAAATTAATAAGATGACAAATCTATTATAAACCTCTAAGAAATCATTGTCATCATTTTATGTAGCAATCAAGCTACATGGCCGAGTCTGAAGAAGTCAACAGTCATCCAAGGGAGAATCATGATAATACCAGGATCAATGTAACTGGTGCGGAACTTCAAGCATTGATTGATAATGCTATTACCAAGGCCTTGGATAGGCAGTTTAATGAATCTAGTGGTACTTGAAGCAGGACCCTATCTGTACCCCATTCTAAACCTAAGACTCACTCTGAAGCTCATAGTAAGCCACCTCCTAAACCTAAGGGGTCAAAGAAGGATGATGACGATCATCACTCCTCAAATCAGCATAGTGTTCTGTCGAAGAAGATTGAGCTCAAACAGGAACCACGTGGTAAGTCCTGTACATATAAGTATTTCGTCTCCTGCAAGCCTAGAGACTTCACAGGGGAGAAAGGAGCCGTCGATTGTATGACTTGGCTCGATGAAATGGACACTGTGGTTTATATCAGCGGATGCGCTGATAAGGATGTTGTGAAGTATGTATCTCAGTCGTTTAAAGGAGAAGCATTAGCCTGGTGGAGGTCTCTAATCCAGGCTACTGGAAAGATCCCGTTGTACAATCTGTCTTGGGATCAGTTTGTTGCTCTCATCAAGGAGAATTACTGTCCTCAGCATGAGGTTGAAAAGATCGAGGCTGACTTCTTATCTCTGGTAATGAAAAACCTAGACTGTCAGGCTTACCTTACTAGCTTCAATACCATGTCACGTTTGGTTCCATACCTGGTTACCCCAGAACCAAAACGTATAGCGCGTTTCATTGGGGGTTTAGCCCCAGAAATCAAAGCTAGTGTGAAGGCATCCCGACCTGCTACTTTTAGGTCAGCAGCTGATTTATCATTATCTCTTACCCTAGATGCGGTCAGGCAGAGATCGCTTAGGCATTCCGATGCTGAGAAGAGAAAACGTGAGGATAATAACTCACACCGTTCTGACAAGAAGCACAAGGGAAACTCTGATCACAGAAAGAGTTCAGGGTTCAAGAAAGATGACCAACAGGCGGGTGAGAAGCCCAAATGTAAGATCTGTAAGAAGCGTCATTTGGGCAAATGCAGGTATGAATCAAAATCCCAATCACAGCCAAGGGCTTGTGGGATTTGTAAGTCAAGTGAGCACAAGACGATAGAGTGCAAGAAGATAAAGGATGCAACATGCTATAACTGTAATGAAAAGGGGCACATCAAGTCCAACTGCCCTAAGTATACCAAAAAGCCTGAAGAAGCCAAAAAGACCAATGCTAGGGTCTTTCGAATGGATGCACGGGAAGCAGTGCAGGATGATAACGTGATAACAGGTACCTTCCTTATAAATGATGCTTATGCAAGGGTGTTATTTGATTTGGGTGCGGATAAGTCATTTGTAGATGATAAGTTTTGTAAGTTGTTGAATTTACCTGTTAAAACCCTAAGCGTGAAATATGAAGTAGAGTTGGCCGATGGTGCCTTAGAAACTGCTTCAACTGTGCTAGATGGATGTTTTATATCCATTAGGAACCACTCCTTTCCGTTATCCTTGCTTCCTTTGAAATTAGCTGGTTTCGACATAGTAATAGGCATGGATTGGTTATCTCATAACCAAGCCCAGATTGTTTGTGACAAGAAACAAGTGGTGATCAAGACTCCGTATGGTGAGCCACTTACCATACAAGGAGATACTCAGTATGGGTTGCCTAAGCAAGTGTCTGTGCTTAAGGCATCAAGGTGTATGAAGAAAGGTTGTGTCATTTATATGGCACAAGTGACTATTGATGAGCCAAAACCCAAGATTGAAGACATCCCTGTCATTTCTGAATACCCTAATGTATTTCCTGAAGAACTACCTGGTTTACCCCCAGATAGGCAAGTGGAGTTTAGAATTGACATTATACCTGGAGCAGCACCTGTTGCAAGAGCACCTTATCGGTTAGCCCCAACTGAGATGAAGGAGTTGAGAACTCAGTTGGATGATTTGTTGGCAAAAGGATTTATTAGACCTAGCTCATCTCCCTGGGGAGCACCTATTCTGTTTGTTAAGAAGAAAGATGGATCAATGTGGTTGTGCATTGATTATCGTGAGCTAAACTAGGTTACAATCAAGAACAGATATCCATTGCCCAGGATCGACGATCTGTTCGATCAGCTCCAAGGAGCAAGTTACTTCTCCAAGATTGACTTGAGGTCGGGTTACCATCAGCTGAAGGTTAGAAATGAAGATGTGCACAAGACTGCATTTAGAACTCGTTATGGTCACTACGAGTTCTTGGTGATGCCTTTTGGGCTCACTAATGCACCAGCAGCATTCATGGACCTCATGAATCGCGTTTGCAAACCCTACTTGGATAAGTTTGTCATTGTCTTCATTGATGACATTCTTATTTATTCAAAGAATCAAGCTGATCATGAGAAGCATCTTCGTTGTATTCTCAAACTTCTTCAACAAGAAAAGCTTTACGCCAAATTTTCAAAGTGTGAATTTTGGCTTCGTGAAGTCCAATTCCTTGGACACATGGTTAGTGAGCGTGGTATCCAGGTGGATCCCGCTAAGATTGAAGCTATCATGAATTGGCAAGAGCCGAAGACGCCCACAGAGATTCGCAGCTTCTTAGGACTGGCAGGATATTACAGGCGTTTTATTGAGAATTTCTCAAGGATTGCAGCACCCCTAACTTCGTTGACTAGGAAGAATATTAAGTTTGATTGGGGTCTAAAGCAACAAGAATCCTTCGATATCCTTAAACAGAAGTTAAGCAATGCTCCTGTATTGACATTGCTGAAGGAATTGAAGAATTTGTGGTTTACTGCGATGCATCACACACTGGCATGGGATGTGTGCTAATGCAGAAAGGTAAAGTTATTGCATATGCTTCTCGATAACTGAAAGTGCACGAGAAAAATTACACCACCCATGATTTGGAGTTGGGTGACGTTGTGTTTGCACTGAAACTTTGGAGGCATTATTTATATGGTACCAAGTGTGTGATCTATTCTGATCACAAGAGCCTTCAACATTTGTTTAATCAGAAGGATCTGAACATGAGGCAGCGATGATGGATGGAGACACTGAATGATTATGATTGTGAAATCCGATACCATCCAGGTAAGGTGAATGTGGTCGCCGATGCTTTGAGCAGAAAGGAAAGGGTTAAGCCCATTAGAATCAATGCCAAAAGCATTGAATTAAAGAACAGTTTGAATGAAAGATTGTTAGATGCTCAGAAGGAAGCCGTATTAGAAGCTAACTATCCTAATGAAAAATTGGGAGTAACCGCTGAGCAGTTATCTTATGGCAAGGATGGAATCCTAAGATTAAATGGACGAATATGGGTTCCAATCTATGGAGGACTACGGGATGTTATCCTCCAAGAAGCCCACAGTTCTAAGTATTCCGTTCATCCTGGAAGTGACAAGATGTACCAGGATTTGAAGGCAAATTATTGGTGGATAGGCTTAAAGAATTTTATAGCTACTTATGTAGCCAAATGTTTGACGTGCGCACAAGTTAAAGCTGAACACCAGAAGCCGTCAGGTCTGCTACAACAGCCTGAACTTCCCACCTGGAAATGGGAAATGGTGACTATGGATTTTATCACCAAGTTGCCAAAGACAAAGCGAGGAAATGATACTATTTGGGTTATAGTGGATAGGCTGACTAAGTCCGCCCACTTCTTACCTATTAAGGAAACACACAGCTCAGATAAGTTAGCTCAGCTGTACGTGGACGAGATTGTAGCTCTCCATGGAGTGCCAGTGTCTGTCATCTCTGATAGGGATACGAGGTATACATCGCATTTCTGGAAAAGCTTTCAACAATCCCTAGGCACTCGATTAAATTTCAGCACTGCATATCATCCTCAGACGGATGGTCAGAGTGAACGTACTATACAGACACTCGAGGATATGCTTCGAGCTTGTGTTATTGACTTAGGAGGAAGTTGGGATGATCATCTTCCTTTGATTGAATTTTCATATAATAATAGCTATCATTCCAGTATTCAAGCTGCACCTTTTGAAGCTTTGTATGGAAGAAAGTGCTGAACGCCCGTTTGTTGGGCAGAAGTTGGAGATGTCCAACTAACAGGACCTGATATAGTCCTGGAGACGACAGATAAGATTGTACAGATACGTGATCGTCTCAAAGCTGCCATGGATAGGCAGAAAAGCTACGCAGATAAAAGGCGTAAACCTCTAAAGTTTGAGGTTGGTGACAAAGTGTTACTGAAAGTATCACCCTGGAAAGGGGTAATGCGATTTGGTAAGAAAGGCAAGTTAAGCCCAAGATACATAGGACCATTCGAGATCATCGAATGTGTCGGAACAGTGGCTTACAAGTTAAAATTGCCTGAAGAGCTTAGTGGTATTCATAATGTATTCCACATCTGCAATCTGAAGAAATGTCTAGCTGATGAATCACTAGTCATGTCACATAAGGATGTGCACATAGATGAGAGCTTAAAGTTTGTTGAAAAACCTTTGTCGATCGAGGATCGACAGGTTAAGAAGCTTCGAAGGAAGCAAGTGCCGATTGTAAAGGTTAAATGGGATGCCCGTAGAGGTCCCGAGTACACGTGGGAGGTAGAGTCCACAATGAAAGAAAAGTACCCTCATTTGTTTCAGTAAATCTCGAGGTCGAGATTTCTTTTAAGGGGGAGAGGATGTAACACCTCGTAAATTCATGTCCAATATTATATTGACACGTGTCATGAGCTTTAAACGTGTAAAGACTTACTTTAAAGGGACTAAAGTTGACAAACAAAGAAAGTATGTGAATAAAAGGATTCAAAATGTCAACATCGGATAAATATACCTTTCAACGATCCTACACGATGTTTATACCCTTAAACAAATGATTTATGAAGCGTATGAAGCCGTTTGTGGAAGAAAGTGAAAGTTTACAAACCGCAAGGGTTAAAAGTGTCAACATGTCTAATTTATACCTCTGAGTGACCTTTTAGCCTTCATATACCGATACCGTAACCGGTATTTTCGGTACCAATACCGATTCGGTATCAGTTGGTACCGAGCTCATCCCTACCCCTGAAACTAAAAAAAGTTGTACGATACCGTTGTTGTTCGTACGGTACCCGTGATCAGGGATGAACAAATGGTACTGGGTAGTAGTACCAAATTTATCGAACTAAAAGATTATCAAACTCAATCCGGTACCGACTTTTGGCGTTTTATGTACCAGGCTGGTACTGTTTTTTACCTTCATGTATCGATAACGAACCGGCATTTTCGATACAAGTACCGGTTAACACCAAGCTTATCAAACTTAAAATGTAAAGAAGATAACAATTATTATAATGTGAAAATAATAAAACATAAAAAAACTGTATTTAATATTTTATTATATTATAATCTACTGTTCATTTCGTTCATCTTTTAATATATAGGAGAATTAGTTTTAAGTATCATTTTAAAGCGCAGTTTTTTAGAAGGTTCTTTTTCTTTTTGATTGTTTCATTCAAATTCGATTCATACTAGTAGACTTCCTCGCGCGTTGCGACGGGAAGTCGATTGGTATCATCGTTCGATTCAATAAAGTATCAGTACCGTAATTGGCACTTTGTATAACGATCGAAAGATAAACCCAAATAAATAAAGTCATGATATGTTAAAAAGGATATTGAAACATGTTTTACAACGGTAAAAACTATAAGAATGAATATCAATAAGGGTTTTAAAAGTAAATTGACATGGCACCAATGTTGTTTGGATGGTATCAGTTTTGTTTATCACCGATACTCGCTATAGCTTATGATATAAAAGGTACTCTATACCGCTACCGAATGTGTTCGAACAGTATCAGTTTGGTTTGTCATGGAAAAGAACAAAAACAGTATAATTGACTTGTTCAATTTTGAACAAAACTTTTATTAAAACGCAGATAAAATAAGTATGTTTCAACGATATATTTAGAGTTTAATATACCATTGTACTATATTATTAGACTAATGAAATGTATAAAGCATTATATTATATTATTAGAATAACGAAAAAGGGTAAACAACGTCAATTTATAAAACATCGTATTTTATCCTGAGAGTTATTAAAGAAAACCAAAATATGTTTAAAATTAATTATAATATAATAAAATAATAATAAGAACAATAATATAATTATAATTAATAAAAAAATTAGTTAATCAATTACCTAATTAAGTTAATGAGGATGTATAAAACTTTTTTGAAGGCTAGTTACAATTGCAAACCAAAATCACATTATTATTAGAAATAAATTATTGCTTTCTATAATAATGGTATAATATAAGAAAATCAAAATTTATTTTACTGTTCATGAACACTTAGAATTAGAATTAACTAGTGGTATTCCCTCGTGCTTTGCGGCGAGAATTTGGTTGGTATCGGTTTGGCTCATTACGATACCGATACTCGCTATTGTTGTAACGCCCTAAGTTCATTTTAATCAATTATCCTATAAGTTTCGATTATAATAGTGTATTAAGGTTAAACATACACTTAAAAAAATGCGAGTTTATTAAAACCATTTACTGAATAAAACATTCAAATATTTTATAATTTAATTCGTCGTTTAAAACATGACGACGTAACTATTCGCGGAAGCTTTGATCTCGTGTGTTCGGTTCTTCGTCGAGCTCAGTCATCATCCGGTACTTCTAGGTAACCTACATTCCATAAACATGAAATGATTTTAGTCATACGTGGTTTAAAACTTGTTCAAATGGATTCGCGAAACAAAACTTAACAAAAATAACTTGGCGCTACCGTAACTTACGGTAGCCACCGTAAGTTACGGTAGCCACTGGGCTTCCAGAGGCTGCCGTAAGGCAGTATAATACCACCGTAACAACTTTAGTTGCTACCGTAACTTACGGTAGCTGCTGTAGGTTCATCATGTTTTGCTGTTTTGACCCGTTCATGCATAAATCAAACAAAAACAGGTTTGTATGCTCCCTAAACTCATGAAATTCATAATTTCAATATCTCCAATCATATTAGGTTCAAGTCACGAGTTTCTTACGTATTTAAAACCCGCTTACACTCAAGTGCTTATTTTGACCCGTTAAGGGTATTTAAGCACTTTCAAGCTTAAAATTGTTTTCGATTGCTTCTAGCATTACATTACCTCATTTCTTATCATATAATTTTCCACCACAACTGTATTTATGGTGGGTTTACTATGGTAACCTATACAAGCCGAGTTTTACCCCTCGAATCATTATTTTACGGCAAGACTCAAATAGAGCCATTTGACTAACGTATTACATCTTTCAACTTCAATACTTATTCTATGTATTTATCTAATCATGAAACTCGTTTCCAAACAACCTTTAAGGGTTGTTTGTTCAATTTAGCCTTCAAGGGCGTTTTGGTCAATTTTGGTCCTTCATTAACAATGAGAGATTTTTTTAAACATGTTTGACCCATAAGCCCTCTTTTTAACTATGATTTTGTTTGAAAAGTCATTAGGCCTTTCAAACGTAATGACCATCGTTTGTAACATTCGATTTACCTATTAGAGTAACCCAAAATCTATTTTAGACTCCGATTAACTCTCATTAAACCTTACGTTTAAATGAGAGTTATTCTATTATGCATACCTGGCTCGGATCAATATATTGACCCGTTTCGATACCTTGTCTTAGTAGCCGCTAAGAAATATCGATGTACATATCCATCTGATATTTATTCCTATAATCACATAACTCAACAAACCATTAGTCGATATTGTCAAAGGGTGATAATTTCACCTTTTGACCCGTTTGGTCTAAAGAACCATGAAACTCTATGAGATGATATTTATTACCATCTTATTCATACAACTAACTCCGGTTTACACCGTATAGTCGTTTTACTTGTAAATCGTCAATTGATTCCCTTGACCCATTATAACCATGCTATGACGTATCTTTCTCCCAAAATAACGGTTATTGTCAACAAGTGACTAAAGTACTATTTTACCCTTATTATTTGCATTGGTTTACCATACAGGGTAATTATTAAAAACTCGTTATCTTTTAGTCATTTCATGACTATTTAACCATACTCGCTCCTTTTTATCCATTCACATGTTTATGACCATTGTCTTTTGTTCCGGACCGCACTTGTCGTGTCGGAACATCATAATTTAAATAAGACTTATCCTTCATAACCTATAAAATCATTAGGTATTAAATAACTAGAGTGTAAGCTTTACTTACCTTGCATCCATACCACGCTTTTCTTTCTGTACTCGCTCCGTTTGACCCGCTTCATCCACAAGCTTCCACCTAGCTTGTTAGGCGTCAAACTATCATCATATTTCATAAGATGGTTAATTTAGTCATTGTTAATCATAACTATTCCATCTTATGTATTTTTCTATCAAAATTATCATTCGATCTTATTAATGGTCGGTTTGACTACTAAAAGTCAAACGCCCATTAGCATATAAAATGCACATTCAAGTTCGGCAACTAGTTTAAGCATTCCAATAATTACCCGGTAGGCGTTATTTTTAGGCCCTCGTTTTAACTAAAGTTCTAACTAAGTCCATTGTGTTTTCAACACTTCAACTAGCTCAAGCGATTATCAAAAACTAGTTTGTTCATTTGTTTCGCAAGAACTAAGGGTCTCTCATATACGAGCGAAAACCCGTTTCGTCCTATCACTAGCATTCATCCAAACATTTAATAAAATCAAGTTCTATCTATCAATTAGTAGATAACATGATCTCATACACTTAGTTACATGAACATGGCTACCAAATTTCATCATAACATTCAAAACCCATTTCAATCATGTATGAACAAGTACTCAAATCGCGTAATTTGTTTGAGTGCCTTGTTTCTATTATCAAATATGATGATTTTAAACATAAACTTATCATCATCTTCACTATTATATCAAAACCCACTTCCTAGTTTACTTGTTAATCATATACAAGTAATATTACTTCAAGTTCTTCATAATTTCATCATATCTAACAAAATTAAACATGCATATACATTCAATTTCGACTTTGGATGATAACCCAACCATCTATTTGCAAGTAACCTACTTGTCTCGAATTTCAACTTTAACAAATCTAGGTTTTGTGACATACCTTATGATCCCCACGACTTGGTGATCGTTTATACGTGTTCATGCATTTGATTTGAGCTGGATTTGACCTTCAATTTGTTGATTTTTGTTGAAGTTAGGGTTTGGGCTCCAAAGAGCTCCTCCTGGTCGATCTCCACACACACACACTCTATGTGTGTTGTGTTATATATATATATTTTTTATAATACATCTTTCAAGTTATCCAACTTTGGTCCCTCATGTTTGGTTAGTTATTAAGTAGGCCACAACCTAATTATTTCTAACACTATTCACACTTATTAACTAGGTTAAATATTCCTAGTTAACTTAGTGGGTTCGGGGAAATTACGACTCAGTTTATTTTAAGTCCCGTTAATTAAGGTTTCTTATAAACTTTATTTCCTTAAAACCACTTATTCACGTTTTATTAAATATTAGGTTTATTTATTTTAAATCCTAATATTTACCGGGTTACCTTTACCGCGAACACTATTTTACCCGTGTATTAGTATTAACGGGGTTTGATTACCAAACCCGTTTTCGGGGTGTTACAATTGTAATTGAAAGAGAAAACCTTACATCAATAAAAAAACAATTAGAAACGAATATCGATGATACTGATGTTCAATTGACATCAGTTCGATTCAATTCGTTTGCGTTCTATAAATTGATACCTAACGTATAACAACGCTTTTGATACCGATATTTATTTTATTGTGTTCTCTTTCAATAAACTGACAATATATCACTATATCACGGTATCTATATTCATTTTTATGGTTTCCGATTTTTTTTTCATTTTATCCACTCTGTCTGCGACGATAAATGAATATCGGTACAACTACCATGAGTCTCAACCGATTGATACCGTTTGAAAAATATTGGTGCTTGTACCAATGTTCGTTTTTATAATTTTTGATCGATGTAAAACATATGTTAATTTCTATACCGAGTGCGTATATCGTACTCGTACTGTAATAAACCAAATCGATATCTATCCAATAAAAACCAATTAAGTAATAAGACAATCAAAATTATAAAAGTATTATGAAAACCTTTGATTTGCTTTTTATATGTATAATAATATTACAAAAAAAAAAATTTATTACTATTCATGGTGACTTGCTTTTCTTTTAATATGTATAAGAGTTAATTACATAGTTAGTCCCTGTGGTTTGCACAAAGTAACATACTTAGGTACTAATAGTTTAAAATCACGTTCTAGGGTATTAACTTTTAATTTTGTAACGTTTGGAGGTATTAACGTTATTTGTAGGTTTAAAATCACATTCTATTAGTACCTAAGCATGTTATTTTGTGCAAACCATAGGGACTAACTATGTTAATACCCAAGAAATTAATACCTCCAAACGTTACAAAATGAAAAGTTAATACCCCTGAAGGTGATTTTAAACTATTAGTACCTAAGTATGTTATTTTGTGCAAACCACAGGGACTAATTATGTAATTAACTCTATGTATAATAACTAGGTGATGCCCCGCCCGCGTTGCGGGGCGATAGCCGAATAATTCTCAATCAATTAAAAAAACACTACTATAATTTTGTCAGTAAAAAAACTAAAACGATGATAAGACCGTTTTTTCGGCTCAGGGCAAAACTGCAATTTTTCAGGATTAATGAGCGAGTGTTAGGCAGCTCCTTGAGACGGAAACAAATTAAATCAAGTTAACCAATTAAAAAAAAGTTTTCTACTTTTGCGAAAAAAACTAAAACGATGGGAAAACGTAATTTTGAACTGAGGGGGAAATCATAATTTTATTCAGGGATAAAATCGTAAATTAAATGGACCAATGGGGGAGTGTCAGGCAGATGTCGGCATGAGTGTAATTTTGTACTGGGGGAAAAACTGTAATTTAAGCAGGAAAACAAACAAAAAAGATGGAGAAAATGTAAATTTAATTTAAGGGCAAAATCGTAACGTGGCTATGAGAGAAAAAAACTAATGGGAAAACTGTAAATTTAAACAGAGCAAAATCGTAATTTTGAACCGAGGGCAAAAGTGAAATTTTTTGCTGGGAGCAAAAGCGTAAATTTATTTTTAAGTCGGGGTAGAAACATAACTTTGAACTGATGGCAAAATCGTAATTATAAGGGGAAAAAACTAATGGCAAAACTGTAAATTTAAACGGGGCGAAGTCGTAACTTTGAACCCATGGCAAAATTGAAATTTTTAGATGGGAGCAAAAGCGTAATTTTATTTTTAAGTGGGGGAAAAATAATTTTACACTGATGGCAAAATCGTAATTTTAAAGCGGGATAAAATCGTAATTTTATTGGGCCAATAGGGGAGCGCCAGTCAGCTGCCTGACACTATTACCTCCACCGCCCATTTCCGCACAGGGCCCGTGATTTCGAGGGGCACGTGTTTTTTTTTAAACTGATTTATATATGTTAATAAATAGAAATCGAATCAAACAAAATACATAAAATGATCTTTGGTGCAGTGGTCCGCGGTTTCGGTTAGTTCTTTGGGCCTGGTGAGACCCGGGTTCGAGTCCCTCGGTTCGCTTCTTTTTTATTGAGTTTCATTTAACAGTTTCCAATAATTGCACAACTGGTCCCTCCACTTAAAAGTTCTAAAGAATTACCAAATCAGTCCCTTCAATTAAGAAATTAGTTTAATCTAAAATTTATAACTAGGTTAGTTATTTCTTTTGTAATTATTAACGGGACTAACAGGTTTCATTCATAAAATTAATATTTTAAACCCAAAAAAACTAGTTATAGTAGTTTCTAAATACGCGACATCTAATATAAATAAAAAAAGTTCGTTTAGGATCCGGTTTTCAAAACTGATGGGTATCGGAGATCGGTTTTTGGCGGATGTTACACATTGTTTATCGAATAATACGATTTTGTCATTTTCGTAAATGCCTTGTTTATCGTTAAGATATAAGGGCATATTTTTTTTTGACCTCGAACAGGGTACATGAATTCTCAGAGACGCCACTGGAAAACAACTATTGCTGCAAATTGGATTTGTATATGTTGAAAATGAAAATTGTGTTTCTAGATTTAGATTTATGACAGTAGTTAGCCAAGTATGGCTAAAATTTATGTAGTCATTTCAAGTTAATATTATAAGTGCATGTGTCCATATGAAATTGTTATTTTTATAACTTATGATATGTTAATTTTGTTATCAAAAGTCTAAATATTTAGTTATATGTATTTGTCGTTTGTTGTCATTTAAAGTACCCGATAATGTAACTAGTCATGATTTTCTGTAATTCTAAAAGCGACGTCTTTGTTAAAATATTATCGAGTTTGTTTAAGCTATAACCACTGGACTTGTATAATGTTGGGCCTTTACTTATTAATGGCCCCCGCTAGAGGGTGTGTTTAATAGTACTGGACTTGTACAGTGCTCTGGATTTTAATGGTGTGTGGCTTATTAGCCTTATGTAGCTTATAAACGACCAAGACGGCTCTTTATAAACGAAATGTTCAGCTCGATGCTCTTTGTTGTGCATTCTGTGGCGACTACGATGAAAGCTCGGATCATATCTTCACGGGTTGCAACTTGGTTTTGAGCTTCTGGCAGGCTTTTTGCACATGGGTTCGGATTCCTTCTATGTTCGCTTTTGGTTTCAAGGATGTGTTAGAGCATGCAAACTTCTGCAAATTGAGGAAGGAGGAGTCTCCGATTGTGAAAGGCCTCATATTGCTCGGCTGTTGGTGCATTTGGAAGGCCCGTAACGAGGTGGTTTTCTCTAACGGAAGAGGCAGAAGTGAAGACATTCTAGGAGACATAAAGTCGCTTGGTTTCCTGTGGTTGAAGAATAGGTCGAGACATAAGAATTTAGATTGGATTGAATGGTGTAAATATCCTATGTATATGGTGTAATTTTGGTTGTTTGTCTTTTTTCGGTAGTTTGCCTTTTTCGGTTGTGTTTTGGGCCTCCCTGCTTTTGGGTTGGTGCCGTGTATTAATGCACTTCTCCTTAAAAAAAATTAGGAAGTATCTGTTGTTGACAAAGCGGAAAAAACAGAATAATTATAAATAAATTTGAAGTGAGATTCTTTTGGAAGGATTTTAATATATGTTTAACTTTCATTTGTTTGTTTCCCAAATACAGGCCAAACACTAATGGTGCAATTTTAGATTCCTACTCCACCATCTCATGCATAAATAAATTGCTTTTATCAATGCATGCATGTGTTGAATTTTCCAAGTGCATTCTGACCATCCATCAGTGCATTCAAATGAAAGCTGCCAAGATACCTACTAAAAAGTAAAAACTATTCACCTGTGACTTAATTCGAACTCAAAATTAATAAAAAAAAACTAATTGATTGTATGAACAACTGCAACTGATTGAACAAACTAATTGATTTTATGAAAGAACCACTTATATCAGTAGAAAAAAAAAAAAAAAAAACTAACCGTCTTTATGAAGATCGACTGAAACTAATCGAGTTTATGAACGACTCAAACTAATTGGAAATTAATCTATTTCATGAAGAACAACTGAAAATTAATCAAAAAATTCTATGAACATCGATGAGGAAAAAACCCTAGATGCGAAGACTCTTCAACCCGTCTCTGTTTTTCTAACCCGTTCCAACCCATTCCTTTTTATAATCAGAATCAAGCTGACCCATGAAATATCTCCGTGTTTTAGGGGATGACCCAATTGGACCCATTAGTTACTAAAAAGAAGCGCAAACCGACCCACTACAATTCAGAAAAAAACCCAAAACGACCCAAATATATTAATTCGGGTCAGAATTGCCACCCTAGTATTTTGCATGGTTTATAGAGGTTTTAAAGGGAAGTTTACAAATATAGACAAAGTTTTACTTTCACTTTTCTAAAATAGACATTGGCTGCCGGATTCGGCTTAGCGAACGTTTTTTTCAAACTTGGCCGGGATTTTTTCAACCCAAAATGTACAAGTTTATCACGCTTTTAAAACTCAATGACTAATTTAATAATATGATTGGTCAACTGTCTAGTTTTGTAATTTTTCCTTACTAAGGCATCAAACGAATCGAACGAACACAAAAAAAAACTTATTGGTGTTCGTTTGTTAAGATATGTATGTGTTCACGAGCTGTTCATTAACGCTTACCGAACAAGATTTTATGCTTATGTTTGTTTGTTAAGAAAATGAAGTTGTTCGTGTTCATTTTCATTAGCTTAGTATTAATTTAAAACTAATGAAAAATTATATTATTTAAAAATTATAGTATTTTGATAACTGTACCGATATAATTGGAACCAATACTGGTATTTGTAATATACGTATGTAATCTATTTTTATAGTATATAATTTTGCTTTTTTAATAGTTTGTGGTCGTTAACTTTTAAAAAAAAATCTGAACACACAATGGTGTGTAATTTTGTTTGCTAGGCATTTCGGTAAAAAAATTGCATTCAAAATAGTGTATATTTTTTGGTATCTTAATTTATGCGAGTGCCTCTACCATTGCGAACCAATTCCAACCGCACAACATCAGTACCGGTATTGGTATTACTACAACCAGTATTGACACATGTTATTTTGGTTTTCGATTGATGTAAAATACGTGTCAATATCTTTTTTGATATATCATGATTTTATTTTTTGGGAATTTCTATTTCAGTTGCTGGTAACATAAAAAATCGAATTGATACAGACCGAATTCCCGCTACATAACGCGAGGCATCTCACTAGTTTAATAAAAAACAATACCATTTTGATATTTCCATTAATATTCTGAGAAACCTCAAATAACCATTTTACTTCATTCCAAATTAAATGCTCCTGTTCCAGTAGAGCACGGTCTTACCGAACCATCACGGGCGCTTTTGCTTTTCAAGTCACGTGACAAAACAAATAAGATATAAATAATATAATGAACTATTTCATTTAGTTTTTATATATGCTAAGGAAATATGTTTTACATGGATACATAATACATAATACGTATATATACATGGTTTAACCTACTGTCACACTTTAAATTCCTCCCACCACACTTGCCATCTCTCTCGTTCAAGCTTGTTTGAACAACTTTCTTTCTTTCTCCAACATCTATCACACTCATTGTTTTCTAATCTTCGTAACCACATGCGGTTTTAGCCTTTGGACCGGCCTTGCAACCTACAAACCTATGCCATGAAAGTGTTTGCGCGCTGGAGCTTCTTTTGTTACATGATTCCATGGCTGTTCTATCTTCCATTCATTGTTGGAATCGGTGATCTCGGAAAGTTTAGGTAAAATCTCATTCCCTTTATCCTAATCATAGTTTACTTATATTCTTTGTTATTGCTTTGTCATACCATTTTTTGAAGAGTAGCACATATCATCATTACCCGTTGTTTTTTAATAGTCTTAGGTAGAGAAAAGTTTACCCAGGGATTCTCATTATTCTATGAGCTCAACCATATATAAAATGGATATATAACAATCTGAGAATGGAGTGAACCTTTTATAGAAAATGACCTTGTAATTGACCACAGAACATTAAAGATATAGTGTCATATTTGTTTTTTCCGTCATATACATTTTTCGGTGGATGAACTTTTAATAATGGTGAAAAGAGGAAGAAGGAAAAGAAGATGACTTAGATTTTAGAAAAAGTAAAAAATACCTAGTTTAAACCTATTATTTTTTAGCTTTTTATCCTCTCTCTCTAGTGACAAAAAAGGGCAGCCCACACCAACATTCAATAACCAAATTAATTTTTACAAATTTCAAATGTTTATTAATAGTTTCTATATATATTTTTATGATGAATAATAGTATCTATCTTTTTTATTTGTTTAGACGAATAGCATTGTTTACAGCACTTATTAATTATTTATTTATTTATCATTTTTATAATTAATGTTCTTATTTTATAATTTATAATATATATTATACTAGCACTACCAGTAAAATCATCACAAATATTAATACTATTATTCATGTTTTTATCTTTTATATATATGATAACCAACTTAAAAATAATTAATATATTTGATTGTTTTATTTAACCTGGCTCTTTTTTTACGTATCCCATTTTGTGCCGCCCGTAACAAAATTTTATGTATTTGCCACTGCCTGTGTTGCACAAAGTTGCCCCCAAACAATTCATAAGGCTATGGCTGCATGAAATTACCTGCTCATTATGCTTGGTGTTATTAATGGTTAACGTGAATTTGCTTTCCAAATGTTTGCTTTATGAAATTACGAACCACATCATCTCCAAGAAAAGCATTTCAAGTTTCTTATGTACTGCAAGGAATAATCCAATTGATCTTGTTTAGAGAGCCATTGTTAAGTGATGAATCTTGTCGATTTTTTTAACTTTTCTTTCATAGTAATAGTAGGATTTTTTTGCAGAAATAGGTGGCTTGAGATGGAAAAGAGTGCCATTCGGTGGTTAACAATTTTGTTTTCATATCTAGGTAAGTTGTAACATGAAACAGCGACCTTCAATGATCATTCTGTCCAAAAGCTGCAAACTCTGCACAAGCTGCACAAAATTGTTGAAAGTCGCTGTTTGAATGTACAACCTTTTGAAAGTCGCTGTTTGATATTACAATCTTCATAAAAGTCGCTGTATGATATTACCATCTTCATAAAAGTCGCTGTTTGATATTACCATCTTCATAAAAGTCGCTGTTTCACGTTACCATGTTAATAAAAGTCGCTGTTTCATGTAACCATGTTCATAAAAGTCGCTATTTCACACCACAATCTTCCATAAGGTTGCTGATTCATAAAACCATCTTAATTAAAGTCGCTGATTCATAAAACCATCTTAATTAAAGTCGCTGAATGCCTGTGTCGTTTTGCAGCAGGAGTACATGTGAGTTGTGATTTGAATTTGTGGCCTGCCTGCTACATGCTATAGTACCCTTGCATGTAACATGATTTGACTAAACCCTGCAAACTCCTTGCATGTATTCTCTTATCTCACATGATATGACTAAAACCTGCAAACTTTAATTTCATTGTGTAAGGATTCCACTGTTGTGTAAGATTTCCACTGTTCTTCAGTATGGATTCTAAAATTGATACACAGAAACGGGTCTTTAAAGTTGAACATAAAGCAAAGCACAAGCACCACATTTCATTTCAAACACCTATCAAACGAAGCTTCAAACCTTGCTTTACCGATAAATTTTCTGTGAACTTTGATCAGCTAAAGATGAGTTTTGAATGTCATCCTGGTCCTCTTAATGCATCGGTGTTGTTTTTGAACAAGGATCACCGGGCATTTGAGGTATTCAAAAATCCAGAAAATTATAGTAACCCAATAAATATTAAACGATCAGATCGATCGTTCTGGCAGCATATGAAAAAAAATCCGGTTGGTCCAAGGGTAGAAGGTTTAATACGTGCAGCAGGATTTAGTGGGATACTGGAAATTGGGTACCGGTATATAGACCACACCTTAATAACTGCGTTGGTTGAGAGGTGGAGGCCAGAAACTCACACGTTTCACCTTCCTTTCGGCGAAACCACTGTGACATTACAGGGTGTCAACGTGCTGTGGGGGCTACCAATGGATGGGGTGCCTATATCTGGGGCTGACACTGGTATGACAATGTATACTGCAAGATCCAAGTGTCAAGATGTGTTGGGGTTTACCCCTGAGGAAAGTGAAGTGAAGGGCAAAAGGGTTAAGTCGAAGCGAGTTTTAGAAGAAATAAAGTCGAATTTTATTGAAAACCAAGCATCAGATCAAGACTGCCTTTTTCGTGCACGTCAAATAATATTTTATTTGATAGGGTGCACAGTCTTACCTGATAATGCAAACCACCTCATTTCTCTAAATTTTTTAGAGTTTCTTGAAGACTTGCCTGCATGTTCGGGATATAGTTGGGGCAGTGCTGTGTTATCTCACCTTTACAGAAACCTTTGTAACGCTGCAGCACCTAATGCTATAGCCGTTACTGGCCCAGTGGCGCTTCTACAAGTGTGGGCTTGGGAGAGGTTTCGTTGTTTTGCTCCTGCTATTGCCGAGTTCCACTACAATGCCCCGTTAGCTGCTCGGTAGACTGAATTGGAAAAAAATAAATTTATTTTTTGGTATGTATATAACACTATGTTAATTTATTATTTATCTTTGTAGGTGGAAGGGAAGCTTAACCTGTACAGAGGTTCCCACACATTGCCTGAGAACATATAGATCTCAGCTGCAATTTATGACTGACGCAACGGTATGGTTGTTAGTTGTTGACATATAAAAGTTAAGTTTGTTTGAACACGTTTCTAAAGATTGATTTTTTTTCAGTTTAATTGGTGACCCTACGAAGACATTGTGGGTAGACTTTCCGATATATGTCGGAGTGGTATGGGAATTTGGCGGAGTTGTTGCCCTCTGATATACTACTCGGTTGTGGAGCATCACTATCCTCAATGAGTGATGAGACAGTTTGGCATGTTCCAGTATATACCTAACCCAATTGCCATAGATAATACTGAGCATGTCAGGCTTCATTCCATGAACCGGTGCGGGAAAACCGAGTGGAACTGGACAAGTCGTCACGAACCGTATGTTCGTGGGTGGGAGGCACGTCATCAAAACTTGGTCACCGGGGAACTCATCACATCTGTTTCCGTTGCCAATGATTACATGGCGTGGTACATCCAACATACCGTGTTATATCTGACGAATCCACGGTTGCCAGCTGGCCCTACTAGTGGTTTTCAAGACGAAGGAGCAAGGGTCCAAATGATGGTATATATAAGTTTAAAATTATTCAAAGTTACCTTTATTATTGTTAGTATAAAAATTAATTATTAATTTTTTTTTGCAGTCGGAGACGATGGGTCTAATTCACCGATCTCAAGATCTGGACTTTATTCAGGGTGCGACGTATCGGGCCCTTGAGATGTCTAATGTTCCAGAATACACACAATATCCGACTCACCTGACACAGGAGCCGGTGGACCTTGTTTCATATCCTCGTACACAGAGGTTAGGGAGGCCAGGACGTCGTGGTCGTGGTGGTAGAAACGTTCATGAGCCCGGGACATCAAATTGGGGCACAAACTTCGAAACAGGGGGGATCAGGATCCGGTGTTAACGAAAATGAAAATTTTGCGGGAAACTTTGGTGGGTCACAAAACGTTGGCACTATGTTTGCGGATGCTAATCTAGCGGCAAACAATGATAATACTGAGTCATGGCAGTCAGTGTTGGCTACGGCATGCATCTCCGGCGGTTATGACGTCACCGACTTATTGGACCTCCAAGAAAATGATATGGGTAACAACAATCAGCTTGTGGACCCAAACATAAGTCAGGCAGGGTTTCTTAGCCCCTCGCCACAGATCATGGACCCCAACATAAGTCAGGCAGGGTTTGTTACCCCCGCGTCACAGATGATCAACTTTATGCCGGAGACCCAAACAGACTATTAGTACTGGGCCCATAACCAAAGTAACGAAGATCACCGGACCCGTTATCAATATGCTGAACCAAACCCCTTAGACTGGTGTCTCGACTTGAACCTGTTTCCACCGAATGACCCATAGTTAACTGGTTTAAGAGTGTAATACATTTTCGAATTAATATATTGTGTTTTTTGTTGTTGTTATTTGTGCAATATATTTTACTATTATTTTATTGTTCAAAGTAAACTGATACTGAACAAATTTCATAGCATTAAAAAGTTCATTACATTAACCAAAAAAAGACATCAATAACTGGTTCAGAGTAAACTGATACTGAACTTCTAAAACTTAAACTAAAAATACACATAAACCAACACAATCATGAACCAAGTAAACAATAAACACATCCTCAAAAACATCACTTCCTTAGCTTTCTTAATTGCCAAATCATCTTTGTTTTCCATGCTCCTTAACAGTGCTGGTATTACCTTCTCACAACCAGGGCATGAATATGAAGTTGGAGATGAAGGTGGAGATGAAGGTGTATCAGCCCACCGTATAAAACCACAATCTTTCTTCTGTAAAAACACAACAATCAGGAAATAGCCATATAATTAACTTTAGTCAACTATAATTTTAACTTACACAACATAAGAAGCGGCGATTTGGATTAGCTTCAGTCTTTGAAATCTTGTACCAAGTCGCTGCACCACATGAACAGAGGAATTGAGAAGCTTCCCCGCCCTGAGATGATTTCTTGTTGGAGCTTGCAGCGGATTTTTGAGACATCTTCAGGTTGTATCGATTTGGGAATTAGGGTTCGCATGAAATCGGTTGGATCGATTTTGGGAATGAGTTATTTATATCTGTTTATCATTAAGGTTATAAAGGACATTTCACAATTTGTAACCAATATGCATTTTTCTAAAAAAGAAAAATGATTTTTAATTGAATTTCCACCCACTATAAATACCCCCACCATAGGGAATGAGAACTCCACAAAAACCACAACTACCTTTATGGCAAACCAAGGTGACAATCAAGTAGCTGATGAGCAAAACATTTCGCATGTGGTCCAGAGAAACTCATTTTCGATTCTAAACAAATTAAGACGTCTAACCGGTCGTTCTAACACTTCGTCTTTTCCAAAGCCGACCCGAAACGTTATCCTAAATAACCCCGGGTCGTCCGCTCAGTCGAGTAAACCTGGTGGCAGCCCTCCCGAAAGAAAAAAGTTTGCATTTCCAACCGACAAGTCCGAAAATTGGTCTAGGGATGCTGTTGATTTTTACCTAAAGGGGGATTCCCCTTTTTGTTATTCTCGCTTTTTAGGGGAAATACAGCTACCTAGAAGCTTTTGGGGTAGCCTACTAGGCTACGAATCTAATGTATGCCTAAATGACATTGTAATTCCAATCCTACCATTATTAGTTTTTATTATACAAATCACTGATTAGATATTATTTTTATGGCAGCATGTTCAAGCGTGGACGTTAAGGCTGATGCGGCTACGACAGTCTAAACTTTTAAAAGACCCATCAAGGAAATTGCGTTGGACGGTTTTACCTCCCCAATTTTTTGAAGACGTGTGTTATACAAAGGATTGTTTAAGAGCGGTAGACATGGCGGGAAGGAAGGAACCGTACCCTCCATTTTGGGAGGTTGATTATTTGTATATTCCGATATGGATTAAGTAGGAGGACTGGTTACTATTCCGTGTTGATATGTTTAACATGGAAATAACACAATATTGGACTGATAAAAGATGGGGAAATGAAAAACGACGGCTGGTTGAAAAAGTCATGGACATTTTTCCAATTTTCTTCAAGCATTTTCTTGACCAAATCCACTATTGGCGAAACTCGAGATACTGCACAAAGAAAAAAGTTTCATTTGGTTTTGTTCAAGATGGTGTGCCTCAGGACAATGGTAACATTGCTAATTCAGGGGTGCTTGTCTGTATGATGATGAAGAACCTTGTAAGAGGTAAGTCGCTCATTGATGAAAGTGACGTAGAAGAGGCTTGTATCAACTACCGTTGCCACATGGCTAACGAGCTTTATAGATGGCGTTCTATGCAGGATGAATGTTGTTTTGGTTTATGAATTGTGCTTTCGTACTATCTTTATAATAAAAATTTAATGTTTCCTCATATTCTTGCATTTATGCTTTTTGACAAAAAGGGCCATCCTTGCCTTTTCTGGGTCTGTTTTCTCACCGGTGCGTCGCAGGTCACAGTCACCGGGTTTCTCCGTGTCCTATGCTAGGGTGAATAAGTACTTGGGCGAGTGGTTTCGTCTCTCCGGAGGTCGTTTCCTCTTGTTTGGTGGGTGGGGGGGGGGGGGAAACGGCCTAAAAGCCATTTTTTGCTTTTTGACAAAAAGGGTCATCCTTGCCTTTTCTGGGTCTGTTTTCTCACCGGTGAGTCGCAGGTCACCATCACCGGGTTTCTCCGTGTCCTATGCTAGGGTGAATAAGGACTTGGGCGAGTGGTGTCGTCTCGCCGGAGGTCGTTTCCTCTCGTTTGGGGGGGGGGGCAAAACGGCCTAAAAGCCATTTTTTGCTTTTTGACAAAAAAAGGCCATCCTTGCCTTTTCTGGGTCTGTTTTCTCACCGGTGCGTCGCAGGTCACCGTCACCGGGTTTCTCCGTGTCATATGCTAGGGTGAATAAGGACTTGGGCGAGTGGCGTCGTGTCGCCGGAGGTCGTTTCCTCTCGTTTGGGGGGGGGGGGGGGCAAAACGGCCTAAAAGCCATTTTTTGCTTTTTGACAAAAAAAGTGGCGGATCATGATATTTAATAATTTAAACCTAATACAAGTACGATAAAGCATTTCATGTTTTATTACATGTTTGGGGGTGAAAAACGAGCTGCATAAAACTCATCCGCCATCTCTCGTCTGTATTTCGCGCAAGCCTCGATAAGATCTCCCCCAATCCTGACCTCCTCGTCATTAACCAGTTTAGTTAACAACATACAAACTAACACCCCTGAATCAGGTCCTGGGATTTCCTTTTGATGTTGGCAAACTTCAGTATGTGTCACCATTGTCTTTTCCACATATGGGCGTGCAGAATGTTCCCAGTAGGAGATTTGTTCCAAAAATGTTTTGAATAACGATTCAAATTTTATTAGGGTTGGGTATACCCTAACTTGAATCAAGCTTGACCCATCAGAAACACCTAAAGCACACGTCCTAGTAAAATACAAGGTAAGGTGAAGTGTCCGCATATCAACACGAACCATGAACCAGTCTTGAAGGTCAACTCAGATTGGAATATAAACCTGAGACAAAAATATATAAATTAAACATATTTGGTTTAAAATAAACAGTGGGGGATATAAGTGTTACCGTATTGATGTCCCAAAATGGAGGGTAATGTTCCTTTAATCCAATGGCAAAAGGTAACGCACGGTGGTTCGGATTCTCACCCAAAAGGTCCAGGAATTGCGGTGGGAGAATCGTCCATGGAAACAGTTGTTCTGGTTTTCTGGATTTTTTTATTAAAATCCATCTGAACCTCATCATTCTCGTCACCCACCCACAAACATGCTACAGCGGGCAAAGTTTTATAACATAAGAATAAAACATAATTTTTGGAGAACCTAAATTTATACTCCTTACCAGTGGCGACAAGTAACCGTAGTTCTCGTATCCAAGTAGGGCACCCCAAAACTCGGACCCGAGTTGTCTCCTTCCAAGGAATCCGCTATAACAGAAAGAGAACACCATTACATTTTTTGACCACGATCTAGACTCTTCTGTTGGGTAATAAGACCAGCGTGTCTTTCTGGGGATCTTTTCATGTGGGGTATCGGGAACTTCCTCCAGCTCCAAGAATGAGTCTTCCGGGTCCCCCATTTATTGTGTGGTTGGTGCAATTCGATATGGGGGTATGAGTCACTATTTATGTTTGAACAATCAAAGTAGTAAAGTCGCTGTTTCATGCTGAAATGTTATACTAGGTCGCTGTTTCATCCAAAAATGTTATACTAGGTCGCTGTTTCATCCAAAGATGTTATACTAGGTCGCTGTTTCATTCAGAGATGTTATACTAGGTCGTTGTTTCATTCAGAGATGTTATACTAGGTCGTTGTTTCATCCAGAAATGTTATACTAGGTCGTTGTTTCATCCAGAGATCTTATCCTAGGTCGCTGTTTCATCCAGAGATGTTATACTAGGTCGCTGTTTCATCCAGAGATGTTATACTAGGTCGCTGTTTCATCTATAAAAAGTCCCTTGGAAAACACCCCTCCATTGGTCCTCATCACTCTTCTTTGCAATACCATTTCTTAGTAATGGATAAGCGCAATGGTAAGAAACGGTTACCTCCTTTCTCCCACTTTCAAAACAATTGCATGAGTGAAGAAGACATCAAAGCTTGTTTGGAATGGGAACTACCCCCAAAGCTTCCTGATTTGGAGGAAGGAAAGAAATAAAAAAAATCTGAACCTGTCGAGGAAGGAGGATCGTCTTCCGGTGCTGTTGTGAATCATCAACTGGCGAAACAGAAGGACGTTCTTGGAAAAAAGAAACAGGTTGAAGAAATCCCCGTTGTTAAAAAAGTTTGGACCTATGACAATCAACAGTTCGATTTCAACCCTAACCCGGAGGAGGATTACGACCCAGAAGTCCTGAAGGATGCTTGGAACTATGAGGAAGAAGAAGAAGATTGGTCCTGTGTTTGGCACAACCCATATTCTGGAGAAGAGTCAGACTCAGAACTATCATCTAGAGGTGACTACCATTGGAAATAGGGTTGCTCGTTTTGTTGCAGGATGTTTGTTGTAGTGGTGTTTAGTTGAAAGTTTTTTGTCGTTTGTTGTATCAGCACTTTATGTCCTCATTTGGCTTGTCTTTAGTGGAAGGTTATTCTCGTTTATTGTATCTGTAGGTTATGTTTACTAGTATTCTAATAACTACCCACCCCTACACTTCTCCTGTCTATAAATACCACCTATCACACCAATATGTCTTCGCATCTTCACCTCACCTCACAAGTCATTCGGATGGCAGATGGTGATAACGAATTACACATTCATTTTCATTTTCATATACATGAAGGGGAGCCAAACCCTGTAAATGTTGAACCACAACCCAACCCAACTATAACTCTGTTCAACCACAACCCAATCGTAACTTTCTTGAACCCTAAACCAACCGTAACCATATTGCTCGACAACCAAACCCTAACAGTGTGCTCCCCTCCACTGAACAACTGCATGCCCCTCCCAGACCTTCAACGCTAGAACAACATCGTTACCGTCCAGATCATCATAGTCAGCAAAATCAAAATCAAACTTCATTCATGGCAGCACCACAAAACCCTGGCAGCCCGTACATCTCAGTTGTCGAAAGGGGGCAGCCTTATGGAGACCACAATGCAGCTATGGACACCACTACTAGTGTAGGCATACTGAGCCATCCGACAGCGATCGAGACTCAAACGCGGTATCAGATGACGCAGTGGTTAGTGATGATCCATGGGAGCAGTATCAGAATTACGATAGCGATTGTGATTCATCTTTTTGAACCCCACCATATTCTACCTTAGCTGCTGTCTTATGTATTTTCAATTCAATAATATGTGTGTTGTTGTGTTTAATGTTTCTTAGTGAATTTTGGAACAAATGTCTTAATTGTTAAATTACACCAATTGAGAATTCAAACAGAAATACCAAACACAAAACATAGGAGGATACACCTTACAGTTAACAGTAAAAACCACAACAAGATACTAACTTAACGTCGGCCACAGGTCTTCCTGTTGTGCTCGGTTTCTCCGCATCTGCTGCATCGCCGTGCCTGGGGTTCATCGTGGTAGTTAACATCCATCTCATTTTGAATTCTTCTTGAACGAACCCTCCCTCGATGTGTTGTGACCCTCGAAGGGTCCCCTTGAATTGTCCAGTCCGCTTCTTCCCACTCATCTTTGTGTCCCAGGGTGAAAAAATGACCGCTATACTGTTCCTGATAGGTGGTGGTGTGGAATATGGAATTGGTAACGTCATGTGGTTGTTCACCCCTCCAAGCGCAAACGGCGATAGCATGGGAACAAGGGAATCTAAGCATTTGCCATTTCCCGCATGAGCACCGCCTGTGTCTGTATTCAACGGTGTACTCGTTTCCACCATCATCATTGGTTTCTTCCCTTGAAACTACCGCGTAGCGACCTTCTCTGACATCGTACACGGACACATCATGTTGCATGGCTACGGAATGCAACTTGTTAAACCTGGCCCAAATTCGAGGGGGTAGAGGGGTATTGCAGCTTTGGGCCATCTGCGCGTGCCGAGCATACTCTGATACGTCCTTGGTGAACGTATAATGAATCAAGGCTTTTACTGGCAGGAGTCTTGCTTCACGTAAGACATTATTCATAGACTCGGATATATTCGTCGTAAGGTTACCCCAACGACGGTGTCACACCCCAACCGATGGCGGAAACATCAGGGCATGGCACTGAGCGAAACAGATTGTCCAGAAGTTTCCATAACAATTTCATTACCAATTAATTTAAAATAACATGTCCCATACCATGTCTCAAAAGATAATACAATTATTACAGACAAAATCTAGGCAAATAGTTCTGTTCCGACAACTCAGATTTCATTTGTACAGACAACTATTTGTTGGCCTCTAAGACCTTATTCTAGCCTCGATTTCCTAGCAGATAAGCATCCTAAGCACCTGTCACATACGTTAAAATAAAAGTCAATACACATAGTGTAAAGGTGAGCATACAAGTTTGATAATAGCATATAGAGTTCGAAAGCGTTACGCATAACCAGCACGTACACAGAGTGAAATGAGGCATGTTAGTTATCGACATGAACCTATCGATACCAATGACTACGGGTTGACTGCCCAAGGCAGTTCGTAATACATGATCACCACTTTAATCCATGCAAATAATTGTCCTTAACAACCCCCGAGTGAACGGGTGCTGAGTCCAAACTAATAGTACTATCGTTGCTAAGGCAGGTAGACAGCATTCCATGTGTAAACATAACAAACAAGCATTCATTAAGCCACGTATAACATGCGGTAACGGTTAGCGTTTAAATACTATTGAGTAGTGTGTTCGATGTGATTTGAATATTCGTAACGTATGTAACACCCAAAAGTGCATAAAGCAAAAATGGATCGTGTATACTCACAGCGATTGATGGATTGAAGGGAGCGCTAGAGAGTAGGGTTAGCCTGATCAGAACGATAGCATGATGATAAGTGACGCGTAAAACGATGCAAGGTGTAAGTGGCTCGGACAGCAGGTCGGTCGGATGGTAATCCGATCGGACGGCCAGTCGTGCGGATGACAATCCGCTCGGATGGTCATCCGGTCGGACGGTAGTCCGATCGGATGACTATTCGAGTGGATTGTTTCTTCCTATGAGAAGGATGTGTTTGTGTATGATGGCTTGACTTTTGAAGTTTTTCGTTGTAGTATTTTGAAAACATTGAAGTATCTCTACCTTTCAAGTCGGTTGATCGGACGGTCGTCCGGTCGGACGGCGACTCGAGTGGCGAGGTTACTTAGTGAGAACAAATCCACAGCAGGGCGGTCACTTGGTCGGATGTCCATCCGAGCGGGTGGCAACCCTGTTGTTGAACATGTTGAAAATTGTTTAAGTGTTAAAGTCCAAATGTCTCATAATTCGGGTGGCTGTCCGTTCGGATGGTAGTCCGGTCGGACAACAACTCGTTCAACAACCAGACTTCAATCGTTGGAAAAATAGTTAAGTGTGGGACCCAAGGTGCAAGTCGTTCGGACAGCCGGTCGCTCGGATGGCTGTCCGTTCGGACAGCAGTCCGATCGGACGGCACTCCGTCCTGGTCGTTCCGTTCGTCTTACACTTGGTCGTTTTGATTGTTTGTCGTGTTATTGAGATGTGTTGATATCGTGCTAACCAACAGCGTCCCATCCTAAGCTCCAGTGACCTGATCGAACAGGAACCACCCAAAGTTCGGTCAGTCCACCGGTTTAAGACGATTGTTCTTGGTTAACCCGAAATCGATAATCTCGTGGATAGAATACGGATCTTGAACCAACACAACCACAACATTGAGTAGTGAGTCGACACAAGCTCCGATTCTATCGGTTTTGAGTGCATTGAGTGTAAAGGAGTTGAAAGAAAGTTGGAAAACCTTCCCTCAATCCTTTTTACCGTGAATATGTTTAGATCTATGAAAGATCTTTGTTCGTCTATGTGGAAATCGATTAGATCCAAGTTGTTCTTAGTGGATTGAGGCCAAAACATGAAGTTCTTCAAGAACACATGATGACGTCATCCTAGAACTCCTTGAATCTTGATGATTTCACGGTTAAAAGTTAAGATTTAAAAGATAGAAAGGTGTAGGAGTGCGTGTAGATCTAGGAAGTACAAGATTTAGGACGAGATCTTACTGGAATCGAGAGAAATCGTAGAAAAAGCGAGGAACACGAGCTGGTCGGACGTCACTTTCCAAAAGTGGAAAGAATGAAAGTGACAAGGGGTATTTATAGGATACCCAAAGTGGAAAGGGGCGGGTCGGTCGGATGGCGACCCGGTCGGATGGCAATCCGGCCGGATGGCACTTGGTTCGAGTGTTCGGTGCGACGATTTTTGATGTTTCGATTGCGGTTGCGAGCGATTCGATGCGATAGGTTTTCCTAGTCAAATTACTTTTAATCCCAACTACTCATATCTCGCACTGTCTCTTCTCCACCAATTATTATACCATTTCGATTGCGATTGAGTTCGATTGCGACTGAGTTTCGATTGTGTTTCGATTGATTACCACACATAACATAATTTAAACATGCACAAGTAACACATAAGGCACACACACACGTATAACAATAATCAAAAGTGTAATTCGAGTTGCCAGTTCGATTGCGATTCGATGTTGATTAAATTGGATTGATTAGCGTTTAGTTGACTTTATCGCATTGTTACTTCCTATAGTTCACAGTCGTAAGTCGATTATATAGCGAATAACACATGTCGATTATTGTGATTATTGAAACTTACTCCACATAACACAGCTAAGATAAACACATTAAAGAAATTCACTACAAGTCAAGTCGCGAAATCGGTCGTTGACTTTGACCTTGACTTTGACTTTGACCTTGACTTCAGAAACACGGGGTGTTACAGCCTCCCCTAGTTGAGGGAATTTCGTCCCGAAATTAGGCCGAAGCCGTAACAAACAACTGTGGGTACTTCGCCTTCATGTCGCTTTCGAGTTCCCAAGTGAACTCCGCGCCTCGTTTGCCTTCCCATCGGACTTTCACAATAGGAATGCGCGAGCGTCTGAGCTGCTTGGTTTGGCGATCCACGAAGTGTAGTGTTTCGTTTACTTGAAGGTCATCGAGAGGTACAATTAAATCATGCTCAGCCAGGCACTTGCGGAGGTTTGACATATGGAAAGTCGGGTGGATGTTACTAAGTTCCTCCGGTAGTTCGAGTCTGTAGGCGACTTTTCCGATCCTTTCCAGAATCTTAAAAGGTCCAACATATCGAGGCGCTAGTTTCCCTTTCTTTCTGAATCTGACCACACCCTTCCAAGGTGATACCTTTAGGAGTACGTAGTCGCCAACGTCAAATTCAAGGGGCTTGCGTCGTCTATCGGCGTAACTTTTCTGTCGACTTCGAGCTTTCAACAAGTTGTCTTGAATTTGAAGGAATCTGTCAGTCGTTTCTTGCAATAGCTCAGGACCGGTTAATTGCGAGTGACCGATCTCGTGCCACAAAATAGGCGATCGACATTTTCTTCCGTATAAAGCCTCGAATGGTGCCATTTGAATGCTGGAATGATAACTGTTGTTATACGAGAATTCGACTAACGGCAGGTATGTATCCCAATTACCACCGAAGTCTATGACACACGAACGGAGCATGTCTTCAAGAGTACGGATCGTTCTTTCAGTCTGACCGTCGGTTTGAGGGTGGAATGCGGTACTTAGATTAAGCGATGTACCGAGAGCCGTTTGAAACGTTTCCCACAGTCGGGAGGTAAACCAAGCATCACGGTCAGAGATGATGTCGCGAGGCGTCCCATGATTACAAATGATCTCATTGGTGTAGATTCGGGCTAATCGTTCTACCTTGTAGTCTTCCCGTATTGGCAAAAAGTGAGCAGATTTGGTCAAACGGTCAACGACAACCCAGATGCTGTCGTGACCTGATGACGTGGGCGGAAGCTTTGTTATGAAGTCCATAGCTATACTCTCCCATTTCCACATAGGGATCGGCGGTTGTTCGAGTAAGCCAGAGGGTCTTTGGTGTTCAGCCTTGATTCATGCATAAGTTAGGCATTTTCCAACGTAGAGAGCAATATCCCTTTTCATGCCAGGCTACCAGTACTTGTAGCGAAGATCCTGGTACATTTTGTCGGCACCGGGATGAATAGAATACCAGGATTTATGGGCTTCGTCCATCAAAATCTGTCGCAAATCGGTCCGTTTAGGGATCCAAATTCGGTCCAGAAAGTGGAATATCCCATTTGACTTATTCACAAGCTGGGCTCCATCGTGGTAGATTCTTTCCTTCTTCAGAGTGCGTTCATTAAAACATGCATGCTGAGCTTCGCGGATGAGAGTTTCGAGATCGTATTGGGCTTGGACGTTACGAGTGCTAAGCAGATAGCTCCGTCTGTTGAGTGCGTCGGCAATGACATTTGCTTTGCCTGGGTGATAACGAATCTCACAGTCGTAATCGTTGAGAAGTTCTACCCATCGGCGTTGACGCATATTAAGTTCTTTCTGATCAAAGATATGTTGTAGGCTCCTACGATCGGTGAAGATCGTACACTTGGTACCATACAGGTAGTGTCGCCAAATCTTTTACGCAAAAACAACTGCGTCTAGCTAGAGATCATGGGTTGTATAGTTATTCTCGTGGATTTTGAGCTGGCGAGATGCGTAAGCTATAACCTTGTCCCGCTGCATAAGAACACAACCGAGACCGAGGTTAGAAGCATCACAATAGACAATGAAGTCGTCATTTCCGTCGGGCAATGTGAGAACATGAGCATTGCAAAGCATGTGCTTGAGGGTTTGGAAAGCAGACTCTTGTTCAGTTCCCCAAACAAAAGGCTTGTCTTTATGCGTGAGAGCAGTAAGCGGCACAGCGATCTTTGAGAATCCTTCGATAAATCATCGATAATAGCCCGCTAGTCCGAGAAAGGAACGGACTTCAGACGGGTTCTTAGGTGTAATCCAACTCTTAACGACTTCAATCTTCGCGGGATCGACGTGAATAACTTGACTATTAACAATGTGACCCAGAAACTGAACCTCCTTCAGCCAAAATTCGTACTTGGAGAATTTGGCACAGAGCTGATTCCCATGGAGTAGCTCGAGAACCAAACGTAGATGTTGCGCATGTTCGGCTTTCGATTTGGAATAGATCAAGACATCGTCGATGAATACGATGACGAAACGGTCGAGATAAGGTTTACACACGCGATTCATCAGATCCATGAAAACCGCGGGTGCGTTGGTTAAACCAAAAGGCATAACAACGAATTCATAATGGCCATATCAAGTGCGAAACGCGGTTTTGGGTATATCTTCCTCTTGAATGCGTAGCTGGTGATAGCCTGAGCGTAGATCGATCTTCGAGAAACACGTAGCACCTTGTAGCTGGTCAAACAAATCATCAATGTGAGGCAGGGGATAGCGGTTCTTGATAGTTAACTTATTCAATTCCCGGTAGTCGATGCACATCCTGAACGACCCATCCTTCTTTTTGACGAAAAGGATTGGCGCGCCCCAAGGAGAGGTGCTCGGGCGAATGAAGCCTTTCTCAAGTAATTCCTGGAGTTGGTTCCAGAGTTCACGCATTTCGGATGACGCGAGTCGGTAAGGAGCTTTGGCAATAGGGTTGGCTCCAGGAATGAGGTCGATACGAAAGTCGATATCACGACTTGGCGGTAATCCGGGTAGATCGTCAGGGAACACATTAGGAAATTCACGAACCACAGGAACGTCTTTCACTTCTGTCTTTCCTTTCTTTTCCTTCTCCGCTACTACAATGTTAGCCAAGAAAGCTCTGTATTCCTTGCGGAGATACTTGCTAGCTTCGACACATGACATGAGCTTGAGACCTTTCGAAGCGGTTTCACCATAAACACACAATAAGTCACCATTCGCGAGCGAGAATCGAATCATCTTATCGAAGCACACAACTTCAGCATGGTTTTCGCAAAGAAAGTCCATGCCTACTATGACGTCAAAACTTCCAAGTTGCATCGGAATTAGGTCGATTGGGAAGATGTGATTGTTGAGCTCAAGAGTACAATCACGAAGAACAGAATTAACGGCGACAGTTCTTCCAGTAGCGACTTCAACATCGAACGTCGAGGAGAGTTGGGAGCGTTTACGACTAAGAAGGTTCTCGAATTCGAACGACACAAAGCAATTATCGGCTCCAGTATCAAACAAACATGAAGCATAAATACCATTCACAAGGAACGTACCATTGACCACGTTGTTGTCAGTCTGGGCTTGGCGCACATTGATGTTGAAAGTTCTGGCTTGTGCGGCTTGTTGCTGCTGCTGAGGCTGCTGCTGCTGGTGTTGCTGCTGCTGGGGCTCTTGTTTCACAACCCTGTTCGGGCACATGTTCGCAAAGTGGTTGGGATCACCACATGCGAAGCAGACTCTGGCGTTGATCGCGGGTGCCGGAGCTGCTTGTTGGCCTTGCGGGGCTGGGAGCAGAGCTTGATGAGTAGTGGCTTGAGCTGGGGCTTGACGGGGACCAGTACGGCAGTTTGAAGTGAAGTGACCGTACATATTGCAGTGAGCGTAGAAACGACAGGCGAGACCCACCGGGTGATGATAAGAACATGTTGGGCAAGCCGGGTGGGGGCCTGTGTATGCACGCTTTGCTGGTGGTGCATAAGTAACTGGTGCTGGACGGTGATGATGCTGCTGTTGGGCCGGTACGACCTGGAGAGGAGCAGCAGTGGTGGTGACAGCACAGTTCTTGTTGCTGGAGCTGCTGTTGTTGTTCTTCTTCTTTTGGCGTGAGGACTTTGACGGTTGAGCGGCGGCGGTTTCGGAGACTGGTGCGGCGGTGACTTGGTGCAGACTCTTTGAAGCTTTATCCCAAAAACCAGCTTTTACTCGCTTGTCGTTGATTTCAGCGGCAAGTAAGTAAGTTTCTTCGATCGTTGTGGTCTTTGCGGCATGCACAAAATCTGCAACACAGTCGGGTAGAGCTTGAATGTACTTCTTGATTGCCATGTCAGATGTCTTCACTTGATCGGGACAGATGATGCTGAGTTGCTTAAAGCGAGCAGTCAGGGCAGCGTTGTCACCTTCTTTCTGCTTAATGTTCCAGAATTTGTCCTCTAGCTTTTGGCGTTCATGGGGATGACATAACTCATCCATCATGATGGCCTTCAACTCTTCCCAGTTCAGCTCATAAGCTGCATCATTTCCGCGTTTGTTTCTCTCGGCCGTCCACCAGTCTAATGCGCGGGACTGGAAGACGCCGGTAGCGTTTAGGGTGCGGAGATTTTTCGGACATCCACTCTGGCGCAGAGTGACTTCGATGGAATCGAACCATTGAAACATAGCCGTCGGGCCATCTTCTCCAGTGAATTCCTTCGGATCGCATGCCTTGAACTGCTTGAAGCTGAAAGCAGTTTTGGTAGCAACTTTAGGAGCTTCGGTTCTAGACTCCTCAGATGATTTGCTGACGTTCTAGTAAATCTCACTCACGATCTGAGGCACAACCTTGGCCACTTGTTTCGCGAGGATGGCAGCAAGGCGTTTGTCCCTCTGTTCTTGACGAGAGAATCGTGGGTGATGGGATGATGCTCCAGTTGACATTGTCTGCAACAGACATCATCATAGGTCTCAGACACATCATATTCGAATCTCACCTCACACGTCTAATACTTACTAAAGCTCAGGAACACAGTGAAATATGTATCACATAAACACATAGACACGTAGTCACATAAACACAAAAGCACAGAATCACGTAGGCACGTAGAGCACAGAATCCACAAAAGCACATAATCATGTAATCACAAGAGGCAGTCAGAATACAGAAACCTATCATTCACAGTTCGCGAGTGTTCGAATATAGCGATCGCGATTAACATATCGAGTAGTATAGTATAAGCGTATATCATAGCATAAGGTCGTCCACAATTTAGCGATTTGTCAGTGTTTTGAGATAGAAATGCAGTGCGAGTCGTGCGTGTCGATCGGAATGAAAGCAAAATCGAATAAATCTCCAAAATTTAAACATATAAACAGGCAAGTTCACATAAAACACATAAAATCAATGAATCATCAGAGTCAGCAGTTGCGGTCTCAGAATTGAAACACATAAAAATCGAGAAATAGATCGTCTGCGGCTATTAGACATTGACTATCCAAAGTGGTCCGACTATTCACAAGGACTTGTTGTGCACATTTGACCTTCAGGACAGCGCCTTTGCCTCGATTCTTGGGCGTTGGGCACGCATCCCGTTAGTCATATCGTGACTTCAGGTCATTGGAGTCCGTCGAGACTTTGGTGAGAGTTTTGTAAAAAGGGCGGAACAAGTCGTCAAGGTTAGGGTTTCACCCCTGGCTTAACAACTTCGTCCCTGTTTTGATAAAATGGGAGAAGATTATGCGTCAAAGTATGGATTTCACTCCTGGTTCAACGCAAATTCTCGTGTTTAGAGATAAAAATATGGGTTGGTCAAGCAATTCAGTCGAGAGTTTGCGGTTTTCACACCTAATCTCGACTTAATCTGTAATAACCCTAAATTTAAATCATTATTCTAGAAATAAAAGAATAATAATAATTTATAATAAACTAAACATTTATCTTATGATCCATCTTTCTGTATATCAACCAAAACTATTATTTTTATTTTATAAATTATCCAATAGGAAACCCTAATTAAGACACCCAAGTGATTCTGCACAAACCCTTAAATTTTCAGAATTTTCAGAATCAGGATCAGGGCCCCTAAAACTCAGGGGGGGGGGGGTATTTCCTAGTTAACGATTATCTAAATTAAGTGCTGTCAATAACAAATTTGAAGAAACTGTCAAGTCATCAGGTCTAGTCCCAACCGTGGCTACTCTATAGAATATAGGTAACCCTTACGGACCGTAAGGGTTATTTGTTACGGTCCGTAAGGGGGGGGGGGGCAAAATTCGACTATAAATAGAGGACATTGGCACTTGAATCTGGGCGCTGAAACGACGAACAAAGTCGGAAAATACACGGAGTTATGCTCTGTTTAATTCAATTAACACACACAAAACACTAATTAGTATAGCGGGGTGCTGCAGAACAGGGTAATAACTCGATCGCTATTACGATTAAATGTCCGATCGATTGAAACTATCTGATAGATGTTTAAGTGCTGCTCAAATTGGGTTTATACTTTGTCATTCGTCGTGATTTCGACTTGAATGTTTGAGTGCTGTTCGAAATCGGACTATACTCTGTCATTCGTTGTGAATCCGCTGGATGTTTAAGTATCGCACTTTGTCATTTGTTGTGAGGGTTTGATCTCGTGAGTTATCGTAAATGCTGTATTAAGTTACTAACCTAGTTTGTATGCATGTTATTTAAATTAGGTTAAAAGACTAATCAGTAGTCTAAACTCTGCCGTATAAATCTGAAATATTATCACAAGGTAGCTTAACTTTGGAATTTTTAAGGTACGGATCCTTACCCCACTCCTTATTGCTTCATATTCAAATTGTTATAACCCATTAAATTCATATATCTTTCAAAAATTCCTCACGTCTTTGATTATCGATTCATTTGACAGTCCGTTAAATTCCTATTCTAATCATAACTTTGGATTTAGCTTTCATGTCATGCGATAGCATTATGTTAGTTGTACTCATTATCGCATGTTCCAATATATGTTCCGTCTTGTTATGAAAATAAGTTTTATAAGTTATGTGAATAAGACCATTTGTACTCTGATACCCTGAGTATCGCTTCTCGTGGAGTGTCCCACGAGCATGTTGTTGCGGCATCGACATCATGTGCTCCACCCGTGACGGAGAGATCAGTTCACGGCGTCTCTTAAGTACAAGTGTGGTACATAAGGCTATTAGGAGGCGTATGGATCGATCCTAGGATTTAAGTATAAGGAGATGGATAACGGGTATGCCAACTCGCCATCTCATGTGATAATTATGCAGGAGTAGCTACCTGTGTATTGTCACGTTTTAAGTTTGCTCATGGGTACATCCGTATGATATGATTATGAAATTATGTTCTTGCATCGTATCATTTTCGCATAAAGTTTCATCCGGATAACATTTCATATAAAGCGTTATTTATTATTTGAGCCTATTATTCCGTACTGAGCATTTGGCTCATTCCGTAAACTTTTGTATGTACAGGTCCGCATATTACTTTGGGCGGGAAAAAGAGAGAAGAATAAAGCCTAGGAATAAATCTGAAGATGTTAGTAAATTAAGTCGAATGTCTCCGCTTGTATATTAACCTTAAGTTAGTAGTTGTGTGGTTGTATCCTTGTCAAATAAATAAATGGAATTATGACTTTTGTTTATGATACTACTGTTATTGTGACACGTCAGCCCTTCCGGGTTGGGGTGTTACAGCTATGGTATCAGAGCAAAAGGCTCTTTCCTGTAGAAAACTTGAAGTTAGTAATAAAAACCTGTGAGGAATGGGTAGATATCTATGATAGGATTCAATTTGGTCTCTTATTTGGTTTAACTCCTATGTCTATTCTTATAGATGCCTCCTCGTCGTCCGCTACATAGGAGTACTCGTACTAACCATGTGCGTAACAACACTTCTTCGAATGAGACTCCAGTTGATCCAAACGTAATTAATGCTATCAACCAGGCTGTTGCCGGGTTGCTTCCAAACCTGGTTGCTCAAACAGCTGAGGCCGTTATTCAACAAACTCGTCATCCAGAACGTAATAACACGAATCCAATCTCTGGTGGAGAAACTCATGAAAACACCACGAACCATACTACCTATAGTATAGACATATGGATCGCTAAATTCCAAAAACAAAAGCCGAAATCCTTTAGTCACGCTAATAATCCAGTCGAAGCAAGAAACTGGATAGCTCATGTTGAAAAGATCTTCGGAGTTCTTGGAGTTCCGGAGCAATACAAAGTTAGATTGGCCACCTACAAACTCGAAGATGACGCACAAACTTGGTGGGAAGGATATAAGCAAGTCAAAGGAGGGGATGATTTCGACGCTAATCTTTCATGGGTCGACTTTCGTACCATCTTTTACGACAAGTATTTTTCTACCGCTGATAAAGAAGCTTATATCAGGGAGTATGCAGTGATTCGACAGGGGAGTGATGAACCAGCCTCTGAGTTCATGACTCGATTTTCAAGATTGGCTAGTATTGTAGGAGATGTTGCAGGATCAGCAGAAGCCCAGGCAGAGAAATGCAAGTGGGCAGTCAATGATCGAATTCGGAAGTCGATCATGTACATGAAATTTAAGGATATCACCGAAGTTGCCGATGCAATCAAAACTTTTGAGTTCGAGAGGAAAGAATTTTTATCTCGAACTGAGGATAATAAGAAGAGAAACAGAGAAGGACAATTTAAGCAGGCAATCGGCCAATCATCCACTACGCCACAGCATCAAGACCGCAAAGTGCAAGGAAATCAAAACTCTGGAAATCAGGCACGTCCATGGCAACCTAGACCACAAAACCCGAGGCCTGCTCAAAACCAGATTCAGTTGTATGTAGAACCTATTAGAGCTCAACCACTGAATCAACACGTAAACCCGAATCAGATTACATATCCTCTATGTAATACTTGTGGTAAGAGACATCTGGGCATATGTCACCGAAGTACAGGAGCATGCTTTAGATGTGGCCAAACTGGACACATGATCAAGGAGTGTACAAAGAAAGACACTAAGAAGAATAACCAATCCAATGTTGGAGGAAGAGTTTTCGCACTTTCTGCTACTGACGCTGCTAATGCCCCAGGTACTGTATCTGGAACCCTTCAGCTTGGTGAACGTAGTATCTATGTGTTATTCGATACAGGGGCGACCCATTCTTTAGTATCCCACTCGTTTACTAAATACCTTCCGATAAGACCAACTCTCTTAAAACATACTTTAACCATTTCCACTCCCATGGAAAATTCATCCGTAATCACTTACGTATATAAAGATTGTCCGATCCGTATTGAATCTATTGTGTGTAAGGTAGACCTATTTCCAATACATATGTGTAACTTTGATGTTATTCTAGGGATAGATTGGTTGTCTCGACATCGCGTAACTATAGATTGTCATTTCCGCCATGTTATTTTCGGTGATCTTCATCATCCTGATATTATATATCAGGGAACTCAAGCTCATAAATCTCTTAAAATTATCTCTGCACTTAAGGCTCGAAAATTCTTATCAAACGGTTGTGCCGGATTCCTAGCATCGATTAAGGATACTTCTGCTAGTGTTAAGAGTATCGATAGCCACTCCGTTGTTCGTGAATATCCTGATGTATTTCCGGATGAACTACCAGGATTACCACCCGACCGTCAGGTAGAATTCACCATCGACTTAATCCCTGGTGCCGAACCTATTTCTAAAGCTCCGTACCGTATGGCCCCGATGGAACTGAAGGAGTTGAAGGAACAATTGCAAGAATTGTTAGATCTGGGATTCATAAGACCCAGTGTTTCACCTTGGGGTGCTCTGATCTTATTTGTGAAGAAGAAAGACGGTAGTATGCGTTTATGTATTGACTACTGAGAGCTGAACAAGATTACTATTCGTAATCAGTATCCTCTGCCTCGCATTGATGATTTCTTTGATCAACTTCAAGGGGCTCAGTTCTTCTCAAAAATCGACCTAAGGTCCGGGTACCATCAGCTAAAGATCAAGAATGATGATGTTCCCAAGACCGCCTTTCGTACTCGATATGGTCATTACGAATTTTTGGTTATGCCCTTTGGGCTAACTAATGCACCCGTAGTCTTCATGGATTTGATGAATCGTGTATTTCACCAATTCCTAGACAAATTCGTTATTGTTTTTATCGATGACATTTTGGTGTATTCTAAGAGTCACGAAGAGCATGAAGCACATCTACATGCAGTACTTGGAACCTTGCGGCATGAGAAGCTGTACGCAAAGTTTTCCAAATGTGACTTTTGGCTTAGCTAAGTGGCATTTCTAGGTCATGTCATATCAGCAGAGGGAATTATGGTAGACCCAACAAAGGTTGAAGCTATTACAAAATGGCCAAGACCCACTTCTGTTACCGAAATACGAAGTTTCTTGGGTCTTGCTGACTATTACCGAAGATTTGTTGAAAGATTCTCGGTAATTGCTTTACCACTCACAAAACTCCTAAGGAAAGGGGTGAAGTACTCATGGAATGAGGAACAAGAGAAAAGCTTTGAAGAATTAAAGAAACGACTTGTATCCTCCCCGATACTCGCTCTCCCTTCTGGATCGGGAGGTTACCAAGTCTACAGTGATGCCTCAAAGAAAGGATTAGGTTGTGTGCTAATGCAACATGGGAAGGTTATCGCTTATGCCTCCCGTCAGTTGAAGCCTTATGAAGTTAACTACCCTACACATGATTTAGAACTAGCCGCAGTCGTCTTTGCACTTAAGATTTGGCGACACTATCTGTATGGTGAGAGTTGTGACATCTTTACCGACCACAAGAGCCTCAAGTACATATTTACGCAGAAAGAGCTAAATATGAGGCAGAGAAGATGGTTAGAACTTTTAAAAGATTACGACGTTAATATTCAATACCATCCAGGCAAAGCCAATGTTGTAGCTGACGCATTGAGCCGAAAGAATTCCGGGACTATATCTTGCTTACAAATTCAGCCTCGTATTAGGAGGGATCTCGAAAGAATGAACATTTGGCTTCAGGTTAGTAAATCTGATGGATATCTAGCTAGAATGCAGATTGAACCCGACCTCATATCACGGATCAAAGATGCACAAAAGCAAGATGGAGAACTTTGGGCAATTGTACAAAATCTTGAGGTGGGTAAGCAATCTGAATTTAGTATAGACCATCATGGGGTGATTTGGTGCGGCAAAAGACTTTGTGTACCCGATGACTCCACCCTTCGTGAGTCATTGTTAGCCGAAGCTCACAGCTCACCATTTTCAATTCACCCAGGATCTACCAAGATGTATAGAGACTTAAGACAGAACTTCTGGTGGAATGGCATAAAGGAAGACGTTGCTCGATACGTAAGTAAATGCCTCACTTGCCAACAAGTGAAAATTGAACACAAACGAGCAAGCGGTCTATTGCAGCCATTGGATATTCCCATATGGAAGTGGGATGAGATCACAATGGATTTTGTTACAGGTTTGCCTAAGACATTCAAGAAGAATGGTGTTGTATGGGTTGTTGTCGATAGATTGTCGAAGTCAGCACATTTTCTACCGATTCAGCAAGGATTTTCGGTTAATAAGTTATCCGAAATATTTCTTCAAGAGATTATTCGACTCCATGGCACACCATCTTCCATTGTGTCCGATAGAGACCCACGTTTCACCTCACGATTTTGGAAAGGTTTTCAGGCAGCTTGGGGTACACGACTGAAGTTTAGTACGGCTTTCCATCCACAAACAGATGGGCAGTTAGAACGCACGATTCAGACCTTAGAAGACATGCTCCGAGCATGTGCACTTGAATGGTCTGGAAACTGGGATGAATATCTATGCCTTGTTGAGTTCGCTTACAACAATAGTTGGCAAGCAAGTATTGGCATGGCACCTTTTGAGCTTTTGTACGGTCGGAAATGTCGCGCACCGATATGCTGGGATGAAGTTGGAGAAAAGATTATTGAAGGGCCAGAACTAGTTCTGATTACAAACGAAAAAGTCACTATGGCACGAGAAAAACTGAAAGAAGCTCAGAGCAGACAAAAGAGCTATGCAGATCAAGATAGACGACCACTCGAATTTAAAATTGGTGACCACGTATTCTTAAAGGTATCACCTTGGCGTGGCGTTCGTAGATTTGGAATTAAAGGGAAGCTTAGTCCCCGTTTCATCGGTCCGTTTGAAATCCTTGAAAGAATTGGAGAAGTGTCATATCGACTGGCTTTACCGCCTCAACTCTCTCACGTTCATAACGTTTTTCATGTCTCCTCGTTAAGAGGATATAATTATCATCCACTTCATGTCCTTAGTTATCCGTTACTTACAATTCACGAAGATTTGTCCTACGAAGAGGAACCAGAAGCCATCTTAGATCGACAGGAAAGGGTTATGCGTAGGAAAGTAATTCCGTTTGTTAAAATCCTCTGGAAAAATCACTCTGAGCGCGAAGCAACATGGGAATCTGAAGAATCAATTCGCTCTCTATACCCTAATCTATTCTAGTAATAGAATTTTAGTCGAAGTAACGGTAAATATTGCTCTTTGATATATGTTCAATTGTTTCTGTTTACGGTCATTCATGCTTTACCTTATGTGAATATATCTTAGTTATGATTAAGCATATTTAAGTAGGATATATCAGTACCGATAGTTACTCTTGTTATCTGCAAGTCTATGTTGATTTTCTGCATGATTAAATATGTTATTAAGATACATAGAGGAAGAACCATTAGGGCATGGTGGTAAGGTAATTAATAATTATGGTTATGAACTTAATTATAAATTTCAGATACACATGTATGTTTAGGAGATTCTTGTTATATAAGTTAGTAACCCTAGTATGAAAGTTCTGTTTCCGTTACTTATGCGATATGTTAAATTTCGAGGACGAAATTTCTTTTAAGGGGGTAATAGTTGTAATAACCCTAAATTTAAATCATTATTCTAGAAATAAAAGAATAATAATAATTTATAATAAACTAAACATTTATCTTATGATCCATCTTTCTGTATATCAACCAAAACTATTATTTTTATTTTATAAATTATCCAATAGGAAACCCTAATTAAGACACCCAAGTGATTCTGCACAAACCCTTAAATTTTCAGAATTTTCAGAATCAGGATCAGGGCCCCTAAAACTCAAGGGGGGTATTTCCTAGTTAACGATTATCTAAATTAAGTGCTGTCAATAACGAATTTGAAGAAACTGTCAAGTCATCAGGTCTAGTCCCAACCGTGGCTACTCTATAGAATATAGGTAACCCTTACGGACCGTAAGGGTTATTTGTTACGGTCCGTAAGGGGGGGCAAAATTCGACTATAAATAGAGGACATTGGCACTTGAATCTGGGCGCTGAAACGACGAACAAAGTCGGAAAATACACGGAGTTATGCTCTGTTTAATTCAATTAACACACACAAAACACTAATTAGTATAGCGGGGTGCTGCAGAACAGGGTAATAACTCGATCGCTATTACGATTAAATGTCCGATCGATTGAAACTATCTGATAGATGTTTAAGTGCTGCTCAAATTGGGTTTATACTTTGTCATTCGTCGTGATTTCGACTTGAATGTTTGAGTGCTGTTCGAAATCGGACTATACTCTGTCATTCGTTGTGAATCCGCTGGATGTTTAAGTATCGCACTTTGTCATTTGTTGTGAGGGTTTGATCTCGTGAGTTATCGTAAATGCTGTATTAAGTTACTAACCTAGTTTGTATGCATGTTATTTAAATTAGGTTAAAAGACTAATCAGTAGTCTAAACTCTGCCGTATAAATCTGAAATATTATCACAAGGTAGCTTAACTTTGGAATTTTTAAGGTACGGATCCTTACCCCACTCCTTATTGCTTCATATTCAAATTGTTATAACCCATTAAATTCATATATCTTTCAAAAATTCCTCACGTCTTTGATTATCGATTCATTTGACAGTCCGTTAAATTCCTATTCTAATCATAACTTTGGATTTAGCTTTCATGTCATGCGATAGCATTATGTTAGTTGTACTCATTATCGCATGTTCCAATATATGTTCCGTCTTGTTATGAAAATAAGTTTTATAAGTTATGTGAATAAGACCATTTGTACTCTGATACCCTGAGTATCGCTTCTCGTGGAGTGTCCCACGAGCATGTTGTTGCGGCATCGACATCATGTGCTCCACCCGTGACGGAGAGATCAGTTCACGGCGTCTCTTAAGTACAAGTGTGGTACATAAGGCTATTAGGAGGCGTATGGATCGATCCTAGGATTTAAGTATAAGGAGATGGATAACGGGTATGCCAACTCGCCATCTCATGTGATAATTATGCAGGAGTAGCTACCTGTGTATTGTCACGTTTTAAGTTTGCTCATGGGTACATCCGTATGATATGATTATGAAATTATGTTCTTGCATCGTATCATTTTCGCATAAAGTTTCATCCGGATAACATTTCATATAAAGCGTTATTTATTATTTGAGCCTATTATTCCGTACTGAGCATTTGGCTCATTCCGTAAACTTTTGTATGTACAGGTCCGCATATTACTTTGGGCGGGAAAAAGAGAGAAGAATAAAGCCTAGGAATAAATCTGAAGATGTTAGTAAATTAAGTCGAATGTCTCCGCTTGTATATTAACCTTAAGTTAGTAGTTGTGTGGTTGTATCCTTGTCAAATAAATAAATGGAATTATGACTTTTGTTTATGATACTACTGTTATTGTGACACGTCAGCCCTTCCGGGTTGGGGTGTTACATAATCGCTCGTTCCTATTTGAAAATTTGAGTGCAGTGATAGTGTAGCGTAGGCGAGAGTAGCGAGAAATAGTAGTAAGCTCATACATAATCCCTACGGATATGCACAAGTCGGTCTGTTGGTTCCTAACTATAGACTAGGTCTCTAAGACATCGACCCGGGCTAGGTCGAGTCTTGCCTAATTCCCTATAGTTATGGCTCTGATACCAATCTGTCACACCCCAACCGATGGCGGAAACATCGGGGCATGGCACTGAGCGAAACAGATTGTCCAGAAGTTTCCATAACAATTTCATTACCAATTAATTTAAAATAACATGTCCCATACCATGTCTCAAAAGATAATACAATTATTACAGACAAAATCTAGGCAAATAGTTCTGTTCCGACAACTTAGATTTCATTTGTACAGACAACTATTTGTTGGCCTCTAAGACCTTATTCTAGCCTCGATTTCCTAGCAGATAAGCATCCTAAGCACCTGTCACATACGTTAAAATAAAAGTCAATACACATAGTGTAAAGGTGAGCATACAAGTTTGATAATAACATATAGAGTTCGAAAGCGTTACGCATAACCAGCACGTACACAAAATTAAATGAGGCATATTAGTTATCGACATGAACCTATCGATACCAATGACTGCGGGTTGACTGCCCAAGGCAGTTCGTAATACATGATCACCACTGTAATCCATGCAAATAATTGTCCTTAACAACCCCCGAGTGAACGGGTGCTGAGTCCAAACTAATAGTACTATCGTTGCTAAGGCAGGTAGACAACATTCCATGTGTAAACATAACAAACAAGCATTCATTAAGCCACATATAACATGCGGTAACGGTTAGCGTTTAAATAGTATTGAGTAGTGTGTTCGATGTGATTTGAATATTCGTAACGTATGTAACACCCAAAAGTGCATAAAGCAAAAAGGGATCGAGTATACTCACAGCGATTGATGGATTGAAGGGAGCACTAGAGAGTAGGGTTAGCCTGATCAGAACGATAGCATGACGATAAGTGACGCGTAAAACGATGCAAGGTGTAAGTGGCTCGGACAGCAGTTCGGTCAGATGGTAATCCGATCGGACGGCCAGTCGTGCGGATGACAATCCGTTCGGACGGTCATCCGGTCGGACGGTAGTCCGGTCGGATGACTATTCGAGTGGATTGTTTCTTCCTATGAGAAGGATGTGTTTGTGTATGATGGCTTGACTTTTGAAGTTTTTCGTTGTAGTATTTTGAAAACATTGAAGTATCTCTACCTTTCAAGTCGGTCGATCGGACGGTCGTCCGGTCGGACGACGACTCGAGTGGCGAGGTTACTTAGTGAGAACAAATCCACAGCAGGGCGGTCACTTGGTCGGATATCCATCCGAGCGGGTGGCAACCCTGTTGTTGAACATGTTGAAAATTGTTTAAGTGTTAAAGTCCAAATGTCTCATGATTCGGGTGGCTGTCCGTTCGGATGGTAGTCCGGTCGGACAACAACTCGTTCAACAACCAGACTTCAATCGTTGGAAAAATAGTTAAGTGTGGGACCCAAGGTGCAAGTCGTTCGGACAGCCGGACGCTCGGATGGCTGTCCGTTCGGACAGCAGTCCGATCGGACGGCACTCCGTCCTGGTCGTTCCGTTCATCTTACACTTGGTCGTTTTGATTGTTTGTCGTGTTATCGAGATGTGTTGATATCGTGCTAACCAACAGCGTCCCATCCTAAGCTCTAGTGACCTTATTGAACAGGAACCACCCAAAGTTCGGTCAGTCCACTGGTTTAAGACGATTGTTCTTGGTTAACCCGAAATCGATAATCTCGTGGATAGAATACGGATCTTGAACTAACACAACCACAAGATTGAGTAGTGAGTCGACACAAGCTCCGATTCTATCGGTTTTGAGTGCATTGAGTGTAAAGGAGTTGAAAGAAAGTTGGAAAACCATCCCTCAATCCTTTTTACCGTGAATATGTTTAGATCTATGAAAGATCTTTGTTCGTCTATGTGGAAATCGATTAGATCCAAGTTGTTCTTGGTGGATTGAGGCCAAAACATGAAGTTCTTCAAGAACACATGATGACGTCATCCTAGAACTCCTTGACTCTTGATGATTTCACGGTTAAAAGTTAAGATTTAAAAGATAGAAAGGTGTAGGAGTGCGTGTAGATCAAGGAAGTACAAGATTTAGGACGAGATCTTACCGGAATCGAGAGAAATCTAAGAAAAAGCGAGGAACACGAGCTGGTCGGACGTCACTTGCCAAAAGTAGAAAGAATGAAAGTGAAAAGGGGTATTGATGGGATACCCAAAGTGGAAAGGGGCGGGTCGGTCGGATGGCATCTCGCCCGGATGACAGTCCGGTCGGATGTCACCTCGTTCGGATGGCGACCCGGTCGGATGGCAATCCGGCCGGATGGCACTTGGTTCGAGTGTTCGGTGCGACGATTTTTGATGTTTCGATTACGGTTGCGAGCGATTCGATGCGATAGGTTTTCCTTGTCAAATTACTTTTAATCCCAACTACTCATATCTCGCACTGTCTCTTCTCCACCAATTATTATACCATTTCGATTGCGATTGAGTTCGATTGCGACTGAGTTTCGATTGCGTTTCGATTGATTACCACACATAACATAATTTAAACATGCACAAGTAACACATAAGGCACACACACACGTATAACAATAATCAAAAGCGTAAATCGAGTTGCGAGTTCGATTGCGATTCGATGTTGATTAAATTGGATTGATTAGTGTTTAGTTGACTTTATCGCATTGTTACTTCCTATAGTTCACAGTCGTAAGTCGATTATATAGCGAATAACACACGTCGATTATTGTGATTATTGACACTTACTCTACATAATACAGCTAAGATAAACACATAAAAGAAATTCACTACAAGTCAAGTCGCGAAATCGGTCGTTGACTTTGACCTTGACTTCAGAAACACGGGGTGCTACAGACGGTTTCCGCGGTCATGCACAATAGTCCACTTGCTTTTGTCGATATCGTTCAGGTAGTTCCAAGCATCCAGATTTAACATCCGCATTTCCCTCACAGCCCAAACATACTTTCTGCGTTGACTTGTGCTCCCGATCATCCAACACAGCTTCCTAAGAGATTTGGTCTTGAATCTACCACTAAAATTGCTTCTTACATGCCGAAGACAATAACGGTGGTAGGTGTTTGGTTCCCTCCAATCCAGAAGGTTCTCCATCGCATTAATTATCCCGGCATGACGGTCTGATATAACACAAATTCTACTGTTACAGTCTCTGGTGACGTATTCCCTCAAATTTTGGAAAAACCAACACCAACTATGAACCGTCTCTTCGTCAACTAGAGCGTACGCCACTGGCATTATGTAGTTGTTGGCGTTTTTGGTTACCGCAACCAACAACTTACCACGGTACCCTCCTTTCAAGTGTGTGCCGTCCACAGAGATGACAGGCTGGCAAAGATGAAATGCGCGAATAGAATTACCAAATGCCCAAAAAATATATTTGAATGTTGGATGTCCTGGAGCCGAGTGCGGATGATGAAACCATGAAACCACCGTACCAGGGTTTCGAGACTGAAGCCGTAACACGTACTTTGGTAGCTCCTGAAAGTTGCTTTCCCAGGTTCCATATATCCTCTCAATTGCCTTTCTTCGTCCACGCCACGCCTTCGTATACGTAACATCGACAGAAATCGCTTGCTTTATATGCGTCCTGATGTTTTTCACCTTCAACGCAATGTCTGTACGAATTTGTGGCAGGATGTGTGCAGCGATATCCTTAGATCTAAGGCACCTGTTGTTGTTGCGTACCACCGTGGAATAACAACTGTGGGCAGGCGCCCAGTTGGTAATTTGCCACAGGTGTTGGTGTTTCTGTTTTGATGCCGTTGCACGCCATTCACACAAACGAGCATGAGGGAAAGGCTTTTTAAAATTTTTGTTTCTGGTGTAGCATTTAACTTTGTATAAAGTTGGTTTGCTATCCATCACAAAAATTTCCCTTCCACGGCGAATGTTCCATTCTCGGACAGCAAGGTCCACCTCCTGTTTAGATTTGAAATACATGCTGAGACGTATCTGTTTTAGTTTTGGATTCCATACGTCCATTGGATTATCTTCATAATCCGGACACATGTAATCCCTAAGTTCCTCGTCCTCGTCTGGGTCGTCATGTGTCCCTGGAATGATAGGCCTCGGCTGAGCCAGGGTCAACTCAGTGTGTTGGTTTACTGCAGCCTCGTCGTCAGAAGTGCCATCGTCGGATGGTGGTGCCTCTTCACTCTCAGAACTTTCTTCGGTGCTGCAACTTTCCGAATCATCAAAACCGTCATTATTGTTGTCACCGACCACAAACTGGGAGGACGGACCTACTATGTTATCAACATGAGGCATGAAGTGGGTTCTTGAGTTGTTTGCCCGTATCCCTCGTCATCTTCATCGGAATCTTGGGTGTCAACAACATTACGTTGTGTAATGTCATGCAAAAGGTTTGTGAAACTCATGTGTTGGACAGGATTGACTGCCTCCCACTGAACATAGATCTCGGCAACAAAGTTGCCATCCGATACTTCTGCTAAATAGTTCATCATTTCAACACCATCATCGTTGAAAATTTTTGTTGTCTGAGATATGCCCTGAAACGTGTACCCTAGTAACAATGAAATGCGCACCGATTCTTTCTGTAGTTGAACATGATTACAGATTGAATCCACCAATTGGTCATACGATGATTTATGTCGCATAAGGAAAGAGGTTGTTAGCATGGATTGGTCAAACTGAACAGCCCCGTTAACAAAGGAAAACACACCGCCCCAATATAGTCTTACGAGGTATGGCCGAAAAGAATCCATGATCTAAGAAAGTGAAATGTTAAGAAATGTTAAGGATGAGTGGGTTGTGTAAGCTGGATTTCGTTTAGTATCTATCTGTTTTAAAGAAAGTTAGTGTGGGTTGAGAACCTAATCCAATTGGTGTTTATGGTGTTGGAGGAACTAGATAGTTGGTGGAGCCCACCATCTTGTGGGTTAAATTAATACATATAATAATTATTTTTTAATATTCTAAAAAATAGTAGTTCTAATTTTTTTATTTGAACCAACAAGGCATGTTACAACACAAAATTTAACAAGGTTATTTATTAGGTAATTCAAATACATTACAACATTACAATAGGATCTATCAAACTCGCAAATTACATAAATGCAGTACTATTTTAATTACATACAACCAGAAATACAATGTTACTTCACTTCGTACTATTTTAACAAATCATTTCTAATTGCAAGACTGTTTGTCGGGCTTCCAATTAGAACAGAAATACAGTGAATTTAAACCCGTCCCATTTCTTCGTATATCGAGCTTCCTGATACAACTTTTTTTGCGAAAGAAAATGAGAGGTCTAAGGTTAAGGATGCTGAGAATTCTGCAACCTCGGTGATGTTCGGCGAACAACATTACAATAGGATCTAAATCTCCTACCGAAAACGGGGGTGATGCCCCCACCAGAAGTTGCAGAATAATTTACGGGAGGAGGTGGTAGATGAGAACAACCTCAGCGGCTGCTAAATCTTTCAGAAGACTCAATAGCAGCCGTAGAAGCATCCACAGCAGCATTTTTTATTATCCTCGTACACCTTACGGGAGGAGATGGTAGATGAGAATGATCGTTCTCCTCCACACAAGATCTTCCCACTTGGTATACGAAAATTAAAACTGAGAAAAACATCATGATGAATGAGGTCCCGAATGATCCAAGAGCATGATGATACATTGACCAAATTTTCGTATCGCCAGAAATATCAAGCAACGAACATCTTTTATAAAGAACATCATACAGACACAATTGCAAAATCAACATTATATTATTTTACCAAACACATTATGTTACAGACGAATTGTTGTGCATCTGTTTGTATTATATTTGGGTTATAAAATGCATACTGAACAATTCAGAACAATTATAAAATTGCAGTATCAAACAACAACCTTTTATAACATTGTGATATGAATGGGCGACCTTTTGTAACATTGTGATATGAAATTGCGACCTTTTATAACATTGTCATATGAATTTGCGACCTTTAATAAGCTTGTAACATCAAACTGCCACCTTCATCAACATTGTAACATCAAACTGCCACCTTCATCAACATTGTAACATCAAACAGCGACTTATTATAACTTTTCTTTATGAAACAGCGACTTTTATAACCTTGCCACATGAAACAACGACTTTGTTAAATCTACTTAGGTTGTGCAGAGTTTGCAGCTTTTGGACATAATGATCATTGAAGGTCGCTGTTTTGATGTTACAACTTACCTAGATATGAAAACAAAATTGTTGACCACCTAATGACACTCTTTTCCATCTTAAGCCACCTATTTCTGCAAAAAATTCTAATAGTAGTGGTAATAATGATAATGATAATGATAATGATAATGATAATGATAATGATAATGATAATAATAATAATAATAATAATAATAATAATTGTTTTTTAAATTTGTAAAACGTTTCAAAACATCTACCTTTTATAATAATAATAATAATAATAATAATAATAATAATAATAATAATAATAATAATAATTGTTTTTTGAATTTGTAAAAGGTTTCAAAATCAGACATCTACCTTTTATTAACAGAGATAGTTTAGTTGTGAAAAGGGCTACCCGGTAACGGTTATGAGGTATGCTCTAATGTGTGACACTCATCCAGGCGGCTACTGTATTCAGATGTGACACACGGAAAAATACCGGTAATTCCGTACAACCTGAACAACTTTACGTTAATTATATTCGTGTATTTCGACTTGATTTTATTTGATTAATTCTTAAAAGTCTAGGAATTATAAAAATCATAGCTTATTATGATAACAAATCCGTTACGGTTGGAAACTATATCCTAGACTGGTGGCAGAAACGCGAACAAACAATACCCATCAGTATTAGTCGCGGTACAGTCTGACATGACAAAAACAAGACATAAAGACATGTCTACACAACTATTCCATAAAACTTCATCTAAAAATAACATGTGCCTTATACTATTTAGAAAATTTCATTTAAGCACCAAATTGTCTAAGTCCGCAGAAAAATGCAGTAATCCTGCGGAAGTGTACAGAATTCCGCAAAACGACACCAAAACCCTTATATAAATCTTATTGTGTAAGTTGCACAACTAGTTCAGCAAACTGCCCGACAACAAAGTCGGTACAAGAACTGTGACCGAAATAATAAATTTATTAGTCCGGAGTGTTGGATTAATGTAACACATCGTAAAATCGTGTCCAATGATGTGAAGACACGTGTCCTAAACCCTAATTATGTCAAAAGTTGACTATGAAGGACAAAAGTCGCCAAACAATGAAAAGATATATGTGGGAGGACTAAAAGTGTCAACATGCAAATCCTATGCCTCTAAATGACCTTTTACGGTATTCGTATTCGTTAATAAGCCACACGTTGCACGTACGGAACCGTTTATAAAATAAATAAGAAGTTTGTGAATTGTAACACCTCGCAAAATCATACCCAATAATGTGAAGACACGTGTCATAAGCCCTAAACGGGTAATAAGTTGACTTTGAAGGGCTAAAGATGACAAACGATGAAAAGATGTATGCGGAGGGACTAAAAGTGTCAACGAGAGAAACTAATACCTTTGGGTAGTCTAAATATATATTTTATGATGAATAATAATATCTATGTTTTTTATTTGTTTAGACGTATATCATTGTTTACAGTATTTATTATTTATTTATTTATTTATCATTTTTATAATTAATGTTCTTATTTTATAATTTCTAATATATATTATACTAGGACTACTAGTAAAATCATTACAAATATTAATACTATTATTCATGTTTTTATCTTTTATATATATTAACCAACTTAAAAATGATTAATATATTTGTTTGTTTTATTTAACCTGACTCGTTTTTTACGTATCAAATTTTGTGCGCCCGTAACAAAATTTTATGTATTCGTCACTGTCTGTGTTGCACAAAGTTGCCCACAAACAATTCATAAAGCTATGGCTGGATGAAATTACCTGCTCATTATGCTTGGTGTTATTGATGGTTAACGTGAATTTGCTTTCTAAATGTTTGCTTCATGAAATTACGAACCACATCATCTCCAAGGAAAGCACTTCAAGTTTCTGCTATACTGCAAGGAATAATCCAATTAATCTTGTTTAGAGAGCCATTGTTAAGCGATGAATTTTGTTGAATTTTTTAACTTTTCTTCCATGGAAATGGTAATGGTAATTAGGGCCACATGGACGCACGAGGAAGAGATAGCACTTGTAACGAGCGTCGTGGACGCGATGAAGGGCTGTCAACCCGGCGAGACCCGTTACTGGCCGGAAGCTTTCGCTAGCTACCGGCACAACGTGGGGAACGACCGGCACAATCTAAACGCGTGCCAACACAAGTGGCGCGAACTACGACCGAAGCTCGGCCGTTTTAAAGCCTACTACGACAGCGTCCCGGGCGGTTATATAAGTCACGAAGACCGGGTGGCGGTGGCAAACATCGAGTTCCGGGGCAAGGAGCGGAAGCCGTTTGACAAGCTCGCCCTGTTCGAAATATACCTAACGCATAATTAGGGGTTTTTTATATGTCTAATTATGTTTTTTTAGATTTGTAATCCTTTTTTTTTGTAGGATTTTGAATTTTTTAGGAAATTTTAATAATAATTTTAGGTTTTTTTTTTTAATTTTGTGTGTATTTTTATAATAATTGAAAAAAAATTATAACACGTGGCCAACCCACGCGTGCTAGCCATGCCCCGCCATACCGACCCAACATGCAACTGACCAGCAGTGCCCCTCGAATTCCACGTGTCAACCAATGCCCCAAACCCCCGCCCCACTAAAACTCACGGTCTAATGGTAATTGTTTTTTGACTTTCAAAAAGGTTTCAAAATCTGACATTTACCTTTTTATAATAATAATAATAATAATAATAATAATAATAATAATTGTTTTTTGAATTTGTAAAAGGTTTCAAAATCTGACATCTACCTTTTATTAGCAGAGATGGCTTAGTTGTGAAAAAAGCTACTCGGTAACTCTTATGAGGTATGCTCTAATGTGTGACACTCGTCCAGGTGGCTATGCTCTAATACGTAAGTATTTCTTTTAAGTATAATTTTCTATAACAAATATATATATATATATATATATATATATATATATATATTTAATAATCTTCATAAAATACATCAGAATTTACAGCAGGCCACAAACGAATGGAGCGGTGATGGTCCTCCAATTGGCCCGTATAAGGAAGCGTTGGGAGAGCGGCGAGGATGGTACCGGGGGATGGGGCATAAACCTTCTTCAAACACGCCCTCGAACTTGTCGACTGCGCAACCTCAGACTCAAGAACCCTTTTATGAGGTAAACTACGCAATTTATAAAATGATAAACGAACGCATGTTTCCTTGTTAAATATATGTTGGTAGCATTAATTAATATGCTAATATACGTTTTGATATTTATTATTGTAGGAATTTGTAAACAGTTTGTTCCCAACCCCGACCTTTCTGAATCAACTTGACAACTATCTTGGTTCAAAAGGAAAACAACCGGCAAACGACGATGATTCTGATAACATATTCGATAACGAAGATGAGGATGATTTCGACGTATGACTTGTTATTTTTAACGTTTTTACGCAACTGTAGGATGATAATGTAGGACTTAAACGTTGTTTGTGTTTTATTACGTTTAGTATATGTTTATGGCGTTTGTTTGCGTTGCGGAAATTAGAAATTTGGCAGATTTTGTTTTTCAGCCAGAAACAGGCTGTATTCAGCTGTTGTACCAAAAAAATGACTTTTAGCGGCAACACGTGTCGCCGCTATTGATCCTTAACCATTACCGACCAACATTAATACCGACGGCCCTTTAGCGGCGACATGTCGTCGCTAAAACTCTAAAGCGCAATAGCGGCGAAGGTTTCATTAGCGGCGACAAAAAAGGGCAATAGCGGCTGATCTATACCGGCGACCCTTTAACGGCGACATGTCGCTACTAAAACCAATAGCGGCGACAAAAAGGGTTTTTAGCGGCGACACATGGCGCCGCTAAAGGTACCCGTTTCTTGTAGTGACTGCGAGCAATAATCCAATTAATCTTGTTTAGAGAGCCATTGTTAAGTGATGAATCTTGTAGAATTTTTTTAACTTTTCTTCCATGAATTATATGAACCATAATTTAAAAAAAACAACAAAACAAACGGAAAGTCAAATTATAAGTTAATATTTTGACATTTAATAAAATACAAAGTCGCTAATTTAAAAGCCTTGCAAAAGGGACTGAGCTAGTATCTAGTATCTAGTCCTAGAGTCATCGTACTACAATATAAAAACTAACAATAAAAAAAACTAACAATAACACATACTAAAATTTTATTCTCACATGGTGTATACGGGTCGTATAAAATGAGAGGAGAGGACCTAAATCACTGTTACGTTAAGCCTTATCTCAACAGTAATCACTGTTCAGCTAAACCTTATCTCAATAGTAATCATTGTTTTGTTAAGCGTTATATTGTTCCACTAAGCCGTATATAAACAGTAGTCACTGTTCCGTGAATGGTTATTGTAATTAGTTGTCTTAGTTGTTAATTAAGTATAACTAGTTATAAAAACCGTCGCCACGTTGCGGCGAACTTGTTTTGTTATTTAGTATGTGTTTATATATGTTTGAAATCACTATGAGCGCGTTGCAAACGGAATCGCTGAGAAGAATAAAAAGAAAATGTAGAAAAAAACACTAAAAATAACCGAAAAAAAAATCAACTAAAAAGTTGTATGGTAATGATGTTGTTCGGTAGAAACCCGTAGTCAGAGATGAGCAAATAGTAATGGGTACCGGTACCGAATTTCCTGAACCGAAAGGTCCTAAGTACCAGTTCGGTACTGACGTTTGGCGTTCCTGGTACCGGTTCGCTACCGGTTTGTACCTTCGTATACCGATACCATAACCGGTATTTTCGGTACCAATACCGATTCGGTGTCAGTTGGTACCGAGCTCATCCCTACCCCTGAAACTAAAAAAAGTTGTACGATACCGTTGTTGTTCGTACGGTACCCGTGACCAGGGATGAGCAAATGGTACCGGGTAGTAGTACCAAATTTATCGAACTAAAAGATTATCAAACTCAATCCGGTACCAACTTTTGGCGTTTTATGTACCAGGCTGGTACTGTTTTTTACCTTCAGGTATCGATAACGAATCGGTATTTTCGATACAAGTACCGGTTAACACCAAGCTTATCAAACTTAAAAAGTAAAGAAGATAACAATTATTATAATTTGAAAATAATAAAACATAAAAAAATTGTATTTAATATTTTATTATATTATGATCTACTGTTCATTTCGTTCATCTTTTAATAGGAGAATTAGTTTTAAGTATCATTTTAAAGCGCAGTTTTTTAGAAGGTTCTTTTTCTTTTTGATTGTTTCATTCAAATTCGATTCATACTAGTAGACTTCCTCGCGCGTTGCGGCGGGAAGTCGATTGGTATCATCGTTCGATTCAATAAAGTATCAGTACCGTAATTGGCAATTTGTATAATGATCGAAAGATAAACCCAAATCAATAAAGTCATGATATGTTAAAAAGGATATTGAAACATGTTTTACATCGGTAAAAACTATAAGAATGAATATCGATAATGGTTTTAAAAGTAAATTGACATGGCACCGATGTTGTTTGGATGGTATCAGTTTTGTTTATCACCGATACTCGCTATAGCTTATGATATAAAAGGTACTCTATACCGCTACCGAATGTGTTCGAACAGTATCAGTTTGGTTTGTCATGGAAAAGAACAAAAAAAGTATAATTGACTTGTTCAATTTTGAACAAAACTTTTATTAAAACGCAGATAAAATAAGTATGTTTCAACGATATATTTAGAGTTTAATATACCATTGTACTATATTATTAGACTAACGAAATGTATAAAGCATTATATTATATTATTAGAATAACGAAAAAGGGTAAACAACGTCAATTTATAAAACATCGTATTTTTTTTATCCTAAGAGTTATTAAAGAAAACCAAAATATGTTTAAAATTAATTATAATATAATAAAATAATAATAAGAACAATAATATAATTATAATTAATAAAAAAATTAGTTAATCAATTACCTAATTAAGTTAATGAGGATGTATAAAACCTTTTTGAAGGCTCGTTACAATTGCAAACCAAAATCACATTATTATTAGAAATAAATTATTGCTTTCTATAATAATGGTATAATATAAGAAAATCAAAATTTATTTTACTGTTCATGAACACTTAGAATTAGAATTAACTAGTGGTATTCCCTCGTGCTTTGGGCGGGAATTTGGTTGGTATCGGTTTGGCTCATTACGATACCGATACTCGCTATCGTAATTGAAAGAGAAAACCTTACATCAATAAAAAAACAATTAGAAACGAATATCGATGATACTGATGTTCAACTGACATCAGTTCGATTCAATTCGTTTGCGTTCTATAAATTGACACCTAACGTATAACAACACTTTTGATACCGATATTTATTTTATTGTGTTCTCTTTCAATAAACTGACAATATATCACTATATCACGGTATCTATATTCATTTTTATGGTGTCCGTTTTTTTTTCATTTTATCCACTCTGTCTGCGACGATAAATGAATATCGGTACAACTACCATGAGTCTCAACCGATTGATACCGTTTGAAAAATATTGGTGCTTGTACCAATGTTCGTTTTTATCATTTTTGATCGATGTAAAACATATGTTAATTTCTATACCGAGTGCGTATATCGTACTCGTAATGTAATAAACCAAATCGATATCTATCCAACAAAAACCAATTAAGTAATAAGACAATCAAAATTATAAAAGTATTATGAAAACCTTTGATTTGCTTTTTATATGTATAATAATATTACAATTTTTTTTATTACTATTCATGGTGACTTGCTTTTCTTTTAATATGTATAAAAACTAGGTGATGCCACGACCGCATTGTGGGGCGATAGCCGAATAATTCTCAATCAATTAAAAAAACACTACTATAATTTTGTCAGTAAAAAAACTAAAACGATGATAAGACCGTTTTTTCGGCTCAGGGCAAAACTGCAATTTTTCAGGACTAATGAGCGAGTGTTAGGCAGCTCCTTGACACGGAAACAAATTAAATCAAGTCAACCAATTAAAAAAAAGTTTTCTACTTTTGCGAAAAAACTAAAACGATGGGAAAACATAATTTTGAACTGAGGGCGAAATCATAATTTTATTCAGGGATAAAATCGTAAATTAAATGGACCAATGGGGGAGTGTCAGGCAGCTGCCGGCATGACTGTAATTTTGTACTGGGGGAAAAACTGTAATTTAACCAGGAAAACAAACAAAAAAGATGGAGAAAATGTAAATTTAATTTAAGGGCAAAATCGTAACGTGGCTATGAGAGAAAAAAAAAAACTAATGGGAAAACTGTAAATTTAAACAGAGCAAAATCATAATTTTGAACCGAGGGCAAAATTGAAAATTTTTGCTAGGAGCAAAAGCATAAATTTATTTTTAAGTCGGGGTAGAAACATAACTTTGAACTGATGGCAAAATCGTAATTATAAGGGGAAAAAACTAACGGCAAAACTGTAAATTTAAACGGGGCGAAGTCCTTAACTTTGAACCCAGGGCAAAATTGAAAATTTTAGATGGGAGCAAAAGCGTAATTTTATTTTTAAGTGGGGAAAAAATAATTTTACACTGATGGCAAAATTGTAATTTTAAACCGGGATAAAATCGTAATTTTATTGGGCCAATAGGGGAGTGCCAGTCAACTGCCTAGTACTATTACCTCCACCACCCATTTCACCCAACAGGTGAAAACAACCAATTGCATTTGTATATGTTGAAAATGAAAATTGTGTTTCTAGAGTTAGATTTATGACAGTAGTGCCAAGTATGGCTAAAATTTATGTAGTCATTTCAAGTTAATATTATAACTGCATGTGTCCATATGAAATTGTTATTTTTATAACTTATGATATGTTAACTTTGTTATCAAAAGTCTAAATATTTAGTTATATGTATTTGTCGTTTGTTGTCATTTAAAGTACCCGATAATGTAACTAGTCATGATTTTCTGTAATTCTAAAAGCGACGACTTTGTTAAAATATTATCGAGTTTGTTTAAGCTATAACCACTGGACTTTTATAATGCTGGGCCTTTACTTATTAATGGCCCCCGCTAGAGGGTGTGTTTAATAGTACTGGACTTGTACAGTGCTGGATTTTAATGGTGTGTGGCTTATTAGCCTTATGTAGCTTATAAACGACCAAGACGGCTCTTTATAAACGAAATGTTCAGCTCGATGCTCTTTGTTGTGCATTCTGTGGTGACTACGATGAAAGCTCGGATCATATCTTCACGGGTTGCAACTTGGTTTTGAGCTTCTGGCAGGCTTTTTGCACATGGGTTCGGATTCCTTCTATGTTCGCTTTTGGTTTCAAGGATGTGTTAGAGCATGCAAACTTCTGCAAATTGAGGAAGGAGGAGTCTCCGATTGTGAAAGGCCTCATATTGCTCGGCTGTTGGTGCATTTGGAAGGCCCGTAACGAGGTGGTTTTCTCTAACGGAAGAGGCAGAAGTGAAGACATTCTAGGAGACATAAAGTCGCTTGGTTTCCTGTGGTTGAAGAATAGGTCGAGACATAAGAATTTAGATTGGATTGAATGGTGTAAATATCCTATGTATATGGTGTAATTTTGGTTGTTTGTCTTTTTTCGGTAGTTTGCCTTTTTCGGTTGTGTTTTGGGCCTCCCTGCTTTTGGGTTGGTGCCGTATTTTAATGAAGTTCTCCTTTAAAAAAAATTTAGGAAGTATTTGTTGTTGACAAAGCGGAAAAAACAGAATAATTAAATAAATTTGAAGTGAGATTCTTTTGGAAGGATTTTAATATAGAGTTAACTGTCATTTTCGTCCCTGTGGTTTGGTCACTTTGGCCATTTCAGTCCATTTTTCAAAAATGCGTCATTTTCCTCCCCGAAGTTCTGGAAAGGTGCCATTTCAGTCCAAAAATCATAACCCAGTTAAGTCAGTTAGTAAATAAGGACTGATTGTGTAAATTTGTAACATAAAGGACTGATTGTGTAAATTTGTAACACCACCACCACTAGCCCTGCCACCACCACCACTCCGCTGCCACCACCACCACCACCGCCACCACCGCCACCACAGCCACACCTCCACCACAGCCACTGCCTGAATTCGGATGAAGTTGCAGGTTCCGGTGAAGTTGGATCTTTCGGAAACGATGATTGGATCTTCGTTTTTATCTTCAAAGTGGTCGATTTGCCTGAATTCGGATGAAGTTGCAGGTTCCGGTGAAGTTGCAGGTTCCGGTGACCGGTTTCGAATCTGCCTGAATTCGGATGAACGATGATCTCCATCTTCACCATTTCAATTCTTTCAGTCATCATCATCCATGGTTACACTTCTCGTCTCCGGTAATCATCTTCATCCGTAAATCGAGAACTCCGAACACAGCGGTGGTGATGTGCTTGGTGATCGTTGTGATCGTTGACGGAGATGATGACGATGATGAACGGTGACTGTTGATGAACAATGATGGATGGATTGGTGTATCTCCGGTGGTAAGACGTGGTAGCAGGTCGGGTTATGTATGGAATGGTGGTTCGAAGAACTGTTGATGATGATCAACGTGATGATTGACGATGATGATGAACTCTTGATCGCACAAGCCAAAGATAATCGCACAAGATCCCGTAGTCGCGGTGGTGGCGGTGGTGGCAGTGGCTGTGGTGGCGGTGGCGGTGTGGCTGTGGTGGCGGTGTGGCGGTGTGGCTGTGGTGGCGGTGTGGCTGTGGTGGCGGTGGTGGCGGTGGTGGCGGTGGTGGTGGTGGTGGCAGCGGAGTGGTGGTGGTGGCAGGGCTAGTGGTGGTGGTGTTACAAATTTACACAATCAGTCCTTTATGTTACAAATTTACACAATCAGTCCTTATTTACTAACTGACTTAACTGGGTTATGATTTTTGGACTGAAATGGCACCTTTCCAGAACGTCGGGGAGGAAAATGGCGCATTTTTGAAAAATGGACTGAAATGGCCAAAGTGACCAAACCACAGAGACGAAAATGGCAGTTAACTCTTTAATATATGTTTAACTTTCATTTGTTTGTTTCCCAACTACTGGCCAAACACTAGTGGTGCAATTTTAGATTCCTACTCCACCATCTCATGCATAAATTGCTTTTATCAATGCATGCATGTGTTGAATTTTCCAAGTGCATTCTGACCATCCATCAATGCATTCAAGTGCATTCAAATGAAAGCTGTCAAGATACCTACTAAAAACTATTCACCCGTGACTTAATTCGAACTCAAAATTAATCAAAAAACTAATTGATTGTATGAACAACTGCAACTGATTGAACAAACTAATTGATTTTATGAAAGAACCACTTGAATCAATAGAAAAAAAAAAAAAAAAAACTAACCGTTTTTATGAAGATCGACTGAAACTAATCGAGTTTATGAACGACTCAAACTAATCGGAGAACCTAATCTATTTCATTGAAGAACAACTGAAAATTAATCAAAAAATTCTATGAACATCGATGAGGAAAAAACCCTAGATGCGAAGACTCTTCAACCCGTCTCTGTTTTTCATAACCTGTTCCAACCCGTTCCTTTTTATAATCAGAATCAAGTTGATCCATGAATATCTCCATCTTTTAGAGGATGACCCAATTGGACCTGTTAGTTACTAAAAAGAAGGCCAAATTACCGACCCATTGCAATTTAAAAAAGACCCAAAACGACCAAAATCTATTAATTCGGGTTAGAATTACCCCCTAGTATTTTGCAAGGTTTATATAGGTTTTAAATGGAACTTTACAAATATAGAAAAAGTTTGACTTTCACTTTTCTAAAAAAGACATTGGCTGCCGGATTCGGCTTAGCCAACATTTAGCCAACGTTTTTTTCAAACTTGGCCGGGATTTTTTCAAAGATGAGGATCGTGGTACGTTTTGAAAACAGGGTTTTTGTTAACAAACGGCGGAAATACCAACTTAAACTCAAACTTTTATACAGAAAACTCACTTGATTACAAATGATTACACACTGAAATTTAGAGAGAGAATTGGACTATCAGATGATGTCTGGTGTGTCCGAAACTCTAATACAAGCTGGACTTATATAGGACTAGAAAGTATTATCCCGGGTGCTCAGTGGGCCCCATTGCTGATAATTTCAACTTTCGTTTGCCTAATAGTACAACTTTACCTGCTACACACTATGATACAAAAGACTTTATCTAAAAGTCTTCACACGGGCTCTTCTTTTAGTAAAGTAGCCATTTATTTCCTTATACGACAAAGTTGGTAGTACTGATTAAAGTCGAGACTGTGCAATGTGTCCTTCCCATAGAGTGATGCGTTCATTGATGAGAATTACATCATTGCATTCGTCACACCTGCAATTATTGATATATATTTTATTATGGTAGGCTCCCTTGTTTCTTTTGGTGCACATGGACCTTCTAGAGTATGGTCCCACTTGTTGTATCTTTGACGATACGGACTGCATTTTTGAGTCTTCTGAGTTGGGCCTCATTGTTGGGCCTGTTGTCATTGTAGCTATTATCCCTTGTTGAGTAGGCTTTGTATCGGGCCAGGTTGAGTTCTGCCATGGATACCAGGAAGGATAATTCACCAAGGGCCTTGTTGTTTTGTTGGTGGAATAATTGATGTCGTCTGTTGCTTCTTGGGTCATTAAGCAACCAAGGTCTGTTTGTGATTGGCGCCATTTCTTCGCTGGTAATTTCTTCATATTCTTCAATTCTTGCAAGGTCAGGCCCTGTAATAGCAGATTGAGTTGCTGGTCCTCCATAGAGGTGTCGTATCCCATTTGTTTTCCATTCTTGACTTCCTCGTATGCATTCTTCCACTGAATCCGACCTTGAGTATTTTTGGAGCAACCTGTCCATTCCTGCGATTGTAAAAGATTAGCAATTCTAGACAAGTTATCTGCAAGGATGTTCTGTTTTCCATCAATGTGTTCAAAGTTTATCCGAACACCAGATCCTGTGACAAAATCTGTAAAGTTCAACCACCTGACTCTTGATGGTTTGTTATTTGTCGACTTATTGTAGAAACTGATTATTGCTTGACAATCTGTTCTCAGGGTGATTTCCCTTTTGTCCAAGTAGTAAATTTTAAAGGCTTTTAAACCCTCAATTGCCGCATAGATTTCAGCATCAATGGTGGATTTTACTACTGGGAATTTGCCACTTGCGTATGCACAAACTTGTTCTTCCCTTCTTGCATCATTCTTTTTCTTCTTCCATTTACACACCGCTCCCCATCCTTCCATGCTACCATCTGTTTCTATGATCACATATGAATCAGCTTGGGGTATCTTCATATCTGGGAGCTCTTGAACCTTCATTTTTATCTCCCTAACCAGTTTCCAATCCGAATCCTTCATTCTTTTGTCACCATGAGGTGATGTTTTTTCGTACAAAGGTGCTAGCAATTTTCCCAGATTTGGAATATAGTTTCTAGCATAATTTAAGATCCCAAGCCAAGATCTTAATCCCTTCTTTTCCTTTAGCTCTTCATCTTTAAATTCTGCAATCTTCTTTATGATATGTGGTTGGAGCTTGATTGTTGAATTTCCAATGACTACCCCAAGGAATTCAGTTTCCCTCACTGCTATCTTCATTTTGTTTGCACTTAGCACTAGACCATTTTCTTCGCAGATTTCCAGCATTCTTTCAAGGTGTTTGGCATGGTCAGCTTCAGTTTTTGAGAATACAAGAATATCATCTATGTATACGGCTATAAAATCCTTTGTGCCTTCAAAGCAGTGATCCATCTTTCTCTGAAAAATGGCTGGTGCATTCTTTAAACCAAACGGCATTACAAGCCATTCATACAATCCTTCAGGAGTTATAAAGGCTGTCCATGGAATTGATTCCTCAGCCATGGCTACCTGATGAAAACCACTTTTCAGATCAAACTTAGAGTAGATTTTTGCATTTCCTACCCTTTGGATGATCGTATTGATGCCTGGTAACGAATATTGATCCTTGTAGGTGTTATCATTTAGTGTTCGGTAATTAAATACCATTCTTTCCTTGCCTTTAACTTCTTTTCCTGTCTTTGGATCAATAGATGCTCCAGAATTTACCATTATCGCCATTGTTCTATGACGACTTTTGCTTCTTCTGATTATGCCTAGTTTTAGCAGGGCGTCAGTATGTTTCTTGAATTGATCTTTCATTGCTGGTGTAACATGTTTCAACGTCTTATCCTGAATTGTAATATCAGGATTGATTATATCAATTCTGCACTTCACTTTGTTCTTCTGCCAGTGCTTTAGGGGTTCTTCACCAATGTATCCTTGGTCTTCTAGCCTTTGTAAGAGTTTCCCAAACTTTGTTTGAAACGCTGGACTAGTATGCCCTATATTGAAGTATGCAGATTCTTGGATTGCCTGGTATTCTTCATAATTCATGCATAGTTCTTCAATGGCATATTTAGCTGCTTCTGTGGCTTGTTCTGTTTTAACCATGGTTACATTTTTGTAGAATGTAACAATATTTCCTTCAATTCTTACTCCTCCATATATGCTTCTTATGAAATTGCATCCTAGAAGCATATCTATGCCATCATCAGTTCTCATTGGCATACAGAAAGTGAATGGGATTCTAAAGGCATGACCAGCTATGGTCATCTGCCCTTGCTTCAATTTTTCTTCTGCAATTTGCTGTGAGTTTATACCCTTAAAATTAATTCTGTACGGGCTTTCTTCGAGGGCCCCTTTTGGTATTACTTCACTATTTGCACAGCATGAGGTAGCTCCTGTGTCTAGGATTGCTCTTAGACTAAATTCCTTTTCTCCTGGTATGTTGAAGGTGATAACCATATTATACAATTTGTTGTATATTTTGGTTTTCTTTTCTGGTTCACCGCTTGCTTTTAGAGCCTTTTCCTCGTATATGATCTCTACCCCATCTTCATCAAAGACTTTGCTGCTTTGCAATTCCTCCTTTCTATCATTTTCAGCTGTTTGGAAAGGCTTGAGTTGTTCAAATTCTTCTTGGAGAATTTCGTCCAGCTCTTCTTCTTCTACTTGTCTTCCTTTAAGGTTTTCATTTTCTTTAATAAGGTAAGCATTATAAAGAAGAAGCTCTTTAATAAGGCTATCCCTATTATCATAACCAATTATCTCCTTTGGTCTTGGGGTTACTTTGAAGCTTAGATAGTAGTCCGAACATAACGGGCAAGCCGTTATTTGGCACTTCAGACAGTTACTTCTAGCTCTTGATGTCGTTTTCTCTTTGCAATATGAACAATTTATGCTAGCGACAGTTTCTTGGTTCATTAGCAGTACATGTTCACAGCTTTCTTGTTGCTCCTGGAGTTTCACTTTAAACCTCCATTCTCTCCTTAATTTCTCTTCCCCGATCAATACCCCTGCTAGTTCTTCTAGGAAATTTCCAGACAACACATTTGATATGTAGTCTTTAGACTTTCCTTCTCCTTCAGAAAATGAACAGATTGCATCACTTTCTGGTTCATCTTGATCAACTGATAGCACGTCCCATTCCTCTGGTAAGTCTAGATTTTCCATGACGGCTGCTCTTGCTATATTTCCTTTATTATTTCTGCATTCTCGAGCAAAATGGCCTTCTTCTCCGCATATGAAGCATTTGCATTTTCTTTCTTTGTCTTTATGCTTTGTTTTGAATATCCTAACATGGGAAGCATGCGGCTTTCCTTTGTAGGTTGTTGATTTTCTTAGGCCATATTTCTTTGTTTTCTCATAATAGCCTGGTATTGGGATTTTGCTACAGAACTGAAGATTTTTAATTTCCCTTTGAACTGCTGCCTTTCTGCATATTTCTGCGAGGTACTGGTATGAAAAATGTATCCTTGGAATAACACTAACATTACTTCCCGGATACTTTTCATTCCATGCTTCTTCCAATTCTTTCCCAATAATTGGGGGCATCTTTCTGAAGACTTTGTCTGATAATTCTGGAGACAAGTATAGCCTTCCTGACTGTGCTGCCAGCCTTTTGAAATCATTCAGGTAAAGAAATATATCTTTCAGATTTCTGCACGAGAGCCTTTCTATTTCATTATAGGCCCTATCCTGTTCTTCCGTATTTCCTTGGTAAGGGTCTTGTAGAAGAAATATTCTTCTAATGTGGGATAATATATTTTGCGTATCATCTGCTATCCCTTCCAACGTGTTGTATTCGTCTATGTACGCTGTTCGCCATTGGATCCATGCTTTCTTTTCGTCCTCCCCAAGGAGATTTTCTATATAATTTATTTTGGCTCTATTGCTTGGCCAAACCTTTCCTGGATCATCAACCAAATTTAGAGTAATCGACTCCCATCTTGATATTGTGTCTTCATAGGCACCAATATCCATTGGTAGGACTAACATAGCCCCTTGATTTGTCTGTGCCGATGGGAGGTTCCACATATTGGATCCTAAGCCATTTGTCATGGCTTCTGACCTTTCCCTGATTTTTGCTCCATCAAACACAGAATCTTGTTTCGTTTGTTGTGTCCTCATTCTAGCCGGAGGGTAGGTTACCGGGCCCATGACTGGTTCTTGTGGTGGTCTATAACCTGATGTTACTGACGAAAACCCACCTTCTTTTCTTGATTCACTAATCATTCTTCTTAGTGTTGGGTATTCAAGTTCATCTATGTCCTCTTGTATTGTATATCCTGAGTGAATAACTTCTTTAGTCAAACCAGACGGCTCATCTTTCAGCTCGCTCTGTTGACTACAAGAAGAGGTACCTTGCATTTTAGCTTCCAAATAGGATACTACAGATTGCTCTGTACCTTGCATTTGGTTACTAAAATAGGACGCTACCTTTTCATCTTTTTGGCTTGATTCTGAATACTCTTCCTGTGATTTCAAATAATTTTTGGCAGAAATCATGTAACACCGGTTGATTTGTTCTTCCTTTTCATTCAGTTTGCTAGGTTCTTCTGCTAAAGAGAAGTAAGGATTTTCTTCCAGGAAATTCATTAAATCCTTATTTTCTTCTTCTTCTCTTGATGAGATGTTCCATCTACCTTGGGCTTTCCCTTGGTTTTTCAGGGTTTCTTCATTTGATGAGTAACCCACTGCTACTATTTCTTCTTTTGCATTTTCCGATGGATCTTCATCGCCCCATCCGGTTGGGATGATGTCTTCAATCTTTCCAGTATTTACAGGTGGCGTGTATTTGACCATGTAATCGTATTTTCCACTTGGCTCTCCAAGTGTATCATAACCCTTCTCTCTTGAGTACTTTTGTCTAGCTTTTCGTCTCTTAATTGTTTCTTCTTGATGTCTCTGCTCTTCTTGCTTTTCTGACTCTATGGCTTGGAAGATCTTTTGTTTGGTCAGCCCCCCGTTTGAATGGTCTCGAACTGCATAGTACCTTCTGTTTTGTTCAATAGCCTACTGGTCATGGCGGAATCTTCCTAGGCTTTCTGCAAAATACATTGCAGCTAGTTCTTCCTCATCTTCCCTGAGATCTTCTTGATCATCTCTATTCCACATGATTTCTTCATTTACTGAGGATGCTCTATGGCCATAGAATCTCATGGATATAGAACCATCTATTCTAGTTCTAGTATCCACTTTTTCGGGCTTCTCTACTTTTGGCTTCCTGCTTAGTTTAAGTATCCATTTTTGCCCCTGCAATCTTTCTGTGGACCATGCTTCTCCTGCGATTGCTTGGACTCCATTTGAGGCTAAATATTCAGAAACGTTCTGAACATTATATCTGAAGCCTGTTACACTTGTATTAGTTAATCTTCCAATTAAGCCCCTTGTAATTAGGAGATTTGATTCTCCATTATTCCATTCTTCATAGCCTCTTGTTTGGATAGCCAGTTGTATATGATTATAAAAATCATGTATACTTAGCATCATATTTGGTGCTATGTATACCAACTGCGTTCCTCTTCCCATATCGACTTCCATGGTTCCAATAATAGCTCTGTCATCATTCCATCTTGTATCTCTTAGGACCACGAGAACATTTGTTCCAGCATCTCTTCTATGGAGAGCATGTACCCTTATCATCACCATTCCCAAATGGATATGCTGCATCCCGGAGTCTCTTAAGGCTCTATATGAGGTTTCATTGATAAACCCCATATCAAGTTGTTGATTTTCACCACCCAAAAATCGCAAGCTTATCACGCAGTTAAAAGTCAATGACTAATTTAATAACACGATCGGTCAACTGTCTATTTTTGTAATTTTTCTGTACCTAAGGCATCAAATGAATCGAATGAACACGAAAAAAGCTTAGACCATGCGTAGTGGTAAGGGTGAATAATGTACCCACCCTTGAGTGTTTTCCGATATGTGGCAGTACAGTCACCAAGGGACATTATTGGGCATTTTTCTAAAATAGGTGTAGTGGGGATGTGGGCATTATGTTAAAAGGGTGTAGAGAATTAAATAAAAATAAAAAACCAACAAAAAAAAGCTATTGGCCAAAAAAAGGAAGATTAAATGTGATTGGCCATTCAAAATTGCTCCAAGCGTGATTTGAAACACGCCAAAACACAAAAACCAGCCAAACACGCCCAGGGGGTGGTTCCCCTACATATTTGGGCGGGATTGGGCGTGATTGGGTGCACAAAACACCCAGTACGCTTGGTCTTACTGGTGTTCGTTTGTTAAGATATATATATATGTTCACGAAACCATAGAACCTGAATTTGTTAAAAAAAATAGTACCTAAAGTTGTTATTTTCAATAAACGATAAGAACCATCTTTATAATTAAGTCTTTTATAAAGTAACAAACTTGATTAGGAAGTGTAGTTGACAAAGCGGAAAAACAAAATATTATTCCATATATAAATAAGGAACTTTTTCATGCATAAACACTTGTAATTTGTGCTTTGAGTATTTTTCAAAAAAAAAATTGATTTTTTAGTTTTAACCCAAAGGTTTTTACCTTTTGCCATTTTAACCCTACAAAGTTTTTTTTTTTTTTTAACTTTAACTCAAAACTTTTCATTATTTGCAATTTAACTTCCCAACTTTTGTAAATTATATTTTTCGTCTTTGGTTTAACGTTTCGTGTTGGGATTGAACCCTACCAGAGGAACAGATAATGTAAAGCCAAAACCAGGTCACAACAGAGGATTCACAATAAGCAGCAGTTTACACTTTGCTTTCCCCTTGAAAGTGATTTATAACAACTGATAGTCCCTATTCACTGTCCATATACAACTGCTGCCTTGCAACTGCTGACCACTCTAAAGTATTGATAAAGTTTAAAGGCTGAAGCTCAATCTACTGACGGAACTCTAGCACTGCTGAAGGATTAAAGCACTGCCCATTCAAGGTCTGATCACCCTTTGAAGAAAGCACTGATACTAGACATCAGTGGTTGACTACATCAGTGGAATGAAGAATCAGTGTTTATACATTAGTAGTTAGAATGTAATCAGTGTCTGTATGGTCAGTAGTCATTGATCAGTTGTTAAAGGTTGTTAGGCTGTTAGACGTCGCTTTCATGGTGACGTCAGCTGAGATCCTCAGTGGTTTGGTTTGCCTATAAATGTAACAGTACCCTGTACTGTTACATTTGATTGACTGAGCGAGTTCTTCTCCTCATGTCTAATCCTTTCATCTTGTGTGCAACCAACCTTGGGGCATCAGGCTGAGGGGGAGTTTAGTTTGTAAGCATATCTGTAATCTTTTGCTTTGATTTGTAAATCTTTTGACTCTATGAGAAGCAATTGTTTATCAAACTATTTTCTCCATTTGATTGTGTTTACAAAGTTTGTTTTCATTTCCGCTGCACTTTACATGTTTTCATATTTACAAATCGTTCCGAACATACAAACAAACACAATCATGAGAGCCTCCGATCCTAACAATTGGTATCAGAGCCTGGACAGTCAATTTCGATTTAACAGTCAAATTGACATAACAGTTCGGCTCAAAATTCATTGATACTAAGGTTGGTTGTATTTAGTTGAAAAACAGAGTATCGAGTAAATCATGTTCAAAATGGTTAATCAAAAACTCTGTAAATCAACCAAGATGTCATATGACACACAAATTTCATACAACAAGTGATTTCATGCATAATACACTCATGGTTTCTAGATCTGAAAGTATATCTGTCAAATTATGAGATTATTTCTTATTTTCTAAATTGATTTCAACTGTTGTTATGAAAATTGTGATGTCACCCTTTTAAATGCTAAAGTATGAACCTCAGATTAACAAAACCCATGTTCATAAAAACATCTATGTTTTGCTAACATGAAAAGAGGGAAATTAAAACTTTAGTTATCCAGATCTTATGTGTTGAAAACAGGTTGAGTTCCTCAAAAGGACAAAATCAACTATGTTAAAATACATTAAGAAAATTCACAAAAACTCCGAAGTGTGTTCATCTCAAAACTTCTGATGTCAGAAGAAAAGAGTATAAACATAAAACACTGAAGAGTCAAAGTGTAGGGTAATAATGGTCATTAAGCAACTATGTGCATTCACCTGTTCAGAAAAGGGTTTTTGATTCCAGTGAATGAATTACAAAGAGGATCATGTTTGCAATCAACTGACAAAGAAAATGGTACCAAACAGTGGTCAAAATGTGTTCAAAGTTTTCTTACCACTATTGCCAAAACCACTGAACATTTTCAAAAACTTGAGAATAATATGATTATGTATTCTATTGAAACTATACCAGATCCTTTTTGATGATGTTCTCAGAAAATCTTTTAACCATTTTTTTTCAAAAAGGATTTTCGCGAATAATCAGGATATATTATTCATATTTTTTTTGGAATAATATATTTGAAACTGTTGCTTGTTTTTGTTGGCAATTGGTTTCAGTTCCTGTCAGGATGTAATACCTTATTTTTGATGGTATTAGTGTCCTCATAAATGGGTCAAAAGGAAATGGTACATATGTCATGATCATGTCATACTCAGGTTTGCTCCTAAATTTTCATCAAAAATTGATTGCAAATTGTGCTTGAATTAGTAGGGTACTCATGTTTTAATTGAATATTAAACGAAAATGAGTTGCCTTAGCAAAAAGTTTTCATCATCTGGGGTACTAAACCACTGTCTTTCAAAATTGACATGTGGCAAAAACCTTGAATGAAAATCTTCAAAACTGTTGCTGAAACACCTGTCCTTCAAGATCTGTACCATTTACCCTAACCACTGTTTTGTTTCAACGTCTGATCCCTAAACACTGTCCACTGCTGAAAGTTAACCACTGATCCCTCATTTTCTTGAAAAGCACTGATGCTCAAAATCAGTGTCTTATCCACTGATATGCTATCCACTAATAGTAAAAATCATCCACTGCTCATAATTTTTACTGTTGTAACCACTGATGATTGATACGTCAGTGGCTCTTAAAACAACTGTTCTCCATACTTCATCCGTCTCATCAGTGTTTGACACGTGGTCAGTTTTTAGCCCTCAGATCGTAATAACCGCTGCCACATCAGCGATCATTTTTTTAAATAAAACCCTGCCCTAAACCCCCAAACAGGGTTTTACACTGTCGAATTGAATTCCAAAATTCTCTTCTCATAGCAGTTTCCAACCCTTCTTCTCAAAATCTCCAAAATCCTCCTTCGTTCTTCTCCGCAAAAATGACAAAATCAAAGTCAAAATCAAAATCAAAACCTAAATCACCATCACCTTCCAAAGAGGTCGCTCAAACGGCCGAAGAACCCATCGAAATACCATTCAAACAATCTCACAACTATCTGGGTTTACTCACAAAACCTACTGATAATCACACCTTTGACACCATCATTGATACATTATCTGCATCAAAGTACAAAACTTTGTTAACAGCAAATGCTCCCATCTATCTGCAAACCCAGAGAGAGTTTTGGAAAAAGGCGTCGCTTGAAAAACAAGACGGAAAAGTCATAGCCATTAACTCCTCAATACAGGGTAAAACAGTTCAAATAACCCCACAGTCGATCTCCGAAGTTTTTAATCTCAACGATCAGGAAGGTAAACTCTCTTTTGAGAAAGCAGAGATGAAAACTGATTTCGTAAAAAGGGGGTATGCAGAACAATCAAAGGTTGATACCTTACAAAAAGGTTATTTTCCTTCTGCTCCAAGATTTTTATTTCACACACTTTTGATGTGTGTTTCAAATAAAACAACATCATTTAATGAAATACCATTGAAGATTCAATGCCTGGGGTATGCCATTTTGAATAACAAAGATTACAACTATTCCCAGGAAATCTTCAATGACTTAGTGAAAAATGTTGACAACAAAGCATTTTTACTTTTTCCAAGATTTTTGAGTTATTACTTTAAACAAAAATTTGTAAAGGAAAATGAAAATTTGCCAAAACAAGGTGTTCATTGTCAAATAAAAAGCTTAACAAAAGAAACATTTTCAAGGATGATGGCACCAATAAAAACAAAAGCAGGGGTACCTGAGCAGATTTTAGCAGTTACAACTGCTCCTCAGGTATCAGCTGCTGAGCCCACTGCTCCAGGTGATCATAGCAGCACAACCACTGCTTTGAAACCCACACCTGACATAACCAAAAAGACCAAAAGAAAAACATCCAGAAAACCCACCAAACCCAAAACAAAGGCAACTCTGGAAGATGAGATCCCAGAGGAAATGTCTGTGACAACACAAAAGTCACCACAAACCACTGCAGCTACTTCCTCACAGCAGTTGGAAGAAAGATCTCAACCCATGCCTAAAACTCCTCCTGCATCCTCACAAAAGGATCAGGTTGTATTCACAGGGACACCAAATTATGAAGCTCTAGATCCACTTGGCTCTATCTTCCACAGTCCTGATCCCAAGGACATGTCTCTTTCAACCCCCATACCCTCACCAATAAAAATGCCACAATCCATGCTACCTTTGTTGCATGCAGCTGCTATAGCTCAGACACAAACCAGTTCCTCTCTATCACCTGTCACTGAGAGTATACCCCCACAGGTGACTGGGTCTGATGCTACTACTCCTGCTATCCCAGCAACAATTGAGGAGGTTACACCCCCTGAGTTACAAGTAACTCTCGGTGGTAGTTCAAGTGGAGCAGCAACTACAACTGGTGGATCAACAGATCCTCAGTTGGACAGTTGTTTCATAAGTAAGACTCCCTTGAAGGCAATTTCTTCCATGACAACTTCGGTAACCACCAGTGAGTTGGATCTAACCACTGGTACCATCAAAGGTTTATCGAATGCTGAAGAAAGAAGTCCCCAGTACCGAGAACAAGGGGCATCAATGGGTGATTTTTGGGATTCTGTTCCTAAGTCACACATTGATATAACCACTGCTGGTGGGGATTCAGATGATCCCAGTAAAATGGGTGATGATTCAAGATATCAGGAATTGACGGGCAGAGTTGACAAACTTGAAGAATCAGTTTCTGAAATAAAGGAGATGGTGCAAGAGATTTTAAAAGCTCAGAAAGCACAAGCCACTGCTGTTCCTGCTCAAGCACCTGCACAACATGCATTTGCTGCAAATGAGCTTTGGAATACTTTTCAACCCATGCTTGAAGCACAGCAACTTATGGCTGACAAAAAGCATGCTATTCAAGTACAAATGCTGACCAACATGGTTGAATCAAGATTTAAAGACACTCAAGCAGATATCAAGGCTATAAAGGCTAGCATTCAAAGTGCCTCTGGCAAAGTTCATTCTTCCATACCATTTCTTGTAAACCCCCCTTCAGATAATGCCAAAAAGGGGGAGAATAACAAGCTGTTAGGAAAAATGAATAGGATGGGAATAGAACATGGCCTTCATGTTGAGTCTGATAAAGAAAAAGAAAAAGAAAAGCAGGTCTCAAAACCTGTTAGCCAAACAGCTGATACAGAAGTAGTTACAAAAACTGCTGTCAGTAGTCAAACAACTGCCATGTCATCAACACACACCACTACAACTACTGCTCCACCATCATCATCTACAATCATACCATCACCATTGCCTCCTGTCATAAAACAGAAGACAACAGATGTTACAACATCTGTTGTAATGACAACAGTGGTTGAAACACCAGTTGTTTCAACCACTGTCAGTCAATCACTGTCACAAACCACTGCTATCCAATCTACCACCACTGATCCACCCAAAACATCATCTGCTCCTTCTTCATTAAAAAGGAGAAGGAATCTCATATCAGATGATGATTCACCACCACCATCACCACCATCAAAAACTACTTCACCACTTCCATCCCCTGCTCAGAAGCAGAAGACAACTGCTGACATATCAGCAGTTGTAATGCCAGCAGATGTTGAGACACCAGTTGTCTCAACAACTGTTAGTCAGTCATCCACCACTGCTCTCACCCCTTCTACTTCACAGCCAAAGCTCTTCAACAGAAAAAGAAAGCCAATACCTGCCGATGAGAGTACACATGATCCTAATGCTGCACAACATCCACTAGAACTTGAAGCTATCAAAAATGAGATGAGGCAATTCTATACAGAAGAAGATCCTTCAAAAAGGAGATTCTCCTCACTCATAGGCTACATGCCACCAGAGGATATGGATGATTACCTCAAACTCAAGGCAAGGCAGGCTAAAGCAAGAGCTAAATTTGAAAGTGAACGTGAACGTCTAAGCGAAGAAGGCATTGCTAAAAGACTGGATTTCTTCCTTGAAAAGGTAAAGCAGATGGAAGAATTCGCACAGGAACTAATCAAAGAAAAGGCTGAACAACGCAAAGAGCTAAGAAAACAATATCTTGCCTACATTATGAAAGAAAAATTCTATCCTGCTGAAGAAAAACAGTTTGAAGAATGGCCAATAATCGCTCTAAAGCATGAGGCTGAGAGGATTGACAGAATTAAGAATGATCCTACAAAGAAGAAAAATGCTCCAAACTGGAACAAATTCAAAAAGCTCATTGCTGACTTCACTGCTGAGTATAAAAGAAAGAAAAAGGAGCTGGTGGATGCAAAGATGGATACTGCTGAAGCCATATCAAAATGGTCAAAACAGCAAACTGATGAAGCCTACGAAAGGCTGAAGAAAAGAAAGATAACTGTTTCAGGCACTTCTAAGAAGCAAGAACAAATGATGAAGCTTGAACAGAAGATAGGAAACCTCGACACACTGTTCCGGTCTACTTTTGTAACAAATCAAGAAGAGGGAGAACAGCTGACTGAAGAAGAGGTAATAGAAAAGGAAGCAGAGTACTTCAAAGATACCATCACGAAAATGGGTCTAAAAGAAGAAACTTCAACAAAGCTTCAAAGCCTTTTTAAGGCATTAAACAAACCTGCGTCTCCAAACACTGTTAAAGACAAGACAGAAGCTGAAAGACAAGAACTTATTGAACAAGAAACTGCAGAAGATATAGCTGCAGCAGACAAAGTTATTGAAGAAGCTTTCAAAAGAATGTCTGAAAGTCTGCAGGTGTTTTCAAGGCCATCATTCCTCAACTCATCTGCAAATAAGTCTCTCCCAAGAAACCCACTTGGCTTAAAAATACTAAAGTGGATGTCTGATCAAAAGACTCACGTATTGACCCTGGTCAGAGCCAATGGCGATGTGAAGTACATATCAAGGAAAGAAGCACTAGGCCTTAGTGTTCAAGATTTGCAGGATCTCCTTGAACTTTCACTGTGTAGGGATGAGGATGACCAGAGTGCAAAGGAATTTGAAGCTGAATTCAAAGAACAAGCTAAGGCACTCTTGATGAGTAATAAAGGTCCTGAATAATGAAAGGTTTTGGCATTATCTGTTCCAGGGGGAGATTGTTGGGATTGAACCCTACCAGAGGAACAGATAATGTAAAGCCAAAACCAGGTCACAACAGAGGATTCACAATAAGCAGCAGTTTACACTTTGCTTTCCCCTTGAAAGTGATTTATAACAACTGATAGTCCCTATTCACTGTCCATATACAACTGCTGCCTTGCAACTGCTGACCACTCTAAAGTATTGATGAAGTTTAAAGGCTGAAGCTCAATCTACTGACGGAACTCTAGCACTGCTGAAGGATTAAAGCACTGCCCATTCAAGGTCTGATCACCCTTTGAAGAAAGCACTGATACTAGACATCAGTGGTTGACTACATCAGTGGAATGAAGAATCAGTGTTTATACATCAGTAGTTAGAATGTAATCAGTGTCTGTATGGTCAGTAGTCATTGATCAGTTGTTAAAGGTTGTTAGGCTGTTAGACGTCGCTTTCATGGTGACGTCAGCTGAGATCCTCAGTGGTTTGGTTTGCCTATAAATGTAACAGTACCCTGTACTGTTACATTTGATTGACTGAGCGAGTTCTTCTCCTCATGTCTAATCCTTTCATCTTGTGTGCAACCAACCTTGGGGCATCAGGCTGAGGGGGAGTTTAGTTTGTAAGCATATCTGTAATCTTTTGCTTTGATTTGTAAATCTTTTGACTCTATGAGAAGCAATTGTTTATCAAACTATTTTCTCCATTTGATTGTGTTTACAAAGTTTGTTTTCATTTCCGCTGCACTTTACATGTTTTCATATTTACAAATCGTTCCGAACATACAAACAAACACAATCATGAGAGCCTCCGATCCTAACATTTCGTTACGTATAGTTCTAAATTTTGCGAGTTAATACGACGGAACGTACGAGTATGGTTCACCTTTTTTTACGTTTTGTTTCAAATTTTGCAAGTTAACACGGCGCAACGTACGAGTGTGGTTCAACTTTTTTATGTTTTGTTTCAAATTTTGCAAGTTAACACGGCGCAACGTGCATGTGTGGTTCAACGTTTTTACCTCTATTTTTTCATGTTTGACAGGTTCGTCGCAACACGCAGATCCTAGGTCGAGTCAGTGTTGGTGGTCGATCACGGTTGTGTGACATTAGTACTATTTGACACCGTTTTACCCCCGTCGCAACGCGGGGTGTGATTTGGGGGTTTTCCAAAGAAAAAATGGTTATGCATATGGTTGTCGTAACCTTGGCTTTAGGGGTTTTCAAAAAAAAAAAATATTTTTTTTTACTTTTCACCCAAAATTATTTCATAAATTACTTTTAACCCAAAACTATTTGTTTTTTTTTTTTACTTTTAACCCAAAACTTTTTATCTTTTGCAATCTATCTTCACAACTTTTTTCACTTTCAACTTTGATTCTTTATAGTTTTCATTTTCCGCAAATTTTCCACTTTATGCTTGGTTCTAAATTTTGTTACTTAACACATCGTAACGTGCGTCTTTGATTTAACGTTTTTACGTTTCGTTCTAAATTTTGCGAGTTAACACGACGCAACGTGCGTGTATGGGTGAACGTTTTTACATCGTCTATTTTTTTTTCCATTTGACAGGTTTAACATAACGTGCGGGTCCTAGGTCGACTTAGTTATAACTAAAGAATCCCCGCCGCATTGCGGCGGGTCTCAACTCTAGTTTAAATAAATTTGTAGTGAGATTCTTTTGGAAGGATTTTATGTTTAACATATTTGAAGTGAGGTCCACATATAAATATTTATTTAAGTAAACTGCCATTTTGGTCCCTAAGGTTTGGTCATTTTTGCCACTTTAGTTCAAAACTCAAACCTCTTTTAAATCTGGCTCTCTGTGGTTTCACTTTTATTGTCATTTTGTTCCAAAAATGAAATCAGCTGATATTTAGCTAATAAAATCCTCTTATTTTGTCATTTTCCTTAGGGGCAAAATGACCAAATATCAGCTGATTTCATTAATTTAATTAATAATATGTTATAATAAAATTATATTGACCGTTTTGCCACTGAGGAAAATGACAAAATAACATGATTTTATTAGCCAAATATTAGCTGATTTCATTTTTGGACCAAAATGGCAATAAAAGAGAAACCACAGGGACCCAGATTTAAAAAGTTTGAATTTTGAACTAAAATGACAAAAGTTACTAAACCTCAGGAACCAAAATGGCAGTTTACTCTATTTTATTTATTTACATTCTTCACAATATTCAACTTCAACTTTCACTGAGTTTTTTTTTTTTTTTTTTTTCCTAAAGTGGTGTTTAAGGAAAAACTATTTACCATTTTGGTGTTCTCATTGTTTTATTTTAACTTTTTCAAAGTTTTATTTATTTATTGGATTAAAGAAAAAGGCTCATTCCCTCCTGGTTTCCGTTGGTTCATATTTTGTGCTTTTTATTCAATTAATCAATCATATATATATATATATATATATATATTTATTTTCCATCAACGTATTGTACTACTGATTTTTATGTTTATTTTTTTCTTAGCAATTCATTATAATTTATTTCCTTTTTCAATTATTATATTTCATTTTCTTTTTCCGGATCAACGTACTGGATCAATGTAGTGTGACAGTATATACTTTGTGGCATTTTGTTTAAAGTCAAAAAGTATGAAAGCATTCTAGTTGTAAAAAATTAAAGGCCTTCTATTAAAAAAAAATCAAACTCTGAAGTCACAAACAAACAAAATGTCTATGGATTAAAAAAATGCAATCGAAGACAGTTTGGTTCATATAGAATATAACTTCAGGGTGAAATCACACAAAAAAAAAGGTGTACCTATTGGCACACATATTTGACTATCTACACACCTTAAAAGGTGTTTTTTGTCCTTATATGCACACCCTGTAGTGTCGAACTGTGGCCAAAACTCTGTTCTGAAGTCACAAACAAACAAAATGTCTATGGATTAAAAAAATGCAATGGAAGACAGTTTGGTTCATATAGAATATAACTTCAGGGTGAAATCACACACAAAAAAAGGGTGTACCTATTGGCACACCCATTTGACTATCTACACACCTTAAAAGGTGTTTTTTTTGTCCTTATATGCACACACTGTAGTGTCGAACTGTGGCCAAAACGCGACGTTTTGGTCCGGTTAACCAGACAAAGACTGACGGGTTTCTGACGGGTCTGTTGACCGGACCAAAACGCTGAGCTTTGGCCGCGTTTTGGTCCTGTCAACCAGACAAAAGACTGACACCCGCTCTGGTTGACAGGACCAAAACGCGGCCAAAGCTCGGCGTTTTGGTCCGGTCAACAGACCCGTCAGACACCCGTCAGTCTTTGCCTGGTTAACCGGACCAAAACGCCGCGTTTTGGCCACAGTTCGACACTGCAGGGTATGCATATAAGGACAAAAAACACTTTTCTAGGGTGACTATCTAGACACTTGGTGTGTAGATAGTTTGGGCCAAAAAAAATTTGTTTAAAGTCAAACTCCATATATACAGTCAATGGATGGCAATATTATAGTTAAAAAAGAATCCGGTGAATTCTCAAACAAACTATTCAAAGTTGAAATATATGAACAAAAATCGATGGTAGATTCAGATGTCGCAAACATACAAAATATTTTATTGGCTTTAATAAAATAGTGTTTCAATTAATCATGGAGATGATAATATATGTTTCGTGATCGAAGTAGATCTTTAAATTAGTGATGTCGATTCAATGGGATGGCGATTCAATTTAGCAATGGGGGAACTGATTAGACTAAAACATCGGCAGGAAGTATGCCCTTTTTTAATTACTTATGATAATAGATAAAGGAGTTAATAAAAATTAATAAAGAGTAATAAAAACACTATTTTGGTAAATAGTTTTTAGACCATGTGTAGTGGTTTACATGAATAATGCCCCACCTATGGGCATTGTGCGACACGTGTCATCCCAGTCAGCAAAGGGTGTTTTTCACAAATAGGCGTAGTGGGATAATGCCCAATAATGCCCCATCAATGTTTACCCAATTATTTAAAAAAAAAATAAAAATAAACTAAATAATATTAGTTGTAATATTCTTATTGGCCAAACACATGAATGGGGGGCGTTTTTTTTGAAAATAATGCCCCACTACAGGTGGTCTTAGAAAACACCAAAATAGTAAATAGTTTTTCCTCTAACGAAAAAACTCAACTTTCATTTGTTTGTTTTCCAACTACATGCCAATTACTACTGGTGCAATTATAGATTCCTACTCCACCAAGGCACCAACTCATGCATAAATTTTGTTTTTAGTTTTTTACTCTACCCATTCAGATCACTCGCTGACAATGTGCATGCTTTTACATTAATTATCGATGCATGTATTGAAACCATCCATCAATGCATTCAAATGAAAGCTGCCAAAGCTTATCAATGCACGTATTCGAATCACTTTAAATTCCTTCCCACCCAGGGGCGGACCTATGTGGACACAAGGGGGAGCGCCCGCTACCGCTTGGCGGGGAAAAATTTGACGTTTTTAGTGTAAATTTTGGAAAAATTTGACGTTTTTTCGATTTCGTTACCGCTTTTCTTATAAAACGTTCCTGCTTGGCGTGAATCCTAGATCCGCCACTGTTCCCACCACATGACTTGCCATCCCCAATAGCATCCCTCATTGTTCAAGCTTGTTTGAACAACACACTACCAAATTGGTTGTCTTTCTTTCTTTCTCCAACATCTATCAAGCTGATTGTTTTCTGATCTTCGTAACCACATGCGGTTTTAGCCTTTGGACCGGCCTCGCAACCTACAAACCTATGCCATGAAAGTGTGTACGTGCGGGAGCTTCTTTTGTTACAAGATTCCATGGCTGTTCTATCTTCCATTCATTGTTGGAATCGGTGATCTCGGAAATTTTAGGTAAAATCTCATTCCTTTTATCCTAATCATAGTTTACTTATATTCTTTGTTATTGCTTTGTCATACCATTTTTTTGAAGAGTAGTAGCACATATCATCATTACCCGTTGGTTTTAAATAGTCTTAGGTAGAGAAAAGTTTACCCAGGGATTCTCATTATTCTATGAGCTCAACCATATATAACAATCTGAGAATGGAGTGAACCTTTTATAGAGGATGACCTTGTAATTGACCAGAGAACATTAAAGATACATAGTGTCATATGTGTTTTTTCCGTCATATACATTTTCCTGTTCTTTGGTGGATGAACTTTTAACAATGGTGAAAAGAGGAAGAAGGAAAAGAAGATGACTTAGATTTTAGAAAAAGTAAAAAATACCTAGTTTAAACCTATTATTTTTTAGCTTTTTATGTCCTCTCTCAAGTGACAAAAAACGGCAGCCCACACCAACATTCAATAACCAAATTAATTTTTACAAATTTCAAATGTTTATTAATAGTTTCTAAATATATATTTTTATGATGAATAATAATATCTATCTTTTTTATTTGTTTAGACGTACAGCATTGTTTACCGTACTTATTAATTATTTATTTATTTATCATTTTTATAATTAATGTTCTTATTTTATAATTTATAATATATATTATACTAGGATTACCAGTAAAATCATTACAAATATTAATACTATTATTCATGTTTTTATCTTTTATATACATTAACCAACTTTAAAATGATTAATATATTTGTTTGTTTTATTTAACCTGACTCATTTTTTTACGTATCCCATTTTGTGCCGTCCGTAACAAAATTTTATGTATTCGCCACTGCCTGTGTTACACAAAGTTGCCCCCAAACAATTCATAAGGCTATGGCTGCATGAAATTACATGCTCATTATGCTTGGTGTTATTAATGGTTAACGTGAATTTGCTTTCCAAATGTTTGCTTTATGAAATTACGAACCACATCATCTCCAAGAAAAGCATTTCAAGCTTCTTATGTACTGCAAGGAATAATCCAATTGATCTTGTTTAGAGAGCCATTATTTTTTTTGAACGGCCGACAAAAGTTATTTTATTCATTGTAGCAAGATGCTACCCACCATACATACAAAGAGTTCATCACCACAACATTATAAGATTACATAGCTACTAACCAACAAAACTAAACCGACTATAATCCTCCCATGTTATTGACGCCACTTTTGACCGATTCTTTACCCATAGATACGCCATTGATTTTATCTCATCTAGAGTTTTCGTACTATTCGGAATTACTTGCCTGAACACCACCTCATTCCTTAGCTTCCAAATGCTCCAAAAGGTTACCAAAATCACGGCGTGCAATGCTTTCCTTTTCTTGCTTAACCCCGAACTGAACTCGTGTAAAGAAAGCAAATCATTTATGCCAAACGCAATGATTGAAGGTATCGTACACCATCCCGCGAGATTCTGCCAAATCGTTTGCGCAAATTGACATGATACGAAAACATGCTCACTAGTTTCTGCATAATCTCCACAAAGCACACACATTTGATTTTGTATGGGCACATTCCGAACCGACAAAGCTCCTTTAGTCGACAGCCGGTCCATCTCCGCCCTCCATGCCACAATAGCAACCTTCTTCGGGACTGTAACACCTCGAAAATTTACGTCCAATAATGTACTGACACGTGTCATAGGCTTTAAATATGTGAAAAAGTACTTTAGAGGGACTAAAGTTGACAAACAGTGAAACTATGTGAATATAAGGGTCCAAAGTGTCAACAATGGATAAATAGGCCCTACAATAACCCTACATGGTGTTTATAATCTTAAACGATTAAATCATGGATCATACAAAGCGGAAAAATGAAAGAAAGTGAGGAATTACAAACTACAGGGGCTAAATGTGTCAACATGTTGAAAGTATACCTCTGAGTGACCTTTTGGCAAACCCGAAGCTTTGTAATGATAAAATATACTCACTAGAATATGTGATAAAAATTTCATCAAGTTTCGTTATCGTATGAGAAAGTTATGATCAAAACCGTGGACGAAGGGTTAAATGCGTTAACGTTGAAATTCGTGACTTTTCGGGTAAGCACAAAGTTAACCAAGGACCTACCCAAGTTTGTAGATGTCCTAAGGCCCCTTAAAAATCAGGCTTGAGGGTCAAGAGTGCAAGATAAATAGCCAAAACCACGTTTCAAAGGACCAAGGACCAAAATGTAAAACAATGAAACTTGTTGACCTGATGTACCCTTGTACGCGGCCCGCGAGGGGCTCTTCGCGGCCCGCCTACAAGCTGCCAGCGACAAAAGTGCGCAGCTGCCAGTTAACAGGTCTGATTTCGATGCTACACAGCTGTTACATGATACCAGGGACTCACCAATGATTTTACATGCATAGGGGGGCACTTGGACAGATCTTACAACATATGTAGACCCTTGTGGCATCATCTAATGAGATCAAAGATGTTATAAAAGGGACTTGTAGTTGCAACATTGATCACTTGCATGTTCAAAACTCACAAGACCCACTTCTGGAGCTTCTCTGATCAACCTCAGGCTTTCTAGTGACCTCTAAGCATAATTAGGACTCTTGTAAGTATTCATAACCCCTTCTAATTCGTTGTAGCTTAGTTAATTAATCAAAAGTCAAACCGTCGTAAATTAAGTTTGACTTCGTGATTAAATGAAATTGGCTCTGTCTTTTCTCGAATTGAAAGTACCTACAAGTAGGTATTTATGTGGGTAACAAACCCTTAAAAGGGTATTTTCAGATTCCCACTCTAACTATGTTAATTGTCGAGTCAAAGCTTGCTTTAAAAAGTCAACAGAATGATTATTTGCAAATTTATGCATAATTAGCAATGTAGGGTGCATGCAACCTGTTTGATCATTAAAATAACTTGGTAACTAATGTAAGGACATGTCTCAACATGTTCAACTCGATAATTTTCAGTTTAAACCCGGATCGGACCCGAAAGTCGCATAATTTGATTTTTGCTTTGACTATCAGTTCTGATCCGTTTGTGCATGTTTAAGATCTGCCTTAGAGCTTATTTTGGACCAGGTTTCATATAAGTATAACTCTCTGAGATTATACAACTTGGTTCAATACTTATCCGATTCATATGCATGTTTCCGATTAATGCTTAAAAGTTGACTATTATGCCCTTTTGACTATAAAACGTGATTTTTGAAAAAGTGAAAGAGTAGAAACCTTAATTACTAATTTATAAACTTGCACCAAAAATTTGACATCAGTTTGAGGTCTAGATTAGAAGTTATGCTCATTAGCGTAATTTGAAAGCTTTATGTTACTTAAACGGCGTAATTAGCGTATAACCTATTTAAACCCACTTTTTGATATCAAACTTTTTACCCACAGATGTAATATAATATTTTGGGATTTTTGAAGATTTTTACTTAATTTTTGGCTGAGCATAACATAGGTCTCTAAGTTTAATTCGGTTAATACCGATTTTGCCCTTTTAAGCCATAAAATGAGTTTTACAAATCCTTTTGACCCCAAACCTTTTTTTACTGATTTTATTTGTTAAATAAAATATTTTTAGCCTTCTGGAATTATAAAAATATCAGCTTTCCTTTAAAAACCCGGAAATGGCTCCAAATCGCCTTTTTAAGCGTTTTTAACGCATAGTATATGCTAAAACCATATTAAACATATAAGGTTGATACCTACTGATATTTTTAGCATATTTTTATATAATAACATTAAGTACAAGTTTTTAAACTCAGATTTCCAGTTTTGACCTTTTTAAGCCTAAGTGAAATTACCAAAAATACCCCTAAGGTGCATAGTTTGGTTTTAAATGATAAATTTCACATATAGATCATACCCTACTGTTATAACTTATTAAATTAAGTATATTTACTGTATAAATCAGACCTGTAACTCAGATTACAAATTAAACTCTTTTATAATCTTTTTAAATGACCAAAATGCCCTTATGAGGCATAAGTTGAGTTTAAATTCATTTGGGGCATGATAGAAGACATTTTACTGATGTCACAACATATTTAAAGTATATTAACTCAGGGAACTTGCATATGACTCTTATGGTTACCCGTGACGCCCTTTTCGCGTTCGGTTCGGTTTATGTAACTAGTTTGCATAAATTGACCGAAACGGGTCAACCCTTATCATCTTGGTCTCAAAATCCAGAATGTATTTAGTATACCCATATTATACAAGTATTCAAACTTGTCGGGTCTAAATCACATTCTATCCGGTCTTCGCTTAATCGTGCGTTTGAACCGTATCGTCCTTAAAACTAGCCGGTCTAAGCTTAAGCTTAAATAAAGACCCGTTAGAAATCTAATAGGTTATTATAAACCTTCGTTCCAGATTAGGAGCACCAGTAAAAGCTACTTGCAATTTGCTTGTTGTGAATTATACTTTGCTCAGGTAAATACTTTTAACTTATTTTCCATATACGGGCTTGGGGTACGGTATATAAAATACCGCTTGGTCCGGCATTGAATTCTTTAATCGAATAGAGGTTAAATTTATTGATATGCTATGTTTTGAATGTGTTTTGTTTGATTAAAGCCTTTGGGGGGTTAATGACCATGTCCCGGATATCCTTGGCATCATCTTACGAGATGGCCACGACCTGAGCACGGGGTGTAGGCGTACACCTTTCAGTGCATAACTCAATATTGTGGTGTGTTTATTAATCTTTAACCCGATCTACGGATCGGTGCTGCAGCATTCAACCCCTTTGAGCAGCAGATTCACACGGGTTACAACTTTACAGAGGATCCCTATTGGATAGCAGCAAACTCCAACACTTTCCATCAAGAAGGTCCCTACGGAGGTCCCTGGGCTAAGGGACAATCGACCTATGGATACCCACCATATGGGTATCAGCAACCGCAGCCTCCTCAACCTCCGCATTATCAACCACAGCCTCCTCAACCTCCGCATTATCAGCAACCACCTCAGGCGCCGGCGATGTCACCGCCCCAAATGCAAGAAATCCTTCATGAGATACAAGAGGTGCGTCAAGAGATGCGGAATGAGTTGCGGCATGATCGGAGGCATAACCGGGGGATGTTTAAGAAGATGGTAGATTTGATCAAGGGTAAAAGCAAGAAGGGTCACTGAATCCTTTGTTTGTTTGGTTATCTTAGTGTGGTACTCATGTCCCTGCGTGGACATATATTTATTTCAGTACTCTACCCCTGCGTGGGTATTTCTTTCTGTTCTGCCCCTGCGTGGGCATATCTTTTTATTTGACCCCTGCGTGGGTTTGTTTGTTTTGTTATTTGGCCCCTGCGTGGGCATGTTGTTTATGTAAAAGACCCGTTTAGGGCAAAATCGTACTGATTTAATTTTTATTTTGAATGGTTAATTTAAGATTTTCATTTTAAATTATGTGCATAAACATAGTATATGAATAAATGAAAAATAACATTTATTATTTTGATTTACCATTTTAATAATATGATAAGGATCTTAAAAGGTAAAACCTAGCTGTTATGTTATCATAAATCTAGCCAATATGGTAGAACCTGTTTAAAAAGATTCAAATCTCTGTTAACATCTGTAAACATGTTAACATTCTTGGCTAGTGTGATCCGTAAAATCACACACGCCACCCTTTTAATAAAGTATCCAAGTTTAATATTTCAATATATATTTGGTTGTGACATAATGCCTACGGGTTATAATTAATGTCATATAAAACAAAAAAAAAAGGCAGCCGTAGTTTATAAACTCCCTGCCAAGAAAAGGATTGATTTGTCTTTTTATGCAAACTTTAATCCTATAAGATCTAAATTTGTAATTTAGAAATTTGTCTACGTGACTAGGCTTATTATGCCAATATTATATTTCATTCTAAAAAGATTACTAGTAAAAAAATCCCGAATGAAATTATTAAATTAACTAATATGGCTTTTATTTACCATGGTTAATAGATCGTCAAGAACGATAATACTGTTTAGGCTTCTAAATAGACCTTATCCTTATTTTTATGTAGCAATTAAAACTACATGGCAAAGTCTGAAGAACTAAACAGTCGTCCAGCAGAAAACCCTGAAAATGCTAAGATATTAGTAACTGGTGCGGAGTTAAAAGCATTAGTGAATGATGCTGTTATCGAAGCACTAAACAGACAGTATAGCGAATCGAGCGGGACCCGAAGTAGGACCCGATCTGCACCGCATTCCAAACCAAAAGTTCACTCGGAAGGTCATAGCAAACCGCCCTCTAAGAAAGAGGTACCTAAGAAAGATAAGCCAAAGAAGGATGATGATGATCATCACTCCTCGAACCAACATAGTGTCCCGTCAAGGAGGGTCGAGCATAAACAGGAACCGCGTGATAAGTCCTGTACATACAAATACTTTCTCTCATGTAAACCCCGGGACTTTACTGGGGAGAAAGGAGCGGTCGATTGCATGACCTGGTTGGACGAAATGGATACGATAGTGGACATCAGCGGTTGTGCTGAAAGGGATGTAGTGAAATACGTATCCCAGTCATTCAAGGGAGAAGCACTGGCGTGGTGGAAGTCACTCATACAAGCTGCTGGAAAGATCCCACTTTACAACTTGTCATGGGATCAGTTCGTTGCTCTTATTAAAGAGAATTATTGCCCGCAGCACGAAATTGAGAGAATCGAATCAGACTTCGTAGCGTTAGTGATGAAGAACTTAGACTGCCAGGCATACCTCACCACTTTCAATACCCTATCCAGGTTGGTTCCTTACTTGGTAACCCCAGAGCCTAGGAGGATTGCTCGCTTCATCGGGGGTTTAGCCCCAGAGATTAAAGCAAGTGTCAAGGCATCAAGGCCTGCAACCTTCAGATCAGCAGCTGATCTATCTCTCTCTCTCACCCTGGATGTAGTCAGGTTGAGAGCACTCAGGAATTCAGAAGAGAACAAAAGGAAGCGTGAGGACGATACCTCACGAAGATCAGGTAAGAAACACCGAGGAAATGACGACCACAGGAAAGGGTCGGGATCTAAGAGAGATGGGTAACAATCGGGAGATAAGCCCAAATGTAAAACTTGTAAGAGGAACCATTTTGGAAAGTGTCGATTTGAGTCAAAATCCCAGTCTCACGTGAGATCCTGTGGGATTTGCAAATCTACGGATCATAAGACTTTGGAGTGTAAGAAGCTAAAGGATGCAACATGTTACGGTTGCAACGAAAAAGGGCACATTAAGTCTAATTGCCCAAAGAACACCAGGAAAACCGAAGATGGGAAGAAGTCCAATGCGAGAGTATTCAAAATGGACGCTAAGGAAGCTGTTCAGGATGACAACGTGATTACAGGTACTTTTCTCGTAAATGATGTTTTTGCTAGAGTATTGTTTGATTCTGGAGCAGATAAGTCTTTTGTAGATAATAAGTTTTGTGAGTTGTTGAAATTACCTGTAAAACCCTTAAGTGTGAAATATGAGGTGGAATTAGCTGATGGAACCATAGAAACAGCCTCAACTGTTTTAGGTGGATGTGTTATATCCATTAGGAATCACTCATTTCCTTTGTCCTTACTTCCCTTTAAGCTAGCCGGCTTTGACATAGTGTTAGGCATGGATTGGTTATCGCATAACCAAGCCCAGATTGTGTGCAATAGAAAGCAAGTAGTAGTCAAAACTCCGTCTGGTGAGTCACTCACCATCCAAGGAGATACCCAGCATGGATTGCCTGAGCAAGTGTCTATGCTCAAAGCATCCAGATGTCTGCAGAAGGGTTGTGTTATTTATATGGCACAAGTTACTATAGACGAGCCAAAGCCTAAGATTGAAGACATCCCTGTCATTTCGGAATATCCTGAAGTCTTTCCCGAAGAACTACCTGGTTTGCCTCCAGATAGGCAAGTGGAATTCCGAATCGACATCATCCCTGGTGCTGCACCAGTAGCAAGAGCACCTTATAGGTTAGCACCAACGGAGATGAAGGAGTTAAGGACGCAGTTAGACGATCTGCTAGCCAAAGGTTTTATTAGACCTAGTTCGTCTCCTTGGGGAGCGCCGATTTTGTTTGTCAAGAAAAAGGATGGATCGATGCGACTGTGCATCGACTACTGTGAGCTTAATAAAGTCACTATCAAGAATAGGTATCCTTTGCCTAGGATCGATGATCTGTTCGATCAATTGCAAGGGGCAAGCTACTTCTCTAAGATCGACTTGAGGTCAGGCTATCATCAGTTGAAGGTCAAAGATGAAGATGTACACAAGACAGCGTTTAGGACTCATTATGGACATTACGAGTTCCTAGTGATGCCTTTCGGACTCACTAATGCGCCTGCCGCATTCATGGATCTCATGAATCGCGTCTGTAAGCCTTACTTAGACAAATTCGTCATCGTCTTTATTGACGATATCCTTATTTACTCGAAGAGCAAGGCTGACCACGAGAAACACCTTCGTTGTATTCTCAAACTTCTACACCAGGAGAAACTCTACGCCAAATTTTCGAAGTGCGAATTTTGGCTTCGAGAAGTCCAATTCCTTGGACATGTGGTAAGTGAGCGTGGTATCCAAGTGGATCCCGCTAAGGTAGAAGCAGTTATGAATTGGCAAGAACCGAAGACACCTACCGAGATTCGTAGCTTCCTGGGTTTAGCAGGATATTATAGGCGTTTCATCGAAAACTTTTCAAGGATTGCTGCGCCCCTAACTTCGTTGACACGTAAGAAGGTTAAGTTTGATTGGGGCCCTAAGCAGCAGGAATCCTTTGATATTTTGAAGAAAAAGTTGAGTAATGCACCAGTGTTAACATTGCCCGATGGTATAGAAGAATTCGTGGTGTATTGTGATGCATCCCACACTGGTATGGGCTGTGTACTCATGCAAAAAGGCAAGGTCATTGCCTACGCTTCACGACAACTAAAGGTGCACGAAAAGAACTACACCACCCACGACTTGGAGCTGGGTGCCGTTGTATTTGCATTAAAGCTATGGAGGCATTACTTATATGGAACCAAGTGTGTGATCTATTCAGATCACAAGAGCCTTCAACATTTGTTTAATCAGAAGGACTTGAACATGCGACAAAGACGCTGGATGGAAACTCTAAATGATTATGATTGTGAGATAAAATACCATTCAGGCAAGGCAAATGTAGTTGCTGATGCCTTAAGCAGAAAAGAAAGAGTGAAGCCAATAAGAATCAATGCCAAGCGCATCGAAATCAGGAATAGTTTGAACGAAAGGGTGTTAGCTGCACAGAAGGAAGCTGTGTTGGAAGCCAACTATTCTGAAGAAAAGCTAGGAGTAACTGAGGAGCAGTTATCCCACGACAAAGATGGAATGCTTAGATTGAATGGACGAATATGGGTTCCAGTTTATGGAGGACTTCGGGATGTTATTCTCCAGGAAGCCCACAGTTCCAAATATTCCGTTCATCCTGGATCCGATAAGATGTACCAGGATCGAAAGGCCAACTACTGGTGGATTGGTTTGAAAAAGTCTGTAGCTGCTTATGTAGCTAAATGTTTGACTTGTGCGCAAGTCAAAGCTGAACACCAGAAGCCATCAGGTTTGTTACAACAACCTGAAATTCCCACATGGAAGTGGGAGATGGTGACGATGGATTTCATCACCAAATTGCCAAAGACGAGAAAGGGAAACGATACTATATGGGTCATAGTGGATAGACTGACGAAGTCAGCACATTTTCTACCCATCAAGGAAACCTATAGCTCCGATATGTTAGCCCAGTTATACGTTGATAAGATTGTAGCTTTGCATGGGATACCTGTGTCTATTATCTCTGACAGAGATACTAGATACACGTCACATTTTTGGAAAAGTTTCCAACAATCTTTGGGCACTCGTTTAAATTTTAGTACGGCTTATCATCCTCAGACTGACGGTCAGAGTGAGCGTACTATTCAAACGTTGGAAGACATGCTACGTGCATGTGCGATCGACTTAGGTGGAAATTGGGATAAGAACCTACCACTAATTGAGTTCTCCTACAACAATAGCTACCACACCAGCATAAAAGCTGCGCCTTTTGAGGCCTTATACGGTAGAAAGTGTAGATCGCCCATTTGTTGGGCGGAAGTTGGAGATGTCCAACTATCAGGACCAGAAATAGTTTTTGAGACGACGGACAAGATTGTCCAGATTCGTGATCGTTTGAAAGCTGCCAGGGATAGGCAGAAAAGTTATGCGGATCCAAAGCGTAAGGCTTTTCACTTCGAAGTGGGTGATAAAGTGTTGCTAAAAGTCTCACCCTGGAAGGGAGTGATGCGATTTGGTAAGAAAGGCAAGCTAAGCCCGAGGTACATAGGACCTTTCGAGGTTATCGAACGTGTCGGGTCAGTTGCTTATAAGTTAAACTTGCCGGAAGAACTTAGCGCTATCCATAATGTGTTCCACATCTGTAATTTGAAGAAGTGTTTCGCGGATGAATCACTGGTTATACCGCATACGGATGTACATATAGATGAAAGCTTGAAATTTGTGGAAAAGCCATTATCGATTGAAGATCGACAGGTAAAGAAGCTTCGAAGGAAGCATGTACCTATTGTTAAGGTCAAATGGGATGCCCGTAGAGGTCCCGAATACACATGGGAGGTAGAATCCACGATGAAAGAAAAATACCCTCAGTTGTTTCAGTAAATCTCGGGGTCGAGATTTCTTTTAAGGGGGTGAGGATGTGACACCTCGAAAATTTACGTCCAATAATGTATTGACACGTGTCATAGGCTTTGAATATGTGAAAACATACTTTAGAGGGACTAAAGTTGACAAACAGTGAAACTATGTGAATATAAGGGTCCAAAGTGTCAACAATGGATAAATAGGCTCTAAAATAACCCTACATGATGTTTATAATCTTAAACGGATAAATCATGGATCATACGAAGCGGAAAATGAAAGAAAGTGAGGAATTTCAAACTACAGGGGCTAAACGTGTCAACATGTTGAAAGTATACCTCTGAGTGACCTTTTGGCAAACCCGAAGCTTTGTAATGATAAAATATACTCACTAGAATATGTGATAAAAATTTCATCAATTTTCGTTATAGTATGAGAAAGTTATGATCAAAACCGTACACGAAGGGTTAATTACGTTAACGATGAAATTCGTGACTTTTCGGGTAAGCAGAAAGTTAACCAAGGACTTTACCATGTTTGTAAATATCCCAAGGCCCTTAAAAATCAGGTTTGAGGGTCTAATGAGCAAGAAAATAAGAAAAACCACGTATCTAAGGACCAAGGACTAAAATGCAAAGTAAAGGAAACTTGTAACCTGATCTGCACATGGTCGCGCTACGCGAGGGGGGTCTCGCGCTACGCGAGCGACCTGCCAGCGACAAATACATGCGCAGCTGCCAATTCAGTTCTGTTTTCGAGTTGTTACCAGCTGTAAACGACTCCAGAGCCTCACCAATGAACTTACATGCATCTAGGGGCACTTGGACACTTCTCACAACATCAGTAGACCTCTGTGGCAGCCCCTAATCAGATCAAAATTGAGATAAAAGGATCTTGAAGCTTACTACATTGAACACTTGCATTCAAAAATTTCACAAGGCAACTTCTGGAGCTCTCTGGATGACAAGACAACTTCCTAGTGATCTCTAAGCTTTATTAGGACTCTCGTAAGTGTTCATAATCCTTTCAAATTTGTTCTAGCTTAGTATATTAACCGAAAGTCAATCCATCATAATTTAAGTTTGACTTGGTGATTAAACGAAAATTGCTCAGTCATTTCTCAAATTAAAAGTACCTACAAGTTGGTATTTATGTGGGTAACAAACCCTCAAAAGGGTATTTTCAGATTCCCACTCTAAGTATGATAATTGTCGAGTCAAAGCTTGTTTCAAAAAGTCAACAGAATGTGTTTTTGCAAATTTAAGCATGATTAGCAATGTAGGGTACATGCAACCTGTTTGATCATTAAAATAACTTGATAATTAATGTAAGAACATGTCTCAACATGTTCATCTCGACAATTTTCAGTTCAAACCTGAATCGGAACCGAAAGTCGCATAAATTGACTTTTTCTTTGACTTTCAGTTCTGATCCATTCATGCATGTTTGAGATCTGCATTAGAGCTTATTTTGGACCAATTTTTATATGAGTTTAACTCTCTGAGATTTTACAACTTGGTTCAACACTTATCCGATTCATATGCATGTTTCCGATTTATGCTTAAAGTTGACTATTATGCCCTTTTGGCTATAAAACGTGATTTTTGAAAAAGTGAAAGAGTAGAAACATTTGTTACTGATTTATAAACTTGCACCAAAAATTTGATATCAGTTTGAGGTCTAGATTAAAAGTTATGCTCATTATCGTAATTTGAAAGCCTTATGTTACTTAAACGGCGTAATTAGCATATAACCTATTTAAACCCACTTTTTGATATCAAACTTTTTACCCACTGATGGTATATAATATTTTGGGATTTTTAAGGATTTTTATTTAATTTTTGGCTGAGCATAACATAGGTCTCTAAGTTTAATTCGGTAAATACCGATTTTGCCCTTTTTGGCTATAAAATGAGTTTTACAAATCCTTTTGACCCCAAACCTTTTTCTACTGATTTTATTTGTTAAATAAAATATTTTGAGCATTCTGGAAATATAAAAATATCAGATTTCTTTTACAAACCCGGAAACGGCTCCAAATCGTCTTTTTAAGCGTTTTTAACGCATAGTATGTCCTATAACCATATTAAACATATAAGGATGATACCTACTGATGTTTTGAGTATATTTTTATAAAATAACAGTAAGTACAAGTTTTTGAACTCAGGTTTCCAATTTTGGCGTTTTAAGCCCTTGTGAATTTACCAAAATACCCCTAAGGTGCATAGTTTGGTTTTAAATGATGATTTTCACTTATGGGTCATACCCTACTGTTATAACATGTTAAATTAAGTATATTTACTGTATGAACCAGACCTGTAACTCAGATTTCTAATTTAACTCTTTTATAATCTTTTAAATGACCAAAATGCCCTTATGAGGCATAAATTGTGTTTAAATTTATTTGGGGCATAATAGAAGATATCTTACTGATATTATAACATATTTAAGCCATATTATCTCGTGGAACTTGCATATGACTCTTATGGTTACCCGTAACGCCCTTTTCGCGCTCGGTTCGGTTTATGTAACTAGTTTGCATAAATTGACCGAAACGGGTCAAACCTTATCATTTTTGTCTCAAAATCCAGAATGTATTTAGTATACCCATATTATACAAGTATTCAAACTTGTCGGGTCTAAATCACATTCTATCCGGTCTTCGCTTAATCGTGCGTTTGAACCGTATCATCCTTAACACTAGCCGGTCTAAGCTTAAGCTTAAATAAAGACCCGTTAGAAATCTAATAGGTTATTATAAACCTTTGTTCCAGAATAAGGAGAACCAGTAAAAGCTACCTCCACTTGCTAGTTGTGATTTATACCTTACTCAGGTAAATACTTTTAACTTATTTTCCCTATACGGGCTTGGGTTACGGTATATAGAATACCGCTTGATCGAGCATCAAATCTTACATCTTTGGGTGGTTAATTGAATAATTTGATCGGCTCGTTTAAACAGTCTTGTTCACTTAAAGCCTTTGGGGGGTTAATGACCATGTCCCGGATATCCTTGGCATCATCTTACGAGATGGCCACGACCTGAGCACGAGGTGTAGGCGTACACCTGTCAGTGTATAACTCTATATTGTGGTGTGTCTATTGATCTTTAACCCGGATAAGATTCGGGCTACTGAACGCACAAGTAACATGTAATTCGTTCACAAGATTATATAAAATAATTATCCCAAGTTATAAAATGTTTTGTGCCTTGAGCATTCAAATCAATTTTCAACCATTTTTCAAAATGAGTCAGTTAAATTGTATTTACCAGTGTAAACTGACGTATTTTTCCCAAAAGGTTAAGTGCAGGTACTACACGTAATAGGCTGGTTGTCTTCTAGAGTGTCCACAATAAGTCTCGCAAGCTTGGATGACAATTAACTGTTGAACAATATCTTATTTTATTTTGATCCGCCTGTGGATCCGTTTCAACTATTAGTGATATTTAATATTACATTTTATTAAAGTTGAAATGAATCTATCTTTGCTTCCGCTGTGCATTTATATATTGTGTTGTTTGTCTATGATGGTACCAACTACGTCACTATACTCCCCACCGGGCCCACCGGTGACACGTGGAAAATAGGGGTGTGACAGAACACCACCTCATTCCTTAGCTTCCAAATGCTCCAAAAGGTTACCAAAATCACGGCGTGCAATGCTTTCCTTTTCTTGCTTAACCCCGAACTGAACTCGTGTAAAGAAAGCAAATCATTTATGCCAAACGCAATGATCGAAGGTATCGTACACCATCCCGCGAGATTCTGCCAAATCGTTTGCGCAAATTGACATGATACGAAAACATGCTCACTAGTTTCTGCATAATCTCCACAAAGCACACACATTTGATTTTGTATCGGCACATTCCGAACCGACAAAGCTCCTTTAGTCGACAGCCGGTCCATCTCCGCCCTCCATGCCACAATAGCAACCTTCTTCGGGACTGTAACACCTCGAAAATTTACGTCCAATAATGTACTGACACGTGTCATAGGCTTTAAATATGTGAAAAAGTACTTTAGAGGGACTAAAGTTGACAAACAGTGAAACTATGTGAATATAAGGGCCCAAAGTGTCAACAATGGATAAATAGGCCCTACAATAACCCTACATGGTGTTTATAATCTTAAACGATTAAATCATGGATCATACAAAGCGGAAAAATGAAAGAAAGTGAGGAATTACAAACTACAGGGGCTAAATGTGTCAACATGTTGAAAGTATACCTCTGAGTGACCTTTTGGCAAACCCGAAGCTTTGTAATGATAAAATATACTCACTAGAATATGTGATAAAAATTTCATCAAGTTTCGTTATCGTATGAGAAAGTTATGATCAAAACCGTGGACGAAGGGTTAAATGCGTTAACGTTGAAATTCGTGACTTTTCGGGTAAGCACAAAGTTAACCAAGGACCTACCCAAGTTTGTAGATGTCCTAAGGCCCTTAAAAATCAGGCTTGAGGGTCAAGAGTGCAAGATAAATAGCCAAAACCACGTTTCAAAGGACCAAGGACCAAAATGTAAAACAATGAAACTTGTTGACCTGATGTACCCTTGTACGCGGCCCGCGAGGGGCTCTTCGCGGCCCGCCTACAAGCTGCCAGCGACAAAAGTGCGCAGCTGCCAGTTAACAGGTCTGATTTCGATGCTACACAGCTGTTACATGATACCAGGGACTCACCAATGGTTTTACATGCATAGGGGGCACTTGGACAGATCTTACAACATATGTAGACCCTTGTGGCATCATCTAATGAGATCAAAGATGTTATAAAAGGGACTTGTAGTTGCAACATTGATCACTTGCATGTTCAAAACTCACAAGACCCACTTCTGGAGCTTCTCTGATCAACCTCAGGCTTTCTAGTGATCTCTAAGCATAATTAGGACTCTTGTAAGTATTCATAACCCCTTCTAATTCGTTGTAGCTTAGTTAATTAATCAAAAGTCAAACCGTCGTAAATTAAGTTTGACTTCGTGATTAAATGAAATTGGCTCTGTCTTTTCTCGAATTGAAAGTACCTACAAGTAGGTATTTATGTGGGTAACAAACCCTTAAAAGGGTATTTTCAGATTCCCACTCTAACTATGTTAATTATCGAGTCAAAGCTTGCTTTAAAAAGTCAACAGAATGATTATTTGCAAATTTATGCATAATTAGCAATGTAGGGTGCATGCAACCTGTTTGATCATTAAAATAACTTGGTAACTAATGTAAGGACATGTCTCAACATGTTCAACTCGACAATTTTCAGGTTAAACCCGGATCGGACCCGAAAGTCGCATAATTTGATTTTTGCTTTGACTATCAGTTCTGATCCATTTGTGCATGTTTAAGATCTGCCTTAGAGCTTATTTTGGACCAGGTTTCATATAAGTATAACTCTCTGAGATTATACAACTTGGTTCAATACTTATCCGATTCATATGCATGTTTCCGATTAATGCTTAAAAGTTGACTATTATGCCCTTTTGACTATAAAACGTGATTTTTGAAAAAGTGAAAGAGTAGAAACCTTAATTACTGATTTATAAACTTGCACCAAAAATTTGACATCAGTTTGAGGTCTAGATTAGAAGTTATGCTCATTAGCGTAATTTGAAAGCTTTATGTTACTTAAACGGCGTAATTAGCGTATAACCTATTTAAACCCACTTTTTGATATCAAACTTTTTACCCACAGATGTAATATAATATTTTGGGATTTTTGAAGATTTTTACTTAATTTTTGGCTGAGCATAACATAGGTCTCTAAGTTTAATTCGGTTAATACCGATTTTGCCCTTTTAAGCCATAAAATGAGTTTTACAAATCCTTTTGACCCCAAACCTTTTTTTACTGATTTTATTTGTTAAATAAAATATTTTTAGCCTTCTGGAATTATAAAAATATAAGCTTTCCTTTAAAAACCCGGAAATGGATAAAAATCGCCTTTTTAAGCGTTTTTAACGCATAGTATGTGCTAAAACAATATTAAACATATAAGCTTGATACCTACTGATATTTTTAGCATATTTTTATATAATAACAGTAAGTACAAGTTTTTGAACTCAGATTTACAGTTTTGACCTTTTAAGCCTAAGTGAAATTACCAAAAATACCCCTAAGGTGCATAGTTTGGTTTTAAATGATAAATTTCACATATAGATCATACCCTACTGTTATAACTTATTAAATTAAGTATATTTACTGTATAAATCAGACCTGTAACTCAGATTACAAATTAAACTCTTTTATAATCTTTTTAAATGACCAAAATGCCCTTATGAGGCATAAGTTGAGTTTAAATTCATTTGGGGCATGATAGAAGACATTTTACTGATGTCACAACATATTTAAAGTATATTAACTCAGGGAACTTGCATATGACTCTTATGGTTACCCGTGACGCCCTTTTCGCGTTCGGTTCGGTTTATGTAACTAGTTTGCATAAATTGACCGAAACGGGTCAACCCTTATCATCTTGGTCTCAAAATCCAGAATGTATTTAGTATACCCATATTATACAAGTATTCAAACTTTTCGGGTCTAAATCACATTCTATCCGGTCTTCGCTTAATCGTGCGTTTGAACCGTATCGTCCTTAAAACTAGCCGGTCTAAGCTTAAGCTTAAATAAAGACCCGTTAGAAATCTAATAGGTTATTATAAACCTTCGTTCCAGATTAGGAGCACCAGTAAAAGCTACTTGCAATTTTCTTGTTGTGAATTATACTTTGCTCAGGTAAATACTTTTAACTTATTTTCCCTATACGGGCTTGGGGTACGGTATATAAAATACCGCTTGGTCCGGCATTGAATTCTTTAATCGAATAGTGGTTAAATTTATTGATATGCTATGTTTTGAATGTGTTTTGTTTGATTAAAGCCTTTGGGGGGTTAATGACCATGTCCCGGATATCCTTGGCATCATCTTACGAGATGGCCACGACCTGAGCACGGGGTGTAGGCGTACACCTTTCAGTGCATAACTCAATATTGTGGTGTGTCTATTAATCTTTAACCCGGTCTACGGATCGGTGCTGCAACATTCAACCCCTTTGAGCAGTAGATTCACACGGGTTACAACTTTACAGAGGATCCCTATTGGATAGCAGCAAACTCCAACACTTTCCATCAAGAAGGTCCCTACGGAGTGTGACAGGTTGGTATCAGAGCCAACTCTGAGTGAATTAAACACTAGCCTTTTGTGTTTAATCTCAGTTACACAATTGCACATTCCTCGATTCTCGAGTCTAGACAAAGAACTTAGGAACTATCCAAATTTTTGGTTTATTTCTAACTTTGTCTTATATTTTTTTTCTTGTTGTATCACTTGTTTTTTTTTGACAGGTTATCAAAATGCCGCCGCGAATGAGAGGAAGAGGCAGGGGAAATGGGCCACTTACCGCCCCAAACGACCATGAAGCCGGACCTTCGCACCGGCGAACACCTTCGGATCCCCATAACTCAGATGCTCAAGATCTTTGGAGGTCTTTTACTGAACCAGCTAGGCGCTCAGTATCACTGAGTACCTCACCATCTATCCCACACTCTTTTGGGCCTTATTCCCAAAATGAGCCCCACAACTCTCACCAGTCCTTCATACCTCTTCAAGGACACAATTCACCCTTTGACCATCTATCACCTGTCTTCCAGGGCCAGTTCAACCCTGCTGATTACCTTGGAGAACCAGTGGGTTTTAACCCACTTGGACCCGAAGACCACTTTTCTGGTGGCAACCCGATGGATGATCCTTCAATGCCACCATCTGGAACTCCGAACCACCCCATCGAAATTTTAGATGGGTCACCGTTTGTGGGATCACCGTATAATGGTCCCGACAGCTTCGAGGAGAAATTCCGGCAGTATGACTGGGTATTTACTCCCAGTTACCATAACTCTCCCCTACACCAGCCGCAGCACAACTCTCCCCTGCACCACCAGCAGCAGCCACAGCAGCAGCAGAATCCTTCCGAGGATTCCCGACTTGTCGCGGTCACTCCGCCGGCAGCACCACCTCGGCTACAGCCTCCCTCGCCCCCGAGGCGAAGGAGAATGACCTTGCGAATATCCGCACGAGGGGGAGTGCGCATCAGCACCCCTCCACATTCAAGTAGCACCCCTCCACATTCAAGTGGCAGCCGGTACTCGCCACTTCACGAAGAACCGGAGATGGGAGAATCTTCACACCCCGTCTCAGAAGTGAACTCTGCGCCAGTCGCACCACAGCCACCATTGGGTTTTGGAGACCCAATTCCCACTTACACTGGTGCGGCAGCGTACAATCCCTTCGAGCAGCCAATCCACACACATTACAACTTTGCAGAGGATCCCTACTGGGTAGCTTCGAGCTTCAACACTATCCGTCCGGAAGGTCCCTACGGAGGTCCCTGGGCTACGGGACACTCGACCTATGGATACCCATCATATGGGTATCAGCAACCACAGCCTCCTCAACCTCCGCATTATCAGCAACCACAGCCTCCTCAACCTCCGCATTATCAGCAACCACCGGTGATGTCACCGCCACAATTTCAAGAAATCCTTCATGAGATACATGAGGTGCGACAAGAGGTGCAACATGGATTGCGGGAAGAACGCAGGCATAACCGGGGGATGTTTAAGAAGATGGTGGATTTGATCAAGGGAAAAAGCAAGAAGGATCACTAAATCCTTTGTTTGTTTATTTATTTTAGTTGTAATCATGTCCCTGCGAGGACATTTATTTCTGTACTCTGCCCCTGCGTGGGCATATTTTCCTTTCTGTTCTGCCCCTGCGTGGGCATGTTTTTCTATTTTGACCCCTGCGTGGGTTTGTTTTGTTAGTTGGCCCCTGCGTGGGCATGTTGTTTTTGTAAAAGTCCCGTTTAGGGCAAACTCGTACTAGTTTAATTTTAATTGGAATGGTTAATTTAAGTTTTTCATTTTAAAATTTTATGCATGAATATAATATATGAATAAATGAAAAATAACATTTATTATTTTAAATTTACCATTTTAATAATAAGAATCTTAAAAAGGTAAAACCTAGCTTGAATGTCATATTAAAGACCAGGCCAATATGGTAGAACCTGTTTAAAAAGATTCAAATCCCTGTTAACATCTGCAAACATGTTAACATTCTTGGCTAGTGTGATCCGCAAAATCACACATGTCACCCTTTTTATAAATTACCCAAATTTATATTTTTATATATATTTGATTGTGACAAAATGCCTACGGGTTATAACTAATGTCATATAAAGCAAAAAGGCAGTCGTAGTTTATAGACTCCCTGCCAAGAAAAGGATTGATTTGTCTTATTTATTCAAACATTAATCCTATAAGATCTAAATTTATAATTTAGAAATTTGTCTACGTGACTAGGCCTATGTGCTATTATAAATTTATGGTTTTGGATTATGATAAAGATCCTAAATAATCATATATTTAATAAATTAACTAAAATGACTATTAAAACCATGGTTAATAAATCGTCAAGAACGATAATAATGTTTAGGCTTCTAAATGAACCTTGTCCTTATTTCCTTTATGTAGCAATTAAAACTACATGGCCAAGTCAGAAGAAATAAATAGTCTTCCAGAGGAAAACCCTGAAAATGCCAAGATACCTGTAACTGGTGCGGAGTTACAAGCAATAGTGGAAAATGCGGTTACCAAAGCCATCGAGAGGCAATATAGTGAATCAAGCGGGACCCGAAGTAGGACCCGATCCGCACCACATTCCAAGCCAAAAGTTCACTCGGAGGGTCATAGCAAACCACCCTCTAAGAAAGATGAACCTAAGAAGGATGAACCTAAGAAAGATGAGCTCAAGAAGGATGATGATCGACACTCATCAAATCAGAACAGTGTTCCCTCAAAAAGGATGGTGTATGATGCCAAACCACACACCAAGTCCTGTACTTACAAGTACTTTGTTTCTTGCAAACCCCGGGACTTCACCGGGGAGAAAGGAGCAATAGATTGTATGACTTGGTTGGACGAAATGGATACGGTTGTAGACATCAGCGGTTGTGCTGAAAGGGACGTAGTAAAATACGTATCCCAATCGTTTAAGGGAGAAGCACTGGCATGGTGGAAGTCTTTCATACAAGCTGCTGGAAAGATCCCACTTTACAACTTGTCATGGGATCAGTTCGTTGCTCTTATTAAAGAGAATTATTGCCCGCAGCACGAAGTCGAGAGAATCGAATCAGACTTCTTATCGTTAGTGATGAAGAATTTAGACTGCCAGGCATACCTCACCACTTTCAATACCCTATCTAGGTTGGTTCCGTACTTGGTAACCCCAGAGCCTAAGAGGATTGCTCGCTTCATTGGGGGTTTAGCCCCAGAGATTAAAGCAAGTGTTAAGGCATCAAGGCCTGCAACCTTCAGATCAGCAGCTGATCTATCTCTATCTCTTACCTTGGACGTAGTCAGGTTGAGAGCGCTCAGGAACTCAGAAGAAGGTAAGAGGAAGCGTGAGGACGATACCTCACGAAGATCAGATAAGAAACACCAAGGGAATAACGACCACAAGAAAGGGTCGGGATCTAAGAAGGATGGGCAACAATCGGGGGATAAGCCCAAATGTAAAACTTGTAATAAGAACCATTTTGGGAGGTGTCGACTTGAGTCGAAATCCCAGTCTCACTCAAGACCCTGTGGAATTTGCAAATCTACGGATCATAAGACTTTGGAGTGTAAGAAGCTGAAAGATGCAACATGTTACGGTTGCAATGAAAAAGGGCACATTAAGTCCAATTGCCCAAAGAACACCAAGAAAACCGAGGATGGGAAGAAGACCAATGCGAGGGTCTTCAAGATGGACGCTAAGGAAGCTGTTCAGGATGACAACGTGATCACAGGTACTTTTCTCGTAAATGATGTTTTTGCTAGAGTATTGTTTGATTCTGGAGCAGATAAGTCTTTTGTGGATAATAAGTTTTGTGAGTTGTTGAAATTTCCTGTAAAACCCTTAAGTGTGAAATATGAGGTGGAATTAGCTGATGGAACCATAGAAACCGCCTCAACTGTTTTAGATGGATGTGTTATATCCATTAGGAATCACTCTTTTCCTTTGTCCTTACTTCCCTTTAAGCTAGCTGGCTTTGATATAGTTATAGGTATGGATTGGTTATCGCATAACCAAGCCCAGATTGTGTGCAACAGAAAGCAAGTGGTAGTCAAAACTCCGTCTGGTGAGTCACTTACCATTCAGGGGGATACCCAGCATGGATTGCCTGAGCAAGTGTCCATGCTCAAGGCATCCAGATGTCTGCAGAAGGGTTGTGTCATTTATATGGCACAAGTTACTATTGATGAGCCAAAGCCCAAGATTGAATACATCCCTGTCATTTCGGAATATCCTGAAGTTTTTCCCGAAGAACTACCTGGTTTACCACCAAATAGACAAGTGGAATTCCGAATTGACATCATCCCGGGTGCAGCACCAGTAGCGAGAGCACCTTATAGGTTAGCACCAACGGAGATGAAGGAGTTAAGGACGCAATTGGATGATCTGCTAGCCAAAGGTTTTATTAGACCTAGTTCGTCTCCTTGGGGAGCGCCAATCTTATTTGTCAAGAAGAAGGATGGATCGATGCGTCTGTGCATCTATTACCGTGAGCTTAATAAAGTCACTATCAAGAATAGGTATCCTTTGCCCAGGATCGACGATCTGTTCGATCAATTGCAAGGGGTAAGCTACTTCTCCAAGATCGACTTGAGGTCAGGTTATCATCAGTTGAAGGTCAAAGATGAAGATGTGCACAAGACAGCGTTTAGGACTCGTTATGGTCATTACGAGTTCCTAGTGATGCCTTTTGGGCTCACTAATGCACCGGCCGCATTCATGGATCTCATGAATCGCGTCTGCAAGCCTTACTTAGATAAATTTGTCATCGTCTTCATTGACGACATTCTCATCTATTCGAAGAGCCAAGCTGACCACGAGAAACACCTTCGTTGTATTCTCAAACTTCTACATCATGAGAAACTCTACGCCAAATTTTTGAAGTGCAAGTTTTGGCTTCGAGAAGTCCAATTCCTTGGACATGTGGTTAGTGAGCGTGGTATCCAAGTGTATCCCGCTAAAGTAGAAGCAGTTATGAATTGGCAAGAGCCGAAGACACCTACTGAGATTCGTAGCTTCCTGGGTTTAGCAGGATATTATAGGCGCTTTATCGAAAAATTCTCAAGGATTGCTGCGCCCCTAACTTCGTTGACACGTAAGAAGGTTAAGTTTGATTGGGGCCCTAAGCAGCAGGAATCCTTTGACATTTTGAAGAAAAAGTTGAGCAATGCACTAGTGTTAACATTGCCCGATGGTATAGAAGAATTCGTAGTGTATTGTGATGCATCACACACTTGTATGGGCTGTGTACTCATGCAGATAGGCAAGGTTATTGCCTACGCTTCACGACAGTTAAAGGTACACGAGAAAAATTACACCACCCACGATTTGGAGTTGGGTGCCGTTGTATTTGCATTAAAACTTTGGAGGCACTACTTGTATGGAACCAAGTGTGTGATCTATTCAGATCACAAGAGCCTTCAACATTTGTTCAATCAGAAGGACTTGAACATGCGACAAATACGATGGATGGAAACACTAAATGATTATGATTGTGAGATAAAATACCATCCAGGCAAGGCAAATGTAGTTGCTGACGCCTTAAGCAGAAAAGAAAGAGTGAAGCCGATAAGAATCAATGCCAAGCGCATTGAAATAAGGAATAGTTTGAACGAAAGGGTGTTAGCTGCACAGAAGGAAGCTGTGCTGGAAGCTAACTATCCTGAAGAAAAACTAGGAGTAACTGAGGAGCAGTTATCCTATGACAAGGACGGAATGCTAAGATTGAATGGACGAATATGGGTTCCAGTTTATGGAGGACTTCGAGATGTTATCCTCCAGGAAGCCCACAGTTCCAAAAATTCCGTTCATCCTGGAGCTGATAAGATGTACCAGGATCTAAAGGCAAACTACTGGTGGATTGGTTTGAAAAAGTCTGTAGCTGCCTATGTAGCTAAATGTTTGACTTGTGCGCAAGTCAAAGCTGAGCACCAGAAGCCGTCAGGTTTGTTACAACAACCTGAAATTCCCACGTGGAAGTGGGAAATGGTGACAATGGATTTCATCACCAAATTGCCAAAAACGAGAAAGGGAAACGATACTATATGGGTCATAGTAGATAGGCTGACCAAGTCAGCACATTTCCTACCCATTAAGGAAACTTACAGCTCAGATATGTTAGCTCAATTGTACGTAGATAAAATTGTAGCGTTGCATGGCGTGCCATTGTCAATTATCTCGGATAGAGATACGAGATACACCTCTCATTTTTGGAAGAGTTTCCAATAGTCGTTGGGCACGCGCTTAAACTTTAGTACGGCTTACCATCCACAGACGGACGGACAGAGTGAGCGTACCATCCAAACGCTGGAAGACATGCTTCGAGCATGTGTGATTGATTTAGGTGGCAGTTGGGATAACCACCTACCATTGGTCGAGTTCTCCTACAATAATAGCTACCATACTAGTATTAAGGCTGCGCCTTTTGAGGCATTATATGGTAGAAAATGCAGAACACCCATTTGTTGGGCGGAAGTAGGAGAAGTTCAATTATCAGGACCAGATTTGGTCTTTGAAACAACGGACAAGATTGTTCAAATTCGCGATCGCCTGAAAGCTGCCAGGGATAGGCAGAAAAGTTATGCGGATCCAAAGCGTAAGTCTTTTCACTTCGAAGTAGGTGACAAAGTATTGCTTAAAGTATCACCCTGGAAAGGAGTGATGCGATTTGGTAAGAAAGGCAAGCTAAGCCCGAGGTACATAGGACCTTTCAAGATTATCGAACGTGTCGGGTCAGTTGCTTATAAGTTAAACTTTCCTGAAGAACTCAGTGCTATACATAATGTTTTTCACATCTGTAATCTGAAGAAGTGTTTCGCTGATGAATCACTGGTCATACCACATACGGATGTACATATAGATGAAAGCTTGAAATTTGTGGAAAAACCATTGTCGATTGAGGATCGACAGGTAAAGAAGCTTCGAAGGAAGCATGTGCCTATTGTAAAGGTCAAATGGGATGCCCGTAGAGGTCCCGAATACACATGGGAGGTAGAATCCACGATGAAAGAAAAATACCCTCACTTGTTTCAGTAAATCTCGAGGTCGAGACTTCTTTTAAGGGGGTGAGGATGTAACACCTCGAAAATTTACGTCCAATAATGTACTGACACGTGTCATAGGCTTTAAATATGTGAAAAAGTACTTTAGAGGGACTAAAGTTGACAAACAGTGAAACTATGTGAATATAAGGGTCCAAAGTGTCAACAATGGATAAATAGGCCCTACAATAACCCTACATGGTGTTTATAATCTTAAACTATTAAATCATGGATCATACAAAGCGGAAAAATGAAAGAAAGTGAGGAATTACAAACTACAGGGGCTAAATGTGTCAACATGTTGAAAGTATACCTCTGAGTGACCTTTTGGCAAACCCGAAGCTTTGTAATGATAAAATATACTCACTAGAATATGTGATAAAAATTTCCTCAAGTTTCGTTATCGTATGAGAAAGTTATGATCAAAACCGTGCACGAAGGGTTAAATGCGTTAACGTTGAAATTCGTGACTTTTCGGGTAAGCACAAAGTTAACCAAGGACCTACCCAAGTTTGTAGATGTCCTAAGGCCCTTAAAAATCAGGCTTGAGGGTCAAGAGTGCAAGATAAATAGCCAAAACCATGTTTCAAAGGACCAAGGACCAAAATGTAAAACAATGAAACTTGTTGACCTGATGTACCCTTGTACGCGGCCCGCGAGGGGCTCTTCGCGGCCCGCCTACAAGCTGCCAGCGACAAAAGTGCGCAGCTGCCAGTTAACAGGTCTGATTTCGATGCTACACAGCTGTTACATGATACCAGGGACTCACCAATGGTTTTACATGCATAGGGGGGGGGGCACTTGGACAGATCTTACAACATATGTAGACCCTTGTGGCATCATCTAATGAGATCAAAGATGTTATAAAAGGGACTTGTAGTTGCAACATTGATCACTTGCATGTTCAAAACTCACAAGACCCACTTCTGGAGCTTCTCTGATCAACCTCAGGCTTTCTAGTGATCTCTAAGCATAATTAGGACTCTTGTAAGTATTCATAACCCCTTCTAATTCGTTGTAGCTTAGTTAATTAATCAAAAGTCAAACCGTCGTAAATTAAGTTTGACTTCGTGATTAAATGAAATTGGCTCTGTCTTTTCTCGAATTGAAAGTACCTACAAGTAGGTATTTATGTGGGTAACAAACCCTTAAAAAGGGTATTTTCAGATTCCCACTCTAACTATGTTAATTGTCGAGTCAAAGCTTGCTTTAAAAAGTCAACATAATGATTATTTGCAAATTTATGCATAATTAGCAATGTAGGGTGCATGCAACCTGTTTGATCATTAAAATAACTTGGTAACTAATGTAAGGACATGTCTCAACATGTTCAACTCGACAATTTTCAGTTTAAACCCGAATCGGACCCGAAAGTCGCATAATTTGATTTTTGCTTTGACTATCAGTTCTGATCCGTTTGTGCATGTTTAAGATCTGCCTTAGAGCTTATTTTGGACCAGGTTTCATATAAGTATAACTCTCTGAGATTATACAACTTGGTTAAATACTTATCCGATTCATATGCATGTTTCCGATTAATGCTTAAAAGTTGACTATTATGCCCTTTTGACTATAAAACGTGATTTTTGAAAAAGTGAAAGAGTAGAAACCTTAATTACTGATTTATAAACTTGCACCAAAAATTTGACATCAGTTTGAGGTCTAGATTAGAAGTTATGCTCATTAGCGTAATTTGAAAGCTTTATGTTACTTAAACAGCGTAATTAGCGTATAACCTATTTAAACCCACCTTTTGATATCAAAATTTTTACCCACTGATGTAATATAATATTTTGGGATTTTTGAAGATTTTTACTTAATTTTTGGCTGAGCATAACATAGGTCTCTAAGTTTAATTCGGTTAATACCGATTTTGCCCTTTTAAGCCATAAAATAAGTTTTACAAATCCTTTTGACCCCAAACCTTTTTTTACTGATTTTATTTGTTAAATAAAATATTTTTAGCCTTCTGGAATTATAAAAATATCAGCTTTCCTTTAAAAACCCGGAAATGGCTCCAAATCGCCTTTTTAAGCGTTTTTAACGCATAGTATGTGCTAAAACCATATTAAACATATAAGGTTGATACCTACTGATATTTTTAGCATATTTTTATATAATAACAGTAAGTACAAGTTTTTGAACTCAGATTTCCAGTTTTGACCTTTTAAGCCTAAGTGAAATTACCAAAAATACCCCTAAGGTGCATAGTTTGGTTTTAAATGATAAATTTCACATATAGATCATACCCTACTGTTATAACTTATTAAATTAAGTAGATTTACTGTATAAATCAGACCTGTAACTCAGATTACAAATTAAACTCTTTTATAATCTTTTTAAATGACCAAAATGCCCTTATGAGACATAAGTTGAGTTTAAATTCATTTGGGGCATGATAGAAGACATTTTACTGATGTCACAACATATTTAAAGTATATTAACTCAGGGAACTTGCATATGACTCTTATGGTTACCCGTGACGCCCTTTTCGCGCTCGGTTCGGTTTATGTAACTAGTTTGCATAAATTGACCGAAACGGGTCAACCCTTATCATCTTGGTCTCAAAATCCAGAATGTATTTAGTATACCCATATTATACAAGTATTCAAACTTGTCGGGTCTAAATCACATTCTATCCGGTCTTCGCTTAATCATGCGTTTGAACCGTATCGTCCTTAAAACTAGCCGGTCTAAGCTTAAGCTTAAATAAAGACCCGTTAGAAATCTAATAGGTTATTATAAACCTTCGTTCCAGATTAGGAGCACCAGTAAAAGCTACTTGCAATTTGCTTGTTGTGAATTATACTTTGCTCAGGTAAATACTTTTAACTTATTTTCCCTATACGGGCTTGGGGTACGGTATATAAAATACCGCTTGGTCCGGCATTGAATTGTTTAATCGAATAGAGGTTAAATTTATTGATATGCTATGTTTTGAATGTGTTTTGTTTGATTAAAGCCTTTGGGGGGTTAATGACCATGTCCCAGATATCCTTGGCATCATCTTACGAGATGGCCACGACCTGAGCACGGGGTGTAGGCGTACACCTTTCAGTGCATAACTCAATATTGTGGTGTGTCTATTAATCTTTAACCCGGTCTACGGATCGGGCTACTGAACGCATAAGTAACATGTAATTCCCTTACAAGATTATTTTCACATAATTATCCCAAGTTATAAAATATTTTTGTGCCACATGCATTCAAATAAATTTTCAAACCTTTTCAAAATGAGTCGGTTAAATTGTATTTACCAGTGTAAACTGACGTATTTTTCCAAAAGGTTAAGTGCAGGTACTATTCGTACTAGGCTGGCTGTCTTCTAAGCGTCCACAATAAGTCTCGCAAGCTTGGATGTCAATAAAGCTGTTGAACAATATCTTCTTTTATTTTGATCCGCCTGTGGATCCGTTTCAACTATTCATGATATTTAATATTACATTTTATTAAAGTTGAAATGAATCTATCTTTGATTCCGCTGTGCATTTATTTATATTGTGTTGTTTGTCTATGATGATACCAACTACGTCACTATACTCCCCACCGGGCCCACCGGTGACACGTGGAAAATAGGGGTGTGACAGGGACCCAGTTATTCCATTAAAAAACTCTAACGGGGCGGACACAATTAATCAAACTAAGACACTTTTTGATACTAGCGACACTAAAAATACCATTTGCCTCGAGCTTCCAGACCCATTTATCCCTACCCGGATTCAGGCCCAACCCGCCAATTATACCCAAAAGCTGCTGTAACTGATTATCTTTGATACCTTCTAATACGGGTCGAACCCAAGCCCAATAAAACTCCAGTCCATCTTCGCCGATACCCATTCGATCTGCCACCAAACATTCTTTGTTCGTTTCAGCCTTGAATAATTCAGGGAACTTTATGTATAATGGAATCGGGTCGGCCCAACTATCCAACCAGAATAAGATGTTCCTGCCGTTTGCCAATACCGCTGAAGTAGCATTTTTCAGATCAATATCAGCGTTTAATAAGATATACCGAATGCTGCAAATGTTTTTCCACGGGCCTGTTATTGAATTTTTAACCGGAATATCATTCCATGCCCTTGAATTGTGGTGAATTACCCAAATTACCCTTCTCCACAATCCTTTTTTCCGTTTTAAACCTCCACCACCATTTTGCCAACATTGCCAGGTTTGCGTCCCTGAGCGATCCAAACCCCAGCCCCCTGTATTCTATAGAAGCGATTGTTTTTTCCCATGCCACCCAATTCATTTTAGCCTTTTCCTCCGATCCTCCCCAAAAGAACACCCTTCTAATTCTATCCAATGATTCTAGGACTTTTATCGGTGTTTTAAACAGTGAGAAATAGTATGTTGGTAATGAATTCAAGACCGATTTGATTAGTGTTATTCTACCACCATATGATAGTGTTTTGGCTTTCCAGATCGAAAGTCTATTTTTAAAGATTTCAATGACCGATTTCCAGTTACGAACTAGATTCATATTGGCACCAACTAATAGACCAAGATGTTTAAACGGGAACATACCTTGTTTACATGTAACACCTCGCAAAATCACGTCCAATATAATACAAACACGTGTCATGGACTTTAAACGTGTAAGGAATTGATTCCGAGGGACTAAAGTTGTCAAACAATGTAAATATGTAAGTAAAAGGATCAAACATGTAATCATGCCAAACGCGTGCCTCTGAATGATCTTATAAGATGTTCGTATTCTTTGATGAATAAAATTATCAGACATTGAAAGCCGTTTGTGCTTAAATTGAGAATTTTACGAAGCATAGGGGTTAAAAGTATCAACATGTTAAATGTTACCTCTGAGTGACCTTTTAACAATTCCAATAGCACTGTAATAATTATATATTTTGCTCTCAAGAATATCGGATATTAATCTTGTGGAGTTCCGATGAAAACAAGACGTTTCGGGTGATCGTACAACTAACCGGGAGCTTAACGGAGTTAAAATGTGAACCAAGGCCCTTAAAAGTTAACTATGGGGGTCCTAAGTGCAATAAATAAAAGTTAAATAAAGTTAAAATGGACCAGGGACTGAAATTGCAAGATTTACAAACTTTTTACCGGATCAGAAGATCCTGGCGGCCCGCGTAGACTCCCTCTGAGTCTTACGCGGCCCGCGAGAGGACTGCCAGCATGCAAAAATCAGGACAGCTGCATGTTCAGCCTGTTACACCGCCTTTGCAAGCCTGATGTAACACCTCGAAAATTAATGTCCAATAATGTATCGACACGTGTCATAAGCTTTAAACGTGTAAAAGATTACTTTAGAGGGACTAAAGTTGACAAACAAAGAAAGTATGTGAATATATGGGTTCAAAGTGTCAACAATGGATAAATATGCTTTTCAATAACCCTACACGATGCTTATACCCTTAAACGAATGAATCATGGATTATACGAAGCTAATTGTGGAAGAAAGTGAGATTACAAACCACAGGGGTTAAATGTGTCAACATGTTTAAAGTATACCTCTGAGTGACCTTTTAGCAAACCCGAAGCTTTGTAATGATTAATTATACTCACTAGAATATGTGATAAAAATTTCACCAAGTTTCGTTATCGTATGAGAAAGTTATGACAATATTCGTATACGAGGGGTTAAAAGCGTCAACGTTGAATTCTAGGGCCTTACGGGTGATCACAAAGTTAACCGAGGACTTAACGATGTTTGTATATGTCTTGGAGCCCTTAAAAGTAGGGTTAGAGGGCCAAAAATGCAAGAACAAGACTTAAAACCACGTTAGAAAGGACCAGGGGCTGAAATGTAATAAAGGAAACTTGTTTGGCAGGTTCTGGAAGGCCATACGGGCAGCGTAAGGTCAAGCAGGACCCTTACGCGGGCCGCCTGAACACCCCAGCGACAGAATTTTTTTGGCAGCTGCCAGTTTCAGATGTGTAACCGCGTTTAGGACCTATAAACTGATACCAGGGGCTACACAAACGGATTTACATGCAGTAGGGGAACCTATAAACATCTGGTTGCAACCATAGACTTGTTTGGCATCATCCTAAGCAATTAAATTCACTATATAAGAGGAGCATTGTTGCAACACTTTGTTCATTCATTTGCAAAGCTTCACAACTTCACTTCTGGAGGTTCCTGGAGCTCAAGCACACTTCCTAGTGATCTTTAGTCGTGCATAGGACCCTTGTAAGTGTCCTTAACCCTTCCTAATTCAGTTTAGCTTAGTTATTTAGCTTAAAGTCAAACCATCGTAATTAGAGTTTGACTTCGTGATTAATCAATAATTGTCCAGTCAAATCTCGAATTGAAAGTACCTATGAGTTGGTAATTATGTGGGTAATAAACCCTTAAAAGGGCACCCTCTAATTCCCACTCTAACTAGGTCAATTGTCGGGTCAAAGTTAATCTTAAAAAGTCAACAAAAAGCTTATTTTCAAATTAATGCATAATTAGTACTGTAGGAGCCATGCAACCTGTTTTATCATTAATATAACTTGGTAATTAATGTAAGAACATGTCTAAACATGTTCAACCCGACAATTTTCAGTATAGGCTCGGTTCGGAACCGAAAGTCGCAAAATTTGACTTTTGCTTTGACTTTCAGTTCTGGCCCAATGTAGCATGGTTTAGAATTGCCTTAGAGCTTTATTTGGACCAGGTTTCATATAAGTATAACTCTCTGAGATTATACAACTTGGTTCATTAGTTATCCGATTCATATGCGTGTTTCCGTTAAATGCTTAAATGTTGACTATTATGCCCTTATGACCTTAAAACATGATTTTTGAAAATGTAAAAGAATAGAAACCTTAGTTACTGAGTTATAAACTTGTCCCTAAAATTTGACAACAGTTTGAGGTCTAGATTAGGAGTTATGCTCATTAGAGTAATTAGAAAGCTTTTTATTAAATAAACGGCGTAATTAGCATATAGCCTATCTAAACCCGATTTTTGATACCAAACGTTTTACCCACTGATGTAATATAATATTTTGGGATTTTTGAAAATTTTTATTTAATTTTAGGGTGAGCATAACATAGAGTTCTATGCATGTTTCGGTAATTGCCGGTTTTGCCCTTTTGGGCTATAAAATGAGTTTTATAAATTATTTTGATACCAAACATTTTTCTACTGATCTAATATGATAAATAAAACATTTTGAGCCTTCTGAAATAATAAAAATATCAGCTTTCCTTTAAAAACCCGGAAATAGCTCAAAATCGTCTTTTTAAGCGTTTTTAACGCATAGTATGTATTAAAACTATTTTAAACATATAAGGTTTGATGCCTACTGATATTTTCAGTAAATTTTTATATATTAATAGTAAGCAAAAGTTTTAAACTCAGATTTCCAGTTTTGACCTTTTAAGCCTATGTGAAATTACCAAAATGCCCCTAAAGTGCATAGTTTGGTTTTAAATGATAAATTTTACATATATATAATACCCTACTATTATAACTTATTAAATTAAGTATTTTTACTGATTATATCAGACCTGTAACTCAGATTATTATTTAAACTTTTTATAACCCTTAAAATGACCAAAATGCCCCTACGGGGCATAGTTTGAGTTTAAATCCATTTCGGGCATAATAGAAGATATCCTACTGATGTCACAACATATTTAAGGCATATTAAATTAGGAAACCTGTATATGACTCTTATGGTTACCCGTTATGCATTTTTCACGTTCGGTTCGGTTTATGTAACTAGTTTGCATAAATTGACCAAAACGGGTCAAACCTTATCATTTTTGTCTCAAAATCCAGAATGTGTTTAGTTTGCCCATATTACACAAGTCTCCAAACTTGTCGGGTCTAAATCACATTCTATTCCGGTCTTTGCTTAATCGTGCGTCCGAACCGTATCTTCTTTTAAAACTAACCGGTCTAAGTTTAGGCTTAATTAAAGACCCGTTAGGAATCTAATAGGTTATTAAAAACCTTTGTTCCAGAATAGGAGACCCGGTAAAAGCTACACGCACTTGCTTTTTGTGATTAATACTTGCAAAGGTAAATACTTTTAACTTATTTTCCCTATACGGGCTTGGGGTACGGTATATAAAATACCGCTTGGTCGGGCATTGAATTTTTGATCGTATGAAGGTTAATTTATTGAAATGTCCCATTTAAATTGTTTTGTTTGCTTAAAGCCTTTGGGGGGTTAATGACCATGTCCCGGATATCCTTGGCATCATTTTACGAAATGGCCACGACCTAAGCACGCGGGTGTAGGCGTACACCCGTTAGTGCATATATAAATAATAAGGTCCGGTTTTGGGAATAACCCACCGCGGGACTATATCATGTGGTGTGTCTATTAAGCTCTAACCCGGTGTCAACCCGGGCTACTGAACGCATAAGGAACATATAATTCTTTTACAAGTTTATATATAAATAATTATCCCAAGTTATAAAATATTTTGTGCCTTGTGCATTCAAATCAATTTTTAAACCTTTTCAAAATGAGTCAGTTAATTGTATTTACCAGTGTAAACTGACGTATTTTCCCAAAAATGTTAAGTGCAGGCACTACGCGTAATAGGCTGGCCTCTCCTTAGCATCATTAAGAGTCTCGCAAGCTTGGATGCATTTCTAGTCTGTTGAACTACGTTTTCTGTTTATTTGATCCACCTGTGGATCTGTTTCAACTACGTTGTGATACTTAATATTACAATTTTATCCAGTTGAAATAAAACTATCTTTTGCTTCCGCTGTGCATTTAAAATTGTGTTGTTTGACTATGATGATATCAACTACGTCACGATACTCCCCACCAGTAATACGTGGAAATATCGGGGTGTGACAGGTTGGTATCAGAGCCAACACCGAGTGAATTAAACACTAGCCTTTTGTGTTTAATCTCAGTTACACAGTTGCACATTCCTAAATTTCCGAGTCTAGACAAAGAACTTAGGACAAATCCCGATTTGTTTTTATTTTTGTCTTTTATATATATATCCCTTGTTGTTATCTTTGTTTTTGTTGACAGGTTAAAAGATGCCACCAAGAGTAAGAGGGAGAGGAAGAGGCAACGGGCCACTCGTCGCCCCGAATGATCATGAGGCCGGGCCTTCGCACCGGCGAACACCGTCAGATTCCCATAGCTAGAGTCCTCAAGATAACTGGAGGACCTATACTGAACCAGCAAGGCGCTCAGTTTCGTTGAGCTCCTCCCCTTTGTTTCAAAACTCCTTTGGGCCTCATTATGAAAACGAGCCCCATAATTCCCACTAATCTTACATTCCTCTCCAGGGCCACAACTCACCTTTTGATGACCCAACGCCCTTTTTCCGGAGCCAGTTCAATATGGAAAACTACCTTGGAGAACCAGTGGGTTTTAACCTACTAGGACCTGAAGACCACTTCTCAGGAGACCATACGATGGACATGGATGAGGACACCGATCCTGCAGAGCCACCGTCCGGAACCCCTAACCACCCCATCGAAATTTCGGATGGGTCACCTTTTGTGGGATCACCTTATAATGGTCCCGACAGTTATGAAGAAAGGTTCCGACAGATCGACTGGGTGTTTACTCCCAGTTACCACAACTCTCCACAGCAGCAGCAGCAGCAGGATCCCTCTGAGGATTCTCGTTATGTCGCGGTCACTCCGCCACCACCACCAGTCCAGCAACAGCCTCCGGAGCCACCGAGGCGAAGAAAAACAACCGCACGGATGTCCGTGCGAGGAGGAGTGCGAATCGGCACCCCTCAACCTACTAGTGGCAGCCGCTACTCGCCACTTCATGAAGAACCACAGATGGGTGGATCTTCAAACCCCGTCTCGGAAGTAAACTCTGCGCCTATCGCGCCACCACCGTTGGGCTTTGGCGACCCTATACCTACATACACCGGTGCGGCGACGTATAATCCCTTTGAGCAGCCGATCCACACCAACTACAACTATGCAGAGGCCGACCCTTACCTGGTAGCAGTGGCAAATTACAATGCCCTTCATCCGGAAGGATCCTTTGGGGTCCCATACCAAGCCGGATACTCTCACTATGGGTACCCACCTTATGGGTATCATCAACCGTCGCCTCCTCAACCTCCGCTATATCAGCAACCCTCGCAGCCGCCAGCGATGTCGCCACCACAACATCAGGAGATCCTTCAAAGGATTAATGAGGTGCGGCAGGAAGTACGGGAAGACCGTAGACAAAACCGTGGAATGTTCAAGAGTCTGGCAAACTTAATTAAAGGAAAAAGCAAGAAGGACCACTAAATCCTTCATTTGTTTGTTTGTTATTAGTGTTGTAATCATGTCCCTGCGTGGACATTTGTTTCTGTATTTTGCCCCTGCGTGGACATGTCTTTCTGTATTCCGCCCCTGCGTGGGCATGTTTTTTCTGTTTAACCCCTGCGTGGGTATGTTATTTCTGTTTAAGCCCCTGCGCGGGCATGCTATTCTTGTAGAAGTCCCGTTTAGGGCAAATCTGTGCTTGGTTAATTGTTGTAGTGGAATGAATTAATTCAAATTTTCATTTTTTAATTATATGCATAAATATAATATGTAAAATAAATGAAAATATAACATTCCTTTTTAAGACCTATCATTATAATAAAATGATAAAAATCTAAAAAGGGCAAGACCTAGCCATGTGTCATCTGAAGACAGGGCCAAAATGGTAGTCCCATAATTAGATTCAGGTCCTTATTAACACCTCAATTTAGGATTGTTCTGCGTTAAATATTAAAAAGAATCTTAAAGGTAAAACCTAGTCTATATGTCGTTGCAGACATGACCAAGATGGTAAAACCTATTCAAAAGGTTCCAATCCTTGTTAACCTCTGAAAAACATGTTAACACTCTTGACAAAATGTGATTCGATAAAATCGCATGAGTCATCCTTATATTGGATTCTTCCAACTTCTTTTAATTAATTAAAACATCCATTAGGGATATAATGTCTACGGGCTATACTCATTGTCATATAAGACAAAAGATAGTCGTGGTCTTCGACCCCCTGTTAAGAAGAGGTAATGAATTATAATTAAAACCCTCAATACCATGACCATATAAGATCATGAATAAAGATTTAAAACTGTCCACGTGACTAGGCCTTTTTGCCATTAATATATTTTTAAATCTAACTAAGGATTATTATAATATCCCGAATATATATATGCTTAGCAAATTATTCAATAATGGTTCTTAGATACCATGATTAATAAATCATCTAGAATGATAAAACTGTTATAGACCTCTGAATGAGTTAAAATCATTATTTTATATAGCAAACAAGCTACATGGCCGGGTTAGACGAAGCCAACAGTCACCCCAGAGATATTCATGACACCTCCAGAGTCAACATAGCAGGAGCAGAATTACAAGCATTAATAGATAATGCTCTGACGCGAGCTTTGGAAAGGCAGTTCAATGAATCCAGTGGTGCGCATGTCAGGACCCAGTCTGTGCTACACTCTAAACCACCCTCTAGAACTCATACTGCTCACAAGAGTGATTCTCATCACTCAACGAACCAGAGGAGTGTTCCATCTAAGAGAGTTGTGCTGAACCAAGAACCACGTGCTAAAGGTTGCACCTATAAGTACTTTGTTTCCTGCAAACCCAGGGATTTTACTGGGGAGAAAGGAGCAGTTGATTGCATGTCATGGTTAGACGAGATGGACACTGTAGTAGATATCAGTGGTTGCGCTGATAAGGATGTGGTGAAGTTTGTATCTCAGTCATTCAAATGTGAGGCACTAGCCTGGTGGAGGTCTTTGATCCAAGCCACTGGGAAATCCCATTGTACAATCTGTCTTGGGAACAGTTTGTGACATTGATTAAGGAGAATTACTGCCCTCAGCATGAGGTTGAAAAGATCGAAGCTGATTTCTTGTCTTTGGTTATGAAAAACCTAGATTGTCAAGCCTACCTTACGAGCTTCAACACTATGTCAAGACTGGTTCCGTATCTGGTAACCCCGGAACCCAAGAGGATAGCTCGTTTCATTGGGGGTTTAGCCCCAGAGATCAAGGCAAGTGTGAAGGCCTCCAGACCAACTACTTTTCGGTCTGCAGCTGATATATCATTGTGCCTTACTTTGGACGCGGTCAGGCAGAGATCGCTGAGAAACACAGACGCTGAGAAGAGGAAGCGTGAGGATGACAACTCACGACGTTCAGACAAGAAGCGTAAGGGAAACAATGACCACAAAAAGGGTTTTGGAACTAAAAAGGATGGTCATCAGTCGGGTGATAAGCCCAAGTATAAAATCTGTAAGAAGCACCACTTCGGGAAGTGCAGATTCGAGTCAAAATCCCAGTCGCAGCCAAGGCCTTGTGGGATTTGTAAATCTTCTGAGCACAAGACCTTAGACTGTAAGAAAATCAAGGATGCTACGTGCTATAGCTGCAATGAAAAGGGGCATATCAAGTCCAACTGCCCAAAGTTTGCTAAGAAAGCTGAGGAAGGGAAAAAGACCAATGCTAGGGTCTTCCAGATGAACGCACAGGAGGCGATCCAGAATGATAATGTCATAACATGTACCTTCCTTATTAATGATGTTTATGCAAGGGTGTTATTTGATTCTGGAGCAGATAAGTCATTTGTTGATGATAAGTTTTGTAAGTTGTTAAACCTACCTGTTAGAACCCTAAGCATAAAATATGAGGTTGAATTAGCCGATGGTACCATAGAAACCGCATCAATCGTATTAGATGGATGTTTCATATCCATTAGGAACCACTCTTTTCCTTTGTCCTTACTTCCTTTGAAGTTAGCCGGTTTCGACATAGTAATAGGCATGGATTGGCTATCCCATAACCAAGCTCAGATCGTGTGTGACAAGAAGCAAGTAGTAATCAAGACTCCGTATGGTGAGCCACTTACCATACAGGGAGATACTCAGTATGGGTTACCTAAGCATGTGTCTATGCTTAAATCTTCTAGATGTATGAAGAAAGGATGTGTCATTTACATGGCACAAGTGACTATTGATGAGCCGAAGCCTAAGATTGAAGACATCCCCGTCATTTCTGAATATCCCGAAGTATTCCCGGAAGAACTACCCGGTTTGCCACCAGATAGACAAGTAGAATTCAGAATTGACATTATTCCAGGAGCAGCACCTGTTGCTAGGGCACCTTACAGGTTGGCACCAACAGAGATGAAAGAGTTGAGAACTCAGTTAGATTCGTAGCTTTCTAGGTTTAGCAGGATATTATAGGCGATTTATAGAAAACTTCTCAAGGATTGCTGCACCCCTAACTACATTAACCCGTAAGGATATTAAGTTTGACTGGGGTCCTAAGCAGCAGGAATCCTTTGACATTCTTAAGCAGAAATTGAGCAACGCTCCAGTACAGTACTGACGTTGCCAGATGGAATTGATGAATTTGTGGTTTATTGTGATGCATCGCACATAGGTATGGGATGTGTGCTTATGCAGAAAGGTAAAGTTATTGCCTATGCTTCTCGACAGTTAAAAGTGCACGAGAAGAATTACACCACCCATGATTTGGAGTTGGGTGCCGTTGTATTTGCACTAAAACTGTGGAGACATTACTTGTATGGAACCAAGTGTGTGATCTATTCAGATCACAAGAGCCTTCAACATTTGTTTAATCAGAAGGACTTAAACATGAGGCAGCGATGGTGGATGGAAACTTTGAATGATTATAATTGTGAGATAAGATACCATCCTGGCAAGGCGAATGTAGTCGCCGATGCCTTAAGTCGAAAGGAAAGAGTGAAGCCTATAAGAATCAATGCCAAGAGCATTGAGTTAAAGAATAGTTTGATTGAAAGGTTGTTAGCTGCACAGAAGGAAGCTGTACTAGAAGCTAACTATCCTAATGAAAAGCTAGGAGTAACTGAAGAACAATTATCCTATGGAAAGGACAGAATTCTAAGGTTAAATGGACGAATATGGGTTCCAATTTATGGAGAACTTCGGGATGTTATCCTCCAGGAAGGCCACAGTTCTAAGTACTCCGTTCATCCTGGAGCTGATAAGATGTACCAGGATCTGAACGCAAATTATTGGTGGATAGGCTTGAAGAAGTCTATAGCTACCTATGTAGCCAAATGTTTGACGTGCGCTCGAGTCAAAGCTGAACATCAGAAACCGTCAGGTTTGCTACAACAGCCTGAACTTCCCACCTGGAAGTGGGAGATGGTGACGATGGATTTCATCACCAAGTTGCCAAAGACAAGGAAAGGAAATGATACTATATGGGTAATAGTAGATAGACTGACTAAGTCAGCACATTTCTTACCCATTAAGGAGACTTATAGCTCCGATATGTTAGCCCAATTGTACGTAGATAAGATTGTATCTCTGCATGGCGTACTAGTGTCTATTATCTCTGACAGAGATACTAGATACAGATCACATTTTTGGAAAAGTTTCCAACAATCTTTGGGCACGCGCTTAAATTTTAGTACGGCTTACCATCCTCAGACGGACGGGCAGAGTGAGCATACCATCCAAACTTTGGAAGACATGCTTCGTGCATGTGTGATTGACTTAGGTGGTAATTGGGATAACCACCTGCCATTGATTGAGTTCTCCTATAACAATAGCTACCATACAAGCATTCAGGCTGCACCGTTTGAAGCTTTGTATGGAAGAAAGTGCAGAACGCCCGTTTGCTGGGCAGAAGTTGGAGATGTCCAACTAACAGGACCTGATATAGTCCTGGAGATGACAGACAAGATTGTGCAAATAAGAGATCGTCTCAAAGCTGCCAGAGACAGGCAGAAAAGCTACGCAGACTTAAGGCGTAAACCTCTAAAGTTTGAGGTTGGTGATAAGGTTTTACTTAAAGTATCACCATGGAAGGGAGTGATGCGATTCGGTAAGAAAGGTAAGTTAAGCCCAAGGTACATAGGACCATTTGAAATCATCGAATGTGTCGGATCAGTGGCTTATAAGTTAAACTTTCCTGAAGAGCTCAGTAGTATTCACAATGTATTCCACATCTACAATCTAAAGAAATGTCTAGCTGATGAGTCGCTAGTCATGCCTCATACGGATGTGCATATAGATGAGAGCTTAAATTTTGTTGAAAAACCCTTGTCGATCGAGGATCGATAGGTCAAGAAGCTTCGAAGGAAGCAAGTGCTGATTGTAAAGGTTAAATGGGATGCTCGTAGAGGTCCCGAGTACACATGGGAGGTAGAATCCACAATGAAAGAAAAGTACCCTCATTTGTTTCAGTAAATCTCAAGGTCGAGATTTCTTTTAAGGGGGTGAGGATGTAACACCTCGAAAATTTATGTCCAATAATGTATCGACACGTGTCATAAGCTTTAAACGTGTAAAAGATTACTTTAGAGGGACTAAAGTTGACAAACAAAGAAAGTATGTGAATATAAGGGTTCAAAGTGTCAACAATGGATAAATATGCTTTTCAATAACCCTACACGATGTTTATACCCTTAAACGAATGAATCATGGATCATACGAAGCTAATTGTGGAAGAAAGTGAGAGATTACAAACCACATGGGTTAAATGTGTCAACATGTTTAAAGTATACCTCTGAGTGACCTTTTAGTAAACCCGAAGCTTTGTAACGATTAATTATACTCACTAGAATATGTGATAAAAATTTCACCAAGTTTCGTTATCGTATGAGAAAGTTATGACAATATTCGTATACGAGGGGTTAAAAGCGTCAACGTTGAATTCTAGGGCCTTACGGGTGATCACAAAGTTAACCGAGGACTTAACGATGTTTGTATATGTCTTGGAGCCCTTAAAAGTAAGGTTAGAGGGCCAAAAATGCAAGAACAAGACTTAAAACCACGTTAGAAAGGACCAGGGGCTGAAATGTAATAAAGGAAACTTGTTTGGCAGGTTCTGGAAGGCCATATGGGCCGTGTAAGGTCAGGCAGGACCCTTACGCGGGCCGCCTGAACACCTCAGCGACATAATTTTTTTGGCAGCTGCCAGTTTCAGCTGTGTAACCGCCTTTAGGACCTATAAACTGATACCAGGGGCTGCACATACGGATTTACATGCAGTAGGGGCACCTGTAAACATCTGGTTGCAACCATAGACTTGCTTGGCATCATCCTAAGCAATTAAATTCACTATATAAGAGGAGCATTGTTGCAACACTTTGTTCATTCATTTGCAAAGCTTCACAACTTCACTTCTGGAGGTTCCTGGAGCTCAAGCACACTTCCTAGTGATCTTTAGTCATGCATAGGACCCTTGTAAGTGTCCTTAACCCTTCCTAATTTAGTTTAGCTTAGTTATTTAGCTTAAAGTCAAACCGTCGTAATTAGAGTTTGACTTCGTGATTAATCAATAATTGTCCAGTCAAATCTCGAATTGAAAGTACCTGTAAGTTGGTAATTATGTGGGTAATAAACCCTTAAAAGGGCACCCTCTGATTCCCACTCTAAGTAGGTCAATTGTTTTTCATGCACTAGGGACACCTGGAGTGTAACACCTCGTAATTCACGACTAATGTAAGGAAGACACGTGTCATGGACTTAAACGTGTAATAGATTGATCTTGAGGGACTGAGGTTGTCAAACAATGTAAATATGTTAATAAAGGAATCCAAAGTGTCAACATGCCATTCTTGTGCCTTTGATTGACCTCACACGACGAGATCGTCTCAAAGCTGCCAGGGATAGGCAGAAAAGCTACGCAGATAAAAGGCGTAAACCTCTAAAATTCGAGGTTGGTGACAAAGTGTTACCGAAAGTATCACCCTGGAAAGGGGTAATGCGATTTGGCAAGAAAGGCAAGTTAAGCCCAAGATATATAGTACCATTCGAGATCATCGAATGTGTAACACCTCGTAAATTCATGTGCAATATTATATTGACACGTGTCATAAGCTTTAAACGTGTAAAGGATTAAGTTAAAGGGACTAAAGTTGACAAACGAAGAACGTACGTGTATAAAAGGATTCAAAGTGTCAACAATTGATAATTATACTTTTCAACAACCCTACACGATGCTTACAACCTTAAACGAATGATTTATGAAGCGCACGAAGCTATTTGTGGAAGAAAGTGAGAGATTACAAACTACAAGGGTTAAATGTGTCAACATGTTTAATTTATACCTCTGAGTGACCTTTTAGCAAACCCGAAGCTTTGTAACGATTAATTATGCTCACTAGAATAAGTGATAAAAAGTTCACAAGGTTTCGTTATCGTATGAGAAAGTTATGATAACATTCGTATGTAAGGGGTTAAAAGCGTCAACGTTGAAATTTATGACTTTTCGGGTGATCATAAAGTTAACCGAGGACTTAACGAAGTTTGGATATGTCTTGGAGCCCTTAAAAGTTAAGTTAGAGGTTTAAAAATGCAAGAAATAAAGTTAAAACCACGTTTATAAGGACCAGGGACCTAAAGTGCAAATTCTGAAACATTTTTAACCTGATCCGGGGAACCATATCGGCCGCGTAAGACATAAGGGAGTCTTACGCGGGCCGCCTGGGACTGCCAGCGACAAATAAGCTTGGCAGCTGCCAGTTCAAGCTGTGTAACCGACTTATAACCCTGTAAAATGATACCAGGGGATGTACAAATGGGAATACATGTAGTAGGGACACTTGGGCTTGATCCAACATCAGTTGTAGACCTATTTGTCATGATCTTGATGATTTAAACCCACTATATAAGCTCCTCTTTGTTGCAACATTTTGTCATTCACTTACAAACTTCCACAACTTCAATTCTGAAGATTCCTGGAGCTCAAGACCTGTTCCTAGAAGTCATTAGTTGTGCATAGGACTATTGTAAGCTTCCTTAACCCTCCTTAATTCAGTTTTACTTAGTTAATTAGCCTAAAGTCAAACCGTCGTAATTCGAGTTTGACTTCATGATTAATCACAATTTGTCCAGTCAAATATCGAATTGAAAGTACCTATGAGTTGGTAATTATGTGGGTAATAAACCCTTAAAAGGGCACCCTCTGATTCCCACTCTAACTAGGTCAATTGTCGGGTCAAACTTGTTCATAAAAAGTCAACAGAAAGCAATTTTTCAAATAAATGCATAATTAACAATGTAGAAGCTATGAAACCTATGTTATCACTAATATAACTTGGTAATTAATGTAAGAACATATCTAGACATGTTCAACCCGACAATTTTCAGTTTAGGCTCGGTTCGGAACCGAAAGTCGCTAAATTAGACTTTTGCTTTGACTTTCAGTTCTGACCCAATGTAGCATGTTTTAGAAATGGCTTAGAGCCTTATTAGGACCAGGTTACATGTTAGTATAACCCTTTGTGATTATAAAACTTGGTTCATTAGTTATTCGATTCATATGCATGTTTCCGTTATATGCCTAAATTTTGACTATTATGCCCTTTTAACCTTAAAAAAAGAATTTTGAAAATGTGAGAGGACAATAATCTTTGTTACCGATTTATAAACATGTCCCTAAAATTTCACATCAGTTGGAGGTCTAGATTAAGAGTTATGCTCAATAGCGTAATTAGAAAGCTTTTATTAATTAAACGGCGTAATTAGCATAAAGCCTATCTAAACCAAATTTTTAATACCAAACTTTTTACCTACTGATGTAAAATAATATTTTGGGATTTTTGAAGATTTTTATTTATTTTTAGGCTGAGCATAATATAGGGTTATAGCTTTGATTCGGTAATTGTCGGTTTTGCCCTTTTGGCCTATAAAATGAGTTTTATATAATAAATAAAATATTTTGAGTCTTCTGGAATGATAAAAATATCAGCTTTTCTTTAAAAACTCGGAAATCGCTTAAAACCGTCTTTTTACGCGTTTTAAACGCATAGTATGTATTAAAACTATTTTAAATATATAGGACTTGATACCTACTGATATTTTTAGTAAATTTTAATATTTTAACAGTAAGCAAAACTTTTAAACTCAGATTTCCAGATTTGGCCTTTTAAACTTATGTGAAATTACCAAAATGCCCCTACGGTGCATAGTTTAGTTATGAAAGGTAAATTTCACCTATATACCATACCCTACTGTTATGACTTATAAAAATAAGTATTTTTACTGAATATATCAGACCTGAAACTTAGATTTATATTTAAACTCTTTTATAACCTTTAAAATGACCAAAATACCCCTTCGGGGCATAATTTGAGTTTAAATCCATTTTGGGCATAATGGAAGGTATCCTACTGATATCACAACATATTTAAGGCATATTAACTCAGGAAACCTGTTCATGAATCATTTGGTTACCCGTTACGCATTATTCTGCGGTTTATGTAACTAGTTTGCATAAATTGACCGAAACGGGTCAAACCTTATCATTTTTTGTCTCAAAATCCAGAATGTGGTTAGTTTACCCATATTATACAAGTATACAAACTTGTCGGGTCTAAACCACACTCTAATCCGGTCATCGCTTAATCGTGCGTGTTAAACCGTGTATCTTCCTTTAAAACTAACCGGTCTAAGTTTAGGCTTAATTAAGACCCGTTAGGAATCTAATAGGTTATTAAATACCTTCGTTCCAGATTAGGAGCCCGGTAAAAGCTACTTGCACTCGCTGTTTGTGAATTATACTTGCGCAGGTAAATACTTTTAACTTATTTTTCCTATACGGGCTTGGGATACGGTATTATAATAATACCGCTTGGTCGGGTGTGTAGTCATTTAAATCGGATTGTGATTAATGTATTTACATAACTCGTTTTAATCTGTATTATTTGGTGTATGGCCTTTGGGGGTTAAATGACCATGTCCCGGATATCCTTGGCATCATTCAAAGAAATGGCCACGACCTAAGCACGGGGTGTAGGCATACACCTGACAGTTGCGTATGTAAAAACTGGTAATCCACTTAAAGGAATCAACCTTGTGGGCATTATACCTGTGGCGTGTCAATTAATCTTGACCGGCTCTTCTAACCGGCCCTGACGGACGACAAATAAGTAAAACTGTATACAAGATTATTTTTAAATAATTGTCCCAAATTATAAAAGATATTTTGTGCCGTGTGCATTCAAACTAATTTTCTTAAACTCTTTTCAAAATGAGTCAGTTAATTGTATTTACCAGTGTAAACTGACGTATTTTCCAAAAAGGCTAAGTGCAGGTACTAGACGAAATAGGCTGGCTACTCCTGGCATCATTAATCAAGTCTTGCAAGCTCTAGATGTTTAAGTCTGTTGAACAATGATCTTTTATCTTTTGATCCACCTGTGGATCCTATACAGTCCGTTTGTAATACTTTGATATTACTATTTATTCGGTTTATAATGTGATTCATCTTTTGCTTCCATTGTGCATTTAAATTGTGTTGTTTGACTATGATGATATCAACTACGTCACGATACTCCCCACCGGTAATACGTGGAAATATCGGGGTGTGACAGGTTGGTATCAGAGCCAACATTGAGTGAATTAAACACTAGCCTTTTGTGTTTAATCTCAATGACACAGTTTGCACATTCATCGACTTCCAAGTCTTGACAAAGAACTTAGGACTAATCCAAATTTGTTTTATTTTAATTTTGTCCTTTATATTTCTTTGTTGTTCTTTTATTTGTTTTGACTGGTTGAACAAGATGCCACCTAGATTTCGTGGAAGAGGTAGGGCAAGGGGCCACTCATCGCCGCAAACGATCATGAGGCCGGGCCGTCACACCGGCGAACACCGTCAGATTCCCTAAGCAGAAGTCCTCAAGAAAACTGGAGGACCCATATTGAACCCGCAAGGCGCTCAGTCTCGCTGAGCTCCTCCCCTTCTTACCAAAACTCCTTTGGGCCTTAGTCTGAAAACGAGCCCCGTAACTCCCAGCATTCTTATATACCTCTCCAAGGCCACAACTCACCCTTCAACGACCCAACGCCCAATTTCCAGAGCTGGTTCAACCTGGAAAACCTGATTAATGAACCAATGGGTTATAACCCGTTGGGACTGGAGGACCACTTCTCCATGGATATGGATGAAGATCCGGAACCTGCCCAACCACCAACCGGGACGCCTACTAACCCCATCGAGATTTCGGATGGGCCACCTTTTCTTGGATCACCTTATAATGGTCCCGACAGCTACGAGGCGAGGTTTAACCAGATCGACTGGGTGTTTACTCCCAGTTACCACAACTCACCGCAGCAGCAGGATCCCTCCGAGGATTCCCGTTTTGTAGTGCTCAGTCCACCGCCACCACCACCAGTGCAGCAACATCCTCCGGAGCCACCGATGCGTAGGAGATCAACCCCACGGATGTCCGTGCGAGGGGGAGTCCGTATCAGCACTCCTCAACCATCTAGTGGCAGTCATTATCCGCCACTATACGAAGACCCACAGATGGGTGGGCCTTCGAACCCAGTTTCTGAGGTGCAGTCTGCGCCGGTCTCACCGCCACCAGTGGGTTTTAACAACCCAATTCCTACATACGCCGGCTTAGCGGCGTACAACCCATTTGAGCAGCCGACCCACACCAACTACAACTACGCCGAAGCTGACCCATACCTGGTAGCGGCAAACTACAATGCCCTTCATCCGGAAGGATCCTTTGGAGTCCCATATCAAGCTGGATATCCACACTATGTGTACCCACCTTATGGGTATCAACAACCGCCACCTCCTCAACCTCCGCTGTATCAGCAGCCCCTGCAGCCGCCAGTGATATCGCCACCGCAGCACCAGGAGATTCTTCAAAGGTTGAGTCAGGTGGAGGATGAGGTTCGGGAAGAGCGTAGGCAAAACCGAGGAATTTTCAAGGGTCTGGCGAACTTAATCAAGGGGAAGACCAAAAAGGGTCATTAAATCCTTTATTTGTTTATTTGTATTTCTTTATTGTTAAATCAAGTCCCTGCGTGGACTTCTGTTTCTGTAATCAGTCCCTGCGAGGACTTGTGGTTTATGTTTAGCCCCTGTGTGGGCATGTCTTCCTGTTTAACCCCTGCGTGGGTATGTTATGTTTGTTTAGCCCCTGCGCGGGCAAGTTAGTTCTCTTTAAGTCCCGTTTAGGGCAAAATGTACTTTTTAAATTATTAATGGCATGTTAATCAATTAAATTTATTTGTCATTATATGCATAAATGTAAAATATATGAAATAAATAAATCTAAAAATAACATTTCTTTTATAAGATCTACCATTATAATAAAATGGCAAAATCTAAAAAGGACAAGACCTAGCCCATGTGTCATCTTAAGACTAGGCCAAGATGGTAGTTCCTAAATTAGATTCAGATCCTTATTAACATCTCAATTTAGGATTGCTCTGCATATTAAAAAGAATCTTAAAGGTAAAAGCTAGCCACATGTCATTTTAAATATGGCAAAGATGGTAAAACCTATTTAAAAAGATTCAAACCCTTGTTAACATCTGAAAACATGTTAACACTCTTGGCAAAAATGTGATTCGATAAAATCGCATGAGTCATCCTTAAATTGGGTTATTCCAATTTATTTATTATTAATATAATCACCCATTAGGGATGAAGTGCCTACGGACCATAATTAATGTCCTTTGAGACTAAAGACAGTGGTGGTCTACAACTCCCTGTCAAGAAAAGGTAATGAACTTTGATTCAAGCCTTAATGTTTGATTCTATAAAATCATGGCTTATAATTTAAATTGTCCTTGTTGACTTGGCCTTTTGTGCCATTATTATATTTAATTATAACTAAGGATTATTAATGAAAAATCCTGAAATGATATACTTAATAAATTAGCTAATATGGTTCTTTAATACCATGGTTAATAAATTAATAAGATGACAGATCTATTATAAACTTCTAAGAAGTCATTATCATCATTTTATGTAGCAAGCAAGCTACATGGCTGAGTCTGAAGAAGTCAACAGTCATCCAAGGGAAAATCATGATACCACCAGGATCAACGTAACTGGTGCGGAACTTCAAGCACTGATTGATAATGCTGTTACCAAGGCGATAGATAGGCAATTTAATGAGTCAAGTGGTACTCGAAGTAGGACCTTATCAGTACCCCATTCTAAACCTAAGACTCACTCTGAGGCTCATAGTAAGCCACCTCCTAAACGTGATGGATCAAGGAGGGATGACGATCATCACTCCTCAAATCAGCATAGTGTTCCGTCGAAGAAGATTGAGCTCAAACGAGAACCACGTGGTAAGTCCTGTACCTACAAATATTTCGTCTCCTGTAAGCCCAGGAATTTCACTGGGGAGAAAGGGGCTGTGGATTGCATGACATGGTTGGACGAAATGGATACCGTGGTTGACATCAGTGGTTGCGCTGATAGGGATGTTGTGAAGTATGTATCTCAGTCGTTAAAAGGAGAAGCACTAGCCTGGTGGAGGTCTCTAATCCAGGCTACTGGGAAGATTCCATTGTACAATCTGTCTTGGGATCAGTTTGTTGCGCTCATCAAAGAGAATTACTGCCCTCAGCATGAGGTTGAAAAGATTGAGTCAGACTTCTTATCTTTGGTGATGAAAAATCTAGATTGTCAGACTTACCTTACTAGCTTTAATACCTTGTCTCGACTGGTTCCATATTTGGTAACACCGGAACCCAAGCGAATTACCCGTTTCATTGGGGGTTTAGCCCCGGAGATCAAAGCCAGTGTAAAGGCATCCCGACCTGCTACTTTTAGGTCAGCAACTGACCTATCTTTATCCCTTACCTTGGATGCGGTCAGGCAAAGATCGCTTAAGAACTGGGAGGAAGGTAAGAGAAAACGTGAGTACGATAACTCATGACGGTCTGAGAAGAAGTTTAAGGGAACCACAGACCACAAGAAGAAGTTTGGGTCTGGCAAGGGTAGTCAGCAAGCAGATGAAAAGCCAAAGTGCAAAACCTGCCAGAAACGTCACTTCGGAAAATGCAAGTTTGAATCCAAATACCAGTCAAAACCGTTTGCATGTGGGTTATGCAAATCCAAGGAGCACAAGACGATAGAGTGCAAGAAGATAAAGGAGGCAACGTGCTATAACTGTAACGAGAAGGGGCACATCAAGTCCAACTGCCCTAAGTATGCCAAAAAGCCTGAAGAAGTAAAAAAGACCAATGCAAGGGTCTTTCAAATGGATGCACGAGAAGCTGTTCAGGACGATAATGTGATAACAGGTACCTTCCTTATTAATGATGTTTATGCAAGGGTGTTATTTGATTCGGGTGCGGATAAGTCGTTTGTAGATGATAAATTTTGTAAGTTGTTGAATTTACCTGTTAAAACCCTGAGCGTGAAGTATGAGGTTGAATTAGCCGATGGTACCTTAGAAACCGCATCAACCGTGTTGATAGATGCTTTATATCCATTAGGAACCACTCTTTTCCATTATCCTTACTTCCTTTGAAATTAGCTGGTTTCGACATTGTAATAGGCATGGATTGGTTATCTCATAACCAAGCCCAAATTTTGTGTAACAAGAAGCAAGTGGTAATCAAGACTCCGTATGGTGAGCCACTTACCATACAGGGAGACACTCAGTATGGGTTGCCTGAGCAAGTGTCTATGCTCAAGGCGTCGAGGTGTTTGAAGAAGGGTTGTGTCATTTATATGGCACAGGTAACTATCGATGAACCAAAACCCAATGTTGAAGACATCCCTGTCATTTCTGAATATCCCGAAGTATTTCCCGAAGAACTACCTGGTCTGCCACCAGATAGACAAGTAGAGTTCAGAATTGACATCATTCCTGGAGCAGCACCTGTCGCTAGAGCGCCTTACAGGTTAGCACCAACAGAAATGAAGGAGTTAAGGACTCAACTGGATGACTTGTTAGCCAAAGGTTTTATTAGACCTAGCTCATCCCCCTGGGGAGCACCAATCCTGTTTGTAAAGAAGAAGGATGGATCGATGCGTCTATGTATCGATTATCACGAGCTTAACAAAGTCACTATCAAGAATAGATATCCATTGCCCAGGATCGACAATCTATTCGATCAATTACAAGGGGCAAGTTACTTCTCCAAGATCGACTTGAGGTCAGGCTATCATCAACTGAAGGTTAAAGATGAAGATGTACACAAGACTGCATTTAGGACTCGTTATGGTCATTACGAGTTCTTAGTGATGCCTTTTGGGCTCACTAATGCACCAGCAGTGTTCATGGATCTCATGAATCGCGTTTGCAAACCCTACTTGGACAAATTTGTCATCGTCTTCATTGATGACATTCTTATTTACTCAAAGAATCAAGCTGACCACGAGAAGCATCTTCGTTGTATTCTTTCACTGCTTCAACAAGAGAAACTCTATGCCAAGTTTTCAAAGTGTGAATTTTGGCTTCGTGAAGTCCAGTTTCTTGGACACGTGGTTAGTGAGCGTGGTATCCAGGTGGATCCCGCTAAAGTTGAAGCTGTCATGAATTGGAAAGAGCCGAAGACACCCACAGAGATTCGTAGCTTTTTGGGACTGGCAGGATATTACAGACGTTTTATTGAGAATTTCTCAAGGATTGCAGCACCCCTAACTTCGTTGACTAGAAAGAATATTAAGTTTGATTGGGGTCCTAAGCAACAAGAATCGTTTGATGTACTTAAGCAGAAACTGAGCAATGCTCCCGTGTTGACATTGCCTGATGGAATAGAAGAATTTGTAGTATACTGCGACGCACCACACACTGGTATGGGGTGTCTGCTCATGCAGAAAGGCAAAGTCATTGCCTATGCTTCCCGACAACTAAAAGTGCACGAGAAGAATTACACCACCCACGAATTGGAGTTGGGTGCCGTTGTATTTGCACTAAAGCTATGGAGGTATTATTTGTATGGTACCAAGTGTGTGATCTATTCTGATCAGAAGAGCCTTCAACATCTGTTTAATCAGAAGGACCTAAACATGAGACAACGTTGATGGATGGAGACTTTAAACGACTATGATTGTGAAATCAGATACCATCCAGGCAAGGCAAATGTGGTTGCCGATGCCTTAAGTAGAAAGGAAAGGGTTAAGCCCATAAGAATGAATGCCAAGAGCATTGAATTAAAGAACAGTTTGAGTGATAGACTGTTAGCCGTGCAGAAGGAAGCCATGTTAGAAGCTAACTATCCAAATGAAAAACGGGGAGTCACTGCAGAACAATTATCATATGATAAGGATGGAATCCTAAGATTGAATGGACGGATATGGGTTTCAATCTATGGAGGACTTCGAGATGTGATCCTTCAAGAAGCCCATAGTTCCAAGTACTCTGTTCATCCTGGAAGTGACAAGATGTACCAGGATTTGAAGGCAAATTATTGGTGGATAGGCTTGAAGAAGTCTATAGCTACTTATGTAGCCAAATGTTTGACGTGCGCGCAAGTTAAAGCTGAACACCAGAAGCCGTCAGGTCTGCTACAATAGCCTGAACTTCCCACCTGGAAGTGGAAAATGGTGACTATGGATTTTATCACCAAGTTACCAAGGACGAAAAGAGGAAATGATACTATTTGGGTTATAGTGGATAGACTGACTAAGTCAGCCCACTTCTTACCGATTAAGGAAACACACAGCTCAGATAAGTTAGCTCAGCTTTACGTGGACGAGATTGTATCTCTCCATGAAGTGCCAGTGTCTATCATCTCTGATAGGGATACAAGGTATACATCGCATTTCTGGAAAAGCTTTCAGCAATCCCTAGGCACTCGATTAAATTTCAGCACTGCATATCATCCTCAGACGGATGGTCAAAGTGAACGTACTATACAGACACTCGAGGATATGCTACGAGCTTGTGTTATTGTCAAGGTTAAATGGGATGCCCGTAGAGGTCCCGAGTATACGTGGGAGGTAGAGTCCATAATGAAAGAGAAGTACCCTCATTTATTTCAGTAAATCTCGAGGTTGAGATTTCCTTTAAGGGGGTGAGGATGTAACACCTCGCAAAATCATGTCCAATATAGTATCGACACATGTCATTGACTTTAAACGTGTAACGGATTGATTAAGAGGGACTAAAGTTGACAAACAAAGAGAGTATATGTATATAAGGAAACAAAGTGTCAACATTTGATAATTATGCCTTTCAACAACCCTACACGATGTTTATAACCTTAAACGAATGAATCATGAAGCGTATGAAGCCATTTGTGGAAGAAAGTGAAAGTTTACAAACCACAAGGGTTAAAAGTATCAACATGTTTAATTCATACCTCTGAGTGACCTTTTAGCGAACCCGAAGCTTTGTAACAATTAATTATGCTCACTAGAATAAGTGATAAAAATTTCACAAGGTTTCGATATCGTATGAGAAAGATACGCGAACATTCGTAAGTAAGGGGTTAAAAGCGTCAACGAGGCAAAACTTGTGTTTTCGGTTATCGTTTAATGAAACCGGACCTAACGATGTTTGGTTATACATCATGGATCACAAAAATATAAATTTCATGGGTTAAAAGTGCTTAAAATGGAAGAAATTACGCTTTAGAAGGTCCAGGGGGTGAAAATGACATTTTTGAAACTTGTTGGCTGGTCCCCTACCTCCTGGCGCTGCGCCACCACCTGGGGCACTCCTCCGTCGCACGACGCGACGGACTGCCAGCTCAGAAAAATGATTTTTAACTTTTCATCTTGCATGTTTACTAAATTCCGCGAGTTTGCCACCCTCTAGCTGCTTGAAACACGTCCCTAGACACTTGTTTTCATCCCTAGAGTTGCCATAACACCTGTATCAATCTCCATGATCCTTCCTTGGCTTTATATAGAGCTCATTGTTGCAACATTTGAGCACCTCACTTGAAAAACTTCCAAACACTTGTTCTGGAGATTCCTGGAGCTCAAGACCACTTCCCAAGGATCATTAGTCGTGCATAGGACTTCAGTAAGTGTCCTTAACCTCTCTTAATTCAGTTTTATTAGTTTAATGGCCTAAAGTCAAACTCGTCGTAATTAAGGTTTGACTTAGTGATTAATCACAAATTTTCCAGTCAAATCTCAAATTAAAATACCTATGAGTTGGTAATTATGTGGGTAATAAACCCTTAAAAGGGCACCCTCTGATTCCCACTCTAACTAGGTCAATTGTCGGGTCAAACTTGATTAGAAAAAGTCAACAGAAAGCTAAATTTCAATTAAACGCATAATTAACAATGTAGACTTTTGCTTTGACTTTCAGTTCTGACCCATTAGAGCATATTTTAGAAATGCCTTAGAGCTATATTAGGACCAGGTTATAGATTAGTGTAACCCTCTGAGGTTATACAACTTGGTTCATTAGTTATTCGATTCATGTACATGTACATGTTTCCGTTATATGCCTAAATATTGACCATAATGCCCTTTTGACCTTAAAACAAGAATTTTGAAAATGTGAGAGGACAATAATCTTTATTACTAATTTACAAACATGTCCCTAAATTTTCACATCATTTTGAGGTCTAGATTAAGAGTTATGCTTAATAGCGTAATTAGAAAGCTTTTTATTAATTAAACGGCGTAATTAGCAAAAAGCCTATCTAAACCCAATTTTTGATACCAAACTTTTTACCAATAATGTAAAATAATATTTTGGGATTTTTGAAGATTTTTATTTATTTTTAGGCTGAGCATAACATAGGGTTATAGCTTTGATTCGGTAATTGTCGGTTTTGCCCTTTTGGCCTATAAAATGAGTTTTACATAATATTTTGATACCAAAACTTTTTCTACTGATTTTATATAATAAATAAAATATTTTGAGTCTTCTGGAATGATAAAAATATCAGCTTTTCTTTAAAAACCCGGAAATCGCTTAAAACCGTCTTTTTACGCGTTTAAAACGCATAGTATGTATTAAAACCATTTTTCTCATATAATACTTAATACCTACTGATGTTTTAAGCAAATTTTTATATTTTAATAGTAAGCAAAAGTGTTAAACTCAGATTTCAAATTTTGACCTTTAAAGCTTATTTAAAATTGCCAAAATGCCCCTACGGTGCATAGTTTGGTTATAAAAGGTAAATTTCACATATATGCCATACCCTACTGTTATGACTTATAAAAATAAGTATTTTTACTGAATATATCAGACCTAAAACTCAGATTTATATTTAAACTCCTTTATAAGCTTTATAAAGACCAAAATACCCCTACGGGGCATAATTTGGGTTTAAATCCATTTTGGGCATATTGGAAGGTATCTTACTGATATCACAACATATTTAAGGCATATTAACTTAGGAAACCTGTTCATGACTCATTTGGTTACCCGTTACGCATTATTCGCGTTCGGTGCGGTTTATGTAACTAGTTTGCATAAATTAGCCGAAACGGGTCAAACCTTATCATTTTTATCTCAAAATCCAGAATGTGTTTAGTTTACCCATATTATAAAAGTATGCAAACTTGTCGGGTCTAAACCACATTCTAATCCGGTCTTCGCTTAATCAGGCGTTTTGAACCGTATATCTTCAGTTAAAACTAACCGGTCTAAGTTTAGACTTAATTAAGACCCGTTAGGAATCTAATAGGATATTAAAACCTTCATTCCAGATTAGGAGCCCGGTAAAAGCTATTTGCACTCGCTGTTTTTTATTTATACTTGCTCAGGTAAATACTTTTAACTTATTTTCCTTATACGGGCTTGGGATACGGTATTATAATAATACCGCTTGGTCGGGTATGTAGTTGTTTAAATCGGATTGTGATTAATATATTTACATAACCCGTTTTAATCTGTTTTATTTGGTATATGGCCCTTGGGGGGTTAATGACCATGTCCCGGATATCCTTGGCATCATCCATTGAAATGGCCACGACCTAAGCACGGGGTGTAGGCATACACCTGACAGCTGCATATGTAAAAATTGGTAACCCACTTTAAGGAACTAACCTTGTGGGCATTATGCCTGTGGCGTGTCAGTTAATCCTTTCCGGCTCTTCTAACCGGCCCTGACGGACGACAAATAAGTAAAACTGTATACACGATTATTTTTAAATAATTGTCCCAAGTTATATAAGATATTTTGTGCCTTGTGCATTCAAATCAAATTTCTTAAACTCTTTTCAAAATGAGTCGGTTAATTGTATTTACCAGTGTAAACTGACGTATTTTCCCAAAAAGACTAAGTACAGGTACTAAACGGAATAGGCTGGCTACTCCTAGCATCACTAAAGAGTCTTGCAAGCTTAAGATGTTAAAGTCTGTTGAACAATGATTTTTTTTAATCTTTTGATCCACCTGTGGATCCTTTACAGTCCGTTTGCAATACTTTGATATTACTTTTTATTCGGTTTGTAATGTGATTCATCTTTTGCTTCCGCTGTGCATTTAAATTGTGTTGTTTGACTATGATGATATCAACTACGTCACGATACTCCCCACCGGGCCCACCGGTAATACGTGGAAATATCGGGGTGTGACAGCTATAAATAAGGATCGTGTGAAACATAAGGGGTGAAAGTGTCAACATGTTGAAAGATAAATCTGAATGACCTTTAACGAACCCAAAAACATTGTAAACAAATTAATATTTTGTTCACAAAATATCAGGACAGCTGCATGTTCAGCCTGTTACACCGCCTTTGCAAGCCTAAAATCGATACCAGGGACTGTGCCAATGGTTTTTCATGCACTAGGGACACCTGGAGTGTAACACCTCGTAATTCACGACTGTAGGATCGTTTTCATGACCAAACGAGTCGTTCAGAAGAGCTTTTCCTCAATACGAGAAGCGGAAACAAACATATTGAGTTGATTCAGCTTGCAATTCACTTTAAACTGTCTTTTGATTGATATAACAACGATTTACAGCGAGTAGACACTTCGGCAGCAGTTCGACTCTGAAATCGAAAAGTTACAAATGAGATCTCCATGCACCTATATATAGGCCAGGCTATTTCGTACGAAACGATTTCATACGAAACAGCATTTCGTACGGAATGACCAAAAGTCATTTCGTGCGAAAACACATATCCTATTTTGTACGAAATGATTAAGTCATTTCGTGCGAAAGCACCTGTATACCTATTTACTCGAATTTCGTGCCCTGATCTTTCTAAACTAGTACAAGACTCGATACAAGACGAAGTCGACAGACATATGCACCAACAGACTCCCCCTTGGATGTTGACGAAGTCTTCAATGTCGAGTCTTCAATATTCAGTCTTTATCAGTCTTTTCATTCTCTCCCGAAGTATCTGACAATGTAAAGCATCCTCAAACAATCTCTCCCTTAGATGTTGATCTATCATCATCATAATCTTTGAATCTCATAATGTACACTTGATCAGATCTCTTGATTCCTTAAGTTCATCGGCATCTGCAATTTGCGTGATCTTCAGGATCTGAATTTGGCTCTACTATCTTCAGATTCCCTTTGCTAACAGACTCCCCCTTAAGTTGTGCTTGGGATCGTAGCCTGGCTTTTACAAGATCAGGATCGTAATCTGGCTCTCTATGACACCAGAATCAGGAACCTGGATATCCTGCACACTCTCTACCACACAACAAATTTCACAAATTTAAAATCTGTCAAATTTATATACCACTTGCAAAAAATGATCAAAATGATTTAACATTTATAATCTCAGATGACCATTTTTTAAACATATCTTTTCTTAAACACATTCTCCCAAACCTGTTCATCATGTTTAGCACTCGGAATTTTGAAAATTAGCTTTCAAACATCAGTTGTCGAAAATCTTTTTGTATTTTCAAAATTTATGCTAAAACACTCTGAAAATCTTTTTGGATTTTTGATTCTAATAGAATGTAGTAAAGAAATATTTACAAACAATATTTTTGTGAGTTTGCGTAAGAGGATCATATCAGTTTTGAGACAAATCACCAACACCGTTAAGCTATAAACATTTTAAGATCTAAACGATTCACTTAGATTGTCAGTATACTGATCCACTTAAATTTTCACACAAAATTCAACTGTTTCGAGATACGAGATTAATGTTTTAGAAACTTAAACTTATTCGTGTGTCCTACCTCAGAATATACTCCCGTATCCAGATCCCAATATTAAGTCTTACAGGTGAGTATACCTAGATGATATATGTAAAGGGTTAAATGCGAGGGCCATGAGAGCTCAGGCTATTGCTTCCGCAAAATCAGAGAGATGATGGCTTCGACTTTAGGTGCGTTCCCTTTAGAGAATCTTTTCTTCAAGAACACATGATTAGCATTTTTCAATGTTTCATCATTTTTATGCTGAGGGGGTTGTTATTTTTCAAGCAAGCGAAACGTATTATACGGGGACTAGGCCATTGCTTCCGCAAAATCAGAAATCCCGGGATAATACCCCAGATATCACTAAGCATAAAGACCTAGTATCTCAGAAAGAGGGATCTTTCAAACAAGATTTCGGGGGTTACCCATATATCCGAGAGATGTTCCCCACGAGATAAGTAAGAATGATATTTAGGTTTATATCTCGACACAATCTACTAAATGTGCAAAAACATACTGGCACATCATCAGTGAGACCGTTTATCACATTTTATCTTTCCAATTCTTTAGCATGCTGTGATAGTCCACTGATGTACTATCATTTCCTCTTTTTCACAACAAAACTCATTTTTGATTTTATCATGTTTTTGACTTTTTCAAATTTTCAAATATTTTTGGATTTTCTGAAAATTTCTTACTCCCCCTAAAATTCAAAAAAATTTAAAAGAAATTTGAAAACAAACTGTACACATAAAATGAAAACTGTTGTGAATTGCTTCAAATCTCCATCCACTTGGCATAAACAATCAGAACTCCCACTTACAAGAAACTATTTTCCCATGATGATTTCAAAACACTGAAGTTTGTTTTAATCAAAATGGTTTTTCCGGAAAATTAGATTTGTTAATTTCACTTGTAAAAACGGGGATAAACTCATCACATTGTTCTTTCAGCCATTTTGTATGAAAAGTAAATCAAGTTCAACTTAATGACCTTGATTAACCACTTGTAGGTTTAGTAAACAAACATTTTCAAGAATGATGCAGATTCATGCTCCACGATTACCAACTTGGGAGCTCCGGCAAGTCAGGTTTTTTCAGTTAAAGAGATTCTCCCAATCCTGACATTCCTTGGGAGATTCTGAGTTATCAACACTCAGTTTCTTTCCTTTCATCTTTTTGTCATAAAATTCTTTCACCCCTTTGACTTTCCCATCAATCATTTTTCCAAAAATATGTTTCACTTTGGGGTTAAAGGCTTTCTCAACATCAAATTCTTTCTTTTAAAAAAAAATTTGATTTGAAATCTCAATTTTGCCAATTTTTTGTTTAAAATTCTCAGCCCGCAGTAGTGGAAAATTTGCATCATCCATTGGCGGTACTGATTTTTCAACTTTTGGTTCAGCTTGTGGCTCCTCTGACTTTGTGGAATCAGATTCATTGCCAGAAGATAGCTCCTCTGATTTTGTTGAATCAGAATCATCGCTAGAACTATCAACTGATTTCTTAACAACCCACTTGTGGTTGTCAAGATTCACTTTTCTTCTGTAAAAACTTTTTGAACACTCACCAACCTCAAACTTTGAATTTTTGAAAACTTTAAATTTTTTGGTTGGTGGTTCATTCTCAACCATCTTTTCTTTCAGTTTAAAAGAAACTTCCTGTTTTGTTTGGATTGCCTTTGTACAATTCCTGGCAATATGACCAACTGTTTTGCATTGAAAACAGGTTCTCGTTTCCTTTTTCTGAGCAACTTCCTTCTTCATTTCTTCTTGCTTTTTAGCAAGGAATTCTTTATTTGTCTGCTTTCTGAACAATTGCTCTTTTTCTTCTTCAGATGATGTTCCTGTAACAAAAACAGTTTTTGTTTTATAAGTTTTCTCATTTTTATGATTTTTCGGTGGAATAAATCCAAGACCTTTCCTTTTGAAATTACCGTTATGGTTTGGTTTCTTTCGATAACCTGAACCAGAACTGTAACCCTTTTTCTTGTTTAAACGTTGTTGAACTCTTGAGGTGTAAGGTTTAGGTTTTTCAGAAAAATTTACATCTTTTATTTCAGAAATATTAATTTCTGTTAGTTTGAAAACCTTTTTTATCATTTCTGGTTTAACACCTCTTAATGGAAATTCTTCATCAGAATATAATTTGTTAGAATCATTCAAAGTATATGCTACTCTGAATGTTTCATCATTCAAATTAGATTTTGATAACAAAAACTCTTTATTGTAAACCCTTTTGCCCTTTTTGACTGTTGGACTTGAAGTTTCAGACTTTGACTTTGAATTTGATTCCGAATTTGACTCCTCGGTTTCATCTTTATCCAACACCTGATCGACCACTTTCTTTATTAATTCTGACTCATGATCAGTATCAGATGAAGTGAAAGTAACATCAATATTGTCTGGCAAATTATCTGAGGACTCAGATTCCCACTGTAAATTGGTTGCCTTTTTTACTCTCTCAAGATTAGGATTTCGTGGAGAATATCCATTTTCAAGCGGAGGCAGACACTTGGTATAACTGGCACTAGGTTTCTTACCAGAAATCTTTTCTTCAGTATCCTCTTCTTCAAACGCCTTCATGCCTTCAATAGTTGGATAAATCCTGTCAATAACATAAGAAGTACATTAGTAACTTTTTAACAACCTATTTACTCTTTCTGTTTCTATTCTCTGAGTTTCCAGTTTCTGTTCAAGCACAACACATTTCTCAATGTAATTATTGACGATTTTCTGCTTTGTCATAAAAGCTCCTTGAAGTGTCTTCATTGCTGTTGCTTGTTCACTGCTTGACTGATTGTACTGATTCATTGCTTTGTTGAGAACATCATAGGATTCTTTCAATCTGTTCATGTTATGAATCAAAGTACTGTTTTGCTTCTTCACTGTTTCACAGGTTTCACATTTAACAGGAATTTTTCTTGCATCAGCTTCTGCTTCAACTGTGAAAGCTGGAACTTCTTTTACCTTTTTCTTTATCACACAGACTTCTTCATCATCACTGCTAACTTGTTTTTTTTAACTTTCTTCTTTTTCTTTCGAATTTTTCCATCGTCACTATCACTCCCTTCTAGCATTCTTAAGTGCTCTTTCATTCTGTTTGAATAATAATCATTATCATTATCACTGTCTTCAGCAACTCGAGCAACAAAAGCTTTAGTCAAGAATTCTTTATCTGGACAGTAATTGTCCCAGCTAAAACCTTCTGGTAATCTTTCATCATCTTGATCAATCAATTTGCTCATCAAATATGCTCTCTTTGATTCTTCAATCTCCTTCTTAGCATGAGCAGTTTGTGGTTGTTGTTGATGTGGTTGTTGAGCAACTTGATGATAGATTTCTTTCCGATAATAATCATTGTTGTTGAACGGATTTTGAGCTCAACTTGCTTCGCGGTTTGTGCATTCTCGCTTGAAATGCCCTTTTTCCCTGCAACGAAAACAAGTAACTTTAGATTTATCAAATCCTAAAGTAGAAACATTTGCATCACGGAAGTCATCTCTTCCAGTGATTTGTTTAAATTTCTCAGCTCTTCTCAACACACTTGCCATACACCACTTTATATCCATTAATTCCATTTCATCAGCATCAATCTGATCGTAATCCTCTTTTATCAACATTGGATTTCCGATCCTTCCTGCTACTAAACTCCCATACGATTCTAACACAGTCACTAACAAAGACATGTGACTTTTTGCAACTTCTTCCGAGTAGTTTTGATCATTTTCAAGATTTAGTGCAATGTTGCATTGTAGAACTTTGCCATTCTTTGTCGTTAAAAAAATTGGATCAAATGATGGATATGAAGAAAATCCCGTTTTGCTGTTTGATCCTTGAGAAGACCCTCCAGAAGAACTTTTAGCATTCAATGCAGTTTCGATCTTTGGTGACATGTTGGTCTTATCATTGATACCTCCTTTGTAATAAAGCCCAATATCTTGTTCACCATCAAATCCTTCATTCTTGAGATCTTTCTTTGTTCCATCTCTTGAGCTTCAAGTTTTTCAATGAACTTTCCCAGTGTTAGATTCCCAAAATCTTTTTTATTTCTCAACATCATAAGATACGTGCCCCAAGTTTCATGTGACAATGCATCACCCAGCTTTTCAATCAACTCTTCATTATCTTTTGTAATGCTCACCCTCTTCATGTTAACTAACAGATTGCAATATCTTTCGATGATCTGCTTAGTGCTTTCAGTTCTCAAACCACGAAATAAATCGAACTCTTTTTTCAAAAGTGATTTTTTATTCTTGATCATCTCTTTACTTCCAACAAACTTTGATTTCAATGCTTTCCAAATTGAATATGCAGTTCCATTGTGGTGCAATAAAACCAAGATATCTTCTTTCACAGCTTGATTCAATAGACTTGTCATCATTTTTTCGTCTTTGTATTTCTTTTTCTCTTCAACACTTAAATCTTTAATTGCAATAACCTCTTCATCATCAATCACTGGTCTAACATATTTTGTTTCAACACATTCCCAAGCATCCAAGTAATTTCTTGAACCCAATTTTCGAATCTCTCCTCCCATCCTTTATACTCCTCGATATTCATGAGCTTTGGCGGTTTTTGCATGGTGCCCGTTTCGTTTTCTAACATTGTGTGTTGTGCAAAGGTAATCGGAGTAGCAAATGCGTTGTAAAATTCTTCTTCCATGATTCGGTTTCTAAAAGGTCACCAACTTTATCTGTTCAAATGAAATAACCTCTTCAAGTGAAATGAACTGTTATGCGAAATATCACTCTCAAACGAAATACTGATTTCGTGCGAAACAGTTCAAACAAAATGAAAACTTGGTGCGAAATAAGATGATTTCGTACGAAATGAAATTCTGGTGTGAAGTTTCAAGCGAAATGCCCTTTTCGTGCGAAATGGAAGTAACCCAAGCTATTTCGTGCGAAATGAGTGTGGTATTTCATGCGAAATGAATGAAACAGATACTATTCCGTGCGAAATGCTGCTGATGTCATCAATTCGGCCATGTTTTTGTCAAATTGAACAGTTTTTAGTCCGATTTTAGATCCAATTCTTTCAAGGCTTTATTAAAACACAGTTTCGCATATATTGAGAAAAATTCAAGTCATTTTGACCATGAAATCAAGTTTAATTTTGAAAAGAAGGTGTAGAAATCAGAATTTGTAGCTAAAATGGTAAGAACTCTTCCTCCTGAGCTCTGATACCACTTGTAGGATCGTTTTCACGACCAAACGAGTCGTTCAGAAGAGCTTTTCCTCAATACGAGAGGCGGAAACAAACATATTGAGTTGATTCAGCTTGCAATTCACTTTAAACTGTCTTTTGATTGATATAACAACGATTTACAGCGAGTAGACACTTCGGCAGCAGTTCGACTCTGAAACCGGAAAGTTACAAATGAAATCTCAAAGCTCCTATATATAGGCCAGGCTATTTCGTACGGAATGACCAAAAGTCATTTCGTGCGAAAACACATATCCTATTTCGTACGAAATGATTAAGTCATTTTGTGCGAAATCACCTGTATACCTATTTACTCGAATTTCATGCCCTGATCTTTCTAAACTAGTACAAGACTCGATACAAGACGAAGTCGACAGACATATGCACCAACAACGACCAATGTAAGGAAGACACGTGTCATGGACTTAAACGTGTAATAGATTGATCTTGAGGGACTGAGGTTGTCAAACAATGTAAATATGTTAATAAAGGAATCCAAAGTGTCAACATGCCATTCTTGTGCCTCTGATTGACCTCACACGACGTTCGAATTCTTAAAAGAATAATATTATCGAACTTGAAAAGTCGTTGTGCTATAAATAAGGATCTTGTGAAACATAAGGGGTGAAAGTGTCAACATGTTGAAAGATACATCTGAATGACCTTTAACGAACCCAAAAACATTGTAAATAAATTAATATTTTGTTCACAAGAACATTAGATATTGATTTTGTGAAGTTCCGATGAATACGAGATGTTTCGGTTGATCGTACAACTAAACGGAAGCTTAACGGAGTTAGTATATGACTCAAGGTCCTTAAAAGTTAACTTTAGGGGTCCATATTGCAATAGATAAGAGTTATATAAAGTTTAAATGGACCAGGGACCAAAAGTGCAAAAATTGAAACATTTTTCCCGGTTTCCAGGTTTGTCGCGGGCCGTGTAAAGGTCCTCTCAACCTTTACGCGGGCCGCGTAGAAGTTGCCAGCTCCCATTCTTTGGACAGATGCTTGTAACAGCTGTTGCACCGCCTTAACATACCATTTTTCGATCCCAGGGGCTGCACCAATGGTTTTTCATGCATAGGGACACTTGTAAATGATCAGGGAACATCTATAGACTATTGTGGTGTGACAACCCGCACTAAACCAGGTATCCGTACAACTTAATTAATGATTAATTACTACTTGATTACTGTGCTTGGTTGAACTAGCTGATGAACTGCTACTTGAATACTGACACATGAACTTACTTGCATCATACTTGTTTGCTGTCACTACATTATTTACATACTGAACCTTAGTGACAAACATGATGCACAAAAAGCACAGTAGCACAATACACGGATAACCTATTGAACATGCTGATAAAGCCAGCATCAGGCAAACACTGCCTCCAAGGCCTATAAGAGCCTGAGATATCTGACTACACTGGTAGTGAGTGTAGGGTTATAAAGATTGTGAAGCTGCGTCTCTAGGAATAAGATACACTGATTGGATGTGCCTAAAACGTACTTTAAGTACAAAACACAGCACTTTAATAAATAATCCAGCTTCTAGCTGACTAGTAAAGTGCCAAAATATGGGGAAAATACTACTAGACACTTTCTAAAGTGTTGGGAACAAGATGTGTCACTAAAAATAACAATAACGACACTTTAAAGCTTTAGTAACGCTTTAACGGATTATTATCCAGCCAAACAACCGGACTATACCCGGAACATGAAAACATTGTTATTTTTATTATTACTCTTTTTCTGAGCCAGTTAGGGTCCCTGATTACCCTAACACCCGTCATAACACGCTATATATTACTAACGAGATTAAACCCTTAACTTAACTAATTGTTACCCTAACTATCTACTTGTAATCGAACCAAGACCCCCCCTTGATGTGATCGGCCTAACTAGGGGAAACACACAAGTACAAGGTTGATTATTTTATTAAACTATGTTTAGTATCATGGAGACGCATTAACCATGGGATAATACCATCTAAAGTTGCCTATAAATAAGCACTTAACTCACTAGATAATTATCACTTCAAACACCAACTTCCACTCACTCTCTCTTGCCCTCTCTACCTCTCGGCCGAACACCCCACCCCTCTTATCCATCCTTTTCGATCTTGGTTCTTGCATTCCATCATCATACAAGTGAAAAAGGTCACGTATTAGGAGCCTCGGGGCAAGCGGAACACGAAGGACCTCTTTCGTTAGCTTTTATCCACCCATTTTCCATCAAGAATCTTCCCTAGCCTTGAGCTAGAGGTATATTGTTTAAAACTCTTGTTTAAACTTATCTAAAGTGGTTAAAAGGGTTCGTGTCGGTTAAATATCGTCAACACACAACTTGGTGCTTAAAAGTCTAGTAAAAACTCTAATATTGGTGGTTAATAACATATGTGTTGTGTAAAAGTTGTAGTACTTGAAAGATGTGAATATCTAGACCCGATCTATGATTGTGGTAGCTCGGATCACCATTTAACCCGGTTTGGTAAGATCGTTGATCTTAACATAAGCTTGTTTTGGTTAGCACAAGGGTTAAAAGGTGAAACTCTACCACACATGAGACATGAACTTGTGTAAAAATATTTTACTTGTGTAAAAGTGATTTAACTTGTACAATAGTGTTTAAAACTAGCGGATCTACGTATCTGCAAGTGGTATTTTCAAAGAACCACACGTTAAAGAAACCATGTATTACAAAGATGGATCTTACACTAACAAACATGATATTTTATAAACCACAAGTGTGTAAACACTTGTGAAATGAGAAGATCCGACAAAGAACTAGTTTCGTCACTTGTTACTAGAAGTTGTAAAGACAGATTTCTCTAAACACGAGGTTTTTACGAGATTAAAGTTATTTTATATAAAGATCTACAAAATATAATGGGATTCTCATTATAGATGCAGAAAAACTACAAGTTCATGCGATTATGCAATTTACATACTTGTCGACTAGTTTGATGTGTCGGAAATTGTTTGATTGATTAAAGTAGTTGTTGAACTGATTTGTTAAAAGAAAATGATACGTTTGAAAGCGTGGCCACCTCCAGTTACAGAGGAAACTCTGGCGAAATTTTCCTAAAAACCTAACACTTAGAATTATTTACACAACAAGTGTTAGAACTATTTTTGACACATTCTCGAAATATAAATTTCGCCATGACCTTGTTTACTAAATATTCGGAGGTGGGATTTTTACTAAATATAACGTGATAAGTATATTTTGTCACAACACTGTTTATGATTATTTTGTGAAAATACATAAATATTATTTTAGAGTGAAAATAATATTTACAAGCGTTAATGATTCCAAAACTTTGCGAACGCTTTCACTATGAATATATAAGTTACACCGGTAATTACATTACCACACGATTGTTAAAACGTAACTTACGCACATGTATTGTATCCCCCATCCTTGGGAAGGAATATAACTACCAAGTATTTACAAAAAGTAAACACGAAATAGTTGTCTAACTATTTCCCAAAAAAAAACATGAACTATAAAGCTAAAGCACGGCCGTCCGTCTAATAGAATTAGCACTTGTAGGTCATCGCGCAGCTTTCTGATTCAGGGATACTTGGTAGAGACGCTTCACTGTGAGTTCATGTCCCCCTTTTCTCTAACTGTTTTCAGTTTTCTTAACTGCGGGGGTGAAATACATGTTACCTTGTTTACAAGTACTTTTATACACGGTATGATTACGTAAGGAGGTTTTAGATCATGTGAATGAGTAGGCAGAACACCGAGGGACTTAAGCGGTAGATCTATCTGGGTGTAGCGAGCCCAGCTCTAGGCCCAACAGAACGGACCTCTCTGAGGACCAACAGAACGGACCTTGAGTGACTTGGTTGCCCAACGCAAAAATCGGCTAGGGTTGAGTCTTCCTATTGCATTTCACGACATGCTAATGGCCTTGCAAACCATTGGTGATCACAAGTCCTCTTACACTGCTACATACCAGGAAACTTTTATACTTACAAGTGTTTTACTTACTCACTTGCACATGAACTCGCTCAACATTATTGTTGATTTTTCAACTTACATGTATGTAATGTCTGTTGAACAAGTTAATGGTTGTTAGGGTATGTTTTCCGTTAAACAATGGTATTGTGTTTGGTTTTCGAAACTTAATGGATGATCTTGCACGTTTTTAACTCATATAGCTTTGGTATGATTAAGCTATGGTATTAAGAAGTCACACCAAAATTAACCACGCTTCCGCAAAGCCAGGGTGTGACAGCTTGGTATCAGAGCTCTGATCATAGCGAACTAGGATTCTTTCTCGAGTCTAGACTATGATCACTAGGGCTCTCACGAAAACATTTTTCTGCATACCACTTAAGTCCAGATCCAAAACTTTTTACAAACAAATGTTGAGCACATTTTATAAATTATAGGCTCAGCTTGGAGGGCTGAGGCTCGGTCTGGAGGACCGAAGTGATTGAAGTAGTTAAGCACGTTGGTTTGTTATAAGGCTCGGTCTGGAGGATCGAGGTTTGGTCTAGGTGACCAAGGTAGTGGTCTAGCAAGGCTAGGAAGAGTAGGTTCAGTCATAACGACTGAATGCTCGGTCAAGGAGACCGAGGATCGATCTAAGTGATCAAGGTGGAGGATAGAGCAGTCTTATAGACTGGATGAAATTGGCTAGTAAGACTAGGAGAAATACGTGATACCTTACTTGGTGACTTATGTGATTACTTGATTTATGATTGACTATTTGTGCATGTTTGTGTATATGATACAGACACATGGATTCTGCAGACAGTGGTGGTTCAGGCACCACAGGCCCTAGGCCTATCGTTTCAGACGACATTGAGTCATCGGAGCACGAGGTTTATACGTCCGACTTCACCAGCACAGACGAGGACGATTTTCAGCCCTTTGCACTACCTGACGGTGCTGGCGAGCTCGCAGATGGTCCTATCGCCGGGGATCTACCACTTGCATTGATCCCTGCCCCTATACCGCTTGCTGCATACCCAGCTTATGATTTACCCATCGACGATGAGGAGGATGATGTTGATTTGTTTGATGAGGAGCCTTTCGAGGAGGATGCTCAGGGCGAGGCCCTTCCTGCTGCCGATCCCTTGTTGATCACAGATGCTCCTGCCGCGGAGTCACCTGCTCACTCCCCAGTCCCAGACTCTTTTGAGTCTGTGGCCTCTGTACCCTCACACGACCAGAGTGCGCATCACTTCTCTCATGGATCAGATCCTGATCAGGCATCTTCTGTTGCCCCTATCCCCAGTCTTGTGTTCGACCATGATGATGATGAGGGGGATTCCGATCCTATGTTTCCCCCAGGATTCGACCCAGATCGTGACTTAGAGTTTGTTCCCATGGATCAGTTTATGGAGGATCCAGTAGACCCCTTTGACCCAGTGGATCCTGTTGACCCAGATTTTGATTTTGACATGGCTTTTGATGACTTCGAGCCTGCCGTTGCTCCTGAGCAGGCAGCCGCTCTAGACCCTATACCTGAGCATGACCCAGTGCATGCTGATATCCCTTTCGAGCCGGTTATTGATGATCTCCCTGTAGATGTTCCCTTGATTGAGGGCGATCATGTTGCTGTTGATCCTGTCGTTCCTTTACCCGTTGGTGATATACCTGCTGACCATCCTATAGAGCACCTTGCACCCGTTCACCCTGTTGTTGCTCCCTTACTTGATCCTGTTCCACTAGAGCCCGGACATGCTCTGTTCGCGGCACGCATGGACCCACCAGACGAGCATGCACAGCACGGTTGGATACCTGCTGATGAGGATGTTCCACCTTTTCCTCCACAGATTCCCGTTGCACCACATATTGACTTTTCATTTCAGGCTCCTATGTTTATACCTCCAGCAGGGCCTGGAGAGGGTTCTTCAGCCCATCCGGTTGGGCATGTACCGATGCCTATCCCTTTCATGCCCCAGATGTCATCCGTTCCACCCGCTGTTGCTCCATTTCACGTGGCACCTCTCGACCCCACTAGCGAGCCATTTCTTTGGGCACCTGGCTCTGGTATGCCACCTACTGACCCCTACCATGCTTTTCACAGGGGGTACACTATCGAGGACGTCTTGATGTCCTTTGTCGCACAGCACGAGTCCCACACACAGCGTATCCAGGAGCTCGAGAGAGCTCGGCTGTCATGTCAGTGTCATGGTCAGACACACTCTCCTCTACAGCCGTTTCGACCATTACCTCCAGATATTGCTGCCCGTCTTTTTACATTAGAGCAGCAGATTGCTTCCATTATCCGTACTCAGCGAGCCCAGGAGGAGGACTGGCTCCAGTTGCGCCGTTTGTTTTATACTCACTTTCCCCCTCCTCCACCACCATCTGCGTAGAGCTCACCAGTTACTATTTGGGTAGACAAGGATGAGAAGACGGCGATTGTTACAGCATTTTGGAGACCACTTTTTGATTTTGACTTTTGTTGACTATGTATCTGATGTTGTATTTGACACTGATTTGTTATGATTTTTGGACAGGGGTGATGTAGCCCCTAGTTGATGGATGGTTGTATGACACTATGATGTACTGATACACTTACCATGTGGTCTTGATATATGACAATCGCAGTATTCTCATCACAACTGTTTCGCTTGATTACTTATTTGCATTTTTATGACATGAAATGTGGATGATTGGTATTTGTGATGTATTGATGACATGAGATACTACGTGCTATTACTATTACTATATACGTACCTTTCGCTATGGCCTGACCAACGTAAACCATCTTTTAGAAGATGCCGCCAAGACGTCAACAACAGCCTATGCCTACCACTCAGGAAGAGCTACAACAAATCATTGCTGCTGCCATAGCGCAGTACGCAGCTTCTCAGCCAGGAGCGAGCGGGAGTGTTAACCAAGGCAATAACAATCCACCTCACGGTAATACCAAGCCATTTGGACCTACCATGATCTAGTTGGAAATTTTTAGCGATGATGCTAATGCCAGACACATGTTTTAACATACGTGCAGGATGCACCTACAAGCAGTTTCTAGACTGCAAACCGGTCAACTTCGATGGCACAGGAGGTGCAGTTGCCTTTACCCGCTGGGCTGAGAAAACCGATTCTGTCTTACGCATGAGCAAATGCGCGTTAGATCAGCAAGTCACTTATATCTCAGGGCTATTCTTGGATGGAGCCCTCTCTTGGTGGAACTTGCAAGTACAAACCCTAGGCGAAGCTGCCGCCTACGCGCTGACCTGGACCGAATTAAAAGAACTTATGCGCAAAAAGTACTGTTCCCGCGCAGAAATCCAGAGGTTGGAGACCGAGTTCTGGCACTTGAAAATGGACGGTCCAAAGGTAGCGGAGTACGTTCAAAGATTCCATGACTTATCTCAAGTGGTTCCTTACATGGTTACACCTGAATACAAGCGAATCGAGCGCTTCATTTGGGGTTTGGCTCCCCAAATCATAAGTATGGTGACCTCTTCAAAGCCTGCAACAATTACTGAGGCGATTGATTTGAGCGTGGCTCTTACAGAAGAGGCGATTCGCCTGAACAAGTTTGGTGATAACAAGACGAAGGAGAAGGAGACTCATGTTGAGTCGTCAGGGGTTAACAAAAGAAAGTTCTCGAACTTCAAGCAAGGCATTAGCGGTGATGGTAAGAGAGGAGCACCCAACGCGCCAGCTCAGGTTACAGCTGGTAATGGAAGGAAAGGAAAGGGGTATATGGGCACCCAGCCCAAGTGTAATGCCTGCCAGCGTCACCATTCTGGTCAATGTGGGCTAAAAGTATGCGAAGCATATGGGAAACGTGGACACCTGAAGGATTCTTGTTGGGTTAGTGCTGGCCGTGGAGGCCAGGGAGGATATGGAAATAGGAATGATGACCGTGGTGGGAATGGGAATCGCCCACAAGGAAATTTTGGAGGAAACAGAAATCGAGGCAACAATGCGAATCAGGCTGGAAATGCCAACCAGAACAACAACCCAACTGGAAATGGAGGTGGAAACGGGCAGAGACTTGGATGCTATAACTGCGGTGAAATCGGGCATTTTAAGAAGAATTGCCCAACGTTGAACCAAGCCCGTGGAAGAGTGTTCCAGATCGAAGCTAGGGAGGCGCGCCAGGACCCCAATGTTGTTACTGGTACGTTCCCTGTAAATCAACGCTATGCATCTGTTTTATTTGATACCGGTGCCGATTATAGCTTCGTATCGCTAGAATTTAAGAATATGCTTGGTTTAGCCGCTAATAAGTTAGATATTCCGTACTCGATCGAATTAGCTAATGGAAAGTTAGTAGAAGCCAACGAAGTTATCAGAGGTTGTGTGATAGAATTGGGAGAACGTGATTTTACTTTGGATCTACTACCAGTCCAATTGGGAAGTTTCGACGTGGTGGTAGGAATGGATTGGTTGTCTGGCAACAAGGCAGAGATAGTATGTCACGAGAAAGTTGTTCGTATCCCAACCGATGATGGTGAGACAATTGTGGTTCACGGAGAGAAGCGTGACACGCCACTAAGGATTATCAGCTGCTTGAAAGCAAGGAAGTGTTTACAGAAAGGATGTGTTGCTTTTCTGGCACACATCGTGGATAAGAAGGCTGCTGAGCCGAGAATCGAAGACATCCCTGTCGTAAGGGAGTATCCAGAAGTCTTCCCAGAAGACTTACCCGGACTGCCACCTCAGAGGCAAGTAGAGTTTCACATCGACTTAGTTCCAGGCGCCGCGCCTGTGGCTAAGGCACCGTATAGACTTGCTCCGTCTGAGATGCAGGAATTGTCGACACAACTTCAAGAGTTGTTAGATAAGGGTTTTATCCGACCAAGCTTCTCGCCTTGGGGAGCTCCGGTCTTGTTTGTCAAGAAGAAGGACGGTAGTTTCCGAATGTGCATTGACTACAGGGAATTGAACAAGCTGACGATCAAGAATAGGTATCCTCTGCCAAGAATCGACGATCTGTTTGATCAACTGCAAGGCTCAAGCTTTTACTCAAAGATCGATCTTCGATCTGGATACCATCAGTTGAGGATTCAAGAAGAAAGTATCCCGAAGACAGCCTTCAGAACTCGTTATGGACACTACGAGTTCCTCGTTATGCCTTTTGGTTTGACAAACGCACCTGCGGTATTCATGGATCTAATGAATAGGGTTTGCAAGCCATACTTGGACAAGTTCGTGATTGTATTCATCGACGACATCTTGATTTATTCGAAAACGAAGGCTGAACACGAACAGCATCTTAGAGCCATTCTGGAGCTACTGAAGAAGGAACAATTATACGCCAAATTCTCCAAGTGCGAATTTTGGTTACGTGAAGTCCAGTTTCTTGGATATATGGTTAATGGAGATGGAATCCACGTGGATCCAACAAAGATCGAGGCGATCAAGAATTGGGAAACGCCTACGACGCCAACCGAGATTCGGCAATTCTTGGGTTTGGCTGGCTACTATCGAAGATTCATTGAGGATTTTTCAAAAATCGCTCAACCATTGACGCTCCTCACCCAGAAAGATAAGACGTTTGATTGGGGAATCAAACAGGAAGAAGCATTCCAGATACTGAAAGATAAGCTCTGCAACGCGCCAATCTTAGCTCTACCGGAAGGTACTGACGATTTTGTGGTATACTGCGACGCATCGCGACAAGGATTGGGTTGCGTGTTGATGCAACGCCAGAAGGTTATTGCTTACGCATCGCGTCAGTTGAAAGTGCACGAAAAGAACTATACCACACACGATTTAGAGCTTGGCGCAGTGGTTTTTGCACTAAAGATCTGGAGACACTACCTGTATGGCACGAAATGTACAATCTTCACAGATCACAAGAGCCTACAGCATATATTCAACCAGAAGGAGTTGAATATGAGACAAAGACGATGGGTTGAGTTGCTAAACGACTACGACTGCGAGATAAAGTATCATCCGGGGAAGGCGAATGTGGTCGCCGATGCCCTAAGTCGTAAAGAGAGAATCAAGCCCATAAGGGTTAGGGCTCTAGAAATGATTATCCGAACCGACCTTTCCTTGCGCATTCGTGCTGCACAAAAAGAAGCCCTTAAGGAAGGAAACCGGGAAGAAGAATATCTCCGCGGGATGGAGAAGCTTTTGGTACCAAACGAGGAAGGAACATTATGTTTTGAGAAAAGGATTTGGGTTCCTCTGTTTGGTGATTTAAGGAAAGTTATTTTCGACAAAGCGCACAAGTCACGGTACTCTATCCACCCTGGATCGGATAAGATGTACCAAGATCTCAAAGATTATTATTGGTGGCCTAGGATGAAAGGCGATGTCGCTGTCTACGTGAACAAATGTTTAACGTGCGCTAAGGTAAAGGCGGAATACCAGAAGCCTTCAGGGCTGCTGCAACAACCTGAGATTCCCAAGTGGAAATGGGAACAAATCTCAATGGATTTTGTTACAAAATTGCCAAGAATGCCAAGAGGCCATGATATGATTTGGGTAATAGTTGACCGCCTAACAAAATCCGCACACTTTCTGCCAATCAAGGAGAAAGACAGTACTAGTAAACTCGCGGAAATTTACATGAGAGAGATCGTCGCACGTCATGGAGTGCCTCTCTCAATCATCTCTGATAGAGACGGAAGGTTTGTGTCAAGAATATGGCAATCTTTCCAAGAAGCCTTTGGCTCACAATTGAATCTGAGCACTGCGTTTCATCCGCAAACTGACGGCCAGAGCGAGCGAACGATACAGACTTTGGAAGACATGCTGAGGGCATGTGTTATGGATTTGGGCGGTAGCTGGGATAAACATTTACCTTTGGTTGAATTCTCATACAACAACAGCTACCACACCAGTATTGGTGTCGCGCCATTTGAAGCCCTTTACGGACGCAAGTGCCGATCACCCCTCTGTTGGTCTGACGCGGGTGATAGGCAGCTTGCTGGTCCCGAGATCGTCCAAGAGACGACAGACAAGATCGCGCAGATTCTTAAACGCATCGAAGCAGCTCGCCACAGACAAAAGGCCTACGCGGATCCAAACCGGAAGCATGTGGATTTCCAAGTTGGAGAGATGGTGTTATTGAAGGTTTCACCCTGGAAGGGGGTGGCACGCTTTGGGAAGCGTGGGAAGTTAAATCCGCGCTACATTGGTCCCTTCAGAATTCTGGAAAGAATTGGGACAGTAGCATACAAGTTGGACCTACCCGCTGAACTAAATGGTGTTCACGATACATTTCATGTATCCAATCTAAAGAAAAGTCCAACTCAAGTTGACGTTGCCATTCCCACCGACGAGATTCATATTGACGACACGCTCCACTTCGTTGAAGAACCTGTCGAGGTCACAGATTGGAAAGTTAACAAGACCCGCCGGAGCAGTGTCAAGCTCGTCAAAGTTCGTTGGAATGCCAGACATGGTCCTGAATTCACCTGGGAACGTGAGGACCGGATGAAAGAGAAATATCCCCACTTATTTCCTAAGAACTCTGCATCTACAAGCAGAACTTAAATTTCGGGACGAAATTTATTTAACGGGGGGAGAATATGACAACCCGCACTAAACCAGGTATCCGTACAACTTAATTAATGATTAATTACTACTTGATTACTGTGCTTGGTTGAACTAGCTGATGAACTGCTACTTGAATACTGATACATGAACTTACTTGCATCATACTTGTTTGCTGTCACTACATTATTTACATACTGAACCTTAGTGACAAACATGATGCACAAAAAGCACAGTAGCACAATACACGGATAACCTATTGAACATGCTGATAAAGCCAGCATCAGGCAAACACTGCCTCCAAGGCCTATAAGAGCCTGAGATATCTGACTACACTGGTAGTGAGTGTAGGGTTATAAAGATTGTGAAGCTGCGTCTCTAGGAATAAGATACACTGATTGGATGTGCCTAAAACGTACTTTAAGTACAAAACACAGCACTTTAATAAATAATCCAGCTTCTAGCTGACTAGTAAAGTGCCAAAATATGGGGAAAATACTACTAGACACTTTCTAAAGTGTTGGGAACAAGATGTGTCACTAAAAATAACAATAACGACACTTTAAAGCTTTAGTAACGCTTTAACGGATTATTATCCAGCCAAACAACCGGACTATACCCGGAACATGAAAACATTGTTATTTTTATTATTACTCTTTTTCTGAGCCAGTTAGGGTCCCTGATTACCCTAACACCCGTCATAACACGCTATATATTACTAACGAGATTAAACCCTTAACTTAACTAATTGTTACCCTAACTATCTACTTGTAATCGAACCAAGACCCCCCCTTGATGTGATCGGCCTAACTAGGGGAAACACACAAGTACAAGGTTGATTATTTTATTAAACTATGTTTAGTATCATGGAGACGCATTAACCATGGGATAATACCATCTAAAGTTGCCTATAAATAAGCACTTAACTCACTAGATAATTATCACTTCAAACACCAACTTCCACTCACTCTCTCTTGCCCTCTCTACCTCTCGGCCGAACACCCCACCCCTCTTATCCATCCTTTTCGATCTTGGTTCTTGCATTCCATCATCATACAAGTGAAAAAGGTCACGTATTAGGAGCCTCGGGGCAAGCGGAACACGAAGGACCTCTTTCGTTAGCTTTTATCCACCCATTTTCCATCAAGAATCTTCCCTAGCCTTGAGCTAGAGGTATATTGTTTAAAACTCTTGTTTAAACTTATCTAAAGTGGTTAAAAGGGTTCGTGTCGGTTAAATATCGTCAACACACAACTTGGTGCTTAAAAGTCTAGTAAAAACTCTAATATTGGTGGTTAATAACATATGTGTTGTGTAAAAGTTGTAGTACTTGAAAGATGTGAATATCTAGACCCGATCTATGATTGTGGTAGCTCGGATCACCATTTAACCCGGTTTGGTAAGATCGTTGATCTTAACATAAGCTTGTTTTGGTTAGCACAAGGGTTAAAAGGTGAAACTCTACCACACATGAGACATGAACTTGTGTAAAAATATTTTACTTGTGTAAAAGTGATTTAACTTGTACAATAGTGTTTAAAACTAGCGGATCTACGTATCTGCAAGTGGTATTTTCAAAGAACCACACGTTAAAGAAACCATGTATTACAAAGATGGATCTTACACTAACAAACATGATATTTTATAAACCACAAGTGTGTAAACACTTGTGAAATGAGAAGATCCGACAAAGAACTAGTTTCGTCACTTGTTACTAGAAGTTGTAAAGACAGATTTCTCTAAACACGAGGTTTTTACGAGATTAAAGTTATTTTATATAAAGATCTACAAAATATAATGGGATTCTCATTATAGATGCAGAAAAACTACAAGTTCATGCGATTATGCAATTTACATACTTGTCGACTAGTTTGATGTGTCGGAAATTGTTTGATTGATTAAAGTAGTTGTTGAACTGATTTGTTAAAAGAAAATGATACGTTTGAAAGCGTGGCCACCTCCAGTTACAGAGGAAACTCTGGCGAAATTTTCCTAAAAACCTAACACTTAGAATTATTTACACAACAAGTGTTAGAACTATTTTTGACACATTCTCGAAATATAAATTTCGCCATGACCTTGTTTACTAAATATTCGGAGGTGGGATTTTTACTAAATATAACGTGATAAGTATATTTTGTCACAACACTGTTTATGATTATTTTGTGAAAATACATAAATATTATTTTAGAGTGAAAATAATATTTACAAGCGTTAATGATTCCAAAACTTTGCGAACGCTTTCACTATGAATATATAAGTTACACCGGTAATTACATTACCACACGATTGTTAAAACGTAACTTACGCACATGTATTGTATCCCCCATCCTTGGGAAGGAATATAACTACCAAGTATTTACAAAAAGTAAACACGAAATAGTTGTCTAACTATTTCCCAAAAAAAAAACATGAACTATAAAGCTAAAGCACGGCCGTCCGTCTAATAGAATTAGCACTTGTAGGTCGTCGCGCAGCTTTCTGATTCAGGGATACTTGGTAGAGACGCTTCACTGTGAGTTCATGTCCCCCTTTTCTCTAACTGTTTTCAGTTTTCTTAACTGCGGGGGTGAAATACATGTTACCTTGTTTACAAGTACTTTTATACACGGTATGATTACGTAAGGAGGTTTTAGATCATGTGAATGAGTAGGCAGAACACCGAGGGACTTAAGCGGTAGATCTATCTGGGTGTAGCGAGCCCAGCTCTAGGCCCAACAGAACGGACCTCTCTGAGGACCAACAGAACGGACCTTGAGTGACTTGGTTGCCCAACGCAAAAATCGGCTAGGGTTGAGTCTTCCTATTGCATTTCACGACATGCTAATGGCCTTGCAAACCATTGGTGATCACAAGTCCTCTTACACTGCTACATACCAGGAAAATTTTATACTTACAAGTGTTTTACTTACTCACTTGCACATGAACTCGCTCAACATTATTGTTGATTTTTCAACTTACATGTATTTCAGGAAATTAACGAGATCTGGCACGGTATGGCATGTTTTCCGCTGCACTAGTTTCTGAGGTCATCCGGGGTTTAGGGGATGTGTCTCTTTCCTGGACAAGACACAATCCTTAAACCATGTTTGTGTTATGTTTTAAGTATGTAATGTCTGTTGAACAAGTTAATGGTTGTTAGGGTATGTTTTCCGTTAAACAATGGTATTGTGTTTGGTTTTCGAAACTTAATGGATGATCTTGCACGTTTTTAACTCATATAGCTTTGGTATGATTAAGCTATGGTATTAAGAAGTCACACCAAAATTAACCACGCTTCCGCAAAGCCAGGGTGTGACATGTGGAGTGATCTTATGACTTGTTCTTGGCTATATAATGAACTCTTGTTGCAACCATAAACTTGGTCACTTCAAAAATCATTCAAGACTATTCTCTGGAGCTCTCTGGTCATCAAACAAGTTTCCTTAAGTTCCAAAATCATGCTTAGGACCTTTGTAAGTGTCCTTAACCTCCTAATTTCATTTATAATTAGTTTTATGACCAAAAGTCAAACTTATCGTAATTAAAGTTTGACTTAGTGATTAATCACTAATGGTCCAGTAATTAGTCAAATTGAAAGTAGTTATAAGTTGGTAATTATGTAGGTAATAAACCCCTAAGAGGACACCCACTGATTATCACCCTAACTTGGTCAAATGTCAGGTCAAACCTAATATTAAAAAGTCAACATAAACCTATTTTGCAAATAAATTCATAATTAGCAATGTAGAAGCTATGGAACCTGTTTCAACATTGAAATAACTTAGAAATTAATGTAAGAACATGTTTAAACATGTTCGACCCGACACTTCTGAATTTAGAACCGGTTCGCAACCGAAAGTCGCAAAAGTTGACTTTTGCTTTGACTTTCAGTTCTGACCCGATTTAGCATGTTTTAGATATTCCTTAAGGTTCCTTTAGGACCATATTACATATTAGTATAACCCTCTGTGATTATACAACTTGGATCCTAATTTATCCAATTCAATTGCATGTTTCCGTTATATGCCTAAATGTCGACCATTATGCCCTTTTGGCCGTAAAATGAGATTTTTGAAAATGTGAGAGGACAAATACCTTTATTACTGATTTATAAACTTGTCCTAAAAATTTGACATCAGTTTGAGGTCTAGATTAAGAGTTATGCTCAATAGCGTAATTAGAAAGCTTTTTATTAATTAAATGGCGTAATTAGCATAAAGCCTATCTAAACCCAAATTTTGACACCAAACTTTTTACCCAATGATATAATATAATATTTTGGGATTTTTGAAGATTTTTATTTATTTTTAAACTGATCATATCATAGGGTTTTAGCTTTGATTCGGTAATTGTCGGTTATACCATTTTCTTGAATAAATTGAGTTTTACATAACATATTGATACCAAATCTTTTGCTACTGATTTTATATGATAAATAAAATATTTTAAGCCTTCTGGAATGATAAAAATATCAGCTTTTCTTATATAACCCGAAAATCGCTGAAAAGCGACTTTTTACGCATTTTAAACGCATAGTATGAGTTAAAACTATTTTTTACATATAAGACTTAATACCTACTGATGTTTTAAGTAAATTTTTATACTTTAACAGTAAGAAAAGTTTTTGAACTCAGATTTCCAGTTTTGACCTTTAAAGCTTATGTGAAATTACCAAAATGCCCCTACGGTGCATAGTTTGGTTATAAATGATAAATTTCACATATATGTAATACCCTACTGATATAACTTATTAAATTAAATATTTTTACTGATTATTTTAGACCTGAACCTCAGATTTATATTTAATCTCTTTTATAACCTTTAAAATGACCAAAATACCCCTACGGGGCTTAATTTGAGTTTAAATTCATTTTGGGCATAATGGAAGGTATCCTAATGATATCACAACATATTTAAGGAATATTAACTTAGGAAACCTGTTCATGACTCTTTTGTTTACCCGTTATGCATTTATCGCGTTCGATACGGTTTATGTAACTAGTTTGCATAAATTAACCGAAACGGGTCAAACCTTAACATTTTCACTTCAAAATCCAGAATGTGTTTAGTTTACCCATATTATACAAGTATTCATACTTGTCGGGTCTAAACCACACTCTAATCCGGTCTTCACTTAGTCTTGCGTTTGAACCTTATACCTTTCTTTAAAACTAACCGGTCTAAAGTAAGACCCGTTTGGAATCTAAAAGGTTAATTAAAACCTTCGTTCCAGATTTAGGAGACCAGTAAAAGATACTTGCACTTGCTGATTTCTACGGATGGGATAAATTTATATAATTTGCTCAGGTAAATACTTTTAACTTATTTTCCCTTATACGGGCTTGGGGTACGGTATATAAAATACCGCTTGGTCGGGCATTGAATTGTTAATCATATAAAGGTTAATTTATTGAGATGACCCGTTTAATCTGTTTTGTTTGCTTAAAGCCTTTGGGGGGTTAATGACCATGTCCCGGATATCCTTGGCATCATTCATTGAAATGGCCACGACCTAAGCACGGGGTGTAGGCATACACCTGCCGGTGCGTATATAAAAAGATATAACCGCCGTTCGAGAATAACTCGCCGTGGGATTATATTATGTGGCGTGTCAATAAATCTTTAACCCGGTGTTCAACCCGGGCTACTGAACGTATAACGAACATGTAATTCTTAAACAAGTTTATTTTTAAATAATTATCCCAAGTTATAAAAGATATTTTGTGCGTTGTGCATTCAAATCAATTTTCATAAACATTTTCAAAATGAGTCGGTTAATTGTATTTACCAGTGAAAACTGACGTATTTTCCAAAAAGGTTAAGTGCAGGTACTAATCGGAATAGGCTGGCTACTCCCAGCATCAATAAAGAGTCTTGCAAGCTTAGATGTTCATAAATCTGCTGAACAATGTTTCTTTTAACTTTGATCCGCCTGTGGATCTCTTACAACCATTTTTGTAATAAATGATATTACTTTCATTCGGTTTGTAATGTTTTTATCTTTCGACTTCCGCTGTGTATATAAACTGTGATAAATTGTCTATGATGATATCAACTAGGTCACGATACTCCCCACCGGGCCCACCGGTAATACGTGGAAATATCGAGGTGTGACAGGTTGGTATCAGAGCCAACGTTGAGTGAATTAAACACTAGCCTTTTGTGTTTAATCTCAATGACACAGTTTACACATTGCTCGACTTTCGAGTCTAGACAAAGAACTTAGGACTAATTCTGACTTATTTTGTTTTGTCGTTTATTGTTTTTCGTTTGTTGTTTCTTTTGCTTGTTTTGACAGGAGCAACAAGAATGCCGCCAAGATTCCGAGGAAGAGGAAGAGGCAAGGGGCCATTCATCGCCCCCAACGATCACGAGGCCGGGCCTTCACACCGGCGAACACCATCAGCCACTTTAAGCACAAGTCCTCAAGAGAACTGGAGGACCTATTTAGAACCCGCGAGGCGTTCAGTCTCGCTGAGCTCCTCACCTTCCTACCTCAACTCTTTCGGGCCTCAATTGGAGAACGAGCCCCACAACCCACAAGACTCTTTCATACCCCTTTAACGCCCCGACTCACACCATTCCTTCAACGACCCAACACCCTACTTTCAAAGCCGGTTCAACCCGGCAAACCAAATTGATGAGCCAGTGAGTTATAACCCGTTGGGACCGGAGGACCACTTCTCCATGGACATGGAAGAGGATCCGGAACCTACCCAGCCGCCAACCGGAACACCTACTCACCCCATCGAGATTTCGGATGGGTCACCCTTTCTTGGATCACCTTATCGTGGTCCCGACAGCTACGAGGCGAGGTTTAACCAATACGACTGGGTATTCACTCCCTCCTACAACTAACAACAACAGCGGCAGCAGGATCCCTCTGAGGATTCGCGTTTTGTGGCGGTCACGCCACCGCCACCACCACCGCTTGAGCAGCAGCTTCCTACGGAGCCACCGAGGCGTAGAAGAACAGGTTCACGGATGTCCGTGCGAGGAGGGGACTTCCACTTCAGTACCCCTCAGCATTCAAGTGTCAGTCACTACCCGCCACTACATGAAGACCCACAGATGGGTGGACCTTCAAACCCCGTTTCTGAGGTGGACTCTGCGCCAGTCGCACCACTACCATTGGGTTATGATAACCCAATTCCTACCTACGCCGGTACAGTGGCATACAACCCCTTTGAGCAGCCTGCCTATCCGGGGTATAACTACTACAATGCCCCCAATGTTGACCCATACCTTGTAGCAACCAACTACAATGCCCATCATCCTGAAGGGCCTTATGCATCCTCCTACCAAACCGGGTACCCACCTTATGGGTATCAACACCCACCACCTCCTCAACCTCCGCAGTAGCAGCTGCCACAGCCACCACTGATTCAGCCCCAGCAACAGCAGGAGATTCTTCAAAGGTTGAGACAGGTGGAGCGTGAGGTTCGAGAAGAGCGTAGAACCCACAAGGGATTTCTGAAGGGTTTGGCAAGTCTAATCAAAGGGAAGAGCAAGAAGGACTTCTGAAGATTCCTTATTTATTTATTTGTATTGTACTTAGTCCCTGCGTGGACTTGTCTTTCTATCTTTAGTCCCTGCGTGGATATCTATTTCAGTATCCAGTCCCTGCGAGGACTTGTATTTTCAGTTTAGCCCCTGCGTGGGCAAGTTATTTCTGTTAAAGTCCCGTTTAGGGAAAATATGTACTCTTTTAATTTAGTGGCATGTTATAATTTAAAATTTCATTTTTGTCATTATATGCATAAATATAATATATATGAAATAAATAAATCAAAAATATCATTCCTTTTAAAATAATCTGCCTATTAAATATTAAATAAGAATCTTAAAAAGTATAACCTAGCCTGCATGTCATTATAGACCTGGCCATAATGGTAAAACCTGTTTAAAAAGATTCAAATCCTTGTTAACATCTGAAAACATGTTAACACTCCTGGCAGATGTGAGTCGTTAAGTCACACATGTCATCCTTATATTGGATTCTTCCAATTCCTTCTTTATTATTTAAACATCCATTTGTGATGTAGGGCCTACGAGCCATAATCATTGTCATATAAGACAAAAGACAGATTGTAGTCTACGACTCCCTGTCAATAAAAGGTAATGAACTACGTTCAAACCTTAATACCTCGATTCTCTAAAATCATGGTTTATAATTTAAATTGTCCTTGTGACTAGGCCTTATGTGCCACTAAAAATACCCTTAATGCTTTATAATTAGGATAAATTTTGAAGAAAATCCTAAATGAATACGTTTAATAAATTAACCAAATATGGTTTATAGTTACCATGGTTAATGAATTGCCATAAAAGACAATTCCATATTAGACTCCTGAATAAATCCTTGTTAACATTTTATGTAGCAAGCAAGCTACATGGCCGGGCCTGATGAAGTCAATAGTCACCCGAGAGAGAATCATGATACCACCAGAATCAACATAGCTGGTGCAGAGTTGCAGGCATTAATAGACAATGCTGTTACTCGAGCCCTAGACAGACGAGATAATGAATCAAGTGGCACAACGCGTGAAATCACACCCTAAGGCTCACTCTGAGGCTCATAGTAAGCCACATTCTAAACCTCATGGGCCAAAGAAGGATGATGCTCAACACTCCTCAAATCAGCGTAGTGTTCCGTCTAAGAAGATCGTATTCGATCAAGAGCCGCGTATTGGGGGTTGTTCCTATAATTATTTCATCTCCTGCAAGCCCAGGAATTTCACTGGGGAAAAAGGAGCCATTGATTGCATGACGTGGCTAGACGAGATGGATACCGTGGTTGATATCAGTGGTTGCGCTGATAAGGATATAGTGAAGTTTGTGTCGCAATCGTTTAAAGGAGAAGCTCTAGCGTGGTGGAGGTCATTGATCCAAGCTACTGGGAAGATCCTGTTGTACAACATGACTTGGGATCAGTTTGTTACGTTGATCAAAGATGCTTTCTGTCCTCAACATGAAGTTGAGAAGATCGAGACTGACTTCCTGACATTAGTTATGAAAAATTTGGACTGTCAGGCATATCTTACGAGTTTTAATACCATGTCTCGATTGGTTCCTTACTTGGTGACGCCGAAACCAAAACGAATAGCCCGTTTCATTGGGGGTTTAGCCCCAGAGATCAAAGCTAGCGTGAAAGCCTCTCGACCTACTACCTTTAGGTCTGTAGCAGATCTGTCATTATCTCTTACCCTTGATGCGGTCAGGCAGAGATCGCTTAGGCATTCTGATGCTGGGAAGAGAAAACGTGAGGATGACAACTCACACCGTTTAGACAAGATTCACAAGGGGAACTCTGACCACAAGAAGAGTTCAGGGTTCAAGAAGGATGACCAGCAGTCGGGCGAGAAGCCCAAATGCAAGATCTACAAGAAACGCCATCTTGGGAAGTGCAGGTATGAATCAAAGTCCCCGTCACAGCCAAGAGCTTGTGGGCTTTGCAAGTCAAGTGAGCATAAGACATTAGACTGCAAGAAGATAAAGGATGCTACTTGCTACAATTGCAATGAGAAAGGGCACATCAAGTCCAACTGCCCAAAAAATGCCAAGAAAGCTGAGGAAGGAAAGAAGACCAATGCTAGGGTCTTCCAAATGAATGCACGGGAAGCAGTTCAGGATGACAACGTGATAACAGGTACCTTTCTTATCAACGATGTTTATGCAAGGGTATTATTTGATTCGGGTGCAGATAAGTCGTTTGTAGATCATAAGTTTTGCAAGTTATTAAATCTGCCTGTTAAAACCCTGGGCATAAAGTATGAAGTAGAATTGGCCGATGGTACCATAGAAACCGCTTCCACCGTGTTAGATGGATGTTTTATATCCATTAGGAACCACTCCTTTCCGTTGTCCTTGCTTCCTTTGAAATTAGCTGGTTTCGACATAGTAATAGGCATGGATTGGTTATCTCATAACCAAGCCCAGATCGTTTGTGATAAAAAGCAAGTGGTTATCAAGACTCCGTATGGTGAGCCACTTACCATACAGGGAGATATTCAGTACGTGTTACCTAAGCAAGTGTCTATGCTTAAGGCATCAAAGTGTATGAATAAGGGTTGTGTCATCTACATGGCACAAGTAACTATTGATGAACCAAAACCGAAGATTGAAGACATCCCCATCATTTCTGAATACCCTGATGTATTCCCTGAAGAACTACCTGGTTTACCACCAGATAGGCAAGTGGAGTTCAGAATCGACATTATACCTAGAGCAGCACCTGTTGCAAGAGTGCCTTACCGTTGGCCCCAACTGAGATGAAAGAGTTGAGAACTCAGTTGGATGATTTGTTGACAAAAGGATTTATTAGGCCAAGCTCATCTCCTTGGGGAGCACCGATTCTGTTTGTGAAGAAGAAGGATGGATCAATGCGGTCATGCATTGATTATTGAGAGCTGAACAAGGTTACAATCAAGAACAGATATCCATTGCCCAGGATCGACGATCTGTTCGATCAGCTTCAAGGAGCAAGTTACTTCTCCAAGATTGACTTGAGGTCAGGTTACCATCAGCTGAAGGTTAGAGATGAAGATGTGCACAAGACTGCATTCAGAACTCGATATGGTCACTACGAGTTCTTAGTGATGCCTTTCGGGCTCACCAATGCACCAACAACATTCATGGACCTCATGAATCGCGTTTGCAAACCCTACTTGGACAAGTTTGTCATTGTCTTTATTGATGACATTCTTATTTATTCAAAGAACCGAGCTGACCATGAAAAACAACTTCGATGTATTCTTAAACTACTTCAGCAAGAAAAGCTCTACGCCAAGTTCTCAAAGTGTGAGTTTTGGCTCCGTGAAGTCCAATTCCTTGGACATATGGTTAGTGAGCGTGATATTCAGGTAGATCCCGCTAAGATTGAAGCTATCATGAATTGGCAAGAGCCGAAGACGCCCACAGAGATTCGCAGCTTCTTGGGCCTGGCAGGATATTACAGGCGTTTTATTGAAAATTTCTCAAGAATTGCTGCACCCCTAACTTCGTTGACTAGGAAGAATATTAAGTTTGATTGGGGTCCTAAGCAACAAGAATCCTTCGATGTTCTTAAACAAAAGTTAAGCAATGCTCCTGTGTTGACATTGCTTGAAGGGATTGAAGAATTTGTGGTATACTACGACGCATCACACACAGGCATGGGATGTGTGCTCATGCAGAAGGGCAAAGTTATCGCCTATGCTTCCCGACAGTTAAAAGTGCACGAGAAGAATTATACCACCCACGATTTGAAGTTGGGTGCAGTTGTGTTTGCACTAAAACTTTGGAGGCATTATTTATATGGAACCACGTGTGTGATCTATTCTGATCATAAAAGCCTTCAACACTTTTTCAATCAGAAGGATCTGAACATGAGATAGCGTGGATGGATGGAGACACTGAATGATTATGATTGTGAAATTCGGTACCATCCAGGCAAGGCAAATGTGGTCACCGACGCATTGAGCAGAAACGAAAGGGTTAAGCCCATTAGAATCAATGCCAAGAGCATTGAATTAAAGAATAGTTTAAATGAAATATTGTTAGCCGCTCAGAAGGAAGCTGTAATAGAAGCCAACTACCCAAATGAAAAGTTGGGAGTAACTGCTGAGCAATTATCATATGGCAAAGATGGAATATTAAGATTGAATGGACGAAAATGGGTTCCAACCTATGGAGGACTTCGGGGTGTAATTCTTCAGGAAGCTCATAGCTCCAAATATTCTGTCCATCCTGGTAGTGATAAGATGTACCAGGATTTGAAGGAAAATTATTGGTGGATAGGTTTGAAGAAATCTATAGCCACTTATGTGGCCAAATGTTTGACGTGCGCATAAGTTAAAGCAGAACACCAGAAGCCGTCAGGTTTGCTACCACAGCCTGAACTTCCCACCTGGAAATGTGTTGGTGCATATGTCTGTTGACTTCGTCTTGTATCGAGTCATGTAATAGAATTGATAGAACAGATCGCATAGTACGATAGAAACGGGAAACGAAGCTGAACAAGCCACTTCACACGAACTGGCCAGTTCATGCGAACTGGACACTGCAGTTCATGGGAAGTGGCAAATGCTCCAGTTCATGCGAAGTGACAATGTCCAGTTCATACGAACTGGCTTCCCTATAAATACTAGATCTGTTCATTTCATTTGTAACCTTTGGATTCCGGTAGCGAAGCTCTGCCGAAGTGTCTCAAAGTCTGTAAACGTGTTCTAATCAATACAAGAGACAATTAATAGTGAATATCAAGCTGAAACAAGATCTAATCTCTGAATTCCGCCTTTGATTAGATCGAGATCTCTTCTGAACGACTCGTCAGGTCGCTAAAACGATCCTACAAGTGGTATCAGAGCTCAGGAGGAAGAGCTCTTGAATTTTCAGCTGATTATCGCTGATAATTTCTGTTTCTACTCCATTCTGTCACATTTTTTTCAAAATTAAACGACATTTTTTGGATAAAATGGCTTGATTTTGAAGTATAACGTGCGAAACTGTGTTTTAAATAATCCGTGAAAGTTTTAGACCATAAAACAGATTAAAACTTAATCAATTTTATAAAAAAAATCGACCAGTTCGTTTGAAGTTTGATCCAATTCACACGAATCGGATCTTCATAGCTAGATCTAGAACGTTTTTGTGGATAATATTGAACGATAAACACTTCATTTTGATCGGAATTTGTTGTAGATCAATCCTAAGGTTTCAATTTCATCAAAAAATGGAGTTTGAATGTCTTCTGTATCAGTTCGCATGGGATGTTCAGTTCACACGGTTTGATTTGAATCATACTAAGTTCACACGTATTGGACCTCCAGTTCGCATCTGTTCATACGATTTGCATACCTCAGTTCGCACGAGAAGGGTTTGTGAGCCAGTCCGTTTGAGATTGGAACCAGTTCGTGTGGAAGTTTAAATCAGGTCACACGAAGTGACCAGGTCATCAGCTCGTTTGAAGAGTATCAGTTCATACGAAGTGAACTTGAACACCAGTTCGTATCAACATCATTTGTGAACTTGAACCCCAGTTTGTATCAACATCAATTCGTGTGAAATCAAGTTCAGGTCATATGGTTAGATCCACTTCACATCAAGTCAGTTTATTTGAGATTTGTTTCAGTTCATACGAAGTGAACTAAGGTTGTCAGTTCGTTTGGAGATAGTTCAGTTCGTTTGAAACACCAGTTCGTTTGAAACTCGTGATTTTGCGAAACTTTTAACATCGAAACATGGAAGAAGAGTTTTACAATGCATTTGCTACTGAATAGGTCATTCCAGCTACCGTTGCTGAAACTGTTATTAGTGAGAATGAAACAGGAACTTTCCAAAAACCGTCGAAGCTTATGTACATTGAGGATTTTAAAGGATGGCAAAACCGTTTTGAAAATTGGGTACAAGCTTATAAGTTTGATGCATGGGTTTCATTGGACATAGATTACGTTAAACCGAAAGATGAACGTGGAAATGAAAAAGCTTTAAGTGATTATTCAGCGAGTGAGAAGTTAAAATACACCAGTGAAAAAATGATGATTAGCATTGTCCAACAAGCAGTAAAAGAAGATATTTTTGTGTTGCTTCAACATGAGGATACTGCTAGGTCAATTTGGTTAGCGTTGCTGAACAAGTTTAAGGGAAGTGCTGATATGATAAAAAATAAACGTGCTTTACTAAAGAAATCTTTTGATATGTTTACAGCTTTTAAAGGTGAGACGACTAAGAAAATTATCGATAGATATTGTCATCTTGTCCAGGAAATGAAAAGATTGGAGATCGTGAAAGAAGATGAAGAATGGGTTGATAAGCTAGCAGATGCATTACCTCAAGACAAATGGGGAACATATCTGTTGATTTTAAAACATAACCGAAAACATGAAAGTATAAATTTGAGTAAGTTCATTCAGAAACTTGAAGAACATGAATTGGATGTTCAGAAAACTGCTATCATGAACAATCCAAGTGCTCAACAAGATGTTAGTTTATACTACAGAGAAAGCAAAGTTGAGACTACTCCGAGTCCGAAGATTCAGACTGCGTTTAGTGCTGATGGTATTTCCGGAACAACTTCATGCAACACAAGTCAAAGCAGTGGATATTCATCATCTTATTCCAGTTTTGAACCAAATTTTTCAACACCAAGTCCTCAGTCAAAAACTTCAACAAACTTCAATGATCAAGTTTTGCAATGTAATGTTACGTTGAACATTCAAAATGGTCAAAATTTTTCTCCAGAGATTGCGAAGCAACATATGGCATCACTGGCTACTATCTTAGAGTCGTATGAAAGTTTGGTTGCTGGTCGAATCGGAAATCCGATGCTCACCAAAGAAGATTATGACCAAATTGATTCTGAGGAACTTGAGTTGATGGATATCAAATGGTGTCTAGCTAGTGTTTTGAGAAGAGCTGAAAAATTCAAATAGATCACTGGAGGAGATGATCTTCGTGATCTTGCAACGTCACGACTAGGTTTTGACAAATCAAAGGTTACTTGTTTTCGTTGCCGAGAAAAAAGGGCATTTTAAACGAGAGTGTACAAACAGAGAAGCCACCGGAAGACAAGATCTGTTCGGAAACAACGATTATCATAGAAAAGCAATTTATCATCAGGTTGCAGAAAAATCAAAAGATAAAGCTTGTTATGGTCTGTTAGATCAAAAGAATGAAAGGCCTCCAAATGGTGGTCTAATAGATCAAGAAGATGAAAGATTGCCTGAGGGATTTAGCTGGGATAAATACATTCCGGATAAATAATACTTAAAGGATAAAGCCTTCGTTGCTCAAATCTTGGAAGAAGATTCAGTTAAATCTAAGCCAAATAGAAAGAAATTTTTTAGATCATCAGAAAGTGATGAAGACACTGATGATGAGGAAGAATATATTAATAATGCTAGATTACATTTGGATCCTTATAGCTTTAATTTGTTTTTTCTAGATAGGATCGAGATGTTGAATGAGAAAAAGGCTGCTAGACTGAAGAAAGAGTTGGAAGCAAGAAGGGCTGTAGAAGAGGAAATTGAAGCAAGAAGGATTGCTGAAGAAAAGGCAAAAGTTGAAGAAAACCTGACAGAGGAGGTTGAGGTTGAAGTGAGTGAGGTAAAATTAAAATTTGGTGATGAACCGATTGTGATTGAAAAGGTGGTGGAGAAAATAGTTGAAGTTGAAAAAATTGTTGAAGTTGAAAAGATTGTCGAAATTGAAAAGATCGTAGAGGTCACGAAACCTTGTCTGAAATGTTTGGAATCATGCAAACACTGTGAAGAGAAAGACAAGAAGTATCGTGAGCTAGACGAGTTAAAAGAAAAATTGATGTTCGATGTTAAGTATGTAAAAGAATCATATGATGTGCTGAACAGAACGGTTGATAGTTTGAACAAGACAAACTTAGAAGTAGAAGCTGCTTCAACAATGATGAGTTCAACATTAATGACGAAGCAGAAGGCTATCAATCATTATATTGAAGAGTGTGCAAAGTTGAAACAGGGGTTGGAAACTGAAAAGATTGAGAATGAAAGAATCAAACGATTGCTGCTGAGTTATATAACCTGTGATTATTTGATTGATAGAGTTTATCCTACTGTTGCAGGTCTTGAAGCATTTCAAGATAAAAAGACGGAAGATACGGATACTGGTAAGAAACAAAGTGTCAAGTACAACAGGTGTTCGCCTCCGATCTGGGAAAGTTATTCTCCCAGAAAACCAAATGAGGAACAATTAAAAAAGGCACTCAATATAAAGTTAAAGTCTAAAACAACTGATGAGTTACCAGACAACATTGACGTCACATTCACAGCGTCTGACACTGATCATGAGTCTGAGTTATTAAAGAAAGTGGTCGATCAGGTGTTGGATATTGATGAAGAGTCAAATTCAGAGTCTAAATCTGAAAGTTCGAGTTCGTCAGACAACAGTCCGAGTTCACCGGTTAAAAGGGTTTACAATAAAGAATTTCTTCTATCAAAAAATAATTCGAATGATGAAATGTTCAAAGTAGCATATACTTTGAATGATTCCGACAAATTATTTTCTGATGAGGAATTTCCAATAAGAGGTGTTAAACCAGAAATGATAAAAAAGGTTTTCAAACTAACATAAATTAATATTTCTGAAATAAAAGATGAAAATGTTTCTGAAAAACCTAAACCTTACACCTCAAGAGTTCAACAACGTTTAAACAAGAAAAAGGGTTACAGTTCTGGTTCAGGTTATCGAAAGAAACCAAACCATAACGGTAATTTCAAAAAGAAAGGTCTTGGTTTTATTCCACCTAAAAATCATAAAAATGAGAAAACATATAAACCAAAAACAAAATTTGTTTCAGGTACAAGCTTAGAGGAAGAGAAGGCCGAAAACAGTCAAACAAAGAGTTTTTAGCTGAGAAACAAAAGACTGTGATGAATGAAACTGATCGAAGAATAGAACGAAGAACCTGTTACAAATGCAGGAAGGTTGGACATATTGCTTGGAATTGCACACAGTCCATCAACATAAAACAGGGAGTTTCTTCTAACTCAAAATTGAAAGAAAAATCTGTTGATAAAAAGAAACAACCATTTAAAAAGATTAAAAGGTTTGAAAATTCGACTTTCGAGATTGGAGAAAGTTCGAAACAGTTTTACAAATGAAGAGCATTTTTAAACAAACAAAAATGGGTTGTTAAAAGTTCAGATGAAAGTTCTGGCAATGAATCTGATTCCACAAAATCAGAGGAGCCATTTATTGAGAAAAAGAATGAGAATTCCGTTCCAACATTGGATGATGTAAATTTTCCACCATTGTCAAAAAGGAATTTGATGCTGAAAAGTCTTTTAATGGAAAAGTGTTACATATGTTTGGTATGATGAATGATGGGAAGGTTAAAGGGGTAAAGGATTTCAATGAATCCAAAAGATATGTGGCAAAACCTGTTGAAGGTGAACAGGTTACACCCAAGGCTGGTCAGGCTTGGGTGACAGCATTTTCTTGAAAAAAAACCTGACTTGCCGGAGCTCCCAAGTTGGTAATCGTGGAGCATGAATCGGCATCTTTCTTACAAGTGGTAAAAATATTTTTGTGAAACACCTACAAGTGTTAAATTTTACAATTGGTTGAAAGAACAAGGTGATGAAAACCCCAGTATGTGTGAAATCAACAAAACTAATTTTCTGGAAAAACCATTTGATTAAAACAAACTTAAGTGTTTTGAAATCATTTTGGGAAAATAGTTTGTTGTCAGGGGGAGTTCTGATTGTTTATGCCAAGAGGATGGCGATTTGAAGCGATTCTCATCATGTTGTCACTTTCTTTGTATAGTTTACTGTTTTTCAAATTTTCTCAGAAAATCAAAATTAAAACATATTTTGATTTTAGGGGGAGTAAAAAATTTAGAAATTTTGAAAATTTGAAAAATCCAAAAACATGATAAAATTTGAAATCCAAAAACATTTGAAAAATCAAAAAATGAGTTTTGTTGAGAAAAAGAGGAAATGATAGTACATCAGTTAGACAGTTACGGTACGCTAAAGAAATGTAATGATTAAATAGCATTAAATGGTCTCACTGATGATATGCCGATAGGTTTTTACACTTTTAGTAAACTTTTTCGGGATATAAACTTAAATTCAAACTTGCTTGTTTCGTGGGGAACACTACTTGGATATATATGTAACCCCTAAAATCTCGTTTGAAGGACCCCTCTTTCTGAAATACTAGTTCTTTATGCTCAGTGATATCTGGGGTATTATCCCGGGACTTCTGATAATGCGGAAGCAACGACCTAGTCCCCGTATAATACTTTACGCTTGCTTGAAATAAAAGCACCTCCCTCAGCATAAAAAATGATAAATCATTGAAAAATGCAAATCATGTGCTGTTGAAGAAAAGATCCTCTAAAGGGGATACACCAAAAGTCGAGCCTTCAACTCAGCAAAAAATATGAGCTCTCAAGGTTTCGCAATAAACCCCTTACAGATATCATTTGTGGTATACTCACCTGTAAGACTGAATATTGGGATCTGGATACGGGAGTATATTCAAGAGGTGGGACACATGAATGAGTTTAAGTTCTTAATACACCTAATTCGTATCCTGAATCAGTTGAAATTTGTGTGAGAATTTAAGTGGAACAGTATATCGACAATCTAAGTGAACTGTTTAATTCTTAATGTGTAACTAAGCTCAACGGTACTTGTGACTTGTCAAAAACTGATATGATCCTCTTACACGAACTCTCAAAAAGATTTTTGTATATAGTTTATTTCCTTAAATCCAAAAATATTTTAGTGTGTTTTAGCATAAAGTTTTGAAAAATTCAAAAAGATTTTATTTCATCTTATTTTCGACAACTGATGTTGAAAAACTGATTTTCAAAATTCCAAATGCTAAGCATGATGAACGACGTTGGGTTGGGAGAGTGTGATTTGAAATAGTTTGAAAAATGGTACAAGTTAATCCTTCAAGTGGTAAATCAAGGTCATTAATTTGAACTTGATATAACTATTATTGATGATAGAATTTGATCTTCAAGTGGTTTAGCAGAGATTAAAATTGTTATTCTTACTTTTGGGTAGAGATGTGTGCAGGTTGTCAGGTTTCCGAACCAAAACCTGTGAAAATGCTATGTCAGATTACTATCCCAGAACAACTTAAGGGGGAGTCTGCTAGCAAAGGGGAGAATGATGATAGTAGAGCCAGTTTTGAATCCTGACGTTCATGCCAGCTGCTGATGATGAAAAGTTTGAAGGATCAAGAGACCTGATCAAGAGAGGATAGAGACAGGTTGCGATTCTGAAAGAGAAGATAGAGATTGAGGAAGCTTACAGTGTCAGATACTTTGGAAAAGAGTGAGAAGATTGATCAAGATTGAAGACCAGCATGCTAAAGACTCGTCAACATCCAAGGGGGAGTTTGTTAGTGCATATGTCTGTTGACTTCGTCTTGTATCGAGTCATGTAATAGAATTGATAGAACAGATCGCATAGTACGATAGAAACGGGAAACGAATCTGAACAAGCCACTTCACATGAACTGGCCAGTTCATGCGAACTGGACAGTCCAGTTCATGTGAAGTGGCAAATGCTCCAGTTCATGCGAAGTGACAATGTCCAGTTCATACGAACTGGCTTCCCTATAAATACTAGATCTGTTCATTTCATTTGTAACCTTTGGATTCCGGTAGCGAAGCTCTGCCGAAGTGTCTCAAAGTCTGTAAACATGTTCTAATCAATACAAGAGACAATTAATAGTGAATATCAAGCTGAAACAAGATCTAATCTTTGAATTCGGCCTTTGATTAGATCGAGATCTCTTTTGAACGACTCGTCAGGTCGCTAAAACGATCCTACAAAATGGGAAATGGTAACTATGGATTTTATCACCAAGTTACCAAAAACAAAGCGAGGAAATGATACTATTAGGGTAATAGTAGATAGACTGACTAAGTCAGCCCACTTCCTACCTATTAAGGAAACACACAGCTCAGATAAGTTAGCTTAGCTGTACGTGGATGAGATTGTATCTCACCACGGAGTGCCAATGTCTATTATCTCTGATTAAGGAAACACACAGCCCACTTCCTACCTATTAAGGAAACACACAACCCACTTCCTACCTATTTGGAAAAGCTTTCAGCAATCCCTAGGCACTCGATTAAACTTCAGCACTGCGTATCATCCTCAGACGGATGGTCAAAGTGAGCGTACTATACAAACACTTGAAGATATGTTAAGGGCTTGTGTTATTGATCTAGGTGGAAGTTGGGATGATCATCTTCTGTTGATTGAATTTTCATACAATAATAGCTATCATTCGAGTATTCAAGCTGCACCTTTTGAAGCGTTGTATGGAAGAAAGTGCAGGACGCCCGTTTATTGGGCAGAAGTTGGAGATGTCCAACTAACAGGACCTGATATAGTGCTAGAGACGACAGATAGGATTGTACAGATACGTGATCGTCTCAAAGCTGCCAGGGATAGGCAGAAAAGCTACGCAGATAAAAGGCATAAACCTCTAAAGTTTGAGGTTGGTGACAAAGTGTTACTGAAGGTATCACCATGGAAGGGAGTAATGCGTTTTGGTAAGAAAGGCAAGTTAAGCCCCAGATACATAGGACCATTCGAGATCATCGAATGTGTCGGAACAGTGGCTTACAAGTTAAACTTGCCTGAAGAGCTCAGTGGAATCCATATCGTGTTCCACATCTGCAATCTAAAGAAGTGTCTAGCTGATGATTCAGTACACGTGGGAGGTAGAGTCCACAATGAAAGAGAAGTACCCTCACTTATTTCAGTAAATCTCAAGGTCGAGATTTCTTTTAAGGGGGTGAGGATGTAACACCTCGTAATTCACGACCAATGTAAGGAAGACACATGTCATGGACTTAAATGTGTAATAGATTGATCTTGAGGGACTGAGGTTGTCAAACAATGTAAATATGTTAATAAAGGAATCCAAAGTGTCAACATGCCATTCTTGTGCCTCTGATTGACCTCACACGACGTTCGAATTCTTAAAAGAATAATATTATCGAACTTGAAAAGTCGTTGTGCTATAAATAAGGATCTTGTGAAACATAAGGGGTGAAAGTGTCAACATGTTGAAAGATACCTCTGAATGACCTTTAACGAACCCAAAAACATTGTAAATAAATTAATATTTTGTTCACAAGAACATTAGATATTGATTTTGTGAAGTTCCGATGAATACGAGACGTTTCGGGTGATCGTACAACTAAACGGAAGCTTAACGGAGTTAGTATATGACTCAAGGTCCTTAAAAGTTAACTTTAGGGGTCCATATTGCAATAAATAAGAGTTATATAAAGTTTAAATGGACCAGGGAACAAAAGTGCAACAATTGAAACATTTTTCCCGGTTTCCAGGTTTGTCGCGGGCCGCGTAAAGGTCCTATTAACCTTTACGCGGGCCGGGTAGAAGTTGTCGGCTCCCATTCTTTGGACAGATGCCTGTAACAGCTGTTGCATCGCCTTAACATACCATTTTTCGATCCTAGGGGCCGCACCAACGGTTTTTCATGCATAGGGACACTTGTAAATGATCAGGGAACATCTATAGACTATTGTGGAGTGATCTTATGACTCGTTCTTGGCTATATAATGAACTCTTGTTGCAACCATAAACTTGCTCACTTCAAAAATCAACCGAGACTCTTCTCTGGAGCTCACTGGTCATCAAACAAGTTTCCTTAAGTTCCAAAATCCTGCTTAGGACCTTTGTAAGTGTCCTTAACCTCTTAATTTCATTTATAATTAGTTTTATGACCAAAAGTCAAACTTATCATAATTAAAGTTTGACTTAGTGATTAATCACTAATGGTCCAGTAATTAGTCAAATTGAAAGTAGTTATAAGTTGGTAATTATGTAGGTAATAAACCCCTAAGAGGACACCCACTGATTATCACCCTAACTTGGTCAAATGTCGGGTCAAACCTAATATTAAAAAGTCAACAGAAACCTATTTTGCAAGTAAATTCATAATTAGCAATGTAGAAGCTATGGAACCTATTTCAACATTGAAATAACTTATAAATTAATGTATGAACATGTTTAGACATGTTCGACCTGACACTTCTGAATTTAGACCCGGTTCGCAACCGAAAATCGCAAAAGTTGACTTTTGCTTTGACTTTCAGTTCTGACCCGATTTAGCATGTTTTACATATGCCTTAAGATTCCCTTAGGACCATATAACATATTAGTATAACCCTCTGTGATTATACAACTTGGATCCTAATTTATCCGATTCAATTGCATGTTTCCGTTATATGCCTAAATGTTGACCATTATACCCTTTTGACCTTAAAACGAGATTTTTGAAAATGTGAGAGGATAAAAACCTTTATTACTGATTTATAAACTTGTTCTAAAAATTTGACATCAGTTTGAGGTCTAGATTAAGAGTTATGCTCAATAGCGTAATTAGAAAGCTTTTTATTAATAAAATGGCGTAATTAGCATAAAGCCTATCTAAACCCAAATTTTGACATCAAAATTTTAACCCACTGATATAATATAATATTTTGGGATTTTTGAAGATTTTTATTTATTTTTAAACTGATCATATCATAGGGTTCTAGCTTCGATCGGTAATTGTCGGTTATACCCTTTTCTTGAATAAATTGAGTTTTATATAACATATTGATACCAAATCTTTTGCTACTGATTTTATATGATAAATAAAATATTTTAAGCCTTCTAGAATGATAAAAATATCAGCTTTTCTTATATAACCCGAAAATCGCTTAAAAGCGACTTTTTACGCGTTTTAAACGCATAGTATGAGTTAAAACAATTTTTAACATATAAGACTTAATACCTACTGATGTTTTAAGTAAATTTTTATACTTTAATAGTAAGAAAATTTTTTGAACTCAGATTTCCAGTTTTGACCTTTAAAGCTTATGTGAAATTACAAAAATGCCCCTACGGTGCATAGTTTGGTAATAAATGATAAATTTCATATATATGTAATACCCTACTGATATAACTTATTAAATTAAATATTTTTACTGATTATTTCAGACCTGAACCTTAGATTTATATTTAATCTCTTTTATAACCTTTAAAATGACCAAAATACCCCTACAAGTCTTCTTACTTTTCGGGTCTAAACCACACTCTAATCCGGTCTTCGCTTAGTCTTGCGTTTGAACCGTATACCTTTCTTTAAAACTAACCGGTCTAAAGTAAGACCCGTTAGGAATCTAATAGGTTAATTAAAACCTTCGTTCCAGATTTAGGAGACCAGTAAAAGATATACTTGCACTTGCTGATTTGTACGGATGGGATAAATTTATATAATTTGCTCAGGTAAATACTTTTAACTTATTTTCCCTTATACGGGCTTGGGGTACGGTATATAAAATACCGCTTGGTTGGGCATTGAATTGTTAATCATATAAAGGTTAATTTATTGAGATGACCCGTTTAATCTGTTTTGTTTGCTTAAAGCCTTTGGAGGGTTAATGACCATGTCCCGGATATCCTTGGCATCATTCATTGAAATGGCCACGACCTAAGCACGGGGTGTAGGCATACACCTGTCGGTGCGTATATAAAAAGATATAACCGCTGTTCGAGAATAACTCGCCGCGGGATTATATTATGTGGCGTGTCAATTAATCTTTAACCCGGTGTTCAGCCCGGGCTACTGAACGTATAACGAACATGTAATTCTTAAACAAGTTTATTTTTAAATAATTATCCCAAGTTATAAAAGATATTTTGTGCCTTGTGCATTCAAATCAATTTTCTTAAACATTTTCAAAATGAGTCGGTTAATTGTATTTACCAGTGAAAACTGACGTATTTTCCAAAAAGGTTAAGTGCAGGTACTAATCGGAATTGGCTGGCTACTCCCAGCATCAATAAAGAGTCTTGCAAGCTTAGATGTTCATAAATCTGCTGAACAATGTTTCTTTTAACTTTGATCCGCCTGTGGATCTCTTACAACCGTTTTTGTAATAAATGATATTACTTTCATTCGGTTTGTAATGTTTTTATCTTTCAACTTCCGCTATGTATATAAACTGTGACAAATTGTCTATGATGATATCAACTACGTCACGATACTCCCCACCGGGCCCACCGGTAATACGCGAAAATATCGGGGTGTGACATGGAGTCATCAGGGATCATTGTAGGGACATGTGGTTTGATCTTGATGCATCAAAATTGCTATATAAGGCACTTGTTGTTGCACTTGTTCATTGCACACTTTGAAATCACTTCACAACTCTTTCTCTGGAGCTTCCTGGAGTTCAAGGAGCTTTCTTCTGTTCTATTTTTGTGCTAAGGACCAAAGTAAGTGTTCTTAGCCTCCTAAGTTCAAGTTTATTAGTTTAATGACCGAAAGTCAAAGCTATCGTAATTAAGCTTTGACTTAGTGATTAATCACTAATGGTCCAACCATTATTCGAATTGAAAGTGCCTATGAGTTGGTAATTATGTAGGTAATAAACCCTCAAGAGGGCACCTACTGATTATCACTCTAACTTGGTCAAATGTCGGGTCAAACTTATTAATAAAAAGTCAACAGAAGCAATTTTTACAAATAAATTCAAAACTGATAATGCAGAGGTTGTGGAACATGTTTTAACACTAAAATAACTTGGTAAATAATATAAGAACATGTTTAGGCATGTTCCACCCGACAATTCTGAGTTTAGGCTCGGTTCGCAACCGAAAGTAGCAAAAGTAGACTTTTTCTTTGACTTACAGTGCTGACCCGATTTAGCTTGTTTTAGATATGCCTTAGGTTTCCTTTAGGACCATATTACATGTTAGTATAACCCTCTGAGATTATACTATATGGTTCCTTAGAAATCAGAATCGTTTGCATGTTTCCGTTAAATGCTTAAATGTTGACCATATTGCCCTTTTCATATTAAAACGAGATTTTTGAAAATGTGAGAGGACAAAAACCTTTATTACTGATTTATAAACATGTCCTAAAAATTTGACATCAGTTCGTGGCATAAAACCTATTTAAACCCAAATTTTGGCATAAAATGAAAGCATTTTATTAATTAAATAGCATTTTTGGCATAAAACCTATTTAAACCCAAATTTTGACACCAAACCTTTTACCCACTGATATAATATAATATTTAGGGATTTTTGAAGATTTTTATTAAATTTTAAACTGGTCATAGCATAGAGTTCTCGCATAGACTCGGTAATTGACGATAATGCCCTTTTCGCTAATAAAATGAGTTTTGCACATCCTTTACATATCAAACCTTTTTCTGCTGATTTTATATGTTAAATAAACCATTTTAAACAGTAAAGGCTGATCAAAATCTCATATTTCCTTAATCAACCCTAATATCGTCAAATACCGACTTTTATGCGATTTAGGCGCATAGTATGGTTTAAAACCATATTTAGCACCAAAGACTTGTTACATACTGATGTTATGAATAAATTTTTATACTTTAACAGTAATTAAAAGTTTTTGAACTCAGATTTCCAAATTTGACTTTTATAACATATGTGAAATGACCAAAATGCCCCTACGGTGCATAGTTTGGTCATAGGTGATAAAATTCACATATGTATGATATCTTACTGATATAACTTATTAAAATAAATATTTTTACTGATTGTTTTAGACCAGAACCTCAGAATACTATTTAACCTCTTCTATAAACCTTAAAATGACCAAAATACCTCTACGGGGCATAAATTGGTTTTAAATTCGTTTTGGGCATAATGGCAGGTATCCTACTGTTATCACAAAATATTTAAAGCATATTAACTTGTGGAACTTGTATATGACTCATTTGGTTACCCGTTATGCATTTTCGCGTTCGGTACGGTTTATGTAGCTAGTTTGCATAAATTAGCCGAAACGGGTCAAACCTTATCATTTTTACTTCAAAATCCAGAATGTGTTTAGTTTATCCATATTATACAAGTCTTCATACTTTTCAGGTCTAAATCACATTCTAATCCGGTATTCGCTTAATCTTGTGTTTTGAACCATAAACCTTTCATTAAAACTAACCGGTCTAAGTTAAGACTTAAATAAGACCCGTTAGGAATCTAATAGGTTATTAAAACCTTCGTTCCAGATTAGGAGCCCAGTAAAATGTAACACCTTGTAACACCTCGTAAAATCACAACCAATATTATAAAGACACGTGGCATGGAAGGTAAACGTGTTATAAACCCGGATCAAATTGAAAGATGTATGGTAGGATTAAAAGTGTCAACATGTTAATTAATACCTCTGAGTGACCTATTTATTAATCCCAAACCTTAATATGTTTTATAAACATCTGATATATACTCAAATCCGGTTATTTCTGGTGGCAATTAATTCAAATTGCAAAGAATGGATCCTATGTGTCTTTACGACAAAACTTCATTCAAAAACATCTTTCAATAAGTCCAAGAACTTGTAAGTGCATGGCATCACATGCAAGGGCATGCAAGGCCTGATTACATGGTCCCCTCTACTGGATAAAGACATGAGATTTGAAGTTTAAAAGGTTGCATGGTCAAAGCCTAAGTGTTTACAAATTTTTGTCTTCTGGTCATCGGATACGGACCGTATGGGCCTAGGCTTACGGTCCGCAAGGACTGTAGTTGGGCGATGCAGTTCAAGGTCGGTTACGGACCGCATCAGTTTGGGCTTACGGTCCGTAAGAGGTGGATACGGACCGCAAGGGGTTTTTCTTACGGTCCGTAAAGCTGCCGTTGGCAGTAAAAATGGACATATGCATGTAATTGCAGGTTGCACCGCCTTACATGCATGGTATTCAAATTCAGGAGCTTGGCCAATAGATTTTCATGCATAGGGACACTTGGGATGCATCAGGGATCAGTTGTAGACCTTGTTGGCATGATCTTGTGCAATTTAACTCACTATATAAAGGAATGAAGTTGCAACCATTGTTCTTGCTCACTCCTAACTCACTTCAAAGCTTTCTCCGGAGCTTCCTGATCCTCAATCAAGTTTTCTTGAGTCTTAATTTCGTGCTAAGGACCATTGTAAGTGTCCTTAACCTCCTAATTTCAGTTTTAATTAGTTTTATGACCAAAAGTCAAACTTATCGTAATTAAGGTTTGACTTAGTGATTAATCACTAATGGTCCAGTAATTAGTCAAATTAAAAGTAGCTATAAGTTGGTAATTATGTAGGTAATAAACCCCTAAGAGGGCACCTACTGATTATCACCCTAACTTGGTAAAATGTCGGGTCAAACCTAATATTAAAAGGTCAACAGAAAGCTATTTTTCAAATAAATTCATAATTAGCAATGTAGAAGCTATGGAACCTGTTTTAACATTGAAATAACTTGGAAATTAATGTAAGAACATGTTTAGACATGTTCGACCCGACACTTCCGAGTTTGGACCCGGTTCGAAACCGAAAGTCGCAAAAAATTGACTTTTGCTTTGACTTTCAGTTCTGAACCGATTTAGCTTATTTTAGATATGCCTTAAGGTTCCTTTAGGACCATATTATGTGTTAGTATAACCCTCTGAGATTATACAACATAGGTCCTTAATAATCCGATCATTTGCATGTTTCCGTTAATTGCTTAAATGTTGACCATTATGCCCTTTTGAAAATGAGAGAGGACAAAAACCTTTATTACTGATTTATAAACATGTCCTGAAAATTTGACATCAGTTTGAGGTCTAGATTAGGAGTTATGCTCAATAGCGTAATTTGAAAGCTTTTTATTAATTAAACGGCGTAATTAGCATAAAGCCTATCTAAACCCAAATTTTGACACCAAACCTTTTACCCACTGATGTAATATAATATTTTGGGATTTTTGAAGATTTTTATTTATTTTTAAACTGATCATAGCATAGGGTTGTTGCTTTGATTCGGTAATTGACGGTTATACCCTTTTTGCTAATAAAATGAGTTTTACATAAATTTTTGATACCAAACTTTTTGCTACTAATTTTATACGATAAATAAAATATTTTGAACTTTATAAACTAATCAAAAACTCAGGTTTCCTATTATCACCCGAAAATCGCTTAAAAACGACTTTTTACGCGTTTAAGTAAATTTTTGGCATATAAGACTTAATACCTACTGATGTTTTAAGTAAATTTTTATATTTTAACAGTAAAAAAAAGTTTGAAACTCAGACTTCCAAATTTAACCTTTAAAGCTTATGTGAAATTACCAAAATGCCCCTACGGTGCATAGTTTGGTTATAAATGATAAATTTCACATTTATGCAATACCCTACGGATATAACTTGTTAAATTAAATATTTTTACTGATCATTTCAGACCTGAACCTCAGATTAATATTTAATCTCTTTTATAACCTTTAAAATGACCAAAATACCACTACGGGGCTTAATTTGACTTTAAATCCGTTTTGGGCATAATGGAAGATATCCTACTGATATCATAACATATTTTAAGCATATTAACTTAGGAAACCTGTTCATGACTCTTTTGGTTACCCGTTATGCATTATTCACGATTCGGTACGGTTTATGTAACTAGTTTGCATAAATTAACCGAAACGGGTCAAACCTTATCATTTTTACCTCAAAATCCAGAATGTGTTTAGTTTACCCATATTATACAAGTCTTCAAACTTGTCGGGTCTAAATCACATTCTAATCCGGTCTTCGATTAATCATGCGTTTTGCACCGTATATCTTCCTTTAAAACTAACCGGTCTAAGTTAAGACTTATATAACACCCGTTAGGAATCTAATAGGTTATTAAAACCTTCGTTCCAGATTTAGGAGACCAGTAAAAGATACTTGCACTTGCTTGTGGTTATACGGCTGGGATAAATTTATATAATTTGCTCAGGTAAATACTTTTAACTTATTTTCCCTTATACGGGCTTGGGGTACGGTATATAAAATACCGCTTGGTCGGGTATTGAATATTTAATCGTATGGAGGTTAAATCATTGAAATAACCCGTTTAAACTGTTTTGTTTGCTTAAAGCCTTTGGGGGTTAATGACCTTGTCCCGGATATCCTTTGCATCATTCATTGAAATGGCCACGACCTAAGCACGGGGTGTAGGCATACACCTGCCGGTGTGCATATAAAAAGATATAACCGCCTGTTCGAGAATAACTCGCCAAGGGATTATATCATGTGGTATGTCTATTAATCTTTAACCCGGTATTCAGCCTGGGCTACTGAACGTATAACAAACATGTAATTCTTTTACAAGTTTATATTCAAATAATTATCCCAAGTTTTAAAAGATTATTTGTGCCTTGTGCATCTAAATCAATTTTCTTAAACATTTTCAAAATGAGTCGGTTAATTGTATTTACCAGTGTAAACTGATTTATTTTTCAAAAGATTAAGTGCAGGTACTAAGCAAAATAGGCGGCTACTCCAGAGTGAATAAATAAAAGTGTTGCAAGCTTTGTCACTTAGAATCTGTGGAACAATTATTTTCTTTTGTTTGATCTGCCTGTGGATCTTTATACATTCCGTTTGTAATACTTATGATACTTTCATTCGGTTTGTAATAATTATTACTTTTAGGCTTCCGCTGTGCAATGAACTGTGAATATTGACTATGATGATATCAACTACGTTACGATACTCCCCACCGGGACCACCGGTAATACGTGGAAATATCGGGGTGTGACAAGTTGGTATCAGAGCCAACATTGAGTGAATTAAACACTAGCCTTTTGTGTTTAATCTCAATGACACAGTTTCACATTCCTCGACTTCCGAGTCTAGACAAGGAACTTAGGACTAATCCAAATTTATTTTATTTTGTCGTTTATTGTTTTCCTTGTCCTTTTGTTTGTTTTGACAGAACAAGAAAATGCCGCCGCATATGAGAGGAAGAGGACGAGCGAAGGGTCCTATCATGGGAAACGATCACGAAGCTGGGCCTTCTCACCGGCGTACACCATCAATCAACCTCAGCTCCTATCCCCAAGAGGATTGGAGAACCTACCTGGAACCCGCAAGGCATTCAGTCTCGCTAAGCTCATCACCCTCCTACCTAAACTCTTTCGGACCTCAGTCCGAAAATGAACCCCATAACTCCTACCATTCTTTCATACCCCTTCAACGCTTCAACTCTCACCACTCCTTCAACGACCCTACCCCTTACTTTCAAAGCCGGTTCAACCCGGCAAACCAAGTTGATGAACCAATGGGTTATAACTCGTTGGGACCGGAGGACCATTTCCCGATGGACATGGACGAGGATCCGGAACCTGCCCAGCCGCCAACCGGAACACCGACTCACCCCATCGAAATATCTGATAGGTCGTCTTTTCATGGATCACCTTATCGTGGTCCCGTTAGCTATGAGGCAAGGTTTGCCCAATACGACTGGGTGTTTACTCCTTCCTACAACCAACCACAACAGCAGCAGGATCCTTCCGAGGATTCACGTTTTGTAGCGGTCACACCACCGCCACCACCACCAGTGCAGCAACCGCCTCTGGAGCCACCGAGGCGAAGAAGATCAGGCGCACGGATGTCCGTGCGAGGAGGGGACTTTCATTTCAGCACCCCTAAGCATTCTAGTGGCAGTCACTACCCGCCACTACATGAAGACCCACAGATGGGTGGGCCTTCAAACCCTGTTTCCGAGGTGGACTCTGCGCTAGTCGCACCACCACCAATGGGTTATAATAACCCAATTCCTACTTACGCCGGTTCCGCGGCGTATAACCCGTTTGAACAGCCAGCTTATCCTGGCTATAATTACTATAATGCCCCTGCCGTCGACCCGTACCTTGAGGCGGCCAACTACAACGCCCTTCACCCTGAAGGACCTTTTGGGACTTCGTACCAGTCGGGGTACCTACCGCATGGGTATCAATACCCGATACCTCCTCAACCTCCGATTCAGCAACAGCCGCAGCCGGCACGGTTTTCCCCACCGGAACAGGAGGAAATCCTCCAGAGACTGAACTGGGTGGAACGAGAATTTGCTAGGCGAAGCAGTAGAATGCTGCACCCTAGATGGCGAAAGTCCAGTAGCCGAAAGCATCAAGAAGAGCGTCGGAACAACCGGGGATTTCTCAAGGGCCTGGCAAGCTTAATAAAAGGGAAGAAGAAAAGGGATCATTAAAATCCCTATTTGTATTATTGTTATTTCAATTTAGTCCCTGCATGGACATTTATCTATTTATGTATTTAGTCCCTACGAGGACTTGTATTTTCATTTTAGCCCCTGCGTGGGCAAGTTATTTCTGTTAAAGTCCTGTTTAGGGCAATTATGTACTCTTTTAAATTTTAGTGGCATGTTATAATTTAAATTTCATTTTGTCATTATATGCATAAATATAATATGTGAAATAAATAAAAAATGTCATTCCTTTTATAAAATATGCCTTTAAATATTAAATAAGAATCTTAAAAGGTATAACCTAGCCTGCATGTCATTATGGACCTGACCATGATGGTAAAACCTATTTAAAATATTCAATTCCTTGTTAACATCTGAAAACATGTTAGCACTCCTGACAAATGTGATTCGGTAAAGTCACACATGTCATCTTTATTATGGGTCCTACCAACCCCTTTTCAAACCTAATGATATATATATATATATATATATATATATATATATATATATATAAATCATGGGTTCAAATCATCAATTAAGATGATCGTACATTAAACATCCATTAGTGATGAAATGCCTACGGGCCATATTCATTGTCATATAAGGTAAAAGACAGTTGTAGTCTACGACTCCCTGCCAAAAAAAGGTAATGAACTATGTTCAAACCTAAATACCTTGATTCTATGAAATCAGGGATTATAAATTAAAATTGTCCTTATGACTAGGCCTTTTGTATGCCACCCTAATATCCTAAATAGTTTATAAATGGGATGAAATATAATAATTTGAATAAATTAAATTAACCAATATGGTTTATAGTTACCATGGTTAACGAATTGTCATAAAAGACAATTCCATAATAAATTCCTAAATAAATCATTGTCAATATTTTATGTAGCAAACAAGCTACATGGCTAGCTCAGATGAAGTCAACAGTCGCCCAAAGGAAAATCATGATAATACTAGAGTAAATGTAACGGGCGCAGAATTACAGGAATTGATAGACAATGCCGTTACTCGAGCTCTGGAAAGACGAGATGATGAATCTAGTGGTACCCGCAGCAGGACCTTATCAGTACAACGTGCAAAATCACACCCTAAGACTCACTCTGAGGCTCATAGTAAGCCACCTTCTAAACATCATGAGTCAAAGAAGGATGATGCTCAACACTCCTCAAATCAGCATAGTGTTCCATCCAAGAAGATTGTATTCGATCAAGAGCCACGTGTTAGGGGTTGTTCCTATAAGTATTTCGTCTCCTGCAAGCCCAGGAATTTCACTGGGGAAAGGGAGCCATTGATTGCATGACATGGTTAGACGAGATGGATACTGTGGTTGATATCAGTGGTTGCGATGATAGAGATATTGTGAAGTTTGTGTCACAATCGTTCAAAGGAGAAGCCCTAGCTTGGTGGAGGTCATTGATCCAAGCTACTAGGAAGATCCCATTATATACTATGACTTGGGATCAGTTTGTTACCTTGATCAAAGATACCTTCTGCCCTCAACACGAAGTTGAGAATATCAAGACTGATTTCCTGACATTGGTTATGAAAAACTTAGACTGCTAGGCTTACCTCACTAGCTTCAATACCATGTCTAGATTAGTCCCATACTTGGTCACACCAGAACCGAAACGTATAGCTCGTTTCATTGGGGGTTTAGCCCCAGAGATCAAAGCTAGTGTGAAAGCGTCTCGACTGACTACCTTTAGGTCTGTAGCTGACTTGTCACTATCTCTCACCCTTGATGCGGTCAGGCAGAGATCGCTTAGGCATTCTGATGCTGGGAAGAGAAAACGTGAGGATGATAACTCACACCGTTCAGACAAGAAGTACAAAGGGAACTCTGATCACAAGAAGAGTTCAGGGTTCAAGAAAGATGACCATTAGTTGGGTGAGAAGCCCAAATGCAAGACCTGCAAGAAATGCCATCTGGGAAAGTGCAGGTATGAATCAAAGTCCCAGTCACAGCCAAGAGCTTGTGGGATTTGTAACTCTAGCGAGCATAAGACATTGGATTGTAAGAAGATTAAGGATGCTACTTGCTACAACTGCAATGAAAAAGGGCACATCAAGTCCAATTGCCCAAAATATACAAGGAAACTGGAAGAAGTTAAGAAGACCAACGCTAGGGTCTTCCAGATGAGTGCAAAGGAGGCCATACAAGATGACAACATTATAACCGGTACGTTCCTTATCAATGATGTATATGCAAGGGTGTTATTTGATTCGGGTGCAGATAACTCCTTTGTAGACGATAAGTTTTGTAAATTATTAAATCTACCCGTTAGGACCCTAAACATAAAATATGAAGTAGAATTAGCTGATGGAACCATAGAATCTGCTTCAACCGTGTTAGATGGATGTTTTATATCCATTAAGAACCACTCTTTTCCATTGTCTTAGCTTCCTTTGAAACTAGCTGGATTCGACATAGTAATAATCATGGATTGGTTATCTCATAACCAAGCTCAGATCGTTTGTGACAAGAAACAAGTGGTTATCAAGACTCCGTATGGTGAGCCACTTACCATACAAGGAGACACTCAGCATGGGTTGCCTAAGCAAGTATCCATGCTTAAGGCGTCAAGGTGTATGAAGAAGGGTTGTGTCATCAACATGGCACAAGTAACTATTGATGATCCAAAACCCAAGATCGAAGGCCTCCCTATCATTTTTGAATATCCAGACGTATTCCCTGAAGAACTACCTGGTTTGCCTCCAGATAGGCAAGTGGAGTTCCGAATTGACATTATTCCAGGGGCAGCACCTGTTGCTAGAGCACCTTACCGGTTAGCCCCAACTGAGATGAAGGAGCTGAGAACTCAACTGGATGATTTATTAGCAAAAGGATTTATTAGACCTAGCTCATCTCCTTGGGGAGCACCGATACTATTTGTGAAGAAAAAGGATGGATCGATGCGTCTATGCATCGATTATCGCGAGCTTAACAAGGTTACAATCAAGAATAGATATCTGTTGCCCAGGATCGACGATCTATTCGATCAACTACAAGGGGCAAGTTACTTCTCTAAGATCGACTTGAGATCAGGCTACCATCAGCTGAAGGTCAAGGATGAAGACGTGCATAAGACTGCGTTCAGGACTCGATACGGCCATTACGAGTTCTTAGTGATGCCTTTTGGGCTCACTAATGCACCAGCAGCATTCATGGATCTCATGAATTGCGTGTGCAAACCCTACTTGGACAAGTTTGTCATCGTTTTTATTAATGAGATACTTATATATTCAAAGAATCAGACCGATCATGAACAGCATCTTCGATGTATTCTTAAACTTCTACAACAAGAGAAGCTTTATGCTAAGTTCTCTAAATGTGAGTTTTGGCTTTGTGAAGTCCAATTTCTTGGACATGTGGTTAGTGAGCGCGGAATCCAGGTAGATCCCGCCAAGATTGAAGCCATCATTAATTGGCAAGAGCCAAAGACGCCCACAGAGATTCGCAGCTTCTTAGGATTGGCAGGATATTATAGGCGTTTTATTGAAAATTTCTCAAGTATTGCTGCACCCCTAACTTTGTTGACTCGCAAGAATATAAAGTTTGACTGGGGTCCGAAGCAACAAGAATCCTTTGATATTCTTAAGCAGAAGCTAAGTAATGCATCGGTGTTGACATTGCCTGAAGGGATTGAAGAGTTTGTGGTATATTGTGACGCATCGCACACAGGTATGGGATGTATGCTTATGCAGAAAGGCAAAGTCATTGCCTATGCTTCCAGATAGTTAAAGGTGCACGAGAAGAATTACACCACCCATGATTTAGAGTTGGGTGCTGTTGTATTTGCACTAAAACTTTGGAGGCTTTATTTATATGGTACCAAGTGTGTGATCTACTCTGACCATAAGAGCCTTCAGCATCTGTTTAATCAGAAGGATCTGAATATGAGACAGCGCCGATGGATGGAGACGCTGAATGATTATGATTGTGAGATCCGATTCCATCCCGGCAAGGCGAATGTAGTCACCGACGCCTTGAGTAGAAAGGAAAGGGTTAAACCCATCAAAATCAATGCCAAGAGCATTGAATTAAAGAACAGCCTAAATGAAAGATTGTTAGCCGCTCAGAAGGAAGCTGTATTAGAAGCTAACTATCCAAATGAAAAGCTGGGAGTCACTGCTGAACAGTTATCATATGGCAAGGATGGAATCCTAAGATTGAATGGACGAATATGGGTTCCAATTTATGGAGGACTTCGAGAATTGATTCTACAAGAAGCACATAGCTCCAAATACTCTGTTCATCCTGGCTTGAAGAAGTCTATAGCCACTTATGTGGCAAAATGTTTGACATGCGTGCAAGTTAAAGCTGAACATCAGAAACCGTCATGTTTGCTACAACAGCCTGAACTTCCCACCTGGAAATGGGAAATGGTGACTATGGATTTTATCACCAAGTTACCAAAAACAAAGTGAGGAAATGATACTATTTGGGTTATAGTGGATAGACTGACTAAGTCAGCCCACTTCCTACCTATTAAGGAAACACATAGCTCAGATAAGTTAGCTCAGCTATACATGGACGAGATTGTATCTCTTCACGGAGTGCCAGTGTCTATCATCTCGGATAGGGATACAAGATATACATCACATTTCTGGAAAAGTTTTCAGCAATCCTTAGGCACTCGATTAAACTTCAGCACTGCTTATCATCCTCAGACGGATGGTCAAAGTGAACGTACAATACAAACGCTTGAGGATATCTTAAGGGCTTGTGTTATCGACTTTGGTGGAAGTTGGGATGATCATCTCCCATTGATAGAATTTTCATATAACAATAGCTATCATTCCAGTATTCAAGCTGCACCTTTTGAAGCTTTGTATGGAAGAAAGTGCAGGACGCCCGTTTGTTGGGCAGAAGTTGGAGATGTCCAACTAACAGGACCTGATATAGTCCTGGAGACGACAGAGAAGATTGTGCAGATACGAGATCGTCTTAAAGCTGCCAGGGATAGGCAGAAGAGCTACGCTGATAAAAGGCGTAAACCTCTAAAGTTCGAGGTAGGTGACAAGGTGTTACTTAAGGTATCACCATGGAAAGGGGTAATGCGTTTTGGCAAGAAAGGTAAGTTAAGCCCAAGATACATAGGACCATTCGAGATCATCGAATGTGTCGGAACAGTGGATTACAAGTTAAACCTGCCTGAAGTGCTCAGTGGAATTCACAATGTGTTCCACATTTGCAATCTAAAGAAGTGCCTAGCTGATGAATCGCTAGCCATGTCACATAAGGATGTGCATATAGACGAGAGCTTAAAGTTTGTTGAAAAACCTTTGTCGATCTAGGATCGACAGGTTAAGAAGCTTAGAAAGAAGCACGTACCGATTGTGAAAGTTAAATGGGATGCCCGTAGAGGTCCCGAGTACACGTGGGAGGTTGAGTCCACTATGAAACAGAAGTACCCTCATTTATTTCAGTAAATCTCAAGGTCGAGATTTCTTTTAAGGGGGTGAGGATGTAACACCTCGTAAAATCACAACCAATATTATAAAGACACGCGGCATGGAAGGTAAACGTGTTATAAACCTGGATCAAATTGAAAGATGTATGGTAGGATTAAAAGTGTCAACATGTTAATTAATACCTCTGAGTGACCTATTTATTAATCCCAAACCTTAATATGTATTATAAACATCTGATATATACTCAAATCCGGTTATTTTTGGTGATAATTAATTCAAATTGCAAAGAATGGATCCTATGTGTCTTTATGACAAAACTTCATTCAAAAACCTCCTTCAATAAGTCCAAGAACTTGTAAGGGCATGGCATCACATGCAAGGGCATGCAAGGCCTGATTACATGGTCCCCTCTACTGGATAAAGACATGAGATTTGAAGTTTAAAAGGTTGCATGGTCAAAGTCTAAGAGTTTACAAATTTTTGTCTTCTGATCATCGGATACGGACCGTATGGGCCTAGGCTTACGGTCCGCAAGGACTGTAGCTGGGCGATGCAGTTCAAGGTCAGTTACGAACCGCATCAGTTTGGGCTTATGGTCCGTAAGAGGTGGATACGGACCGCAAGGGGTTTTTCTTACGGTCCGAAAAGCTGTCGCTGGCAGTAAAAATGGACAGATGCCTGTAATTGCAGGTTGCACCACCTTACATGCATGGTATTCGAATTCAGGAGCTTGGCCAACAGATTTTCATGCATAGGGACACTTGGGATGCATCAGGGATCAGTTGTAGACCTTGTTGGCATGATCTTGTACAATTTAACTCACTATATAAAGGAATGAAGTTGCAACCATTGTTCTTGCTCACTCCTAACTTACTTCAAGGCTTTCTCTGGAGCTTCCTGATCCTCAATCAAGTTTGCTTGAGTCTTAATTTCGTGCTAAGGACCATTGTAAGTGTCCTTAACCTCCTAATTTCAGTTTTAATTAGTTTTATGACCAAAAGTCAAACTTATCGTAATTAAGGTTTGACTTAGTGATTAATCACTAATGGTCCAGTAATTAGTCAAATTAAAAGTAGCTATAAGTTGCTAATTATGTAGGTAATAAACCCCTAAGAGGGCACCTACTGATTATCACCCTAACTTGGTCAAATGTCGGGTCAAACCTAATATTAAAAGGTCAACAGAAAGCTATTTTTCAAATAAATTCATAATTAGCAATGTAGAAGCTATGGAACCTGTTTTAACATTGAAATAACTTGGAAATTAATGTAAGAACATGTTTAGACATGTTCGACCCGACACTTCCGAGTTTGGACCCGGTTCGAAACCGAAAGTCGCAAAAAAATTGACTTTTGCTTTGACTTTCAGTTCTGAACCGATTTAGCTTATTTTAGATATGCCTTAAGGTTCCTTTAGGACCATATTATGTTATAGTATAACCCTCTGAGATTATACAACATAGGTCCTTAATAATCCGATTCATTTGCATGTTTCCGTTAATTGCTTAAATGTTGACCATTATGCCCTTTTGACCCTAAAACGAGATTTTTGAAAATGTGAGAGGACAAAAACCTTTATTACTGATTTATAAACATGTCCTGAAAATTTGACATCATCTTGAGTTCTAGATTAGGAGTTATGCTCAATAGCGTAATTTGAAAGCTTTTTATTAATTAAACGGCGTAATTAGCATAAAGCCTATCTAAACCCAAATTTTGGCACCAAACCTTTTACCCACTGATGTAATATAATATTTTGGGATTTTTGAAGATTTTTATTTATTTTTAAACTGATCATAGCATAGGGTTATTGCTTTGATTCGGTAATTGACGGTTATACCCTTTTTGCTAATAAAATTAGTTTTACATAACTTTTTGATACCAAACTTTTTGCTACTGATTTTATATGATAAATAAAATATTTTGAACTTTATAAACTGATAAAAAACTCAGGTTTCCTATTATCACCCGAAAATCGCTTAAAAACGACTTTTTACGCGTTTAAACGCGTCGTATGGGTTAAAACCATTTTTGGCATATAAGACTTAATACCTACTGATGTTTTAAGTAAATTTTTATATTTTAACAGTAAGCAAAAGTTTGAAACTCAGACTTCCAAATTTGACCTTTAAAGCTTATGTGAAATTACCAAAATGCCCCTACAGTGCATAGTTTGGTTATAAATGATAAATTTCACATATATGCAATACCCTACTGATATAACTTGTTAAATTAAATATTTTTACTAATAATTTCAGACCTGAACCTCAGATTAATATTTAATCTCTTTTATAACCTTTAAAATGACCAAAATACCCCTACGGGGCTTAATTTGTCTTTAAATCCGTTTTGGGCATAATGGAAGATATCCTACTGATATCATAACATATTTTAAGCATATTAACTTCGGAAACCTGTTCATGACTCTTTTGGTTACCCGTTATGCATTATTAGCGATTCGGTACGGTTTATGTAACTAGTTTGCATAAATTAACTGAAACGGGTCAAACCTTATCATTTTTACCTCAAAATCCAGAATGTGTTTAGTTTACCCATATTATACAAGTCTTCAAACTTGTCGGGTCTAAATCACATTCTAATCCGGTGTTCGCTTAATCATGCGTTTTGCACCGTATATCTTCCTTTAAAACTAACCGGTCTAAGTTAAGACTTAAATAAGACCCGTTAGGAATCTAATAGGTTATTAAAACCTTCATTCTAGATTTAGGAGACCAGTAAAAGATACTTGCACTTACTTGTGGTTATACGGCTGGGATAAATTTATATAATTTGCTCAGGTAAATACTTTTAACTTATTTTCCCTTATACGGGCTTGGGGTACGGTATATAAAATACCGCTTGGTCGGGTATTGAATATTTAATCGTATGGAGGTTAAATCATTGAAATAACCCGTTTAAACTGTTTTGTTTGCTTAAAGCCTTTGGGGGGTTAATGACCATGTCCCGGATATTCTTTGCATCATTCATTGAAATGGCCACGACCTAAGCATGGGTGTAGGCATACACCTGCCGGTGCGCATATAAAAAGATATAACCGCCTGTTCAAGAATAACTAGCCGCGGGATTATATCATGTGGTGTGTCTATTAATCTTTAACCCGGTATTCAGCCCGGGCTACTGAAAGTATAACAAACATGTAATTCTTTTACAAGTTTATATTCAAATAATTATCCCAAGTTATAAGAGATTATTTGTGCCTTGTGCATCTAAATCAATTTTCTTAAACATTTTCAAAATGAGTCGGTTAATTGTATTTACCAGTGTAAACTGACGTATTTTCCAAAAGATTAAGTGCAGGTACTAAGCGAAATAGGCTGGTTACTCCAGAGTGAATAAATAAAAGTCACGCAAGCTTTGTCACTTAGAATCTGTGGAACAATTATTTTCTTTTGTTTGATCCGCCTGTGGATCTTTATACATTCCGTTTGTAGTACTTATGATACTTTCATTCGGTTTGTAATAATTATTACTTTTAGACTTCCGCTGTGCAATGAAATGTGAATATTGACTATGATGATATCAACTACGTCACGATACTCCCCACCGGGCCCACCGGTAATACGTGGAAATATCGGGGTGTGACACACCTCGTAAAATCACGACCAATATAATGAAGACACGTGTCATGGACTTTAAACGTGTAAGGAATTATTTTCGAAGGACTAAAATTGTCAAACAATGTAAATATGTTAATAAAAGGGATCCAAAGTGTCAACATGCCATTCTTGTGCCTCTGATTGACCTCACACGATGTTCGTATTCTTTAACAAATAATTTATCGAACTTAGAAAGTTGTTTGTGCTCAAAATAAGGATCTTATGAAAAATAGGGGTTAAAAGCGTCAACATGTTGAAAGTAACCTCTGAATGACCTTTTAACGATTCCAGGAACATTGTATTAATCATATAATTCGCTTCCAAGAATGTTGGATATTACTTTTTGTAGAGTTTTGAAGTAAACAAGACTTTTCGGGTGACCGTACAACTAACCGGGAGCTTAACGGAGTTAGAAAATGACCTAAGATCCTTAAAAGTTAACTATGGGGGTACAAAATGCAATAAATGGAACTTAAATAAAGATTATATGGACCAGGGACCAAAAATGCAAAGTTTAAAAACTTTTTCCCGGTTTAACAGGTCGTCGCGGGCAGCGTAAGCCTCGTAAGCCAAGGCCTAGGCTTACGCGAGCGGCGTAAAAGGCACAGATGCAGAAAAATAATGGCAGCTGCATGTACAGCAGGTTACACCGCCTTAGAAAGTTGGTTTTGAAATTCAGGGACTGAACCATTGGTATTTCATGCATAGGGGACACCTGGGATGATCAAGAATCATTTGTAGGCTTGTGTGGAATGATCTTGTGAGTTTTGAATTCCTATATAAGAGCTTCTTGTTGCTAGTTCATGTGCTCATTCACAAAATCATTCTCAACTCACTCTCTGGAGCTCTCTGGACATCAAGCAAGCTTCCTTAAGTTCCTAATTCGTGCTAAGAGCCCTTGTAAGCATTCTTAGCCTCTCTAGTTCAAGTTTTCTTAGTCTAATGACCAAAAGTCAAAGTCGTCGTAATTAAGCTTTGACTTAGTGATTAATCACTAATGGTCCAGCCATTATTCGAATTGAAAGTGGCTATGAGTTGGTAATTATGTGGGTAATAAGTCCTTAAAAGGGCACCCCCTGATTTTCACTCTAACTTGGTCAATTGTCGGGTCAAACTTTAAATTAAAAAGTCAACAGAAAGCTATTTTGCAAATAAACTCATAACTAATAATGTAGAAGCTATGGAACCTGTTTTAACACTAAAATAACTTGGTATATAATGTAAGAACATGTCTAAGCATGTTCATCCCGACAAATTCCGAGTTTAGGCTCGGTTCGCAATCGAAAGTCGCAAAAGAAGACTTTTGCTTTGACTTTCAGTTCTGACCCGATTTAGCTTGTTTTAGATATGCCTTAGGGTTCCATTAGGATCAAATTACATGTTAGTATAACCCTCTGAGTTTATACAATGTGGTTCCTTTGTAATCCTAGTTCATTGCATGTTTCCGTTAATCGCTTAAATGTTGACCATTATGCCCTTTTGTTATTAAAACGAGATTTTTGAAAATGTGAGAGTACAAAACCTTTATTAATGATTTATAAACATGTCCAAAAGATTTGACATTAGTTTGAGGTCTAAATTAGGAGATATGCTCGATATCGTAAATTGGAGCCTTTTTATTAATTAAACGGCATTATTAGCATAAAGCCTATTGAAGCCCAAATTTGACACCAAACTTTTTACCCACTGATGTAATATAATATTTTGGGATTTTTGAAGATTTTTATTAATTTTTAAACTGATCATAATGTAGGGTTCTTGCTTTAATTCGGTAATTGACGGTTTTACCCTTTTTGCTAATAAAATGAGTTTTACATAGCATTTTGATACCAAATATTTTGCTACTGATTTTATATGTTAAATAAAATATTTTAAGCCTTCTGGACTGATAAAATTCTCAGCTTTCCTTATATAACCTGAAAATCGCCTAAAATCGACTTTTTACGCGTTTTAAACGCATAGTATGGATTAAAACTATTTTTGACACATAAGACTTAATACCTACTGATGTTTTAAATAAATTTTATATACTTTAACAGTAAGAAAAAGTTTTGAACTCAGATTTCCAAAATTTGACCTTTAAAGCTTATGTGAAATGACCAAAATGCCCTTACGGCGCATAGTTATGTTATAAATGATAAATTTCACATATATGCAATACCCTACTGAGACGACTTGAAAAAATAAATATTTTTACTGATCATTTTAGAGCAGAACCTCAGATTAATATTTAATCTCTTTTATAACCTTTAGAATGACCAAAATACCCCTACGGGGCTTAATTTGACTTTAACTTCGTTTTGGGCATAATGGAAGGTATCCTACTGATATCACAACATATTTAATGCATATTAACTTAGGAAACCTGTTCATGACTCATTTGGTTACCCGTTATGCATTTTTCGTCTTCGTTACGGTTTATGTGACTAGTTTGCATAAATTGAGCAAAACGGGTCGAACCTTATCATTTTTGTCTCAAAATCCAGAATGTGTTTAGTTTACCCATATTATACAAGTCTTCAAACTTGTCGGGTCTAAAGCACATTCTAATCCGGTCTTCGCTTAATCTTGCGTTGTGAACCGTATATCCTTCTTTAAAACTAACCGGTCTAAGTTTAAACTTAAGTAAGACCCGTTAGGAATCTAATAGGCTATTAAAACCTTCGTTCTAGATTTAGGAGCCCAGTAAAAGATATTTGCACTTGCTGATTGTATACGGCTGGGATAAATTTGTATAATTTGCTCAGGTAAATACTTTTAACTTATTTTCCCTTATACGGGCTTGGGGTACGGTATATAAAATACCGCTTGGTCGGATATTGAATCTTTAATCGTATGAAGGTTAAATCTTTGAGATAACCCGTTTAATCTATTTGATTGTTAAAGCCTTTGGGGGGTTAATAACCATGTCCTGTATATCCTCGGCTCATTCATTGAAATGACCACGACTTAAGCATGGGGTGTAGGCATACACCTGCCGGTGCGTATGTAAAATAATATGCCCGCCTGTTCGAGAATAACTCGCCGTGGGTTATATTATATGGTGTGTCTATTAATCTTTAACCCGGTATTCAGCCCGGGCTACTGAACGTAAAAATAAACATGTAATTCTTTTACAAGATTATTTTTAAATAATTATCCCAAGTTATAAAAGAACATTTGTGCCTTGTGCATTTAAATCACTTTTCATAAAAATTTTCAAAAAAGTGTCGGTTATTTGTATTTACCAGTGTAAACTGACGTATTTTCCAAAAGGTTAAGTGCCGGTACTACGCGAAATAGGCTGGCTACTCATGAGTGAATAAATAAAGAGTCTTTCAAGCTTTGTCACTTAAAAATCTGTTGAACAATATTTCCTATGTTTTGATCCGCCTGTGGATCCTTTTACATTCCGTTTGTAATACCTATGATACTTTCATTCGGTTTGTAATATTATTACTTTTAGACTTCCGCTGTGCATTGAACTGTGATTATTTGACTATGATGATATCAACTACGTCACGATACTCCCCACCGGGCCCACCGGTAATACGTGGAAATATCGGGGTGTGAGAGGTTGGTATCAGAGCATACATTGAGTGAATTAAACACTAGCCTTTTGTTTTTAATCTCAATGACACAGTTGCACATTCCTCGACTTCCGAGTCTAGGCAAAGGACTTAGGACTAAATCCTAATCTTTTATTTTGTCCTTTATTGTTTTCCTTTGTTGTTTCTTTGTTTGTTTTGACAGGTACAAACAAAAAGATACCGCCACGATTCAGACGAGGAGGAGGATGAGGCAAGGCGCCCTTCACTGCTCCTAACGATCATGAGGTCGGGCCTTCCCACCGGCGCACTCCGTCAGTTACTATGAGCACTAGTCCTCAAGAAGACTGGAGGACCTACTTAGAGCCTGCGAGGCGTTCTGTCTCGCTTAGCTCCTCACCTTCCTACCACGACTCTTTCGGACTCCACCAAGGCGACGAGTCCGACCATTCATGCCATTCCTACTTGCCGTTGCAGCGGTCGGGTTCTCATCACACCTTTCAGGGCCCGACCCCGTTCTTTCAGAGCCGGTTTAATCCGAAAAACGTGAGTGAAGAACCGATGGGTTACAACCCATTGGGCCCTGAAGACCATTTCCCTGAAGCTCAGGGTATGGATATGGATGATGACCCCGATCCTGTAGAGCTACCATCTGGGACGCCCACGCATCCCATAGAGATTTCAGATGGGTCATCTTTTCATGGATCACCTTATCGGGGTCCAGACAACTATGAAGCAAGGTTTGCCCAATATAACTGGGAGTTTACTCCTTCTTTCAACCAACCACAACAACAGCAGCATGATCCCTCTGAGGATTCGCGTTTTGTGGCGGTCACGCCACCGCCACCACCACCGTTTGAGCAGCAACTGCCTCCGGAGCCACCGAGGCGAAGAAGGACAGGAGCACGGATGTCCGTGCGAGGAGGGGATTTCCACTTCAGCACCCCTCAATACTCCAGTGGCAGTCACTACCCGCCACTGTATGAAGACCGACAGAAGGGTGGGCCTTCAAACCCAGTTTCTGAGGTGGACTCCACCCTAGTCGCACCACCACCACCACACATGGGTTATGATAACCCAATTCCTTCGTACGCTGGTGCAGCTGTGTATAACCCCTTTGAGTAGCCAGCTTACCCTGGCTACAACTACTATAATGCCCCTGCCGTCGACCCGTACCTCGAGGCGGCCAACTACAATGCTCTTCACCCGGAAGGACCTTATGCCGCTTCGTACCAGTCTGGGTACCAAGCATATGGGTATCAATACCCACCACCTCCTCAACCTCCGCAGCAGCAGCCGCCACTGATTCAGCCACCGCAACAACAGGAGATTCTACAGAGGTTGAGCCAGGTGGAACGAGAGGTTCAAGAGGAGCGTAGAAACCACCGGGGATTTTTTAAGGGTTTGGCGAATCTAATCAAGGGGAAGAAGAAGAGGGATTTTTGAATATTCCTTATTTATTTAATTGTATTCTTGTTTATTTCAATCAAGTCCCTGCGTGGACAATTTTATTTGTGTACTTGGTCCTTGCGTGGACTTGTCTTTCCTATTTTAGCCCTTGCATGGGCAAGTTATTTATTTAAAAGTCCCGTTTAGGGCACCTATGTACTCTTTTAAATTTTAGTGGAATATTTTAGTTAAATTTCATTTGTCATCATATGTATAAATATAATATATGAAATAAATCAAATATCATTCCTTTTTATAATTGATCTGCCAATATAATAAAAATAATCTTAGAAGGTATAACCTAGCCTATATGTCACTATAGACCTGGCCATGATGGTAAAACCAAATTAAAAAGATTCAAATCCTTGTTAACATCTGAAAACATGTTAGCACTCCTGGCAGATGTGATTCGGTAAAATCACACATGTCATCCTTGTATTGGATTCCTCCAACCTGATGATTTAGAAATCATAGGTTTAAATCATCAATTAAGATGATCATATAATAAACATCCATTAATGATGTAATGCCTGCGGGCCATATTCATTGTCATATAAGACAAAAGACAGTTTTAGTCTACGACTCCCTGTCAAGAAAAGGAAATGAACTGCATTCAAACCTTAATGCCTTGATTCTCAAAAATCATGGCTTATAATTTAAAACTGTCCTTGTGACTAGGCCTTTTGTGCCATCTTAATACCTTTAATGATTATAATATGGGATGAATTATAATGAAAATCCTAAATAAATGTGATTAACAAATTAACCAATATGGTTCATATTTACCATGGTTAATGAATCATCAAAATGATGATTCCGTAAATAACCTCTGAATAAAATGTTGTCATTATTTTGTAGCAATCAAGCTACATGGCTGAATCAGATGAGATCAACAGTCACCCGAGGGTGAATCATGATACTACCAGAGTTAATGTAGCGGGTGCGGAATTGCAGGAATTAATAGAAAATGTCGTTACTCGAGCTCTGGACAGACGAGATAATGAATCAAGTGGTACCCGTAGCAGGACCCTATCTGTACAACATACAAAACCACCCTCCAAGACTCATACAGCTCGCAAGAGCGATTCTCATCATTCTTCGAATCAGAAGAGTGTTCCGTCTAGACAGGTTGTGCTTAACCAAGAACCACGCGTTAAAATATGTTCGTATAAATATTTTGTCTCCTGCAAACCGAGAGACTTCACAGGGGAGAAAGGAGCCATCGATTGCATGACTTGGCTCGATGAGATGGATACAGTGGTTGATATTAGTGGTTGTGCAGAGCAATATATTGTGAAGTTTGTATCGCAATCGTTTAAAGGAGAAGCTCTAGCTTGGTGGAGGTCATTGATCCAAGCTACTGGAAAGATCCCGTTATATAACATGACTTGGGATCAGTTTGTTGCTTTAATCAAAGAGAATTTCTATCCTCAACATGAAGTTAAGAAAATTGAGACTGACTTCTTGACCTTGGTCATGAAGAACTTAGACTGCCAGGCTTACCTTACCAGTTTCAATACCATGTCTAGATTGGTTCCATACCTAGTCACACCGGAACCAAAACGTATAGCCCGTTTCATTGGAGGTTTGGCTCCAAAGATTAAGGAAAGTGTGAAAGCATCAGGACCTACTACCTTTAGGTCAGTGGCTGATTTATCTTTATCTCTCACCCTCGAAACGGTCAGGCAGAGATCGCTTAGGAATTCTGATAAGGGGAAACGAAAACGGGAGGATGAGAAGTCTCGTCGTTCTGACAAGAAACATAGGGGGAACACAGACCACAAGAAGAATTTTGGGTCTAACAAGGGTAACCAGCAGACAGATGAGAAGCGCAAATGGAAGACCTGCAACAAGCGCCATCTAGGAAAGTGCAGGTATGAATCGAAATCCCAATCGCAGCCTAGGGCTTGTGGGATCTGTAAATCTAGTGAGCATAAGACGTTGGATTGTAAAAAAATAAAGGATGTGACTTGTTATAACTATAACGAGAAGGGGCACATCAAGTCCAACTGCCCAAAGTATGCGAAGAAACCTGAAGAAGGTAAAAAGACCAATGCACGGGTCTTTCAGATGAATGCACGGGAAGCAGTTCAAGATGACAACGTGATAACAGGTACCTTCCTTATAAATGATGTTTATGCAAGGGTATTATTTGATTCAGGTGCAGATAAGTCGTTTGTGGACAATAAATTTTGTAAGTTATTAAATCTGCCTGTTAAAACCCTAAGCATAAAATATGAAGTAGAATTAGCCGATGGCACCAAAGAAACTGCTTCAACCGTATTAGATAGATGTTTTATATCCATTAGGAACCACTCTTTTCCGTTATCCTTGCTTCCTTTGAAACTAGCTGGTTTCGACACAGTGATAGGCATGGATTGGTTATCTCATAATCAAGCCCAGATTGTTTGTGACAAGAAACAAGTGGTTATCAAGACTCTGTATGGTGAGCCACTTACAATACAAGGAGATACTCAGTATGGGTTGCCTAAGCAAGTGTCTATGCTTAAGCCATCAAGGTGTTTGAGGAAGGGTTGTGTCATTTACATGGCACAGGTGACTATTGATGAACCAAAGCCGAAGATTGAAGACATCCCTGTTATTTCAGAATATCCAGACGTATTCCCTGAAGAACTACCTGGTTTACCACCAGATAGGCAAGTAGAGTTCAGAATCGACATTATTCCTGGAGCAGCACCTGTTGCAAGAGCACCTTACAGGTTAGCACCGACTGAGATGAAAGAGTTGAGAACTCAGTTGGACAATTTGTTGGCAAAGGGATTTATTAGACCTAGCTCATCTCCTTGGGGAGCACCGATTCTGTTTGTAAAGAAAAAGGATGGATCGATGCGTCTATGCATCGATTATCGCGAGCTTAACAAGGTTACAATCAAGAATAGATATCCATTGCCCAGGATCGATGATCTGTTTGATCAACTGCAAGGGGCAAGTTATTTCTCCAAGATTGATTTAAGGTCAGGTTACCATCAGCTGAAGGTCAGAGATGAAGATGTGCATAAGACTGCATTCAGAACTCGTTATGGTCACTACGAGTTCTTGGTGATTTGTTTTGGGCTCACTAATGCACCAGCAGCATTCATGGATCTCATGAATCGCGTCTACAAGCCTTATTTGGACAAGTTTGTCATTGTCTTTATTGACGACATCCTGATGTATTCGAAGAATTGATCCGATCATGAAAAGCATCTTCGTTGTATTCTTAAACTTCTACAACGAGAGAAGCTTTATGCTAAGTTCTCTAAATGCGAGTTTTGGCTTCGTGAAGTCCAATTTCTTGGACACGTGGTTAGTGAGCGTGGAATCCAGGTGGATCCCGCTAAGATTGAAGCCATCATGAATTGGCAAGAGCCAAAGACACCCACAGAAATTCGCAGCTTATTGGGTCTGGCAGGATATTACAGGCGTTTCATTAAAAAAATTTCAAGGATTGCTGCACCCCTAACTTCATTGACTCGAAAGAATATCAAGTTTGATTGGGGTCCTAAGCAGCAAGAATCCTTTGATATTCTCAAGTAGAAGCTAAGCAATGCACCTGTGTTGACATTGCCTGAAGGAATCGAAGAATTTGTGGTTTACTGCGACGCATTGCACACAGATATGGGATGTGTGCTTATGCAGAATGGCAAAGTTATTGCCTATGCTTCTCGACAATTAAAGGTTCACGAGAAGAATTACGCCACCCACGATTTGGAATTGGGTGCCGTTGTGTTTGCACTAAAACTTTGGAGGCATTACTTATATGGCACCAAATGTGTGATCTATTTTGATCACAAGAGCCTTCAACATCTGTTTAATCAGAAAGATCTGAACATGAGACAGCGTCAATGGATGGAGACACTGAATGATTATGATTGTGAAATCCAATACCATCCAGGCAAGGCAAATGTAGTCGCCGATGCCTTGATTAGAAAGGAAAGGGTCAAGTCCATTAGAATCAATGCCAAGAGCATTGAATTGAAGAAAAGTTTAAATGAAAGATTGTTAGCCGCTCAGAAGGAAGCTGTGTTAGAAGCTAACTATTCGAATGAAAAGTTGGGAGTAACTGCTGAACAGTTATCGTATGGCAAGGATGGAATTCTAAGATTGAATGGACGAATATGGGTCCCAATCTATGGAGGACTTTGGGACGTTATCCTTCAAGAAGCCCATAGCTCCAAATATTCTGTCCATCCTGGTAGTGATAAGATGTACCAGGATTTAAAGGCAAATTATTGGTGGATAGGTTTGAAGAAATCTATAGCCACTTATGTGGCCAAATGTTTGACGTGTGCTCAAGTTAAAGCCGAACACCAGAAGCCGTCAGGTTTGCTTCAACAACCTGAACTTCCCACATGGAAATGGGAAATGGTAACTATGGATTTTATCACTAAGTTACCAAACTCAAAGCGAGGAAATGATACTATTTGGGTTATAGTGGATAGATTGACCAAGTCAGCCCACTTCTTACCTATTAAGGAAACATACAGCTCAGATAAGTTAGCCCAACAGTACATGGATGAGATTGTATCTCTTCATGGAGTGCCTGTGTCTATCATCTCTGATAGGGATACGAGATATACATCGCATATTTGGAAAAGCTTTCAGCAATCCCTAGGCACTCGATTAAACTTCAGCACTGCATATCATCCTCAGACGGATGGTCAAAGCGAGCATACAATTCAAATGCTGGAGGATATGTTAAGGGCTTGTGTTATTGATTTAGGTGGAAGTTGGGATGATCAACTTCCATTGATTGAATTTTCATATAATAATAGCTATCATTCGAGTATTCAAGCAACACCTTTTGAAGCTTAGTACGGAAGGAAATGCAGAACGCCAGTTTGTTGGGCGAAAGTTGGAGATGTCCAACTAACAGGACCTGATATAGTCCTGGAGACGATAGATAAAATTGTGCAGATACGTGATCGTCTCAAAGCTGCCAGTGATAGGCAGAAAAGCTACGCAGATAAAAGGCGTAAACCTCTGAAATTCGAGGTAGGTGACAAGGTACTACTTAAGGTATCACCATGGAAAGGGGTAATGCGTTTTGGCAAGAAAGGTAAGTTAAGCCCAAGATACATAGGACCATTCGAGATCATCGAATGTGTCGGAACAGTGGCTTACAAGTTAAACCTGCCTGAAGTGCTCAGTGGAATTCACAATGTGTTCCACATTTGCAATCTAAAGAAGTGCCTAGCTGATGAATCGCTAGCCATGTCACATAAGGATGTGCATATAGACGAGAGCTTAAAGTTTGTTGAAAAAACTTTGTCGATTGAGGATCGACAGGTTAAGAAGCTTCGAAAGAAGCACGTACCGATTGTGAAGGTTAAATGGGATGCCCGTAGAGGTCTCGAATATACGTGGGAGGTTGAATCCACAATAAAACAGAAGTACCCTCATTTATTTCAGTAAATCTCGGGGTCGAGATTTCTTTTAAGGGGGTGAGGATGTAACACCTCGTAAAATCACGACCAATATAATGAAGACACGTGTCATGGACTTTAAACGTGTAAGGAATTATTTCCGAAGGACAAAAATTGTCAAACAATGTAAATATGTTAATAAAAGGGATCCAAAGTGTCAACATGCAATTCTTGTGCCTCTGGTTGACCTCACACGATGTTAGTATTCTTTAACGAATAATTTATCGAACTTAGAAAGTCGTTTGTGCTCAAAATAAGGATCTTATGAAACATAGGGGTTAAAAGCGTCAACATGTTGAAAGTAACCTCTGAATGACCTTTTAACGATTCTAGGAACATTGTATTAATCATATAATTCGCTTCCAAGAATGTTGGATATTAATTTTTGTGGAGTTTTGAAGTAAACAAGACTTTTCGGGTGACCGTACAACTAACCGGGAGCTTAACGGAGTTAGAAAATGACCTAAGGTCCTTAAAAGTTTACTATGGGGGTCCAAAATGCAATAAATGGAACTTAAATAAATATTATATGGACCAGGGACCAAAAATGCAAAGTTTAAAAACTTTTTCCTGGTTTAACAGGTCGTCGCGGGCCGCGTAAGCCAAGGCCTAGGCTTACGCGGGCCGCGTAAAAGGCACTGATGTAGAAAAATAATGGCAGCTGCATGTACAGCAGGTTACACCGCCTTAGAAAGTTGGTTTTCGAATTAAGGGACTGAACCAATCATGGTTGCAAAAGTCGCTAGGCGCTCCCTAGTCGGTCGATGGGGGAGTTGAGAGTACTCGGTCTAGGCGGAGAGTACTCGGGAGTACTCGGACATGTTAAATTATAAAGAAATTACTTTTTGGAGGTTAAATATATGTCAAATAGCATAAATTTACAATAATCTATAATAAAATACGTGAAAATGAATTCATTCTTTAATATTATGGACATAGATATTATGTTTTATCATTATTTAAGTCAAACTAGGCCTGAGTTGACCTACTAGATCTAATTTTGGCCGAGTTTGACCGCGTTTGACCGACTCCGAGTAATTAAGCGGAGTCAAAGAAAGTCGGCTCGGCAGCCTACCTTGTAGCGACTACTCGGAGAGTACTCGGCCTTGGAAACCTTGTTTTACAACCATGGAACCAATGGTATTTTATGCATAGGGGACACCTGGGATGATCAAGAATCATTTGTAGGCTTGTATGGAATGATATTGTGAGTTTTGAATTCCTATATAAGAGCTTCTTGTTACTAGTTCATGTGCTCATTCACAAAATCATTCTTAACTCACTCTCTGGAGCTCTCTGGACTTCAAGCAAGCTTCCTTAAGTTCCTAATTCGTGCTAAGAGCCCTTGTAACCATTCTTAGCCTCTGTAGTTCAAGCTTTCTTAGTCTAATGACCAAAAGTCAAAGTGGTCGTAATTAAGCTTTGACTTAGTGATTAATCACTAATGGTCCAGCCATTATTCAAATTGAAAGTGGCTATGAGTTGGTAATTATGTGGGTAATAAGTCCTTAAAAGGGCACCCCCTAATTTTCACTCTAACTTGGTTAATTGTCGGGTCAAACTTTAAATTAAAAAGTCGACAGAAAGCTATTTTGCAAATAAACTCATAACTAATAATGTAGAAGCTATGGAACCTGTTTTAACACTAAAATAACTTGCTAAATAATGTAAGAACATGTCTAAGCATGTTCAACCCGACAAATTCCGAGTTTAGGCTCGGTTCGCAACCGAAAGTCGCAAAAGAAGACTTTTGCTTTGACTTTCAGTTCTGACCCGATTTAGCTTGTTTTAGATATGCCTTAGGGTTCCATTAGGACCATATTACATGTTAGTATAATCCTCTGAGTTTATACCATGTGGTTCCTTTGTAATCCTAGTTCATTGCATGTTTCCGTTAATCGCTTAAATATTGACCATTATGCCCTTTTGTTATTAAAACGAGATTTTCGAAAATGTGAGAGGACAGAAACCTTTATTACTGATTTATAAACATGTCTAAAAGATTTGACATCAGATTGAGGTCTAAATTAGGAGATATGCTCGATATCGTAAATTGGAGCCTTTTTATTAATTACACGGCATTATTAGCATAAAGCCTATTGAAACCCAAATTTCGACACCAAACTTTTTACCCACTGATGTAATATAACATTTTGGGATTTTTGAAGATTTTTATTAATTTTTAAACTGATCATAATGTAGGGTTCTTGCTTTAATTCGGTAATTGACGGTTTTACCCTTTTTTGCTAATAAAATGAGTTTTAGATAGCATTTTGATACCAAATATTTTGCTACTAGTTTTATATGTTAAATAAAATATTTTAAGCCTTCTGGACTGATAAAAATCTTAGCTTTCCTTATATAACCTGAAAATCGCCTAAAACCGACTTTTTACGCGTTTTAAACGCATAGTATGGGTTAAAACTATTTTTGACACATAAGACTTAATACCTACTGATGTTTTAAATATATTTTATATATTTTAACAGTAAGAAAAAGTTTTGAACTCAGATTTCTAAAATTTGACCTTTAAAGCTTATGTAAAATGACCAAAATGCCCCTACGGCGCATAGTTTGGTTATAAATGATAAATTTCACATATATGCAATACCCTACTGAGATGACTTGCAAAAATAAATATTTTTACTGATCATTTTAGACCAGAACCTCAGATTAATATTTAATCTCTTTTATAACCTTTAAAATGACCAAAATACTCCTACGGGGCTTAATTTGACTTTAACTCCGTTTTGGGCATAATGGAAGGTATCCTACTGATATCACGACATATTTTAGGCATATTAACTTAGGAAACCTATTCATGACTCATTTGGTTACCCGTTATGCATTTTTCGCGTTCGGTACGGTTTATGTGACTAGTTTGCATAAATTGACCAAAACGGGTCGAACCTTATCATTTTTGCCTAAAAATCCAGATTGTGTTTAGTTTACCCATATTATACAAGTCTTCAAACTTGTCGGGTCTAAAGCACATTCTAATCCGGTCTTCGTTTAATCTTGCGTTGTGAACCGTATATCCTTCTTTAAAACTAACCGGTCTAAGTTTAAACTTAAATAAGACCCATTAGGAATCTAATAGGTTATTAAAACCTTCGTTCCAGATTTAGGAGCCCAGTAAAAGATATTTGCACTTGCTGATTGTATACGGCTGGGATTAATTTGTATAATTTGCTCAGGCAAATACTTTTAACTTATGTTCCCTTATACTGTCTTGGGGTACGGTATATAAAATACCGCTTGGTCGGATATTGAATCTTTAATCGTATGAAGGTTAAATCATTGAGATAACCCGTTTAATATGTTTGTTTGTTAAAGCCTTTGGGGGGTTAATGACCATGTCCTGAATATCCTCGGTTCATTCACGGAAATGGCCATGACTTAAGCACGGGGTGTAGGCATACGCCTGCCGGTGCGTATGTAAAATAATATGCCCGCCTGTTTGAGAATAACTCGCCGTGGGTTATATTATGTGGTGTGTCTATTAATCTTTAACCCGGTATTCAGCCCGGGCTACTGAACGTAAAAATAAACATGTAATTCTTTTACAAGATTATTTTTAAATAATTATCCCAAGTTATAAAAGAACATTTGTGCCTTGTGCATTTAAATCACTTTTCATAAACATTTTCAAAAAAGCGTCGGTTATTTGTATTTACCCGTGTAAACTGACGTATTTTCCAAAAGTTTAAGTGCAGGTACTACGTGAAATAGGCTGGCTACTCATGAGTGAATAAATAAAGAGTCTTGCAAGCTTTGTCACTTAAAAATCTGTTGAACAATATTTCCTATGTTTTGATCCGCCCGTGGATCCTTTTACATTCCGTTTGTAATACTTATGATACTTTCATTCGGTTTGTAATATTATTACTTTTAGACTTCCGCTGTGCATTGAACTGTGATTATTTGACTATGATGATATCAACTACGTCACGATACTCCCCACCGGTAATACGTGGAAATATCGGGGTGTGACATAAAAGCTATCTGTGTTTGCTGATTGATATACGACTGAGAATAATATTATATTTTTGCTCAGGTAAATACTGTTAACTTATTTTCCCTTATACGGGCTTGGGATACGGTATTATAATAATACCGCTTGGTCGAGTATGAAATCGTACAATCGAATTGTGATTAAAAAGATGCATAACCCGTTTTAATCTGTCTTGTTTGATGCAATGCCTTTGGGGGGTTAATGACTGTGTCCTGGATATCCTCGGCTCATTCATTTGAAATGGTCACGACTTAAGCACGGGGTATAGGCATACACCTGACAGTTGCGTATGTAAAAAGTACCCCACTCGTAAGATAACTTCTTGTGGGTATTATACCAAGTGGTGTGTCAATTAATCTTAACCGGCTCTTCTAACCGGGTCCTAAATGGACGACAAACATGTAAAACTGTATACAAGATTATTTTTAAATAATTGTCCCAAGTTATAAAAGAATTTTGTGCCTTGTGCATTTCAAATCAATTTTATGAACACTTTTCAAAAGAGTCAATTAATTGTATTTACCAGTGTAAACTGACGTATTTTCCAAAAGCTTAAGTGCAGGTACTACTCGCAATGGGCTGGTGATGTGTGCAAAATGCAACATATAAATTACAACAAATGTGGCATAAAACTAACCCTTTTTTAGTACTAATGTTGGAAAAAGTGTGTTTTGTCTTCCTTTTGTATTTTCAGGATTAAATGAGCTCAAATGAACAAAAGAAGCAAAAAGGCAGCTAAATCTAACAAATACAAGAAAAGGAATAAACGTGGCATGCCCGACCCCTCAACAGCATCCTCCCAAGCAAAAACAAGAGAACAGAAGGCTGAACACGCCCCGTGCTCAATGAGCACGGGGGCGTGCCCAAGTGTCTGCAGAAAAGACAAAGTTGTAGAAGCTTCTATCACCCACCACGAGGGCGTGCCCAGCGGACATGGGGCCGTGGTCAACTCTAAGATTCGCAGAATCTAGGAAAATCTTGATAGTACAGATACGCTTCTTCACACGGGGTTGTGCCCAGCGGACACGGGGGCGTGGTCAACTAATGCAGACAAACTGCATTTAATGAAGAAAGAGAAGACGAGTGGACACGGGACCGTGCCCAATGGACACGGGGCCGTGTCCGGGCTTCTGTGCAATTTGCAAACCATCCCTTGACAAACCACCTCTCTCACACTTCACCCACCCACCACCACCATCACAACCCACATCCACCACCATCATCCATCATCCATCATAGAGTGTGTGTAGTAGTCTTGGGATCCAAGATTGATAGTAAGAGTTCTTGACAATCAAAGGCCATGTTTACCTAAGTCTCTTACATCACTTGGTGAAGACAAGCATTTATTGTAATACTTTTTATTTTTAATCTTTTCGCACTTTTTATTTGGTTATGTATTAATGACTTTAATAACTAGTTTCTTATGTTGAAGGTGAAACTTCCTTATCATTTGTCCGTGGTGTCTTGGCGTTATTTTACTGTCTATATAAAATAAAAGATTTACACCATTCATATCTCCATGGTCTATATGGAGATATGTTGGCTACCTGGTCGGGGTTTAAGGGAATGGTTTGGTAAGCGTCTTGCCTTGTTCAGTGTATAGATCCTGCAAGGACCTGGGTCAAGCCTAGTAGGATCTCCTTCAATACCCACTGGTATTGGATGGCGGGGGTCCGAATTTCTTGATCCCCTCATATGTAAACTACTATTAATATATTAACCCGGCTACTTAGGACTGTATCCCTACTGACTCAGACTACTTAGCCGAGGGTAACGTCACCTTCAAAAGAGGGGACTACCAAATTATGCATTAATAACTTAATTAATTATCTTTCAATAATCCAACCTTTAGGATTGTATCCTTCCTGACTCAAACTACTGGGTTGAGGGTAACGTCACCTTCAAAAGAGGGGCCTACTACAATAACTAAGATAATCTCTTAAAAAGTGCAAAAGTGCGGTAATATTCAAAGGTTACACTAAAGGCGAGTCGGATCCAAGTGATTCATCTTGTTTATCTGTTTTAGTTTTATTTTTATTTTCAACATTTTTAGTTAGTTTTATTTTCTTGTTTAAAAACCTTTTTTCTAAATTTTGATTTGATTAGACGTTGAGGATAAACCAGTACTAAAAGCTCTTGTGTCCTTGGACGACCTCGGTATCTTACCAACGCTATACTACACTCACGATGGGTGCACTTGCCCATATGTGTGTTTAGTGTTAGTAAAATATCGTGTTTTATAAATTTAAAACTTGACTAAAGTGTTAAAAGGGCTTAAAATATACATAAAAATATATCACACTCGACACGCATCAAGTTTTTGGCACCGTTGCCGTGGACACAAGGATTTTAAAAAAGCTTAAAATCGACGGCCTAATCAGTTTTTCAAAACTTTTTCAAAACGCGCGCACATTTTTCTGCATTTTAGTTAGTTTTGCATTTACAGTAGGTTGAACACGGGCCGTGCTCACTGAACACGGGGCCGTGCTGCACATTTTCAATAAAACACCCAGATACAGAGTCTGAACATGGGGTCGTGCTCACTGAACACGCCCCCGTGCTGCACAAAACCAATAACTTTTATTCAAACGCCCAGATACAGATCCTGAACACGGGCCGTGTCCACTGAACACGGGGCCGTGTCCAGCCTCTGTCTCTGTTTAATTTTTGTTTTCTGGTCTCGAGACTCTGTTGTGGTCTGCTGAGTGATTCTTATGAATCAATACTCAGGAGATTACAACTACACCTATGAGGAGGATGATTATAGGGAAGACTATTGTACCATTTGTGGTGACCCGCACTAGGTACAGTATTGTGACTTATTTCAACCATCCACTTCATACACCTACTATGAGGAGCCCAGGTACAAGCCATCAACTTCATACACATCCTATGAAGACCAAAGGTATGAACCTCCTCCCTCATACTCATATTTTGATGAACCAAGGTACGAGCTTTCATACTCATACTTTGAGGAACCAAAATATGAGCCACCACCTTCATACGCTTATTATGGGGAACCATGGCGTGAACAACCCACCTCATATGAGTATTATGAAGAACAAAATTACGACCCTTATCCATCATATACTTACAATGAGGAACAATGGCATGAACCATCTACTTCTTATGGGTATTATGAGGAACAAAGGATCGAACATCCGAATTCAAGCTTTGAGGATCCCGATCCTTACTCTATCACCGACAGAGCCGATAGGATAATAGAAAAAACTAAAACTATCGAACGTTGCATATTAGAATCTCGCGCAAGGGAAGAGGAGTCCCGCGTAAGAGAAGAATTAAATAAAGAAGAGATAGTTGAAAATGTAAAAATGGAAGAACAAGTAAGTGAAAAACCGACACATGAGTTAAATTACGAAAAAGGTGAGTCCGATAAAGTTAAAATTCAAGAAGAGTCTAATTTTGAAAAAAATAATCTCTTGTCACCTTCTTTCGAAAATCATTGTTTAGTACCCACTCATGCTAAGTTTTTAAAAGAGTTGAACACTAACACTAAAATTGACGAAACGGTAAGCATTAAGTTAAATAATGATCAAACTTCGCTAATAAAAGAAGACCCATTTGAGATCAACATTATATCGGTTCCATGTTTTTTTCAAAACTCCTTTATTAGTAATATCACAATTGATAAAGATCTTTGTGTTAACATGATGCCAAACTACATTTTCGAAAAATTAAGTATTAGTGATTTTTCTCCACTTCAAATACCCATTTTTCTATCCAATCGGAAAATAATAAAATCAATCGGCATAGTTGAGGATATCTTGGTTCAAACAAATCAAATGGTAATCCCAACCGACTTTGACATCCTCGATGACGCTCCTCTAGTGTTGGGACGACCTTTTGTAAAAACCCACGAAGCTTTGAAAAATCGGAAGCACAATAATCTATCTATTCAATTAGGGGCATTTAAAAAGAGTGTCGATCTTGAGCGTTCAATTAAATATCCATTCGGCAATAATGACCCCCTAATTGAAGATGAAGATGAACCACCTGATACAAGTGAAGAGATTGACCACTTTGTTGAAGAAGAGATCGCCATAGAACAAACTTTTATGGTTCTTGATAAAAATGAGCAACCCAATAAGGAGTCTCCTAAAGACCCACCTCTTGAGCTCAAAGAACTTCCAAAAGGTTTGGAATATGCTTTTCTACACAAAGATGGTAAATTACCTGTAATTATTTCATCTAAATTATCTAGCTTAGAAAAAGAAAAATTAATTTAACTATTGAAAAAACACAAAAACGCGATCGCTTGGAAGCTTGTAGATATTAAAGGAATAAGTCCTTCCATGTGCACGCACAAAATTTTAATGAATGATGACTATAATTCGGTAATACAACCACAACGTAGAGTAAATCCAAATGTCCAAGAAGTGGTTAAAAACGAAGTCATCAAATTACTTGACGCCGGACTCATTTACCCAATCTCCGATAGTCCTTGGGTAAGTCCCGTCCAAGTAGTTCCAAAGAAAGGAGGTATGACGGTAATAACTAATGAGACAAACAAATTAATTCCAACGAGAACCGTCACAGGATGGCGAGTGTGTATAGATTATCGTCGATTAAATGAAGCAACGAGGAAAGATCACTTTCCTTTACCCTTCATTGATCAAATGTTAGAAAGATTATCCAGTCATAAATTTTACTGTTTCTTGGATGGTTTTTCAGGTTACTTTCAAATCCCGATAGCACCTGAAGACCAAGAAAAGACAACATTTACATGTCTCTATGGAACTTTTGCTTATCGACGCATGCCGTTTGGTCTATGTAATACCCCCGCAACCTTTCAACGTTGCATGGTGGCCATCTTCCATGACATGATAGAAAAGACAATGGAAGTCTTCATGGACGACTTTTCTATCTTTGGAGATTCATACGACCAATGCCTCGATAACCTTGAACGAATGCTTTCCCGATGTGAGGAAACTAACCTCGCCCTTAACTGGGAAAAATGCCATTTCATGGTAACAGCGGAAATAATACTCGGTCACAAAATCTCAAGCGAAGGAATGGAGGTTGATCGAGCAAAAATAGACACTATTTGTCGATTACCGCCCCCATCCTCCGTTAGAGCAATCAGAAGTTTCTTAGGGAATGCCGGATTCTATAGGCGATTCATCAAAGACTTTTCTAAAATTTCAAGCCCTCTAACAAAATTACTTGAAAAAGATGCCCCTTTCATCTTTGATAAGGATTGCAATCAAGCATTTCTAGCACTAAAGGAAATGCTAGTCAAGGCACCTATCATGATAGCTCCCGATTGGAAATTACCTTTCGAAATCATGTGTGATGCAAGCGACTTTGCAGTTGGAGCCGTCTTGGGACAAAGAAAAGAAAAGCATTTTCACCCAATTTATTACGCTAGTAAAACACTTAACGATGCACAAGAAAATTATACAACAACAGAAAAAGAATTACTGGCTGTGGTATTTGCTTTTGATAAATTTCGTTCTTATCTTGTTCTTTCTAAAACAATAGTCTATACAGATCATGCAGCCATTCGATATCTTTTATAGAAACAAGATGCTAAACCACGTTTGATTCGGGGGATTCTACTCCTCCAAGAATTTGACATTGAAATCAAAGACAAAAGAGGAGCAGAAAACACCGCAGCAGATCATCTTTCGCGCTTAGAAGACCCAGCTTTGGAGGCAACCAGGGATGAGCAAATCAACGAAAAATTTCCGACGGAGTCCTTGGAAATGGTGGAATACAGAGAAGAACCGTGGTACGCCGACTATGCTAACTATTTAGCTAGCGGTATAGTCGCAAAAGGTTGGCCACATCATCAAAGAAAGAAATTCTTCGCTGATGTGAAACATTATTTTTGGGAAGATCCTTATCTTTTCAAAATGTGTGCCGATCAACTCATCCGCCGATGCGTACATGGTAGTGAAGCAAGAAGAATTCTCCGCCATTGTCACGAAGGTCCATACGGAGGACATCATGGTGCCGCTAGTACCGCATGAAAGGTATTTGATTCAGGATTCTACTGGCCAACCATTTACAGAGATGCACAAAGTCTTATAAAGGCATGTGACGCTTGCCAAAGATCAGGTAATATTTCTTCCAAAAACGAAATGCCACAAAATGGCATTCTAGTTTGTGAAATTTTTTATGTGTGGGGACTCGACTTTATGGGACCCTTCCCACCGTCAAAAGGAAACAAATATATACTTGTGGCAGTCGATTACTTTTCTAAATGGGCCGATGCCGAGGCACTTCCAACAAACGATGGAAGAGTCGTGGTAAGATTTCTGAAACGTTTATTTTCTCGTTTCGGCATGCCAAAAGCATTAATAAGTGATAGAGGTACCCATTTTTGTAACCATCAACTCGAATTTTTTTTAACCAGATATGGGGTCTATCACCGGGTCTCAACGGCGTATCACCCTCAAACTAACGGACAAGCCGAAGTGACTAATAGAGGTTTAAAACGAATACTCAAAAAAACCGTAGGGTTAAATAAAAAAGAATGGGCCGACAAATTAGATGATGCTTTATGGGCCTTTCGAACAACGTTTAAAACAACAATAGGTACATCCCCATATAAGCTCGTCTATGGAAAAAGTTGCCATTTGCCAGTAGAAATAGCACACAAAGCCTACTAGGCAATTAAAAACGTAAACTTAGACTTAGAAATCGCCGGTAAAAATCGATTCTGCCAATTAAATGAATTAGACGAGTTAAGGAATTTTGCATACTCTAACTCCGAAATTTATAAGGAAAGAATGAAAAATTTGCATGATAAACACATTAAACCAAGTAAATTTCAGGTAGGAGATCAAGTTCTATTGTTTAATTCACGACTTCGATTATTTCCGGGTAAACTAAAGTCTAGGTGGTCGGTTCCTTTTTCCATTACCCATGTTTTTCCGCACGGTGCAGTAGAAATTAAATCTTGGAATGGGATTCCATTCAAAGTCAATGGCCAACGGTTAAAGCTCTATCAAGGATTCATTGAGGATGAGGAGGAAGAAATCTCGCTTCAAACGGTCGAAGAATAAAGGCATCAACATCATACCTGGTAAGTTACGAACAATCGGGAGAACATCTAAATCGGTAAGATTTCTAAAACCAAAGTTTCGAAAAAACAGGGCACTCACACGAGCACTAAAAAAAATTTAAAAATTGCCCGAACACGGGGCCGTGTCCGCGCAACTGTCGGGATAAAACCCCCTTTTCAACATACTTTCTTCATTCCACACGCCCCGTTTCCCCAAAAACTCTCTGGTTCTGGCGATTTTTCTGCAAGATTTCGATGTTTCCCCTACTTCTAACAACATCAAGGTATGATTCTATCATCATTAGTAGTTAGATTAAGCACTTGCATGTAGTTTAACATAAAAAATTTGAGAAAAATATAGGGTTCTTGAACTTCAACCGGATCGAACCTCAAATTTTTGCTTAGATCTGTTAGCATTAGTATAGATACATGTTATAGGAAGTAAATCAACTTGGATTGTTTGTAGATTCGCCCGATTTCTCACAAAAAACCCCAAACCCTTGTTTTTTAACCGAAAAAGATAAAATTGAAGGGGTAAACAGGTTGTTATGGGAAAAACGGCACTTGGGGTTTCATTTTCGGGGAAAACAGCCCCTACTGAACCAAAAAATTTCAAGTTTTCGGAACCGGGTCGAAAAATGGGAATTTTGGTAAACAGACGCCTGGACACAGGGTCGTGCTCAGCGAGCACGGGGCCGTGCCCATCCAAACTTAGTCCAACATGGGGCGTGTCCGCTGAACACGGGGTCGTGTTCAGCCAACTGTTTTCAGTTTTCTCTGAATTTTTCACTGTTTCTTCCTAATTGTTTGATGTTTTCTTTCAGATGGCCAAGAAATTTACTAGGTTCAACACAAATGAGTGGGCTGCTCAAGCTCGTTACGATGTGTTAAGGACTAGGCCCGAGGAGAACCCCAGACAAGTATGCACAAACACTCTTGAAGCAGTAAACCAACTGAACCGATTCAACAACATTGTCACCGGCCCGCTGCGAGTGGCTCTCTGCACTCGACTCCACTCCGTGCATGAATACACCATGGAATTCTATAGCACGCTCGTTTTCAACATAAGAGCCGAGCCGTTTGACAATGAGGGGGTAGAGTTTCGTTGTGGAGGAATCACATACATAATCTCAATCGCACAATTTGGGGCAATTGTAGGGTTGTACTCGGAAGAAGATGCGGGGGATGAAGAAAACACCGGCGGTCTCCGCGAGATCAGGGATGATGACCGCCAAGCTGCTTGGGCTCAAATAGGATAAGGCAACTACAATCCAAGTCGAACTAAGAGTACCCAGTTGAGAGACCGTCTTTACCGCTACATCCACAGGGTCCTCACCTACTCTCTTAGCCAAAGGCATGATAGCAGTGGTGTTGTAGGTTTACGGGATCTACTAGTCCTTCATTGCATCCACAACCGGGTCAACCTTGATGTTCCATATCTTCTGCTCCGTAACATGCACCTGAACCAGCTTGCTACTCCCCCGAGTCCCATCTTCTTTGGAGGATGGATTTACCGCCTGTTCAAACACTTTACAAGGATACCGAGATCCTTCCACAAGGGGCCATGGTCGGGGAGAGTAGACTTGGTCATTTGCCGCTCCATGAACCTGATTTATGAAGCATACGACGGAACGGTTAGATTTCAAACGGTTCAAGGGCATGCATGGAACCCGCAAGAAGCACTCGTCCTACACGCTCCACCCATCCATCCTCCTCCACAGTACCAGTACCAGCACCAGGGTGATCCGGGTCAATCCTCCTCGGGAGGCGGTTTTCCTAACTTTCAAAGCTTACATGATTTATTACAGGAAAACCTCATGTGCACCCGGAACACCTACAACATGGCTAGCAACACATATACCCGGGTCGGAGCAATAGAGAGAAACATTTCCGACATACAGGATGACATTGGAAACATCCGGGAGTATATGGCAGGACACGGAGGAGGTGGTGATGATGATGATGATGATGATGAAGACGAGGATATGGACTGAGTGGGAGGAGTAGAAGGTAGCATCCCATGGTTGGAGGACCCACATGTTAACCCCCTTATCTCACAAACAATTTCCGGCCTGCGTGCCGCTTGTTGAACAATTTACTTTCCTTAACTCTTTTTATTTTCTGCATTTCTTTTTCTTTTTAACTTGTGATGTGGATGGTGGAACGTTGGTAATTTAGGATGCTTGTTATGATTGGTGTGGTATTTATTAGTTAAACATGTACATACGAGGCTTAGAGCACTAAACATTAGTGCCACTAAAGCCGGGATAGCAGAACCGAAGAAAGAAACCTGTTTTTCACCTTTGCTGTTTTTCACCTTTGCTGTTAGTGCCACCTGCTGTTTGTTTAATTTATGCAGACCTTCACCAGAGACGGGGCCGTGTTCACCCGACACGCCCCCGTGTCCACCTTCTGTAAGTTCTCGTTACTGGCACTCTGACCACGGGGCCGTGTTCACCCAACACGGGGCCGTGTCCAGACGCCCAGTAACATAAATTTTTTGCTTCTTCACAACTTTTTACACATTCAATCAACCTAAAAACTTATTTTTGGGACACATTGAGGACAATGTGTAATTTAAGTGTGGGGGGGATGCTAAAACCTTGAATTTTGCAAGTCCTAACTACAAGCCTTACACAAAACTCTATTGGAACCGCTAAACACCCCAATTTTTTTCAAAAAAAAATTTCGTTTTTTTACTTGTCTTGGTTTAAATTGGGAATAACAAGTTCAAAAAAGGTTTTATCTTTATAAATTTACAACCGATAGCGTCGTGATAAAAAGAACTAACATAAGGAAATTATGAAACGGCATGACAAATCTAGTTAAAATTTGATTATATATATTTGATCACATAAAAAAACCCATTCCCACAAAAAGTGAGTTTTGAGCCTTTATTGAGCATACAAATACACATCGTTAAACTAAATGCTCATTTTTCGTTTCTTGTGTGGATAGCCGCTTGGTTTCTTACAACTCTAGAACTTGCCACGACGATACATTCCCAGTCCTTACCAACTTAAACCCAAGTAAGTAAATGATGGAGACATTAGGACTAACCCTTTTTCTTTCAACACCATTATTTTTCTTTTTTTACCACCTACCCAAAATCCCCCTAGTTAACCCCTTTAAGCCTAAACCTTTTCATTTCTTAACCCAAAACAAACACCATTTTTACCCACCAAAACCCTTTTTTCATTTTAAACCCTTTATTTTAGTAACAAAGCTCGGTTTTCTTGTGACTGCCTTATCAAAAAAAAATCATAAATTTAGAAAAGAAAAATGAAGCTAGCAATAAACAAACAAAGCTCATCAAAAGAAGGCTTGTTTGAATAATGCTTCATTGGAATAAAAAGTCATAAAAACAAAATGTTTTACGAAAACCGACGCTTTTTACGCCTTTCGCCCTTTTCTACTAACCACTAACCCAACCACCTACCTTTAACCCAAGCCTAACCCTTCCCCCAAAAGTCCTCTTGATATTTACAAAGGTGTATAGTTAAAAAGGAGGAGGATTGATCGCTTGGCAAGCTTATGGTAGAAGTAAGTTCCATGCCGCTCTCGAGTGTTTCACAAAAATAAATTTTCGGCCGAGTGTTGAGTGACCCCCCGTGAGGTATGTGGACTTGTATATAAATGGAATTTTAAAAAGGCATGTTATGCCCTAATAAGTAATTTATCTTATGTAATGTTTTAAACAAATCATTACGAATAGGATTGTAAATAAGTAAGAATAAAACTTAATAAAGAATCTTGGAAATCCCGACACTCTATGACAAGCCCAAAAACCTTCTCTTCTACCCATTCCATTTGGGAGTGTAAGCCACATTGTAAAGAGTTTTGCTTGAGGACAAGCAAAGATTCAAGTGTGGGGGTATTTGATGTGTGCAAAATGCAACATATAAATTACATCAAATGTAGCATAAAACTAACCTTTTTTTAGTACTAATGTTGGAAAAAGTGTGTTTTTGTCTTCCTTTTGTATTTTCAGGATTAAATGAGCTCAAATGAACAAAAGAAGCAAAAAGGCAGCTAAATCTAACATAAATACAAGAAAATGAATAAACGTGGCATGCCCGACCCCTCAACAACATCCTCCCAAGCAAAAACAAGAGAACAGAAGGCTGAACACGCCCCGTGCTCAATGAGCACGGGGGCGTGCCCAAGTGTCTGCAGAAAAGACAAAGTTGTAGAAGCTTCTATCACCCACCACGGGGGCGTGTCCAGTGGACACGGGGCCGTGGTCAACTCTAAGATTCACAGAATCTAGGAAAATCTTGATAGTACAGATACGCTTCTGCACAAGGGGGCCGTGCCCAGCGGACACGGGGGCGTGGTCAACTAATGCAGACAAACTGCATTTAATGAAGAAAGAGAAGACGGGTGGACACGGGGCTGTGTCCGGGCTTCTGTGCAGGCTATAAATAGGGGTGCTTGGCTCATTTGCAAACCATCCCTTAACAAACCACCTCTCTCACACTTCACCCACCCACCACCACCATCACAACCCACATCCACCACCATCATCCATCATCCATCATAGATTGATAGTAAGAGTTCTTGACAATCAAAGGCCATGTTTGCCTAAGTCTCTTACATCACTTGGTGAAGACAAGCATTTAGTGTAATACTTTTTATTTTTAATCTTTTCGCACTTTTTATTTGGTTATGTATTAATGACTTTAATAACTAGTTTCTTATGTTGAAGGTGAAACTTCCTTATCATTTGTCCGTGGTGTCTTGGAGTTATTTTACTGTCTATATAAAATAAAAGATTTACACCATTCATATCTCCACGGTCTATATGGAGATATGTTGGCTACCTGGTCAGGGGTTAAGGGAATGGTTTGGTAAGCGTCTTGCCTTGTTCAGTGTATAGATCCTGCAAGGACCTGGGTCAAGCTTAGTTGGATCTCCTTCAATACCCACTGGTATTGGATGGCGGGGGTCCGAATTTCTTGATCCCCTCATATGTAAACTACTATTAATATATTAACCCGGCTACTTAGGACTGTATCCCTGCTGACTCAGACTACTTAGCCGAGGGTAACGTCACCTTCAAAAGAGGGGCCTACCACATTATGCATTAATAACTTAATTAATTATCTTTCAATAATCCAACCCTTTAGGATTGTATCCTTGCTGATTCAAACTACTGGGTTGAGGGTAACATCACCTTCAAAAGAGTGGCCTACTACAATAACTAAGATAATCTCTTAAAAAGTGCAAAAGTGCGGAAATAATCAAAGGTTACACTAAAGGCGAGTCGGATCCAAGTGATTCATCTTGTTTATCTGTTTTAGTTTTAGTTTTATTTTCAGCATTTTTAGTCAGTTTTATTTTCTTGTTTAAAAACCTTTTTTATAAATTTTTATTTGATTAGACGTTGAGGATAAACCGGTACTAAAAGCTCTTGTGTCCTTGGACGACCTCGGTATCTTACCAACGCTATACTATGCTCACGATGGGTGCACTTGCCCATATGTGTGTTTAGTGTTAGTTAAATATCGTGTTTTATAAATTTAAAACTTGACTAAAGTGTTAAATGGGCTTAAAATATACATAAAAATATATCACACTCTACTCGCATCAGCTGGCTACTCCTAGTATCAAATAAAGAGTCTTGCAAGCTTTTGATGCTTAAATCTGTTGAACAATATTTCTTTTATTTAGACCAGCCTGTGGATCCAATTACAACCCGTTGTTTAATATTTTATGTTACTTTTACTCGGTTTGTAATATTATTACTTTTAGACTTCCGCTGTGCATTGAACTGTGATTATTGACTATGATGATATCAACTACGTCACGATACTCCCCACCGGGCCCACCGGTAATACGTGGAAATATCGGGGTTTGACAGGTTGGTATCAGAGCCAACATTGAGTGAATTAAACACTAGCCTTTTGTGTTTAATCTCAATGACACAGTTGCACATTCGTTGACTTCCGAGTCTAGGCTAATGACTTAGGACTAATCCTAATCTTAATTGTTTTTGTCCTTGTTGTTTTTCTTTTATGTTGACAGGATCAAAAAAATGCCACCACGATTCAGAGGAAGAGGTGGAAGAGGCAAGGCGCCAATTACCGCAAGAAATGACCATGAGGCCGGGCTATCACACCGGCGAACTCCTTCAGCAACCATGAGCTCTAGTCCCCGGGAGGACTGGAGAACTTATCTGGAGCCGGCGAGATGCTTTTTCTCGCTCAGTTCCTCACCATCGTACCAAGATTCATTCAGACTCCATCAGAACAACGAGTCCGACCACTCACACCGCTCCTTCATCCCGCTGCAGCGGTCAAGCTCACATCGGGCCTTCCAGGACCGACCCCGTATTTCCAGAGCCGGTTCAACCCAGAAAACTAGATTGAAGAACCAATGGGTCACAACCCATTGGGCCCAGAAGACCATTTTCCTGAAGCTCAGGATATGGAGATGGATGATGACCCCGATCCTGAGATGCCACCAACTGGGACGCCCACACATCCCATCGAGATTTCTGATGGATTACCTTTTAATGGTTCACCGTACCGGGGCCCGGACAGTTTTGCCGAAAGGTGGGCCACATACCACTGGGAGTTCACTCCCCCTTACAACCCACCTCAACTGTAGTAGCAGGATCCCTCGTAGGATTCACGTTTTCAGGCGGTTACGCCATCGCCACCGCCACCGCTAGTACAACAACCAACTCTAGAACCACCGAGGCGGAGAAGAACAGGTGCACGGATGTCCATGCGAGGAGGGGATTTTCACTTCAGCACCCCTCAACACTCTAGTGGCAGTCACTACCCGCCGCTATATGAAGACCCATAGCTGGGTGGGCCTTCAAACCCAGTTTCTGAGGTCGACTCAGTCCCAGTCGCCCCACCACCACACATGGGTTATGATAACCCAATTCCTTCTTACGCCGGCGCAGCGGCGTATAACCCCTTTGAGCAGCCAGCTTACCCTGGCTACAACTACTACAGTGCCCCTTCCGTAGACCTGTACCTCGAGGCGGCCAACTACAATGCTCTTCATCCTGAAGGGCCCTATGCAGCCTCATACTAAACCGGGTACCCACTATATGGGTATCAATACCCGCCACCTCCTCAACCTCCTCAGCAGCAGTCGCCACAGATCCAACCACCACAACAGCAGGAGATTCTTCAGAGGTTGAGCCAGGTGGAACGAGAGGTTCAAGAGGAGCGTAGAAACCACCGGGGATTTCTTAAGGGTTTGGCAAATCTGATAAAGGGGAAGAAGAAGAGGGATTATTAAAATCCTTATTTATTTATTTATTTATTTATTTGTATTGTTGATTATTTCAATTAAGTCCTTGCGTGGACATTTATTTATGTATTCAGTCCCTGCGAGGACTTGTATTTCTCCTTGTAGTCCCTATGTGGACAAGTTATTTATTTAAAAGTCCCGTTAGGGCATCTAAGTACTTCATTTAAATTTATTGGAATGTTTCATTTAAATTTCATTTGTCATCATATGTATGAATATATTATATGAAATAAATCAAAATATCATTCCTTTTTGTAATTGATCTGCTAATATATATTAAAAAGAATCTTAAAAGGTATAACCTAGCCTATACGTCATTATAGACCTGGCCATGATGGTAAAACCTATTTAAAAAGATACAAATCCTTGTTAACATCTGAAAACGTGTTAGCACTCCTGGCAGATGTGATTCGGTAATGTCACACATGTCGTCCTTATATTGGATTCTTCCAGATTTCTTATCTAGCCTAATGATTTAGAAATCATGGGTTCAAATCATCAATTAAGATGATCATATATTAAAACATCCATTAGTGATGTAGTGCCTACGGGCCATAATAATTGTCAAATAAGACAAAAGACAGTCGTAGTCTACGACTCCCTGTCAAGAAAAGGGTGGTGAACTATGTTCAAACCTTAATGCCTCGATTCTCTGAAATCCTGGCTTATAATTTAAAACTTTCCTAGTGACTGGGCCTTTTGTGCCACTTTAATATCTTTAACGATTTATAATAAAGGATAAATTATAATGAAAATCCTAAATAAATTAACAAATTAACCAATATGGTTTATATATACCATGGTTAATGAGTCATCAAAAATGATGATTCCATAATAACCTCTAAATAAAATATTGTCAATTGTTTTGTAGCAATCAAGCTACATGGCTGAATCAGAGGAGGTTAACAGTCACCCGAGAGAGAATAATGATACCACCAGAATTAATGTAGCTGGTGCAGATCTTCAAGCATTAATAGATAATGCTGTTACTTGAGCCCTTGACCGAAAGTTTAAAGAATCAAGTGGTACTCGCTCAAAGACTCTATCTGTGGCTCATAGTAAGCCACCTTCCAAATCACATGCAACTCATAAGGACAAAACTCATTATTCATCAAATCAGCAAAGTATCCCGTCTAAGAAGATTGTGCTCAATCAAGAGCCGCGTGTTAAGACCTGCTCCTATAAATATTTGGTCTCCTGCAAGCCCAGAGACTTCACAGGGGAGAAAGGAGCCACTGATTGTATGACTTGGCTCGATGAGATGGATACAGTGGTTGATATTAGTGGTTGTGCTGAGCAGGATATTGTGAAGTTTGTTTCACAATCTTTTAAAGGAGAAGCTCTAGCTTGGTGGAGGTCCCTAATCCAAGCTACAGGGAAGATCCCGTTGTATAACATGTCTTGGGAGCAGTTTGCTGCATTGATTAAAGATAATTTCTGTCCACAGCATGAGGTGGAGAAAATTGAGACTGACTTCTTGACCTTGGTCATGAAGAACTTAGACTGTCAGGCATATCTTATGAGCTTCAACACCATGTCGCGATTGGTTCCATACTTGGTCACACCATAACCAAAACGTATAGCTCGTTTTATTAGGGGTTTAGCTCCGAAGATCAAAGCAAGTGTAAAAGCATCTAGACCTACTACCTTTAGGTCAGTGGCTGATCTATCCTTATCTCTTACTCTCGATGCGGTCAGGCAGAGATCGCTCAAGAATTATGAAGAAGGGAAAAGGAAACATGAGGATGAGAGCTCACGCCGTTCTGATAAGAAGCATAAGGGGAACTCTGATCACAGAAAGAGTTCTGGGTTTAAAAAGGATAGCCAGCAGACGGGTGAGAAACCCAAATGTAAAACATGTCAGAAGCTTCACTTTGGAAAGTGCAGATTGGAATTGAAATCGCAGTCACAATTGAGAACTTTTAGATGTGGGATCTGCAAGTCCAAAGAACATAAGACTTTGGATTGCAAGAAGTTAAAAGATGCGACTTGTTACAATTGTAACGAGAAGGGGCATATCAAGACTAACTGCCCAAAATATGCGAAGAAGCCTGAGGAGGCTAAAAAGACCAATGCTCGGGTCTTTCAGATGAATGCTCGAGAGGCCATTCAGGATGACAATGTGATAACAGGTACCTTCCTTATAAATGATGTTTATGCTAGAGTATTGTTTGATTCAGGTGCAGACAAGTCTTTTGTAGACAATAAGTTTTGTAAATTGTTAAATCTGCATGTTAAGACTCTAAGCATAAGATATGAAGTAGAATTGGCCGATGGTACAATAGAAACTGCTTCAACAGTTCTAGATGGATGTTTTATATCCATTAGGAATCACTCTTTTCCGCTATCCTTGCTTCCATTGAAATTGGCAGGATTCGATATAGTGATAGGAATGGATTGGTTATCTCATAACCAAGCCCAAATAGTATGTGACAAGAAGCAAGTGGTTGTTAAGACTCCTTATGGTGAACCACTTACAATACAAGGAGATACACAGTACGGTTTGCCTAAGCAAGTGTCTATGCTTAAGGCATCGAAGTGTATGAAGAGAGGTTGTGTCATTTATATGGCACAGGTAACCATTGATGAACCAAAGCCAAAGATTGAAGACATCCCCGTTATTTCTGAATATCCAGATGTTTTTCCTGAAGAACTACCTGGGTTATCTCCAGATAGGCAAATGGAGTTCAGAATCGATATCATTCCTGGAGCAGCACCGATTGCAAGAGCACCTTATAGGTTGGCACCGAAAGAGATGAAGGAATTGAGAACACAGTTGGATGATTTGTTAGAGAAGGGTTTTATTTGACCTAGCTCGTCCCCTTGGGGAGCACCGATTCTGTTTGTAAAGAAAAAGGACGGCTCAATGCGGTTATGCATTGATTATCGCGAGCTAAACAAGGTTACAATCAAGAACAGATATCTGTTACCCAGGATCGATGATCTATTCGATCAGCTTCAAGGAGCAAGTTACTTTTCAAAGATTGATCTAAGATGTGGTTACCATCAACTGAAGGTCAGAGATGAAGATGTACATAAGACTGCATTCCAAACCCGATATGGACACTATGAGTTCTTAGTGATGCCTTTTGGGCTCACTAATGCACCTGCAGCATTCATGGATCTCATGAATCGCGTTTGCAAGCCCTATTTAGACAAGTTTGTCATTGTCTTCGTCGATGACATACTCATATATTCAAAGAACCAGGCCGATCATGAAAAGCATCTTCGATGTATTCTTGAACTTCTACAACAAGAGAAGCTTTATGCTAAGTTCTCTAAATGTGAGTTTTGGCTTCGAGAAGTTCAGTTTCTCGGTCATGTAGTGAGTGAGCGTGGCATCCAGGTGGATCCTGCTAAGATTGAAGCCATTATGAATTGGCAAGAACCGAAGACACCCATAGAGATTCGCAGCTTCTTGGGTTTAGCAGGATATTACAGACGTTTCATTGAAAACTTTTCAAGAATTTCCGCACCTTTAACTTCATTGACCCGCAAGAATGTTAAGTTTGACTAGGGTCCCAAGCAGCAAGAATCCTTTGATGTCCTTAAGCAAAAATTAAGCAATGCTCCTGTTCTGACATTGCCAGAAGGAATCGAAGAATTTGTGGTTTATTGCGACGCATCGCACACAGGCATGGGTTGTGTGCTGATGCAGAAGGGTAAGGTTATTCCATATGCTTCACGTCAATTAAAGGTGCACGAGAAGAATTACACCACCCACGATTTGGAATTGGGTGCCGTTGTATTTGTACTGAAGCTTTGGAGGCATTATCTTTATGGAACCAAGTGTGTGATCTATTCTAATCATAAGAGCCTTCAGCATCTGTTTAACCAAAAGGATCTTAATATGAGGCAACACCGATGGATGGAAACACTGAACGATTATGATTGTGAAATATGACATCATCCTCGCAAGGCAAATGTAGTTGCTGATGCCTTGAGTAGAAAGGAAAGGGTTAAGCCTATTAGAATCAATGCTAAGAGCATTGAATTAAAGAACAGCTTGAATGAAAGGTTGTTAGCCGCTCAAAAGGAAGTTGTATCAGAAGATAACTATCCAAATGAGAAGTTAGGAGTGACTGCCGATCAATTGTCATACGGCAAGGATGGAATCCTAAGATTGAATGGTAGAATATGGGTTCCAATTTATGGAGGACTTCGAGAGGAGATTCTTCAAGAAGCTCATAGCTCCAAATATTCAGTTCATCCTGGCAGTGATAAGATGTACCAGGATTTGAAGGCAAATTATTGGTGGATAGGTTTGAAGAAATCTATAGCCACTAATGTAGCCAAATGTCTGACATGTGCACAGGTTAAAGTAGAGCATCAAAAGCTGTCAGGTTTGCTACAACAGCCTGAACTTCCAACCTGGAAATGGGAAATGGTAACTATGGATTTTATTACCAAGTTGCCAAAGACAAAATGTGGAAATGATACTATTTGGATTATAGTCGATAGATTGGCCAAGTCAGCCCACTTCTTGCCGATTAAAGAAACCCACAGCTCCGATAAGTTAGCACAGCTGTATGTGGATGAGATTGTATCTCTCCACGGAGTGCCAGTATCTATTATCTCTGATAGGGATACAATATACACATCTCATTTTTGGAAAAGCTTTCAGCAGTCTTTAGGCACTCGATTAAATTTTAGCACTGCTTATCATCCTCAGACGGATGGGCAAAGTGAGCGTACAATTCAAACGCTTGAGGATATGCTACGAGCTTGTGTTATAGACTTAGGAGTAAGCTGGGATGATCACCTTCCGTTGATTGAATTTTCATATAATAATAGCTATCATTCAAGCATCCAAGCCGCGCCTTTTGAGGCCTTGTACGGTAGGAAGTGCAGAACACCAGTTTGTTGGGCGGAAGTAGGAGATGTCCAACTATCAGGACCTGATATAGTCCTGGAGACAACAGATAAGATTGTGCAGATCCGTGATCGTCTCAAAGCTTCCAGGGATAGGTAGAAAAGCTACGCAGATAAAAGGCGTAAACCTCTGAAATTCGAGGTAGGTGATAAAGTGTTACTTAAGGTATCTCCCTAGAAAGGGGTGATGCGTTTTGGCAAAAAGGGCAAGCTAAGCCCAAGATACATAGGACCATTCGAGATCATCGAATGTGTGGGAACTGTAGCTTACAAGCTAAATTTGGCAGAAAAGCTCAATATAATACATAATGTGTTCCATATATGCAATTTGAAGAAATGTCTAGCCGATGAGTCGCTAGCAATGTCGCATGAGGACGTACAGATAGATGAGAGCTTGAAGTTTGTTGAAAAACCTTTGTCGATCGAGGATCGACAGGTTAAGAAGCTTCGAAGGAAGCATGTACCGATTGTGAAGGTAAAATGGGATGCCCGTAGAGGCCCAGAATATACGTGGGAGGTTGAATCCACAATGAAACAGAAGTACCCTCATTTATTTCAAAAAATCTCGAGGTCGATATTTCTTTTAAGGGGGTGAGGATGTAACACCTCGCAAAATCATGTCCAATATAATACAGACACGTGTCATGGACTTTAAACATGTAAGGAATTGATTTCGAGGGACTAAAGTTGTCAAACAATGTAAATATGTAAGTAAAAGGATCAAACATGTCATCATGCCAAACGCGTGAAAGCCGTTTGTGCATAAATTGAGAATTTTACGAAGCATAGGGGTTAAAAGTGTCAACATGTATAATGTTACCTCTGAGTGACCTTTTAACAATCCCAAAAGCATTGTAATAATTATATATTTTGCTCTCAAGAATATCGGATATTAATCTTGTGGAGTTCCGATGAAAACAAAACTTTTCGGGTGATCGTACAACTAACCGGGAGCTTAACGGAGTTAAAATGTGAACCAAGGCCCTTAAAAGTTAACTATGGGGGTCCTAAGTGCAATAAATAGAAGTTAAATAAAGTTAAAATGGACCAGGGACTGAAATTGCAAGATTTACAAACTTTTTACCGGATTAGAATATCCTCGCGGCCCGCGTAGACTCCCTCTGAGTCTTACGCGGCCCACGAGAGGACTGCCAGCATGCAAAAATCAGGACAGCTACATGTTCAGCCTGTTACACCGCCTTTGCAAGCCTAAAATCGATACCAGGGACTGTGCCAATGGATTTTCATGCACTAGGGACACCTGGAGTCATCAGGGATCATTGTAGGGACATGTGGTTTGATCTTGATGCATCAAAATTACTGTATAAGTTACTTGTTGTTGCACTTGTTCATTGCACACTTTGAAATCACTTCACAACTCTTTCTCTGGAGCTTCCTGGAGTTCAAGGAGCTTTCTTCTGTTCTATTTTCGTGCTAAGGACCATAGTAAGTGTTCTTAGCCTCCTAAGTTCAAGTTTTATTAGTTTAATAACCAAAAGTCAAAGCTATCGTAATTAAGCTTTGACTTAGTGATTAATCACTAATGGTCCAGCCATTATTCGAATTGAAAGTGGCTATGAGTTGGTAATTATGTAGGTAATAAACCCTCAAGAGGGCACCTATTGATTATCACTCTAACTTGGTCAAATGTCGGGTCAAACTTATTATTAAAAAGTTAACAGAAGCAATTTTTACAAATAAATTCATAACTGATAATGCAGAGGTTATGGAACATGTTTTAACACTAAAATAACTTGGTAAATAATATAAGAACATGTTTAGGCATTTTCCACTCAACAATTTTGAGTTTAGGCTCGGTTCACAACCGAAAGTCGCAAAAGTACACTTTTGCTTTGACTTACAGTTCTGACCCGATTTAGCTTGTTTTAGATATGCCTTAGGGTTCCTTTAGGACCATATTACATGTTAGTATAACCCTCTAAGATTATACTATATGGTTCCTTAGAAATCCGAATCGTTTGCATGTTTCCGTTAAATGCTTAAATGTTGACCATATTGCCCTTTTCATATTAAAACGAGATTTTTGAAAATGTGAGAGTATAGAAACCTTTATTACTGATTTATAAACATATCCTAAAAATTTGACATCAGTTCGTGGTCTAAAATGAGAGTTATGCTCGATATCGTAAAATGAAAGTTTTTTATTAATTAAATAGCATTTTTGGCATAAAACCTGTTTAAACCGAAATTTTGACACCAAACCTTTTACCCACTGATATAATATAATATTTAGGAATTTTTGAAGATTTTATTATAAATTTTAAACTGGTCATAACATAGAGTTCTCGCATAGACTCGGTAATTGACGATAATGCCCTTTTCGCTAATAAAATGAGTTTTGCACATCCTTTACATATCACACCTTTTTCTATTGATTTTATATGTTAAATAAATCATTTTAAACCGCAAAGGCTGATCAAAATCTCAGATTTCCTTAATCAACCCGAATATCGTCAAATACCGACTTTTATGCGATTTAGGCGTATAGTATGGTTTAAAACCATATTTAGCACCAAAGACTTGTTACCTACTGATGTTATGAATAAATTTTTATACTTTAACAGTAAGTAAAAGGTTTTGAACTCAGATTTCCAAATTTGACTTTTATAACATATGTGAAATGACCAAAATGCCTCTACGGTGCATAGTTTGGTCATAGATGATAAAATTCACATATGTATGATATCTTACTAATATAACTTATTAAAATAAATAATTTTTACTGATTGTTTTAGACCAGAACCTCAGAATACTATTTAACCTCTTCTATAAACCTTAAAATGACCAAAATACGCCTACGGGGCATACATTGGTTTTAAATTCGTTTTGGGCATAATGGAAGGTATCCTACTGATATCACAACATATTTAAAGCATATTAACTTGTGGAACTTGTACATGACTCATTTGGTTACCCGTTATGCATTTTCGTGTTCGGTACGGTTTATGTAGCTAGTTTGCATAAATTAGCTGAAACGGGTCAAACCTTATCATTTTTACTTCAAAATCCAGAATGTGTTTAGTTTACCCATATTATACAAGTCTTCATACTTGTCGGGTCTAAATCACATTCTAATCCGGTCTTCGCTTAATCTTGCATTTTGAATCGTAAACCTTTCATTAAAACTAACCGGTCTAAGTTAAGACTTAAATAAGACCCGTTAGGAATCTAATAGGTTATTAAAACCTTCGTTCCAGATTAGGAGCCCTGTAAAAGCTACCTGTGTTTGCTGATTGATATACGGCTGAGAATAATATTATATTTTTGCTCAGGTAAATACTTTTAACTTATTTTCCCTTATACGGGCTTGGGATACGGTATTATAATAATACTGCTTGGTCGGGTATGAAATCGTACAATCGGATTGTGATTAAAAAGTTGCATAACCCGTTTTAATCTGTCTTGTTTGATGCAATGCCTTTGGGGGGTTAATGAGCGTGTCCTGGATATCCTCGGCTCATCCATTTGAAATGGTCAAGACTTAAGCACGGGGTGTAGGCATACACCTGACAGTTACGTATGTAAAAAGGTACCCCACTCGTAAGATAACTTCTTGTGGGTATTATACCAAGTGGTGTGTCAATTAATCTTAACCGGCTCTTCTAACCGGGTCCTAAATGGACGACAAACATGTAAAATTATATACAAGATTATTTTTAAATAATTGTCCCAAGTTATAAAAGAATTTTGTGCCTTGTTCATTTTAAATCAATTTTATATACACTTTTCAAAAGAGTTAGTTAATTGTATTTACCAGTGTAAACTGACGTATTTTCCAAAAGGTTAAGTGCAAGTACTACTCGTAATGGGCTGGCTACTCCTAGTATCAAATAAAGAGTCTTGCAAGCTTTTGATGCTTAAATCTGTTGAACAATATTTCTTTTATTTAGATCCGCCTGTTGATCCAATTACAACCCGTTGTATAATATTTTATGTTACTTTAACTCGGTTTGTAATATTATTACTTTTAGACTTCCGTTGTGCATTGAACTGTAATTATTGACTATGATGATATCAACTACGTCACGATACTCCCCACCAGGCCCACCGGTAATACGTGGAAATATCGGGGTGTGACATTACACCTCAACCGATGCGCCATATCTTGGACTTCATGCTCACTTACCCCAACACCATAAATGCTACACTTTTCAAGGTTCACTTTTAAGCCTGAAACTAAGTAGAAGCATCTTAGCATCCGCCGTAGGTTGTTGATGTTCGACGGGGACCACTCTCCAACAAACATCACATCGTCTGCATATATCAAATGGGACAAAAACAGGCCTTCGTTAGTGAGTTTAATCCCTTTGAACAAACCGGTGGATTCAGCTTTTTTCATAATACCAGTCAATGCTTCCATGGCCATTACAAATAAAAATGGAGATAATGGATCTCGCTGACGAAGCCCACGGGAACATTCAAATTCCCTAGTTGGTGAACCATTTACAAGAACAGAAGCTTTAGCAGAATAAAGTGTAGCCATTACTCATGCTCTCCATCTACTCAGGAAATTCATTTGCGTCATCATCAAGTTGAGGAAAACCCAGTTAACTGAATCATAAGCCTTATTGATGTCAACTTTAAAATACATACCACTCCGCTTATACTTTTTTAACCAGCTCAAAACTTCATTAAGTACGAGTGGGCCATCTATGATATTTCTCCCAGCCAAAAATGCCGATGGTTGTTCAGAAATTAAGTTCCCCAACACCCCTTTTAAGCGATTTACAAGCACTATAGATATTACTTTATTGATCACACCAATTAGGCTTATTGGGTGGAAATCTGCTGGGCTAACTGGATCCTTAACTTTTGGAATCAAGGCAATAAAAGAGGAAGGGCAACACTTATTAAGCGAGCCCTCCTCATAAAATCTATTGAATAAGTTAATGATATAATCCCGGAGACCTGACCAACATTTTTTGATGAACTTAAAGTTAAATCCATCTGGCCCCGGTGTACGATCACCATCACATTCCCAAACCGCTGCTTTAATTTCCTCCACTGAGAAAGGACTTTCTAACATGTTTGCCTCAGCTACAGAGATAGTAGCTAGATTAGGACATACCAACTCCGGCCTAATTGGCATAGGTTCAGTGAACTGATGCTGAAAAAACCCATACAATGATTCTTTTATGGACAATGGATTCGTATCCCAAACGCCATCAATCATCAACCCATTTAATCTGTTCATACTAATATTAGAGTTTATAATATGATGGAAAAATGAAGAATTTTCATCCCCTTCGATAGCCCATCTAGCTCTGGATTTTTGGCGTAAATCTAAATGCTATAACCAGTCAAACTCTGCCACATAATTTCTGCAATCCGCTCTTTGTAACACCTCGCAAAAATCATACCCAATATAACAAAGACATGTGTCATGAACTTTAAACGTGTTATAAACCTGGATCATGTTAAAAATATAACTGGAGAGATTAAAAGTGTCAACATGTAAAATTCTTACCTCTGAGTGACCTTTTAACGTTCCTAAAGCTTTGTAATGTGTTAGTATACCCTCACGAAATATCTGATAAGGATTTCATGAATATCCGGTTCAATCTTGTGATGAATAATTCAAATTTTCAAAGAAATAGGATCCTATGTGCAAACACGACAATTCTTCATTTCATAGCCTTTTGCAAAGACTCCAAATCAACACTAATGCATGGCAACACTTCCAAGAGCATTCAGGCCTGATCATGTGGTCCCCTTCTGCTGAAACTGATCTTATATTCGAATTAGGAAAGTTGCATGGTCAAATGTTAAAGTTCTCAAATTTTGTCTCTGATCAAAGGCTTACGGACCGCAAGAAATCTACCATAGGGTCCGTAAGGAGGCTTAACTGGGCGATAAAATTTGAATAGCGGTTACGGACCGTAAGGGCCAAGGCTTACGGTCCGTAAGACCTGTAACTGGGCAATAAAAATGGACAGCTGCGGGTTGTCTCCTTCTACACCCCTTTTCTCGAAACAGCAGCATGTTGATGGTATTGTAATGCCTCTAGGACACCTGTATGCATCAGAATTCACCTGGGGGACACTTGCATTGATCCTAGACAATCCAAAGCACTATATAAAGGCCCTTGCCTTGCTTCTTTTGAGCTCACACTTGAAGTTTTACTTCTCAAACTCACTCTCTGAAGCCTCCTGGTGCTAAAGGAAGCTTTCGCTGGTTCCAAACTCGTGCTAAGCACTCTAGTAAGTGTTCTTAGCTTCCTAAGTTTAAGTTTTATTAGCTTAATGACCGAAAGTCAAAGCTATCGTAATTAAGTTTGACTTGGTGATTAATCACTAACGGTCCAGCCATTATTTGAATTGAAAGTGGATATGAGTTGGTAATTATGTAGGTAATAAACCCTAAAAAGGGCACCTTCTAATTATCACATTGCCTCAATCATTTGTCGGGTCAAACTTATTAATAAAAAGTCAACATAATAAGTTTTTACAAATAAATTCATAACTGATAATGCAGAGGTTATGGAACATGTTTTAACACTAAAATAACTTGGTAAATAATATAAGAACATGTTTAGGCATGTTCAACCCGACAATTCTGAGTTTAGGCTCGGTTCGCAGCCGAAAGTCGCAAAAGTAGACTTTTGCTTTGACTTTCAGTTCTGAACCGATTTAGCTTAGTTTAGTTATGCCTTAGGGTTCATTTGGGACCACATTAGATGTTAGTATAACCCTCTGAGATTATACTATAAGGTTCCATAGAAATCTGATTCATATGCATGTTTCCGTTAAATGCTTAAAATGGACCATTATGCCTTTTTATCAATAAAACGAGATTTTTGAAAATGTGAGTGGACAAAAACCTTTATTTCTGATATTTAAGTATGTCCTAAAAATTTGACATCAGTTTATGGTCTGAAATGAGAGTTATGCTCGATATCGTAAAATGAAAGCTTTTTATTAATTAAATGGCATATTTGACATAAATCCTATATAAACCAATTTTTGGCACCAAACTTTTTACCCACTGTTATAATATAATATTTAGGGATTTTTAGAAATTTTTGTTAAATTTTAAACTGACCATAACATAGAGTTCTTGCATAGGCTCGGTAGTTGATGATAATACCCTTTTTGCTAATAAAATGAGTTTTACACATCATATACATGTCAAACCTTTTGCTAATGAATTTATACAATAAATAAAATATTTTGAGCAGATAAGACTGATAAAAATCTCAGATTTCCTTAAACAACCCGAATATCGTTAAATACCGACTTTTATGCGATTTAGGCGCATAGTATGGTTTAAAACCATATTTAGCTCCTAAGACCTGTTACCTACTGATGTTATAAGTAAATTTTTATACTTTAACAGCAAGTATAAGTCTTGAACTCAGATTTCCAAATTTGACCCTTAAAGAATATGTGAAATGACCAAAATGCCCCTACGGTGCATAGTTTGGCCATAAAAGATAAATATCACATATGTATGATATCTTACTGATGTAACTTGTCAAAATAAATATTTTTACTAATTGTTCTAGACCAGAACCTCAAATTATTATTTAACCTCTTTTATAAACTTTAAAATGACCAAAATACCCTTACGGGGGCATAAATTGTTTTTAAATTCGTTTTGGGCATAACAGAAGATATCCTACTGATATCATAACATATTTAAAGCATATTAACTTGTGGAACTTGTTCGGTACGGTTTATGTAGCTAGTTTACATAAATTAACCGAAACGGGTTAAACCTTATCATTTTTACTTCAAAATCCAGAATGTGATTAGTTTACCCATTATATACAAGTCTTCATACTTGTCGGGTCTAAGTCACATTCTAATCTAGTCTTCGCTTAATCTTTCATTTTGAACCGTAAACCTTTCTTTAAAACTAATCGGTCTAAGTTAAGACTTTAATAAAACCAGTTAGGAATCTAATAGGTTATTAAAACCTTCGTTCCAGATTTAGGAGCCTAGTAAAAGCTACTTGTGCTTGCTGATTGATATACGGCTGTGATTAAAATTTATAATTTTTGCTCAGGTAAATACTTTTAACTTATTTTCCCTTATACAGGCTTGGGATACAGTATTTAATAATACCGCTTGGTCGGGTATTGAATCTTTAATTGATTAGTGGTTAAATAATTGAGATAACCCGTTTTAATCTGTTTTGTTTGATCAAACCTTTGGGGGGTTAATGACCATGTCCTGGATATCCTTGGCTCATTCAAAGAAATGGCCACGACTTAAGTACGAGGTGTAGGCATACACCTGACAGTGCGTATGTAAAAAATATACCCGCTTGTTGAGGATAACTCGCCGTGGGTTTATATTATGTGGTGTGTCTATTAACCTTTAACCCGGTACTTTTAATCCGGGCTACTGAATAGACGACAAACATATAAATCTGTATACAATATTATTTTTAAATAATTGTCCCAAGTTATAAAAGAATATTTACGCCTTGTGCATTTAAATAAATTTTTATAAACACTTTTCAAAAGAGTCAGTTAATTGTATTTACCAGTGTAAACTGATGTATTTTTCAAAAAGGTAAAGTGCAGGTACTACGCGTAATGGGCTGGCTACTCCTAGTATCAAATAAAGAGTCTTGCAAGCTTTTGATGCTTAAATCTATCGAACAATATTTCTATTTATTTTAGATCCGCCTGTGGATCCTTTTACAATCCGTTGTATAATATTTCATTGCACTTTCGAATCGGTTTGTATTATTATTACTTTCAGACTTCCGTTGTGCATTAAACTGTGATTAATTGACTATGATGATATCAACTACGTCACAATACTCCCCACCGGGCCCACCGGTAATACGTGGAAATATCGGGGTGTGACAGGTTGGTATCAGAGCCAACATTGAGTGAATTAAACACTAGCCTTTTGTGTTTAATCTCAATGACACAGTTTGCACATTCCTTGACCTCCGAGTCTAGGCTAATGACTTAGGACTAATCCTAATCTTATTGTTTTTCTTCTTGTTGGTTTCTTTTGTTTGTTTTGACAGGAACAAGACAAAATGCTGCCACGTGTAAGAGGGAGAGGGGGAAAAGGGGGAAGAGGAAAGGCCGCAATGTTGGGAAGAAATGACCACGAGGCCAGGCCATCACACCAGCGTACTCCTTCAGTAACCCATAGCTCTAGTCCCCAGGAGGATTGGAGAACTTACCTAGAGCCTGCGAGACGCTCTGTCTCGCTTAGCTCCTCGCCATCATATCACGATTCATTCGGGCTCCATCAAGACAACGAGTCTGATCACTCACACCATTCCTTCATACCGTTGCAGCGGTCGAGTTCACATCGGGCCTTCCAGGACCTGACCCCATACTTCCAGAGCCGGTTCAACCCGACAAACCAGATTGAAGAACCAATGGGCCATAACCCATTGGGACCAGAAGACCACTTTCCTGAAGCCCATGATATGGATATGGACGAGGGTCCAGATCCAGAAATGCCACCAACTGGGACGCCAACGCATCCCATTGAGATTTCAGACGGATCATCTTTCCATGGTTCGCCATATAGGGGCCCCGACCCCTTTGCCCAATGGTGGAGTAATTATAAGTGGGAGTACACACCTTCCCACAACTCATCACTACACCAACAGGTCCCCTCTGAGGACCCACATTTTGAGGCGGTCACGCCACCGCCACCGCCGCCGCCAGTGCAACAACTGCCTCCAGAACCACCAAGGCGAAGAAGAACAGGCGCACGGATGTCCGTGCGAGGAGGGGATTTCCACTTCAGCACTCCTCAACATTCAAGCGGCAGCCACTACCCGCCGCTGTATGAAGACCCGCAAATGGGTGGGCCTTCAAACCCAGTTTCTGAAGTCGACTCTACTCTAGTCGCACCACCACCGCACATGGGTTATGATAACCCAATTCCTTCTTACGTCAGTGCAGCGGTGTATAACCCTTTTGAGCAGCCATCTTATCTGTAACATCTGTGTCTGAAATCATTGTAAACAGTTCAGTTATCAATAAAACAATGTTATTTGATCCCAATGTTTGTTTGGTTATGTTTTACATTTTTTATGTTTTGACTTTTGTTCAATTTCAAACTCTATATCGCTTTCTGGAGAGTTATACGCAAACTGGTGCGTAAACGTAATCAGTTTAATGCGAAAAATACTTCGGAACATCAAAATATACGTAAAATACCTTAAATAACCTTTACATAACTTAGAAATAAGTTTTAAAGGCTTTGGTATGGCAAAAACAAGTTAATTCGCTTACAGGGACTAAATTTGACAAACTGTGAAAGTATGCCAATTTAAACTGTAACAGACATTCCGGAACATGACCATAAGTTAAACATACCATAAATATCCTTTATATAGCTTAGAAATAGGCTTTGAGGGGTTCGATGTGCTAAAATAAACTTTTGGGTCATTCAGGGACTAAAAGCGTCAAAAAGTGCACAAGTTTGCATTTTCGCGCATAACTTACGTTCTGAATACCTCCGGACATCCAAAAATTTATGTAAGAACTAAAATATTTTATTTTAGTGTTTGGCATGAGAAAAATCCATTCGTCGCGCAATTTGGATCGTTTTTCGTGCTTATGCGCATTCCGTCGTAATTAAGCGAACATCGCGATCGTACGACCAAACGAACCGACATCCGGGATATTTTTGAGCATGTTTCATGTCCACAATGTTTGGGCATCATTTTAGGGCCTTGAAAATGGCTTAACGAGCCTTAAACATGTCGGAAATGGCCTTAATACACAACGGGGACTGAATTGGAAACTTTGGAAACTGGTTGCTGATAAGAAGGACCTTAGCGTGACACCTAGCCCCCTTGGCATCACGCGAGGCCCCTTCTGATCAGCAAAAGCCATTTTTAACAGCTGTTAACAGCTGTTTAGCACTCCCAATCCAATTCCAAGTGTTGTTTCCTGCTTATGGGGGGCCAATATGATGTACATGAGCTTGCCAACAAGTGTAGGGATGTGATCATTCCCTCTTCTCCAAGAAACGATCCTAACGGAGGTCCGAACACTATATATACCCAACCCCATTCATTGCAAAACCCACAAAAATCTGATCTTAGAAGCTCTAAGTTGAAACCATTGTTTCATACCTGAGCTACTTGGATCAAGATTAGGTTTCGGGGACCCTTTGTAAGTGTTCCTTCGTTCTTTTATTGCTTTTCGAGTCCGAAAGTCATACTTTGTTTGACTTTCTGCATTGACCAGTTTATGGTCAATGTGAAGTTCGTTTGAACTTCGCAACGTGAGTGTAATCACGACGGTTATAGTCCCTAGTGACTATGCCTACTGATTACCACGTTGTCTAGGGTCGTAAGGTAAGCGATCTAAACAATCGCTTATACTTTCGAACCCGACCCGTTTGGTCGATCATTAGGATCCGACCAAACACTTTAGGTGACCATAGTATATAGGGAATAACCTTCCGAGGTTATACCTTATGGTCACGACGTTTAGTTAGTTGTATGATAGGTAGTTTATATGCCTTAGGTAAATTACCAAAATACCCCTTTGACGCCAAAATTCATTTTGAACATATGTAACGTAACTTTTGACATCTAAACTGATTTGGCAACAATATTAGACATGTTAAGGCATATATTACTTGTCATAGGACTAGTTAAGCGGTCCGAACGCGTTTCACGCGAACGACGCGTTAAAGTAGCATAAGCTATCTAAACGGGTCGTAATGGGTCGTAAGCACTTAGGTTAGGTTTCATTTAGTATGTAGGCTTTGTTAAACCATATTACATGAGTTCTCATACTCATTTGGTTTACAAGCCCTCATTCTATCCGATCTTCCGATTTAGGTCCGGTATATTAACATAGTTACCTATATTAGGTGCCGTCGGATATCCGTGATCTCTAGCTTTGTTTGGTTGTTATTCAAGGACTACTAAGCAATCTCAAGTGAGTACATAGACCCCTCTTTTACTGTTTTTCCAAACATTTTGGGGTGAAACACATGTGCCTACTTGTTACTTTCGTGCTTTTCATGCTTTCATATCATATGCTTGTTATGTTCATTAGTACATTATAGTACATGATTTCATTACATTTTATGCTATGTATGCCCATTGTGTGCATATTTAGTACATCATTTTACATTACATTTTATGCTATGTATGCCCATTGTGTGCATATTTAGTACATCATTTTACATTACATTTTATGCTATGTATGCCCATTGTGTGCATATTTAGTACATCATTTTACATTACATTTTATGCTATGTATGCCCATTGTGTGCATATTTAGTACATCATTTTACGTTACATTTTATGCTATGTATGCCCATTGTGTGCGTACTTAGTACATTTATTCATCACATGCTTACATTTTGGTATGACATTTGGTTTGTTTAAATAAGACAATGTACATTCATTAACACCGATCATGCCGCTCGTTAGTAGGTAATGGTACCATAGGACTTGACAACTCCCATTCCTGAACCCTAGGTTTGTTTGGGTGGAAGGAATGACCGAATTCGATAAACATAACACAGATAAACCTTTAATTTGTTTAAAGGTCTACCACCACAGTCACAAGGCTTGGATGTATGCATTTTCACAATACCGCATAGATGTTTGTATCAGTATAGCATGCAGTTGTTCCGCAAAACATAACTTTGACTTAAACTATGTTTAATTCAATACCCTGTTTTTGTGCATTTTACCTATGGTTTAGTTGATATATTTCACATGCTATACATGATATTTTTGGATACACATTTGGTGATTCACATTAGACATGGACATTTAGATATGGTTTACACAATAACACTTGACAATTGATTTATACATGAACAATTTACATTGGTGGTTGGTTTGGGTAAATGATTTGAGTAACGAGGCGTGTGTAATACGATACAAACATGGTGGATACGCCGCTGGTACTTCCTATATATAAGTGTTTGTATAATATTACATATCGTAGCGTTATTTAAATCATTTCAGTATAGACATATTACATTTTACACAAATAACATATTCTTCACAAGACATTGTTTTACAAAACAGTTTATTTTATACAACTCATTTTATTTGGTTATTTTCATTAACCATACACCTTTCTTTTATATAATCTGATTTCTTATCAAGTTTTCACATGATTTATAAAAGAAAACATTTAACAAGATTCATGACTAATTTTTATTAAATCTTTCTTTTAAAAACCCAAGTCATGAATCCTATTTTCACAAAACCTATGTATCTCACAGGCATTTTTATGCTGACGTACCTATTTTCACATGTGTTTTCAGGAGCTGTTGCTTAGGATGATGATTGTGACACTAGGGCGGACCTGTGCCTTAGAGACATAAAACGAAGATAGACTTAGTTTAATTATGTTATGTACTCTTTGTTTCCTTTTTAAGACAATGTAACTCTTATGTTGATAAATAAAATACAACTTTGAATGCCATGGTTATGAAACAATTAATTCTGTTACAACACTCCCCGACGTTTTCCGCCGCGGTTGCATGTTATACGCGGTCGGGGTGTGACAGAAGAGTTGGTATTAGAGCCAATGGTTATAGGGAATTAGGTTATTAGTAATGCTTTGACCTAGACTATAACCTTTCTAGGACCCTAACACAAGTTATCTTGTGTTTAGATTTTAAAACATGCACTTCACCTATCCTTAGGTGATAACCACAACGGGAACATCAAGTTCGAATCCGCTTTGAAAATTAATCATCTGTTTTTGGATGATTGATTACTAGGTTTTGAACCCTCTGTTGTAAGGTTTTGAACCCTTCCAGTTTGATTTTTGGCCTTGTGCCTTTCAAATTTTCAAAATCTCGTCAAAGTTTTGGGTTCTAAATAGTGTGAACACGTGCAAACTGGAAGAGTGAATGCCTGTACCCTGGGTTTTCTGTCTAAGGCTAGAGTGTTCGTACAAATCCACATAATCGGACCAGTCACTCTTACCTGGGAACTCTTGGGGTGAGTGTTCACTTATAAGCGAGCATGTCTTCACGATACATTATTTTTGACCCTTTTACTTTGATTAGTCACTATGTGTCGTTTGTTTGCTTTGCGATGCGGATGAATGACCACCACCTTTGCTTTTGTTGATTTTGTTTCATCTCATTCTCTTCATCCAATCATCTCACTCGTTTCGTTTCATGTTTCCTCTTTTAGAATGCCTCCTCGACGCGAAAACCAGATAGCGACTGCCGAACTGGCAGAAATCATTGCGCAGCAAATGGCTGCTGCATTCCCAAACCTCTTTGCTCAATGGATCCAAGCCAACAACAACAACAATGCTCCATACAATTTCAAGAATTTTAACTCGGCTAAACCACTCAAGTTTAGTGGTTCTGAGGGAGCGACTGGGCTTCTTCAATGGTTCGAGAGCATTGAGAATACTTTCCGTCACGTTTAGTGTCCCGACAATCGCAAGGTCGAGTTTTCTTCGAGTGTGTTTCAGAAGAGGGCTCTCACATGGTGGAACGGGGTTATGAGAGACCGCGGTGCAGAAGTTGCTCTAGCACAAACATGGGCTGAACTTAGGGCCCTTATGATGAGGGAGTTCTGTCCTCGTCATGAACATCGAGCTTTGGAGAAGGAGTTTGATGACTTGAAACAAGACAGTGGCGAGCACAGGGCGTATACAGATAGATTTGAGGAGTTGAGTCTGCTTTGCCAGACTATGGTTACCCCCATCGACAAGGCTATCGAAAGGTACATCGATGGTCTACCTGACTCAGTACAAGACATCATTACTGGTAGTAACCCTACCACACTCCATCAGGCGATCGAGTTATCAGCGACATTGACTGAGTCGCAGGTTCGAAAGGGAAAGCTGCACAAAAAGGGTGACAAGGGTAAGAAGCAGGCGTCTGACAAAGAAGATAGCAAGAAAGGTCAAAACAAGAAGGGAAAGGATTCTGGTTCCTCAAGGGGGTCAAGGAAGCGTAAGGCTTCCCAAAATTTTGCTGTCATTGCCCAAGCTAACCAGGCAGCTCCTAACCAACCCGCACAGCCCCCAGCGAAGAAACCTTATGTAGGAAATGCACCTTTGTGTAATAGATGCAACAGTCACCATCAGCCGCAATTTCCGTGCCGTTTCTGTACTAACTGTGGGAAGTCAGGTCATCTTGCTGGTGTTTGTCGTTTTGCTCAGAACCAGGCAGTTCAGAACCCGGCTCAACGAGTTGCTCAGGCTCCTGCTCAGCAACAGGGTCAAGCAGCACGACCACACTACCCTCCAGGTTCTTGTTACAATTGTGGAGATCTGACCCACTATCGTAATCAGTGTCCAAGATTGGTGAATGCTAATCCAAATCAGAATCAGGCTCAGGCTCGAGGTCGAGTCTTCAACATGAATGCACAAGAGGCACAGGCAGACAATGAAGTGGTGAACGGTACGTTCTTTATTAATAATCAGCCTGCATCTGTTCTTTTTGATTCGGGTGCCGATAAGAGTTTTGTGTCATTATCTTTTGAGCCATTACTTCGCGTGTCTAGAACGAAACTAGGAAAACCCTTGACAGTAGAAGTTGCTAGTGGTGAGCCCATTGTTCTTGATTCTGTTCTTCGCAACTGCCAGTTGAACCTTAACGACCATCTTTTTCCTATTAACCTCACGCCTATGCAACTTGGAAGCTTCGACGTTATTGTGGGTATGGATTGGTTAGCCAAGCATCGCGCAGAGGTAGTTTGTTTCGAGAAGATCGTTCGAGTGCCGCTTCCAACAGGCGAGATCCTACAGGTTCGTGGTGAGAAACCTGCTGGTGGTCTCAAACTCATGTCTTGTTTTAAAGCTCGGAAGTATCTGCGAAAGAACTATGTGGCCTTTTTGGCACATGTTGTAGCAGATAAGGGTAAGGGTAAGTCTATTCAAGATATTCCTGTTGTTCGGGATTATTCTGAAGTATTTCCTGAAGAGTTACCTGGACTACCTCCAGCACGCCAAGTCGAGTTCCGTATTGATCTCGTACCTGGTGCAAATCCCATTGCCAGAGCTCCATATCGTCTTGCACCGTCTGAGATGCAAGAGTTGTCTAAGCAGCTTCAGGAGCTCTCTGACAAAGGTTTTATCCGTCCTAGCTTTTCACCTTGGGGTGCTCCCGTTCTTTTTGTCAAGAAGAAGGATGGATCTTTTAGGATGTGTATCGATTATCGTGAGCTTAACAAGCTTACCATCAAGAATCGGTATCCCCTACCTCGCATCGATGATCTCTTTGATCAGTTACAGGGCGCTTCTTATTTTTCGAAGATTGATCTGCGATCTGGATATCACCAACTTCGTGTGCATGAAGAAGACATTCCCAAGACAGCGTTCCGCACTCGTTATGGGCATTATGAGTTCACAGTCATGCCATTCGGTTTGACTAATGCTCCTGCTGTTTTCATGGACTTAATGAATAGGGTCTGCAAACCTTATTTGGATCAGTTTGTCATTGTTTTTATTGACGACATCTTGATTTATTCTAAGACGCGAGCTGATCATGAGCAACATCTTCGTCTTACTTTGGAACTCCTAAAGAAAGAGCAACTTTTCGCCAAATTCTCCAAGTGTGAATTCTGGCTTAAAGAAGTTCAATTCTTAGGATATATCGTCAACGAACAAGGTATTCATGTAGATCCCTCCAAGATCAGTGCGATCAAGGATTGGGATACGCCTACTACTCCTACTGAAGTTCGTTCTTTTTCTTGGTCTAGCGGGTTATTATAGCCGCTTCATTGAAAACTTCTCAAAGATTGCAGTTCCTCTAACTGCTCTAACTCAGAAGAATAAACCCTTTGATTGGGGATTCAAGCAAGAGGAAGCATTTCTGACTTTGAAACAAAAACTTTGCGACGCGCCTGTTTTGACTTTGCCTGAGGGCAATGATGATTTCGTCGTTTATTGCGACGCATCTAAATTAGGTCTTGGCTGTGTTCTGATGCAAAGAAACAAAGTCATAGCGTATGCCTCGAGACAGTTAAAGATACATGAGAAAAACTACACCACTCATGATCTTGAGTTAGGTGCAGTTGTCTTCGCTCTTAAGATCTGGAGACACTATTTGTACGGAACAAAATGTGTGGTTTTCACGGACCACAAAAGTCTTCAGCATATCTTCAATCAGAAAGAACTCAACATAAGGCAACGACGTTGGGTGGAGCTTCTAAACGACTATGACTGCGAAATTCGCTACCATCCTGGAAAGGCGAATGTCGTGGCCGATGCTTTGAGTCGCAAGGAACGTACTAAGCTTCATTGTGTTCGTGTTCAATCTGTTATTCAAGCTCGATCCGATATCCAAGCCCGCAGTTCTCAGGCTCAACAATCTCGTGTTTCACAAGGTTTGATAGGAAAGGAGTTTTCCTATCACATAACACCTGATTTAGAACTGAAGGACAATGGATCGTATTACTTCATGGACCGTTTGTGGGTCCCAAGCCAAGATAACCTTCGCACCTTTCTTATGGATGAAGCCCATAAGTCTCGTTATTCTGTTCATCCTGGCTCAGATAAGATGTATAAGGATCTTCGTATTCAGTATTGGTGGCCTGGTATGAAGAAAGACATTGCCTTATATGTATCAAAATGCCTTACTTGTCTTAAGGTTAAGGCTGAACATCAGCGTCCTTCGGGTTTATTGGTGCAACCAGAGATCCCAGTTTGGAAATGGGAAAACATTATTATGGATCTCATTACTAAACTTCCGCGCACTAAGAAAGGTCATGATGCCATCTGGGTAGTTGTTGATCGTCTTACTAAGTCAGCGCATTTCTTGCCAATCCGTGAGGATTTTTCTGCTGACAAACTTGCTAAAATATATGTGGATGAAATTGTAGCTCGACATGGTGTTCCTTTGAACATCATTTCTGACAGAGATGCTCGTTTCACTTCTCATTTTTGGAGAACCATGCAATCTGCTATGGGGACCTAACTTAATCTGAGCATGGCTTATCATCCGCAAACGGATGGTCGATCTGAAAGAACAATCCAGACTCTGGAGGATATGCTTAGAGCTTGTGTGATCGATTTTGGTGGTAGTTGGGATTCACATCTTCCGTTGATTGAATTCTCCTACAACAACAGTTATCACTCCAGCATCAACATGGCTCCTTTCGAGGCTCTCTATGGTCGAAAATGTGGTTCACCAGTCTACTGGAATGAGATCGGTGAGGCCCAGCTTACTGGACCTGCCCTCATTTTAGAGACAACTGATAAGATTAAGAAAGTTCGTGATAACCTTCAGACAGCTAGAAGCCGTCAAAAGAGTTACGCGGACCCAAAACGCAAGCCCTTGGATTTTCAAGTCGGTGATCGTGTATTACTTAAGGTCTCACCTTGGAAAGGTGTGATCAGATTTGGAAAGAAAGGAAAACTTGCACCTAGATACGTTGGACCATTCAAGATCGTCGAAAGAATCGGTAAGGTAGCCTACAGACTTGAGTTACCTCCTGAACTTGGAAATGTTCATCCAACCTTTCACGTGTCCAATCTCAAGAAGTGTTTAGCTGATGAGAACCTCCACATACCCCTTGACGAAATTCGTGTTGATAAAACACTGAAATTTGTTGAGAAGCCAGTGGAAATCATGGAACGTGAAGTCAAGTGGCTTAAACGCAAGCGCATTCCTATGGTCAAAGTTTTCTGGGAATCTAAACGTGGACCCGAGTTTACTTGGGAACGTGAAGATCAAATGAAGGCGAAGTACCCACATCCATTCCCACGAGTTTCCTCTAAATAAATTTCGGGACGAAATTTCCACAAGTAGGGGAGACTGTAACATCTGTGTCTGAAATCATTGTAAACAGTTCAGTTATCAATAAAACAATGTTATTTGATCCCAATGTTTGTTTGGTTATGTTTTACATTTTTTATGTTTTGACTTTTGTTCAATTTCAAACTCTATATCGCTTTCTGGAGAGTTATACGCAAACTGGTGCGTAAACGTAATCAGTTTAATGCGAAAAATACTCCGGAACATCAACATATACTTAACATACCTTAAATAACCTTTACATAACTTAGAAATAAGTTTTAAAGGCTTTGGTATGGCAAAAACAAGTTAATTCGCTTACAGGGACTAAATTTGACAAACTGTGAAAGTATGCCAATTTAAACTGTAACAGACATTCCGAAACATGACCATAAGTTAAACATACCATAAATATCCTTTATATAGCTTAGAAATAGGCTTTGAGGGGTTCGATGTGCTAAAATAAACTTTTGGGTCATTCAGGGACTAAAAGCGTCAAAAAGTGCACAAGTTTGCATTTTCGTGCATAACTTACGTTCTGAATACCTCCGGACATCCAAAAATTTATGTAAGCACTAAAATATTTTATTTTAGTGTTTGGCATGAGAAAAATCCATTCGTCGCGCAATTTGGATCGTTTTTCGCGCTTATGCGCATTCCGTCGTAATTAAGCGAACATCGCGATCGTACGACCAAATGAACCGACATCCGGGATATTTTTAAGCATGTTTCATGTCCACAATGTTTGGGCATCATTTTAGGCCCCTTCTGATCAGAAAAAGCCATTTTTAACAGCTGTTAACAGCTGTTTAGCACTCCCAATCCAATTCCAAGTGTTGTTTCCAGCTTATGGGGGGCCAATATGATGTACATGAGCTTGCCAACAAGTGTAGGGATTTGATCATTCCCTCTTCTCCAAGAAACGATCCTAACGGAGGTCCGAACACTATATATACCCAACCCCATTCATTGCAAAACCCACAAAAATCTGATCTTAGAAGCTCTAAGTTGAAACCATTGTTTCATACCTGAGCTACTTGGATCAAGATTAGCTTTCGGGGACCCTTTGTAAGTGTTCCTTCGTTCTTTTATTGCTTTTCAAGTCCGAAAGTCAAACTTTGTTTGACTTTCTGCATTAACCAGTTTATGGTCAATGCGAAGTTCGTTTGAACTTCGCAACGTGAGCGTAATCACGATGGTTATAGTCCCTAGTGACTATGCCTACTGATTACCACGTTGTCTAGGGTCGTAAGGTAAGCGATCTAAACAATCGCTTATACTTTCGAACCCGACCCGTTTGGTCGATCATTAGGATCCGACCAAACACTTTAGGTGACCATAGTATATAGGGAATAACCTTCCGAGGTTATACCTTATGGTCACGACGTTTAGTTAGTTGTATGATAGGTAGATTATATGCCTTAGGTAAATTACCAAAATACCCCTTTGACGCCAAAATTCATTTTGAACATATGTAACGTAACTTTTGACATCTAAACTGATTTGGCAACAATATTAGACATGTTAAGGCATATATTACTTGTCATAGGACTAGTTAAGCGGTCCGAACACGTTTCACGCGAACGACGTGTTAAAGTAGCATAAGCTACCTAAACGGGTCGTAATGGGTCGTAAGCACTTAGGTTTGGTTTCATTTAGTATGTAGGCTTTGTTAAACCATATAACATGAGTTATCATACTCATTTGGTTTACAAGCCCTCATTCTATCCGATCTTCTGATTTAGGTCCGGTATATTAACATAGTTACCTATATTAGGTGCCGTTGGATATCCGTGATCTCTAGCTTTGTTTGGTTGTTATTCAAGGACTACTAAGCAATCTCAAGTGAGTACATAGACCCATCTTTTACTGTTTTTTCCAAACATTTTGGGGTGAAACACATGTGCCTACTTGTTACTTTCGTGCTTTTCATGCTTTCATATCATATGCTTGTTATGTTCATTAGTACATTATAGTACATGATTTCATTACATTTTATGCTATGTATGCCCATTGTGTGCATATTTAGTACATCATTTTACATTACATTTTATGCTATGTATGCCCATTGTGTGCATATTTAGTACATCATTTTACATTACATTTTATGCTATGTATGCCCATTGTGTGCATATTTAGTACATCATTTTACATTACATTTTATGCTATGTATGCCCATTGTGTGCATATTTAGTACATCGTTTTACGTTACATTTTATGCTATGTATGCCCATTGTGTGCGTACTTAGTACATTTATTTATCACATGCTTACATTTTAGTATGACATTTGGTTTGTTTAAATAAGACAATGTACATTCATTAACACCGATCATGCCGCTCGTTAGTAGGTAATGGTACCATAGGACTTGACAACTCCCATTCCTGAACCCTAGGTTTGTTTGGGTGGAAGGAATGACCGAATTCGATAAACATAACACAGATAAACCTTTAATTTGTTTAAAGGTATATCACCACAGTCACAAGGCTTGGATGTATGCATTTTCACAATACCGCATAGATGTTTGTATCAGTATAGCATGCGGTTGTTCCGCAAAACATAACTTTGACTTAAACTATGTTTAATTCAATACCCTGTTTTTGTGCATTTTACCTATGGTTTAGTTGATATATTTCACATGCTATACATGATATTTTTGGATACACATTTGGTGATTCACATTAGACATGGACATTTAGATATGGTTTACACAATAACACTTGACAATTGATTTATACATGAACAATTTACATTGGTGGTTGGTTTGGGTAAATGATTTGAGTAACGAGGCGTGTGTAATACGATACAAACATGGTGGATACGCCGCTGGTACTTCCTATATATAAGTGTTTGTATAATATTACATATCGTAGCGTTATTTAAATCATTTCAGTATAGACATATTACATTTTACACAAATAACATATTCTTCACAAGACATTGTTTTACAAAACAGTTTATTTTATACAACTCATTTTATTTGGTTATTTTCATTAACCATACACCTTTCTTTTATATAATCTGATTTCTTATCAAGTTTTCACATGATTTATAAAAGAAAACATTTAACAAGATTCATGACTAATTTTTATTAAATCTTTCTTTTAAAAACCCAAGTCATGAATCCTATTTTCACAAAACCTATGTATCTCACAGGCATTTTTATGCTGACGTACCTATTTTCACATGTGTTTTCAGGAGCTGTTGCTTAGGATGATAATTGTGACACTAGGGCGGACCTGTGCCTTAGAGACATAAAACGAAGATAGACTTAGTTTAATTATGTTATGTACTCTTTGTTTCCTGTTTAAGACAATGTAACTCTTATGTTGATAAATAAAATACAACTTTGAATGCCATGGTTATGAAACAATTAATTCTGTTACAACACTCCCCGACGTTTTCCACCGCGGTTGCATGTTATACGCAGTCGGGGTGTGACATTATCCTGGCTACAATTACTACAATGCCCCTACCGTCGACCCGTACCTCGAGGCGGCCAACTACAATGCTCTTCACCCTGAAGGACCATTCACAGCTGCATACCAATCTGGGTACCAAGCATATGGATATCAATACCCGCCACCTCCTCAACCTCTGCATCAGCAGCCACTGCAGCCGCCACAGATTCAACCACCACAGCAACAGGAAATCCTTCAGAGGTTGAACCAGGTGGAACGTGAAGTACAGGAGGAGCGTACAAGCCGCCGGGGGCTACTGAAGGGTTTGGAAGACCTAATAAAGGGGAAGAAGAAGAAGAGGGATGAAATTCCATATTTATTTGTTTTGTAATTTTAAATTCCAATTAAGTCCCTGCGTGGACATTTATTTATGTATTCAGTCCCTGCGAGGACTTGTATTTCTTCTTTTAGTCCCTATGTGGACAAGTTATTTATTTAAAAGTTCCGTTTAGGGCATCTATGTACTTCATTTAAATTTATTGGAATATTTTATTTAAATTTCATTTGTCATCATATGTATAAATATATTATATGAAATAAATCAAAATATCATCCCTTTTTGTAATTGATGTGCCAATATATATTAAAAAGGAATCTTAAAAGGTATAACCTAGCCTATATGTCATTATAGACCTGGCCATGATGGTAAAACCTATTTAAAAAGATTCAAATCATTGTTAACATCTGAAAACATGTTAGCACTCCTGGTAGATGTGATTCGGTAAAGTCACACATGTCATCCTTATATTGGATTCTTCCAGATTCCTTATCTAGCCTAATGATTTAGAAATCATGGGTTCAAATCATCAATTAAGATGATCATATATTAAACATCCATTAGTGATGAAGTGCCTACGGGCCATATTTATTGTCCAATAGAACAAAAGACAGTTGTAGTCTACGACTCCCTGTCAAGAAAAGGTAATGAACTATGTTCAAACCATAAATGCTTCGATCTTACAAGATCATGGCTTATAATTTAAAATTATCCTTGTGATTGGGCCTTTTGTGCCACTCTAATATTTTAATGATTTATAACTAGGGATAAATTATAATGAAAACCATAGACAAATATGACTAACAAAATAACCAATATGGTTTGTATTTACCATGGTTAATGAATTGTCACAATGACAATTCCATAATAAAACTTCTGAATAAATCATTGTCATCATTTTTATGTAGCAATCAAGCTACATGGCTGAATCAGAAGAAGTTAACAGTCACCCGTGGGAGAATAATGATACCACCAGAATTAATGTAGCTGGTGCAGATCTGCAAGCCATGATTGATAATGTCGTCACTCAAGCCATGGATAGGCAGTTTAAAGAATCAAGTGGTACTCGTAGCAAGACCCTATATGTGCCTCACACAAAACCACCCTCCAAGACTCATGAATCTCATAAGGACGAAACTCATCATTCGTCAAATCAGAGGAGTGTTCCATCCAAACGGATCGTGCTCAACTAGGAGCCACGTGATAAGACCTGTTCTTACAAATATTTTGTCTCCTGCAAGCCCAGAGACTTCACAGGGGAGAAATGAGCCATTGATTGTATGACTTGGCTCGATGAGATGGATACAGTGGTTGATATTAGTGGGTGTGCAGAGCAAGATATTGTGAAGTTCGTCTCACAATCGTTTAAAGGCGAAGCTTTAGCTTGGTGGAGGTCACTAATCCAAGCTACAGGGAATATCCCGTTGTATAACTTGACTTGGGATCAGTTTGTGGCTCTAATCAAAGAAAATTTCTGCTCCCAACATGAAGTTGAGAAAATCGAGACTGACTTCTTGACCTTGGTCATGAAGAACTTAGATTGTCAGGCATATCTTACGAGTTTCAACACCATGTCTCGATTGGTTCCTTACTTGGTCACACCGGAACCGAAACGCATAGCTCGCTTTATTGGAGGTTTAGCTCCGGAAATCAAAGCAAGTGTGAAAGCATCTAGACCTACTACCTTTAGGTCAGTGGTTGATCTGTCCTTATCTCTTACTCTCGATGCGGTTAGGCAGAGATCGCTCAAGAATTCTGAAGAAGGGAAAAGGAAACGTGAGGATGAGAACTCACTCCATTCTGATAAGAAACATAAGGGGAACTCTGAGTACAAGAAGGGTTCCGGGTTTAAAAAGGACAACCAAGAGTCGGGTGAGAAACCCAAATGAAAAACCTGCCATAAGCGCCGTTTAGGGAAGTGCAGATTAGAACCAAAGTCTCAATCGCAGCCTAGAATTTGTGGGATCTGCAAATCAAACGAGCATAAGACCTTGGATTGCAAGAAGATGAAGGATGCAACTTGTTATAATTGTAACGAGAAGGGGCATATCAAGACTAACTACCCAAAATATGCAAAGAAACCTGAAGAGGTTAAGAAGACCAACGCCCGGGTCTTTCAGATGAACGCTCGGGAAGCGGTTCAAAATGACAATGTGATAACAGGTACCTTTCTTATCAATGATGTTTATGCTAGGGTATTGTTTGATTCGGGTGCAGACAAGTCGTTTGTAGATAATAAATTCTGTAAATTGTTAAATCTGCCTGTTAAAGCTCTAAGCATAAAATATGAGGTAGAATTGGCTGATGGTACTGTAGAGACTGCTTCAACCATATTAGATGGATGTTTTATATCCATTAGGAACCACTCTTTTCCACTGTCTCTGCTTCCATTGAAATTGGCTGGATTCGATATAGTGATAGGCATGGATTGGTAGTCCCACAACCAAGCCCAAATTGTATGTGATAAGAAGCAAGTGGTTATCAAGACTCCCTATGGTGAATCACTTACAATTCAAGGAGATAAACAGTATGGATTGCCTAAGCAGGTGTCTATGCTTAAGGCATCAAGATGTTTAAGGAAAGGTTGTGTCATTTATATGGCACAGGTAACCATTGATGAACCAAAGCCCAAGATTGAAGACATCCCCGTTATTTCTAAATATCCAGACGTTTTTCCCGAAGAACTACCTGGTTTACCTCCAGACTGGCAAGTGGAATTCAGGATCGATATCATTCCTGGAGCAGCACCAGTTGCAAGAGCATCTTATAGGTTGGCACCAACAGAGATGAAGGAATTGAGAACATAGTTGGATGACTTACTAGAGAAGGGTTTTATACGACCTAGTTCGTCCCCTTGGGGAGCGCCGATTCTGTTTGTAAATAAGAAGGATGGATCAATGCGTTTGTGCATTGATTATCGCGAGCTGAATAAAGTTACGATCAAGAACCGGTATCCTTTACCCAGGATCGATGATTTGTTCGATCAGCTTCAAGGAGCAAGTTACTTCTCCAAGATTTATTTGAGGTCAGGTTATCACCAATTGAAGGTTAGAGACGAAGATGTTCATAAAACTGCATTCAGAACTCATTATGGCCACTACGAGTTCTTAGTGATGCCTTTTGGGCTCACTAATGCACCTGCAGCATTCATGGATCTCATGAATCGCGTTTGCAAGCCGTACTTAGACAAGTTTTTCATTGTTTTTATAGATGACATACTTTTTTATTCAAAAAGCCAAGCTGGTCATGAAAAACACCTCCGGTGTATCCTTAAACTTCTGCAGCAAGAGAAACTCTACGCCAAGTTTTCCAAATGTGAGTTTTGGCTTCGTGAAGTCCAATTTCTTGGACATGTAGTGAGTGAGCGTGGTATCCAGGTGGATCCCGCTAAGATTGAAGCCATTATGAATTGGCAAGAGCCGAAGACACCCACAAAGATTCGCAGCTTTTTAGGTTTAGCAGGATACTACAGACGCTTCATTGAAAAGTTTTCAAGGAATGTCGTGCCCCTAACATCGTTAACTCGTAAGAATGTCAAGTTTGACTGGGGTCCCAAGCAACAAGAATCTTTTGAGATTCTGAAGCAGAGATTAAGCAATGCTCCGTTGCTAACATTGCCCGAAGGGATTGAAGAGTTCGTTGTATACTGCGATGCATCACACACAGGTATGGGTTGTGTGCTTATGCAGAGACGCAAAGTCATTGCCTATGCTTCACGGCAATTAAAGGTGCACGAAAAGAATTACACCACCCATGATTTGGAACTGGGTGCCGTTGTATTTGCACTAAAACTTTGGAGGCATTATCTTTATGGGACAAAGTGCGTGATCTATTCTGATCATAAAAGCCTTCAACACTTGTTCAATCAGAAAGATCTTAACATGAGGCAGCGTCGATGGATTGAGACTTTAAATGATTATGATTGCGAAATTCGCTACCATCCAGGCAAGGCGAATGTTGTAGCTGATGCTCTAAGCAGGAAGGAAAGGGTTAAGCCCATTAGGATCAATGCTAAAAGCATTGAGCTGAAGAACAGCTTGAATGAAAGATTGCTTGCTGCTCAGAAAGAAGCTGTTTTGGAAACTAACTTTCCGAATGAGAAGTTAGGTTTCACTGCTGGTCAATTATCATATGGCAAGGATGGAATCCTTAGATTGAATGGTAGAATCTGGGTTCCAATCCATGGAGGGCTTAGAGATGTGATTCTCCAAGAAGCCCATAGCTCAAAATAATCAGTCCATCCAGGCAGTGACAAGATGTACCAAGATTTAAAGGCAAATTATTGGTGGATAGGTTTGAAGAAATCTATAGCCACTTATGTGGCTATATGTCTGACGTGTGCACAGGTTAAAGACGAACATCAAAAGCCGTCGGGTTTACTGCAACAGCCTGAACTTCCCACTTGGAAATGGGAAATGGTAACCATGGATTTTATTACTTAGTTACCGAAGATGAAACGTGGGAATGATACTATTTGGGTTATAGTCGATAGATTAACCAAGTCAGCCCACTTCTTGCCGATTAAAGAAACTCACAGCTCCGATAAGCTAGCGCAGCTGTATGTGGATGAGATTGTATCTCTCCACGGAGTGCCAGTATCCATTATCTCTGATAGGGATACAAGATACACGTCGCATTTTTGGAAAAGCTTTCAGCAATCCTTAGGCACGCGATTAAATTTTAGCACTGCTTATCATCCTCAGACGGATGGGCAAAGCGAGCGTACGATTCAAACGCTTGAGGATATGCTTAGGGCTTGTGTTATCGATTTAGGTGGAAGTTGGGATGATCATCTTCCGTTAATTGAATTTTCATATAATAATAGCTATCATTCAAGCATCCAAGCCGCGCCTTTTGAGGCCTTGTACGGTAGGAAGTGCAGAACGCCAGTTTGTTGGGCGGAAGTTGGAGATGTCGAACTGTCAGGACCTGATATAGTCCTGGAGACGACAGATAAGATTGTGTAGATCCGTGATCTTCTCAAAGCTGCCAGGGATAGGCAGAAAAGCTACGCAGATAAAAGGCGTAAACCTCTGAAATTCGAGGTAGGAGATAAAGTGCTACTTAAGGTGTCACCCTTGAAAGTTGAAAGGGGTGATGCGATTTGGCAAAAAGGGCAAGCTTAGCCCAAGATACATAGGACCATTCAAGATCATCGAATGTGTTGGAACTGTAGCTTACAAGCTAAATCTGCCAGAAGAGCTCAGTGGAATTCATAACGTGTTCCACATTTGCAACTTGAAGAAATGTCTAGCCGATGAGTCGCTAGCAATGTCTCATAAGGACGTGCAGATTGACGAAAGCTTGAAGTTCGTCGAGAAGCCTTTGTCGATCGAGGTTCGACAGGTTAAGAAACTTCGAAGAAAGCACGTGCCGATTGTGAAGGTAAAATGGGATGCCCGTAGAGGCCCAGAATACACGTGGGAAGTTGAGTCCACAATGAAGCAGAAATACCCTCATTTATTTCGGTAAATCTCGAAGTCGAGATTTCTTTTAAGGGGGTGAGGATGTAACACCTCGCAAAAATCATACCCAATATAACAAAGACACGTGTCATGAACTTTAAACGTGTTATAAACCTGGATCATGTTAAAAATATAACTGGAGAGATTAAAAGTGTCAACATGTTAAATTCTTACTTCTGAGTGACCTTTTAACGTTCCTAAAGCTTTGTAATGTGTTAATATACCCTCATGAAATATCTGATAAGGATTTCATGAATATCCGGTTCAATCTTGTGATGAATAATTCAAATTTTCAAAGAAATAGGATCCTATGTGCAAACAAGACAATTCTTCATTTCATAGACTTTTTCAAAGACTCCAAATCAACACTAATGCATGGCAACACTTCCAAGAGCATTCAGGCCTGATCATGTGGTCCCCTTCTGCTGAAAGTGATCTTATATTCGAATTAGGAAAGTTGCATGGTCAAATGTTAAAGTTCTAAAATTTTTCTCTCTGATCAAAGGCTTACGGACCGCAAGACATCTACCTTACGGTCCGTAAGGAGGCTTAACTGGGCGATAAAATTTGAATAGCGGTTACGGACCGTAAGGGCCAAGGCTTACGGTCCGTAAGACCTGTAACTGGGCAGTAAAAATGGACAACTGTGGGTTGTCTCCTTCTACACCCATTTTCTCGAAACAGCAGCATGTTGATGGTATTGTAATACCTCTAGGACACCTATATGCATTAGATTTCACCTGGGGGACACTTGCATTGATCCTAAACAATCCAAAACACTATATAAAGGCCCTTGCCTTGCTTCTTTTGAGCTCACACTTGAAGTTTTACTTCTCAAACTCACTCTCTGAAGCCTCCTGGTGCTAAATGAAGCTTTCTCTGGTTTCAAACTCGTGCTAAGCACTCTAGTAAGTGTTCTTAGCTTCCTAAGTTTAAGTTTTATTAGCTTAATAAGCGAAAGTCAAAGCTATCGTACTTAAGCTTTGACTTGGTGATTAATCACTAACGGTCCAGCCATTATTCGAATTGAAAGTGGCTATGAGTTGGTAATTATGTAGGTAATAAACCCTAAAAAGGGCACCTTCTAATTATCACATTACCTTAGTCAATTGTCGGGTCAACTTATTAATAAAAAGTCAACAGAATCAGTTTTTACAAATAAATTCATAACTGATAATGCAGAGGTTATGGAACATGTTTTAACACTAAAATAACTTGGTAAATAATATAAGAACATGTTTAGGCATGTTCAACCCGACAATTCTGAGTTTAGGCTCGGTTCGCAACCGAAAGTCGCAAAAGTAGACTTTTGCTTTGACTTTCAGTTCTGACCCGATTTAGCTTAGTTTAGTTATGCCTTAGGGTTCATTTGGGACCACATTACATGTTAGTATAACCCTATGAGATTATACTATAAGGTTCCATAGAAATCTGATTCATATGCATGTTTCCGTTAAATGCTTAAAATGGACCATTATGCCCTTTTATCAATAAAACGAGATTTTTGAAAATGTGAGTGGACAAAAACCTGTATTTCTGATATTTAAGTATGTCCTAAAAATTTGACATCCGTTTATGGTTTGAAATGAGAGTTATGCTCGATATCGTAAAATGAAAGCTTTTTATTAATTAAATGGAATATTTGACATAAATCCAATTTAAACCGAATTTTTGGCACCAAAATTTTTACCCACTATTATAATATAATATTTAGGGTTTTTTGGAAATTTTTGTTAAATTTTAAACTGACCATAACATAGAGTTCTTGCATAGGTTCGGTAGTTGACGATAATACCCTTTTTGCTAATAAAATGAGTTTTACACATCATATACATGTCAAACCTTTTGCTACTGATTTTATACAATAAATAAAATATTTTGAGGTGATAAGACTGATAAAAATCTCAGATTTCCTTAAACAACCCTAATATCGTCAAATACAGACTTTTATGCGATTTAGGCGCATAGTATGGTTTAAAACCGTATTTAGCACCTAAGACTTGTTACCTACGGATGTTATAAGTAAGTTTTTATACTTTAACAGTAAGTATAAGTCTTGGACTCAGATTTCCAAATTTGACCCTTAAAGCATATGTGAAATGACCAAAATGCCCCTACGGTGCATAGTTTGGCCATAAAAGATAAATATCACATATGTATGATATCTTACTGATGTAACTTGTCAAAATAAATATTTTTACTAATTGTTCTAGACCAGAACCTCAAATTATTATTTAACCTCTTTTATAAACTTTAAAATGACCAAAATACCCTTACGATGCATAAATTGTTTTTAAATTCGTTTTGGGCATAACATAAGTATCCTACTGATATCATAACATATTTAAAGCATATTAACTTGTGGAACTTGTTCATGACTCATTTGGTTACCCGTTATGCATTTTCACGTTCGGTACGTTTTATGTAGCTAGTTTGCATAAATTAACCCAAACGGGTTAAACCTTATCATTTTTATTTCAAAATCCAGAATGTGATTAGTTTACACATTATATACAAGTCTTCATACTTGTCGGGTCTAAGTCACATTCTAATCCGGTCTTCGCTTAATCTTGCGTTTTGAACCGTAAACCTTTCTTTAAAACTAACCGGTCTAAGTTAAGACTTAAATAAAACCCGTTAGGAATCTAATAGGTTATTAAAACCTTCGTTCCAGATTTAGGAGCCCAGTAAAAGCTACTTGTGCTTGCTGATTGATATACGGCTGAGATTAAAATTTATAATTTTTGCTCCGGTTAATACTTTTAACTTATTTTCCCTTATACGGGTTTGGGATACGGTATTTAATAATACCGCTTGGTCGGGTATTGAATCTTTAATCGATTAGAGGTTAAATCATTGAGATAACCCGTTTTAATCTGTTTTGTTTGATCTAACCTTTGGGGGGTTATTGACCGTGTCCTGGATATCCTTGGCTCATTCAAAGAAATGGCCACGACTTAAGCACGAGGTGTAGTCATACACCTGAGTGTGCGTATGTAAAAAGATATACATGCCTGTTGAGGATAACTCGCCGTGGGTTTTTATCATGTGGTGTGTCTATTAACCTTTAACCCGGTACTTCTAACCCGGGCTACTGAATGGACGAAAAACATATAAATCTGTATACAAGATTATTTTTAAATAATTATCCCAAGTTATAAAAGAATATTTGTGCCTTGTGCATTTAAATAAATTTTTATAAACACTTTTCAAAAGAGTCAGTTAATTGTATTTACCAATGTAAACTGAAGTATTTTTCAAAAAGGTTAAGTGCAGGTACTACGCGTAATGGGCGGGCTACTCCTAGTATCAAATAAAGAGTCTTGCAAGCTTTTGATGCTTAAATCTGTCGAACAATATTTCTATTTATTTTAGATCCGCCTGTGGATCCTTTTACAATCCGTTGTATAATATTTCATTTTACTTTCGAATCGGTTTGTATTATTATTACTTTCAGACTTCCGCTGTGCATTAAACTGTGATTAATTGACTATGATGATATCAACTATGTCACAATACTACCCACCGGGCCCACCGGTAATACGTGGAAATATCGGGGTGTGACACCCTTTCAGCCAATTCTTCATCCATTAGCATTCTTTCCTCAGCCAAGTTTTCAATAATAGCCAACCTACTGTCACACCCCGATATTTCCACGTATTACCGATGGGCCCGGTGGGGAGTATCGTGACGTAGTTGATATCATCATAGTCAAGTAATCACAGTTTAATGCACAGTGGAAGTCTTGGAAGAAAATAATAATACAAACCGAAACACAAAGTATAATGAAATATTATACAAGCGGTTGTAAGTGGATCCACAGGCGGATCTAAAACATAAAGTAAAATGTTGTTCGACAGACTTTAAGTATTAAGAGCTTGCAAGAATCTTTAACTAATACTCAGGAGCTTCCAGCCCATTTCGCGTTGTACCTGCACTTAATCTTTTTGAAAAATACGTCAAGTTATTGTATTTACCAGTGTAAACTGACGTATTTTTCAAAAAGATTAAGTGCAGGTACTACGCGAAATGGGCTAGAAGCTCCTGAGTATTAGTTAAAGAGTCTTGCAAGCTCTTAATACTTAAAGTCTGTAGAACAACATTTTACTTTATGTTTTAGATCCTCCTGTGGATCCACTTACAACCGCTTGTATAATATTTCATTATACTTTGTGTTTCGGTTTGTATTATTATTTTCTTCCAAGACTTCCGCTGTGCATTAAACTGTGATTACTTGACTATGATGATATCAACTACGTCACGATACTCCCCACCGGGCCCATCAGTAATACGTGGAAATATCGGGGCGTGACAGGTTGGTATCAAAGCTAACATTGAGTGAATTAAACACTACCTTTTGTGTTTAAACTCAATGACACAGGTGCACATTCCTTGACTTCCGAGTCTAGGCAAAGGACCTAGGATTAATCCTAATCTTAATTGGTTTATATCTTTTTGTTGTTTCTTTTGTTTTACAGGATCACAAGCAAACATGCCACCGAGAGTGAGAGGCCGAGGAGGACGAGGAAAAGCTCCAGTTGTTGCCAGGAACGACCACGAAGCCGGACCATCACATCGACGTACACCATCCGCTTCATTCGGATCAAGTCCTCACGAAGACTGGAGGACATACCTCGAGCCTGCCAGACACTCTGTCTCGCTCAGTTCCTCACCATCCTATCACCATTCCTTTGGGCCGCAGCAGGAGGACGAGCCCAACGACTCTCACCACTCTTACATTCCACTGCAACGATCAGGTTCATACCACTTCCAGAACCCAACACCTTATTTTCAGAGCAGGTTCAACCCGATGAACCAAATAGAAGAACCAGAGGGTCAAAACCCTTTGGGACCAGCTGATCATTATCCTGAGATGTAGGACATGGAGATGGACGATGCTCCAGATCCTGAGATGCCGCCATCTGGGACGCTGACGCATCCCATTGAAATTTCTAGCGGATCATCCTTTCATGGTTCGCCTTACAGGGGCCCGGATATCTGGGCCGAAAGGTGGGCTTCATACAAGTGGGAGTATACTCCCCCTCACCGCAACTCACCACCACACCAGCAGGTCCCTTCTGAGGACCCACATCCAGGCGGTCATGCCACCGCCACCACCATCGCTTGAGTAGCCACTGCCCCCAGAACCATAGAGGCGAAGAAGAGGTGCACGGATGTCTGTGCGTGGGGGTTTCCATTTCAGCACCCCACCAACACTCCAGTAACAGCAACTACCCGCCGCTTTATGAAGACCCGCAAATGGGTGGGCCTTCAAATGCAGTTTCTGAAGTCGACTCTGCGCCAGTCGCACCACCACCACACATGGGTTATGAAAACCCAATTCCATCATACCCAGGTTCAGCTGGGTATAACCTGTTTGAGCAGCTAGCTTACTTGGGTTATAATTACAATGATGCCCCTGCCGTTGACCCGTACATCGAGGCAGCAAACTACAATTCTCTCTACTCTGGACCCTTTTCCAGCTACGTACCCAACTGGGTACCCTGCATATGGGTATCAATACCCACCGCCTCCTCAACCTCAGCAGCAGCAGCCGCCGCAGCCACCACAAATTCAACCACCGCAGCAGCAAGAAATCCTCCAGAGGTTGCACGAGGTGGAACAAAGGGTAGATGAAGAGCGTAGAAGTCGCCGCGGTCTTCTAAAGGGTTTGGCAAACCTCATTAAGGGGAAGAAGAAGAGGGATTATTAGAAGTCCTTATTTATTGTTTTGTAATTTGTTTTTCAATTAAGTCCCTGCGTGGACATTTCATTTATGTATTTGTCCCTGCGTGGACTTGTCTTTCTTATTTTAGTCCCTGCGTGGACAATGTTATTTCTTTAAGTCCCGTTTAGGGCAACCATATTATTTCTTAAGACAATTTATGGAATGTTTTATTTTAAATTCTTATTTGTCATTATGTATATGCATGTACTATATAAGATAAATCAAAAATATCAATTCAATTTTTTAATTGATCTGCCTTAAAAGAAAATCTTAAAGGTATAACCTAGCCTATATGTCATTTTAGACATGGCCATGATGGTAAAACCTTTTTAAGATTCAAATCTTTGTTAACATCTGAAAACATGTTAGCACTCCTTGCAAATGTGATTCGATAAAGTCACATTAGTCATCCTTATATTGGATTTTTCCAATTTCTTACTTAATGATTTAAACATCCATTAGTGATGAAGTGCCTACGGGCCATACTGATTGTCCAATAAGACAAATGACAGTTGTAGTCAATGACTCCCTGTCAAGAAAGGTGATGAACTATGTTCAACCATTAATGCCTCGATCCTATGAGATCATGGCTTATAAACTTAAAATTGTCCTTGTGACTAGGCCATTTTGTGCCACCTTAATATCCATATTAGTTTATAACTGGATTTAACTATAATGAAAATTTAGATAAATTAAATTATCAAATTAACCAATATGGTCTATGTTTACCATGGTTAATGAATCATCGAAAATGATGATTACATAATAAACTTCTGAACAAATTATTGTTAATTGTTTTATAGCAATCAAACTTCAGCATGTTTGAATCAGAAGAGGTTAATAGTCATCCAAGGGAGAGAAATGATAACACCAGAATAAATGTAGCGGGTGCAGACCTACAAGCAATGATAGATAATGTTGTCACTAGAGCCATTGACAGACAGCTCAAGGAACCAAGTAATACTCGCACAAAGACTCAATATGTGGCTCATAGTAAGCCCCCTTCTAAAACACACGAATCAAAGAAAGACGACTCCCAGCACTCGTCGAATCAGAAAAGCCAGCCATCTAAAAGAATAGTGTTCGATCAAGAACCACGTTCAAAGACTTGTTCTTACAAATACTTCGTCTCTTGTAAACCAAGGGATTTTACTGGTGAAAAATGTGCCATAGACTTTATGACATGGCTTGATGAGATGGATACTGTTGTGGATATCAGTGGTTGTGCGGAGCGGGATATTGTGAAGTTTGTCTCACAATCCTTTAAAGGAGAAGCATTGGCTTGGTGGAGGTCGTTAGTCCAAGCCAAGGGGAAGATCCCACTTTATAACTTATCATGGGAGCAATTTGTTGCACTGATTAAGGAAAACTTCTGTCCTCAGCATGAGGTAGAGAAGATTGAAACTGACTTCTTGACTCTGGTCATGAAGAATTTGGATTGCCAGGCATATGTTATGAGTTTCAATACCATGTCTCGATTGGTTCCTTATATGGTTACACCTGAACCCAAGCGCATAGCGCGCTTCATTGGAGGTATGGCTCCGGAAATCAAGGGCAATGTTAAAGCATCTAGGCCTAACACTTATAGGTCTGTGGTAGATTTGTCCTTATCTCTCACACTCGATGCGGTTAGGCAAAGGTCGCTTAAGACTTCTGATGAAGGAAAGAGGAAACGTGAAGATGAGAGCTCACGTCGCTCTGACAAGAAAAGAAAGGGGAACTCTGAGCATAGGAAGAGTTATGGGTTCAAGAAGGACTCTCAGTAGTTAGGTGAGAAGCATAAGTGTAAAACCTGCCAGAAGCACCATTTTGGGAAGTGCAGATTTGAATCGAAATCGCAATCGCAATCACAGCCTAAAGTTTGTGGAATCTGCAAGTCAAAAGAGCATCGAACTTTGGATTGTAAGAAAATGAAGGATGCAACCTGTTATGGGTGCAATGAGAAGGGGCATATCAAGACCAACTGTCCCAAATTTGCAAAGAAGCCAGAAGAGGCCAAGAAAACTAATGCTCGAGTCTTCCAGATGAATGCTCAAGAAGCAGTACAGAACGATAATGTCATAACATCTACCTTCCTTATCAATGATGTTTATGCTAGAGTTTTGTTTGGTTCTGGCGCAGATAAGTCCTTTGTAGACAATAAATTTTGTAAACTATTAAATCTGCCTGTTAAAACTCTAAGCATAAAATATGAAGTAGAATTGGCCGATGGTACCATAGAGACTGCTACAACAATATTAGATGGATGTTTTATATCCATTAGGAATCAATCTATTCCGCTATCCTTGCTTCCGTTGAAATTGGCAGGATTTGATATAGTGATAGGCATGGATTGGTTATCTCTTAACCAAGCCCAAATTTTATATGATAAGAAGCAAGTGGTTATCAAGACCCCTTATGGTGAGACACTTACTATTCAAGGAGATACGCAGTATGGGTTGCCTAAACAAGTATCTACGCTTAAGGCATCTAAGTGTTTGAAGAAGGGTTGTGTCATTTATATGGCATAGGTAACAATTGATGAACCAAAGCCCAAGATTGAAGATATTCGTGTTATTTCGGAATACTTAGACGTGTTTCCTGAAGAATTACCTGGTTTACCTCTAGACAGACAAGTGGAATTCAGGATTGATATTATTCCAGGAGCAGCACCAGTTGCCTGAGCTCCTTATCGTCTGGCACCGACCGAGATGAAAGAATTAAGAATACAGCTGGATGATCTATTAGAAAAGGGTTTTATTCGACTAAGTTCATCCCCTTGGGGAGCACCTATTCTATTTGTGAAGAAAAAGGATGTCTCAATGCGTCTATGCATTGATTATCGCGAGCTGAACAAAGTTACAATAAAGAACAGGTATCCATTGCCCAGGATCGATGATCTATTCGATCAGCTTCAAGGGGTAAGTTACTTTTCAAAGATCGATCTGAGGTCAGGTTATCATCAGTTGAAAGTCAGAAATGAAGATGTACACAAGACTGCATTCAGAACAAGATATGGTCACTATGAGTTCTTAGTGATGCCTTTTGGGCTCACTAATGCACCTGCAGCATTCATGGATCTCATGAATCGCGTTTGCAAGCCGTATCTAGACAAGTTTGTCATTGTCTTTATCGATGACATACTTATTTATTCAAAGATCCAAGCTGATCACGAAAAACATCTCAGGTGTATTCTCAAACTTCTGCAGCAGGAGAAGCTCTACGCAAAGTTCTCTAAATGTGAATTTTGGCTTAGAGAAGTCCAGTTTCTTGGACATGTGGTAAGTGAGCGTGGTATCCAGGTGGATCCCGCTAAGATTGAAGCGATTATGATTTGGCAAGCACCAAAAACACCTACAGAGATTTGCAGCTTCTTGGGTCTAACAGGATACTACAGACATTTCATTGAAAACTTTTCAAGAATTGCTGCACCTTTAACTTCGCTAACTCGCAAGAATGTAAAGTTTGACTGGGGTCCCAAGCAACAAGAATCTTTAGAGATTCTTAAGCAGAAATTAAGCAATGCTCCTGTATTGACATTGCTAGAAGGGATTGAAGAATTTGTTGTTTACTGCGATGCATCGCACACATGTATGGGTTGTGTGCTTATGCAAAAACGCAAGGTTATTGCCTACGCTTCACGTCAATTGAAAATGCATGAAAAGAATTACACCACCCATGATTTGGAGTTGGGTGCCGTTGTATTTGCACTAAAGCTTTGGAGGCATTACCTATATGGAACCAAGTGTATAATCTATTCAGATCACAAAAGCCTTCAACATTTGTTTAACCAGAAAGATCTTAACATGAGGCAGCGTCATTGGATGGAGACATTGAACGATTATGATTGCGAAATTCGCTACCATCCGGGCAAAGCGAATGTTGTTGCTGACGCACTAAGCAGGAAACAAAGGGTTAAACCCATTAGGATCAACGCCAAAAGCATTGAACTAAAGAACAACTTGAATGAAAGGCTATTAGCTGCTCAGAAGGAAGCTGTATTGGAAACTAACTTTCCGAATGAGAAGTTAGGTGTAACTGCTGATCAATTGTCTTATGGCAAGGATGGAATCCTTAGATTAAATGGTCGAATCTGGGTTCCAATCCAAGGAGGACTTAGAGATGTGATCCTCCAAGAAGCTCATAGTTCTAAATATTCGGTACATCCGGGCAGTGATAAGATGTACTAGGATCTAAAGGCGAATTATTGGTGGATAGTTTTGAAGGAATCTATAGCCACTTATGTGGCTAAATGTCTGACGTGCGTACAGGTTAAAGTTGAGCATCAAAAGCCGGCAGGTTTACTGCAACAGCCTGAACTTCCCACCTGGAAGTGGGAAATGGTAACTATGGATTTTATCACTAAGTTACCAAGGACGAAACATGGGAATGATACAATATGGGTTATAGTCAACAGACTGACCAAGTCAGCTCACTTCTTGCCCATTAAAGAAACGCATAGCTCCGACAAATTAGCCCAGCTGTATGTGGATGAGATTGTATCTCTCCACGGAGTGCCAGTATCTATTATCTCTGATAGGGATACTAGATACACATCTCATTTTTGGAAGAGCTTTGAGCAATCTCTAGGCACTCGTTTAAATTTCAGCACTGCATATCATCCTCAGACGGATGGGCAAAGTGAGCGTACGATTCAAATGCTTGAGGATATTCTCAGGGCTTGTGTTATTGATTTGGGAGGAAGTTGGGATGACCATCTTCCTTTGATTGAATTTTCGTACAACAATAGTTATCATTCGAGCATCCAAGCCGTGCCATTCGAGGCCTTATATGGAAGGAAGTGCAGAACGCCAGTTTGTTGGGCGGAAGTTGGAGAAACCCAACTATCAGGACCTGATATAGTCCTGGAGACGACGAACAAGATTGTTTAGATCCGAGATCGTCTGAAAACTGCCAGGGATAGACAGAAAAGCTATGCAGGTATGAGGCGCAAACCTCTAAAATTCAAAGTTGGTGATAAAGTGCTACTCAAGGTGTCACCCTGGAAAGGGGTGATGCGTTTTGGCAAAAAGGGCAAGCTGAGCCCAAGGTACATAGGACCGTTCGAGATCATCAAATGTGTCGAAACTGTAGCTTACAAGCTGAACCTACCTGAAGAACTTAGTAGGATACACAATGTATTCCACATCTGCAATTTAAAGAAATGTCTAGCTGATGAATCACTAGCAATATCACATAAGGACGTGCAGATTGACGAAAGCTTGAAGTTTGTCAAAAAACCTTTGTCGATTGAGGACCGACAGGTTAAAAAGCTTCGAAGAAAGAATGTGCCAATCGTAAAAGTGAAATGGGATACCCGTGGGAGGTTGAATCCACAATGAAACAGAAATACCCTCATTTATTTTAGTAAATCTTGAGGTCGAGATTTCTTTTAAGGGGGTGAGGATGTAACACCTCGCAAAAATCATGTCCAATATTATAAAGACACGTGTCAAATAAGGAAAAGACATGTGTGAAAGGATCCAATGAGTCAATATATGGAAATTATGCCTTTTAATAACCCTACACGATGTTTATACTCTTAAACGAATGGATTGTGAAACGTATGAAGCCGCATGTGAAAGAAAATGAAAGTTTGCAAGACGCGAGGGTTAAATGTGTCAACATGTTAAATTGCTACCTCTGAGTGACCTTTTAACAAACCCGGGCCTTTGTAATGATTTTTTATACTATCAATAACAAGTGACGAAAAATTCACGAGGTTTCGATATCGTTTGATATTAAATACGTTCACTTTCGTAAATAAAGGGTTAAAAGTGTCAACGAAGCAAAACTAGTGTTTTTGGTTAACATTTAACAAAACCCAACCTAACGATGTTTGGTTATATCCTAAAGATCATCTAAATCTAAATCTTATGGGTTAAAAGTGCTTGAAATAGAAGTTATTGCGTTTTAAAAGGTCCAGGGGTTGAATCTGCCATGTTTGAAACTTATTGTGCTGGTCCCCCTAGGGGTGGCGCTGCGCCACAACAAAACACATTTGCCGTTGCGCGACGCGACGACCTGAATTTCACAGAATCCATGCACAGGTGCAGGTTCTACACCTTTCTTCTTCAAAACAGCCTTACACTCACATAAATCAAAACCAGGGGACTGTTGATGGTATCCAAAACCATTAGAGACACATGTAATCATCTGGGAACAACACTAAACACCTGGATTGATCAGGAGGTGCTCACATTTGCTATAAATAAATATTTATACTTTAACAGTAAGTATAAGTCTTGAACTCAGATTTCCAAATTTGACCTCAAAAGCATATGTGAAATGACCAATCCGGTTACCCGTTAAGCATCTACGCGTTCGGTATGGTTTATGTAACTAGTTTGCATAAATTAGCCGAAACGGGTCAAACCTTATCATTTTTACTTCGAAATCCAGAATGTACTTAGTTTACCCATTTTATACAAGTCTCCATACTTGTTGGGTCTAAATTACATTCCAATCCAGTCATCGCTTAATCTTGCATTTTGTACCGTAAACCTTTCTTTAAAACTAACCGGTCTAAGTTACAACTTAAATAAGACCCGTTAGGAATCTAATAGGTTATTAAAACCTTCGTTCCAGATTAGGAGCCCAGTAAAAGCTATCTGCACTTGCTGATTAGAATATTCGCCTGAGTATAATTTACATTTTTAGCTCAGGTAAATACTTTTAACTTATTTTCACTTATACGGGCTTGGGATACGGTAAATTATTACCGCTTGGTCGGGTATTGAATATTTAATCGATTAGTGGTTAGATCATTGAGATAACCCATTTTAATCTGTTTTGTTTGATACAAAGCCTTTGGGGGTTAATATGACCGTGTCCTGGATATCCTCGGCTCATTCATTTGAAATGGCCACGGCTTAAGCACGGGGTGTAGGCATACACCTGACAGTTGCGTATGTAAAAACAGTATCTCACTCGTGAGGAAACTTCTTGTGGGCCTATACTTGTGGTGTGTCTATTAATCTTGTCCCGGCTCTTCTATTCCAGGCCTGAACGTACGACAAACATGTAAATCTGTATACAAGATTATTTTAAATAATTATCCTAAGTATAAAAGAATTTTGTGCCTTGTGCATTTAAATCTATTTTCATAAATATTTTCAAAATAGTCAGTTAATTGTATTTACCAGTGTAAACTGACGTATTTTTAAAAAAGATTAAGTGCAGGTACCACGTGAAATGGGCTGGAAGCTCCTGAGTATTAGTTAAAGAGTCTTGCAAGCTCTTAATACTTAAAGTCTGTCGAACAACATTTCACTTTATGTTTTAGATCCGCCTGTGGATCCACTTACAACCGCTTGTATAATATTTCATTTTACTTTTTGTTTCGGTTTGTATTATTATTTTCTTCCAAGACTTCCGCTGTGCATTAAACTGTGATTACTTGACTATGATGATATCAACTACGTCACGATACTCCCCACCGGGCCCATCGGTAATACGTGGAAATATCGGGGTGTGACACCTACTCTTTTTCCCACCATAAATACCTTCCCTACTATCCTTTTCCACTTTTAACCATGATTTTATTTGATTTTTTAACCAACGAAATTTAATAGCTAGAGCAAGATCCTCTGGGCCCGAAAAAGAAAACATACCGCATATCTGTAGCACATAATCAAGAAAACTAGGGTACTCGAACCACGAATTAAAAAACCTGAAAGGGATTTGACCGAAGTCTGACTGAACTGTAGATAAAATAATGGGTCGGTGATTAGAGGCTTCCCTATCCAATGTTGTCACTGATGCGTTTGGCCACCTCTCTATAAAGCCTAGGCACACCAGAAAGCGATCCAGTTTGCTCAGTTTTTTACCATTATCTAATATGTATGTGAAATTTCCCCCTCCCATATTGTACTCCACTAATCCAGCCGAAAGGATAAAATGGTTAAAGGCGTCAGCATTAGCTTCAATAAATTCTGAGTTCATTTGTTCATTCGCATTCTGTACATCATTAAAATCTCCCATCATGACCCATAACCCTTGTAGAGAGTTCCTAACGCCCAGGATCTCCAACCAAACAGATCTCCTACTAACCGCAGCATTAGGCGCATATACGTTTACAAGATTGACCCTACACCCCGGTTGCACGAGAATACCCGAAACAACAATAAAATTCCTGTTATGAATTACATCATCACACCTGAACACCGCTGGACACCATAGACATGCAAGTCCCCCTGATCTTCCTTGTGAATGCACCACTTCTAACTTATATTCAACTCTACCCCAAAACTGATTGAACAAAAAGGACTCAGAATCCTGTAACTTCGTTTCCTGAATAGCAAGAAAGTGTTTCCCATAACTGTTTTTTAGCCCACGAATCCGATCCGACTTATGATTATTCCGCACCCCCTTAAATTAACTGACAGACAATTCATCGAGAATAGTTATTAACACACTCCTCCACAATTAGCTTCTCAGCCTCTGATTCGAATCCATTCAGATTTATGCCTATCAGGGACCCAATTCGAATGGTAGCCTCAACCTCCTCTCTCAAGATGGACTGCGGATTGGACTCACTCTGAACTCCAACATCCCCCAGTACCGATTCAAGGACATCTGCTCCCCTACCTGGATCGCGAGCAACCGGAGCAATGTCGTTAAAAGCTGAATTGTCTAGATATTCTTCCTCACTGCCAGACTTATCACCAACGGGGGTATTCAGATCCAAAGGTTCACAAGGGGACTTCTGTGGATGATAAAATAATCTTTGGGTCGGACCTTGGATAGAACCAATTGAAGGTGGGCTCCTTTCATTCCTATTTCTCTTGCCCAAGTTCACAGCCGGTGTTGGGCCGTCACCTCCAATAGAAACATTGGGCCTGCTGAGATTCTCTCTGGATTAAAAGCATTTGGCCCAAAGGCCCCAGCACTATTTAAATTATTTGACTTACCCGCATCCCCTCCATTATTATTGGAAACATGTGCCGCATGCACCCCTTCCCCATGCAAATTGTGCGTCTCCACACTATCATAATTGTTACGAGACTTTTGGACTTCTGGAGACCCTTGGAATGCCGGCGACCGCCCATTGTCCACCGGAGATAATTCTTTTCTGCCGGACGGAAAATCATCCTTCTCAACCATCATCGGATTTTGGCCATCGTCTTGTAGGTTTACTTCACTTGCCATATTCTGCCGAATCTCACCCTCCTCAACTTCCTCCATGTCATCCGACAATTCATCTTCCTCCGACTCCTATTCCGACTCTGAATCACTGGGATCCATCATTGAATCATTATCACTGTTTAGCATCCACTGTCCAGATGATTCCGAAGCCCATGCAACGATGCTCTTCTCATTCCACTTAATCACCACCGCCTCATCTGTTCTGGACATTTGAGATGTTAGAACCTTAACCGAACCGGAGGAGTTATCCTCATTCTGCCAAGAAAAGGATGATGGTTGTACCACATCTCCAAACAGACCACCAATTTTATCAAACAATGAATTATCCCGGATCAAGAACGGCACACAAGATATGTTCAATGTTACTATAAGGCTTAGCGATATATCTTCTCCATTCCAAAAATAGAACTTTGAAAAAATCTTATGAAAGAAAGTAGAATGTAACTCCATGCAGTCATTTGCTGACACCTTATCTTTAAACGTTAGCATAAACATCACACCTAGTGATGAATCTTGTCGATTTTTTTAACTTTTCTTTCATAGTAATAGTAGTAGTAATGGTAATGATAATGATAATGATAATGATAATGATAATGATAATGATAATGATAATGATAATGATAATGATAATGATAATGATAATAATAATAATAATTGTTTTTTGAATTTTTAAAAGGTTTCAAAACATCTACCTTTTATAAGAATAATAATAATAATAATAATAATAATAATAATTGTTTTTTGAATTTGTAAAAGGTTTCAAAATCTGACATCTACCTTTTATTAACAGAGATGGTTTAGTTGTGAAAAGGGCTACCCGGTAACGGTTGTGAGGTATGCTCTAATGTGTGACACTCCACGGCAAAATACCGGTAATTCCGTATAACCTGAACAACTTTACGTTAATTATTTTCGTATTTTGACTTGATTTTATTTGATTAATTCTTAAAAGTATAGGAATTATAAAAATCATAGCTTATTATGATAACAAATCCGTTACGGTTAGAAACTATATCCTAGACTGGCGGCAGAAACGCGAACAAAAAATATCTGTCAGTACTATTCGCGGTACTGTAACACCTCGCAAAAATCATAACCAATAAAGTGTAGACACGTGTCATAAACCCTAATCATGTAAAAAGTTAACTTCGAGGGACTAAGGTTGAAAAATAGTGAAAAGATGAATTTAGAGGGACTAAAAGTGTCAACATATGAAAACTACGCCTTTAAATAACTTTGCACGATGTTCGTGTTCTTAAACGACTAAATTATTGGGCGTGGGAAGCCATTCGTGATAAACGAGTGAAAACTATAAGATGAAGGGGTTAAATGTGTCAATACCTCTGAGTGACCCTTTAACGAACCCGGAACTTCTTAATGCCCAATTATGCTTCCAAGAATGCCAAATGATAAATACATATGGTTTCGGTTTTATTAATTAAAAGTTGCGCAAGATTTCAAGAAATAGGGATTAAATACCGCAACAAGAGAAACTAGTACCTTTCGGGTGATCTTGTAACTAACCGGGAGCCTAACGGTGTTTGTATATGACCCTAGATACTTAAAAGTTAACTTTGGGGGTCATAAGTGCATTAAAGGAAAGTTATTTCAAGTTTTAAAGGACCAGGGACTGAAATTGCAAATTTTGAAAGTTTTTAACCGGAATAGGTGTAACACCTCGCAAAAACATGTCCAATATAGTGATGACACGTGTCATAAACGCTAATCATGTAAAAAGTTAACTTGAGGGACTAAAGTTGAAAAACAGTGTAAAGATGTATGTGGAAGGACCAATAGTGTCAACATGCCTAACTTGTGCCTCTGATTGACCTCACACGATGTTCATATTCTTATTCTTATTTGAGTAAATTGTCGGACGCAAGAAGCCGTTTGTACTTAAAATTTAGAATTTACAAAACACAAGGGTTAAACGTGTCAACATGTTAATTTTTACCTCTGAGTGACCTTTTAATGATCCCGAAGCTTTGTAATATTTAATTATACTTTCATGAATATCGGATAATGATTTCATGAAGTTTCGGTACAATTAAATGATTTAATTTAAAAATCCCAAGAAAAAGGATTAAAAGCGTCAACGTTTGAAAATAAGACCTTTCGGGTGATCCCGTAAATGATCGGAAGCTTAACGATGTTTATTTTATGACCCAAGACACTTAAAAGTTAACTATGGGGGTTAATAGTGCAATAAACAAAAGTTATTTCAAATTATAAAGGACCAGGGACTGAAAATGCAAATTTTGCAAACTTTTTACCGGAATCAGGGTTCGTCGCGGGGCGCGTAAGCCCTCTCGGATGTCTACGCGGGCCGCGACAGAGTCACCAGCGACCAAAAAACTGGCAGATGCATGTTGTAGGCTGTCCACTGCCTTTGCATGAAAGTTTTCGATACCAGGGACTGTGTTAATGGTTTTTACTGCCATGGGGACACCTGGGATCATCTGGTAACTCCTAATTACAGCTGGAATGATCCTAGAAGCTATCTAAGTTCTATATAAAGCAGCTTGTTTTGTTCATTTGTTCTTGCACACTTCAACTTTTCACTCTCAACTCTTCTCTGGAGCATCCTGGTCTCTAAGGAAGCTCTCTAAGTTCAAATTTTCGTGCTAAGGACCTGTGTAAGTGTTCTTAGCTTCTGTAGTTAAGTTTTATTTAGTTTAAGGACCGAAAGTCAAAGATATCGTAATTATACTTTGACTTTTTGATTAATCATTAACGGTCCAGTCATTTTTCGAATTGAAAGTGGCTATGTGTTGGTAATTAAGTAGGTGATTATCCCTCAAAAGGGCACCTCCTAATTATCACGTTTACTTAGTTAATTGTCGGGTCAAAGTAATTAAAACAAAAGTCAAACGGGTCAGTTTTTTTAAATAAAATTCATAACTGATAATGTAGAAGCTATAAAATCAGTTTTGTCATTTTATTAACTTGGTAAATAATATAAGAACATGTTTAGACATGTTCAACCCGACAATTCTGAGTTTAGGCTCGGTTCGCAACCGAAAGTCGCAAAAGTTGACTTTTGCTTTAACTTTCAGTTCTGACCCGAATTAGCTTAGTTTAGTTATACCTTAGGGTTCCTTTGTGACCATATTATATGTTAGTATAACCCTCTGAGGTTATACAACATGGTCCCTTAAAAATTAGAGTTCAATTGCATGTTTCCGTTATTTGCTTAAAATTGACTATTATGCCCTTATATTGTAAAAGCGAGTTTTTTTGGATATATGAATATATTGATACCTTTGTTACTGATATGTAAGCATGTCAAATAAATTTGACATCAGTTTCTGGTCTCAAACTAAAGTTATGCAAGATATCGTAAAATGAAAACTTTTTTTTAATTAAACTACATTTTAGCAAAAATCATGTTTAAACCCAAATTTTGGCACCAAACTCATTACCTACTGTTTTGATATTATATTTAGGGATTTTTGGAATATTGGGTCAGATTACAAATTCACCATATCATTGAGTTCTTGTATAATTCGATAAATGACGATAATACCATTTTTGCTAATAAAATGAGTTTTAACATATGATTAACATGTCAAACCTTTTCCTAGTAATATTATGTGTTAAATAAAATATTTTAAACATGTAAGGCTAATCAAAATCTCAGAGTTCCTTAAACATCTCAAATATCGTCAATTATCGACTTTTACGATAATTAGGTGCATAGTATGGATTAAAACCATATTTAACACCTAAGACTTGTTACCTACTGATTTCATAAATAAATTTTAATACTTTCACAGTAAGTATAAGTCTTGAACTCAGACTTCTAATTTTGTCCTTAAAAACGTATTTGAAATGACCAAAATGCCCCTACGGTGCATAGTTTGGCCATAAATGGTAAACCACACATATGTATGATATCTTACTGTTATAACTTTATAAAATAAATATTTTTACTGAATGTTTTAGACCAGAACCTTATTTTACTATTAAACCTCTTTTATAAATCTTAAAATGATCAAAATACCCTTACGGGACTAAAATTGGTTTTAAATTCTTTTTGGGCATAATGTAGATATCCTACTGATATCATATCATATTTCAAGCATAATAACTTATGGAACTTGCACATGACTCAGTCGGTTACCCGTTATGCTTATACGCGTTCGGTACGGTTTATGTAACAAGTTTGCATAAATTAGCCGAAACGGGTCAAACCTTATCATTTTTACTTCAAAATCCAGAATGTATTTAGTTTACCCATTTTATACAAGTCTTCATACTTGTCGGATCTAAATCACATTCCAATCCGATCACCGCTTAATCTAGCGTTTCGTGAGTAGAAAATACGGCTGAGAATACTAAACTTGCAATTTAAGCTCAGGTAAATACTTTTAACTTATTTTTCCTTATACGGGCTTGGGATACGATAAATTATTACCGCTTGGTCGGGTGTAGAAAACTTTTAATCGAATATGGTTAAATTTGCATAATCCCGTTTTAATCAGTGTTGCTTGATAACATATAAGATTGGGGGTTAACGGCCGTGTCCTGGATATCCTTGGCTCATTTAAAAAGCATAAATGGTCACGACTTAAGCACTGGGTGTAGGCATACACCTGTCAGCTGCGTATGTAAAAGATATACTCATATGCTGGGATGACCCGCCGTGAGTTTATATTTGTGGTGTGTCGATTAATCTTGTTCGGCTTTTATACCGGCCCTAAATGTTGGACAAACATGTAAATCTGATACAAGATTGTTATTAATATAATTGTCCCAAGTTATAAAAATATTTGTGCCTTGTGCATTCAAATCAATTTTCATAAATGTTTTCAAAAGAGTCGGTTAATTGTATTTACCAGTGTAAACTGACGTATTTTTCAAAAAGACTAAGTGATAGTTGCTGTACGTAATTGGCTGGGAGCTCTGGGCGTTAGTAAAGAATCTTGCAAGTTCTGAACGCTTAAAGTCTGTTGAACAATATTTTATATTTCTGTTTTAGATCCGCCTGTGGATCCTCTTACAACCGTTTGTATAATATTTATTTATACTTTGGATTTCGGTTTGTAATATTATTTTCTACCAAGACTTCCGTTGTACATTAAACTGTATATATTTGACTAAGACAATATCAACTACGTCACGATACTCCCCGCCGGGCCCACCGGTAATATGTGGAAATATCGGGGTGTGATAGGTTGGTATCAGAGCCAACATTGAGTGAATTAAACACTAGCCTTTTTTTGTTTAATCTCAATGACACAGTAGCACATTCCTTGACTTCCGAGTCTAGGCAAATGACCTAGGATAAATCCTAATCTTATTTGGTTTATATTTTGTTGTTTTTGTTTTGACAGGACTAAAATCAATCATATCCACCGAGAGTTAGAGGCAGGAGTGGAAGAGGTAAAGCCCCGATGAGGGGTAGGAATAATCACGAAGCTGGGCCGTCTCACCGGCGCACACCCTCGGCATCACTCGGCTCCAGCCCACATGAAGACTGGAGGAACTACCTTGAGCCCGCGAGACGCTCTGTCTCGCTTAGCTCCTCGCCGTCTTACCATGACTCCTTTGGGCTGCATCAGGACGACGAGTCCCACAACTCTCACCACTCATTTATACCCATGCAGCGATCAGACTCTCACCATTCCTTCTAGAACCCAACACCCTACTTCCAGAGCCGGTTCAACCCAATAAACCAAGTTAAGAACCAGTGGGTCCTAACCCACTGGGACCCGCAGATCACTATCCTGAATTTCAGGACATGGATGTGGACGAAGATCCAGATCCCGAGTTGCCACCATCTGGGACGCCGACGCATCCCATCGAGATTTCAAGCGAATCTTCTTTTCATGGTTTGCCCTACAGAGGCCCTGACATCTGGGCCGAAAGATGGAGCACGTACAAGTGGGAGTATACTCCCCCTCACCACAACTCACCTCCACACCAGCAGGTCCCTTCTGAGGACCCACATTTTCAGGCGGTCACGCCATCGCCACCACCAGCGCCCGAGCAGCCACCGCCTCCAGAACCATCAAGGCGGAGAAGAGGTGCATGGATGTCCGTGCATGGGGGTTTTCATTTCAGCACCCCCCAACACTCCAGCAACTACCCTCCGCTCTATGAAGACCCGCAAATGGGTGGGCCTTCAAACGCCATTTCTGAAGTCGACTCTGCACCAGTTGCACCTGCACCACCACCCATGGGTTATGAAAACCCAATCCCTGCCTACCCAGATGCAGCTGGGTACAACCCGTTTGAGCAGCCAGCTTACTCTGGTTATAACTACAACAATGCACCTGCCGTCGACCCATGCGTCGAGGCAGCAAACTTCAATGCTCTCTACCCCTCGCCCTTTCCACCTGCGTACCCAACTGGGTACCCTGCATATGGGTATCAATACCCACCACCTCAGCAGCAATAGCCACCTCAACCTCAAATTCAACCACTGCAGCAGCAAGAAATTCTCCAAAGGTTGCATGAAGCGGAACAGAGGGTTGAACAAGAGCAAAGAAGTCGCCGTGGTCTTCTAAAGGGATTAGCAAACCTCATTAAGGGGAAAAAGAAGAGGGATCATTAGAAACCCTTATTTATTGTATTGTAATTTTTTTATTTCAATTTAGTCCCTGCGTGGACTTGTTTTCTTAATTAGTCCCTGCGTGGACAAGTTTGTTTATTTAAAGACCCGTTTAGGGCAATTATTGTAATTCGTAGGATTTATTTATGAGAGATTTCCTTTTGCAATTACTTTTGGCATTAAACATATACATATAATATTTTATCACTAATTAAAATATCATTCCAACTTATAATTGATCTGCCACTAAATCTCAAAAGAAAATCTTAAAAGTATAACCTAGCCTATATGTCATTTTAGACATGGCCATGATGGTAAAGCCTTTTAAGAATATAAATCCCTGTTAACACCTATGAACGTGTTAGCACTCTTGACAAAGGTGGTTCGAGAAAATCACACTAGTCATCCTTATATTGGATTCTTTCAATTCCTTATCTAGCCTAATGATCTAGAAATCATGGCTTATATCATCAAATAAGATGATCATACAAAAGCATCCACTATGCGATGTCATTACTTTGCCTTCGGGCCAAACTATTTCAAATACATAACAAACGACAGAATCATTGTTTCACAACCATGGATACAAAAGTTTTGTTTTATTAATTCATTTAATAATTTACATTGTCTTAAAACAAAACAAACAAATTACACGTCGTCTATCATTATTATTATGTCACTAAGGCCTCGTCCAAATCCTACGTGAAACATGCCTCCTAGCAATCAACATCATGAAATCAACACCTGAAACATATGTAAAAACAAAGTCAGCAAAGAAATCCTGGCGAGCACATAGGTTTTATGAGAGTGTCGGAATCATGGCTAGTTTACATGTTGTAATACTTAATTAAAAACCTTGTTTTTAAAAATATAGTATTGCGACATAATTAACCAACTCAAATCAAGTTGGTTATAATTTATAAAATCTCGTAGCCATGATTCTTAACCCAAAACATTTATTTAATTAAATCAAATTGTAAAACATCTTGTAAAAAACTCGTTAATAAAACTCTTATGGTTTATATCCTTTCGAAAATATCATTATGTGACATCGTTTTAAAATCGTTTAACCAAGTGAACTAAATAATGCCACGGAATGTAATATGATAAAAACACTTATATATAAGATGTACCAGCGGCGTATCTACCATGCTTTTATCACATCACACCCGTCCCATTATCTAATCACTACCCAAAAACCAATCGTTTATCCAATTCTTTTAACTCGTCAAAATCGTTTCAATCGTTTAAATCATTCTCGTTTTAATTTTGAAAACTACTTTTGGTCATCTCGCTAATAACATCCAAACCTTCGTGACTTGACTATCTCGAAACTCGCATTAACAAACCACCAAAGGGTAAGTTAACAATCACAGATTCAGTCGTCACCCACCTAACCCACACATAACCATGGGTGCAGTCTGATAACGGGATTTGTCAGATCCTATGGTACCATAACCTAATACGGGTCGGTTTGGCTAAAATTAATGAATGTTATTCGTTATGTAATTACAACCAACAAGTTTGTTCACATTATCGAAATCGTTATTAATTTTGTATAAACCATTTTAATCATTTTCGAAACCATTGTTAAAATATTGAAATCATTTTAATACATATGAATCACCCCAAAACAATCGAAAACAGTAAAATAGGGGAACTATGTACACACTTGAGAATGCTTAGAAGTCTTGAACAACAACCAAGCAAAGCTAGAGGGAGCACGGAATCAATCGGCAACCTAATAACTATATAAATAAACCGGACCTAAGTCGGAAGATCGGATAGGATGAGGTTTCGTAAACCAAATGAGTGTTGGAACTCATACGATATGGTTTAATAAAGCCTACATACTAAATCGAAACCTAACCTAAGTGCTTTCGACCCGTTACGACCCATTAAGGTAGCTTACGCTACTTTAACGCGCGTTCGAGACGTCTAACTAGTCCTATGACAAGTATTATATGCCTAAACATGTTTAAATATGTTGCATAATCAGTTAAGTGACAAAAGTTTAGGTTACATATGCTTAGAATCCAATTATGCATGAAAAGGGCATTTTGGTCATTTTCCTAATGCATATAAACTACCTATCATACAACTACTTAAACTATGTGACCATAAGGTATAACCTTGGAAGGTTATTCCCTATACAACTATGGTCACTAATCATGCTTGGTCGGATCCTAATGATCGACCAAACGGGTCGAGTTCGTAAGTCTAAGCGGTTGTCAAGACCGCTTGACTTACGACTCTACGCAAGCACTAAACTAAAAGTGACGAGCTAAACATGTTGGAACATGTTTAACTAAGTTAGAAAACAGGTTTTGATATCAAAACAAAGTGTTTTGATACCCAAGAGTAGTTTGGTTGCAAAATACGCATAAATGCACATTTTGACCGAAACTACGACTCGTCACTACGCCTAGTCAACGTGGTAATCAGTAGGTATAGTCACTAGGGGCTATAACCATCGTGATTACGCTCACGTTGCGAAGTTCAAATGAACTTCGTGTTGACCAAAGACTGGTCAAAGCAGAAAGTCAAACACTGTTTGACTTTCGCGCTTGAAAAGCGATAAAAGAACGAAAGAAGCTTAGAAAGGGTCCTTGCTATGGAGAACTTGATCTTATAATTCTCAGGTATGAAGTTTATAAACCTCAACTTAGAGAATTTAGATCAAGGGTGAATTGAAACAAATGAAATAGCATGCTATTTATACTTGTTGGAAACTCACAAGATCAAGACATGTGTTTATGTAACCTCCAAGTAAAAGATCATGGCCATACATGTGTTTGGTGCAGGTTCAAAGCCTTGGAGAGGTGTTAACTTGGTTAACACACAAGAAAATTTGCATAAACAGCCCCTGAACATCAAACAGTTTGCTGAAAATGGATTTTCTGGAACTGGGCTCTTTTAGGCAGCCCGCGTAAGGATAGGGGAGGGGCTTACGCGGCCCGTGTACACCCTGCAGTTCAGCAAAAGTTTCAATGTTGACAGCTTAGGTCCCTGCACTTGCATAAGCCCATTTTTGGCACTTTTAACACCCGTTAAGCCATTTTCAAGGCTCTACAAGGTGGTAAAAGTATAAAGGACTCAAAATATGCTCGGAAAACTCTCGGATGTCGGTTCATTTGGTCGTACCGTCGCGTTATTCGTCTAAATACGACGAAACTCGAACGGACGCAAAAACGATCCAAATTAAGCGACGAATGGAATTTTATCATGCCAATCACTAAAATAAAATATTTTAATGATCACATAAATTTTTGGATGTCCGGATATATTCAGAATGTAAGATATGCGCGAAAATGCAAACTTATGCACTTTTTGACGCTTTTAGTCCCTATTGATCAATAAAGTTTATTTTAGCATACCGAACCCATCAAAGCCTATTTCTAAGCTATATAAAGGATATTTAGGGTATGTTTAACTTATGATCAAGTTTCGAAATGTTCGTTACAGTACGAATCGGCATACTTTCGCAGTTTGTCGAAATTAGTCCCTGTAAGCGAATAAACTTGATTTTGACACACCAAACCTTCCAAAACTTATTTCTAAGTTATGTAAAGGTTATTTAAGGTGTGTTAAGCCTATGTCACTATTCCAGAGTGTTTGTCACATTAAACTGATTACGTTTACACATCAGTTCGCGTATAACTTTCCAGAAAGCGATTTAGAGCTCGAAATCGAACAAGAATTGATATGTGCAAATGATACACATATTTATACAAATCCCAAGTATGAAATACAATATATCATTGATTTGGTATTTGTTTGATGGCCTTGGAGGCACAGATGTCACAGTCTTCCCTACTTCAGGAAATTTCGTCCCGAAATTTAATCAGAGGAAACTTGTGAGAGCTCGAAACATGAAGTCGAAAAGATAAGACAACACCGGTTAGGGGTCTGAACCTCTAGTAACTTTAATAACATTATGCTTGAAATGTAAGAGGGACACTTATATACAAGTATATGAAGCGCCATTGGTGCGTCCACCATACCTCCATTACATTGTTCATGTTCCGTTATTGTTGCCACTATCGGTTCTTACACATGATAAATCTTACTGTGGTTTCCGTGCACTGAATTTCATAATTATGTGTGCATCCATAATTACGTAATTCCTTGCATAGTCCACACAGTGCATTTTATAATGTGTAGGGGAAAACCAAATGAACGAACCTGTGATCAAATCATTAAATGATCTTTTAAAACAGACCACCAAGGAGTCTTTCCAGCTATATCATAGGGTCCTTTAGATCAAATCAATAAATGATCTTTTAAAACAGACTACCAAGGAGTCTTTCCAGCTATATCATCACATGTCATTCCTAACCAGATTTGAATCAATCTTTTTACTAGACCACCCAAAGGGTCTCCTTTGAATTATGGAATGGTACTATATAATCCAAGGGTCTTAACTATTACGTAGAAGCCAATTAAGGATTTAAGGCAGTACCTTTGGATATCCTACTATGAATCCCTCATATGAAGATATAGGAGATTCTACGAGGATTTGGACAACGAAAAAATTCAGATCACACAACAACATAAAAGAAACACATAATCACATAATCACATAATTGTTTAACTTGACCTTTAATTTGTTATCTTTGGACACGGGTATTTAAAGCACTGTAGGATCGTTGTTTGACCCGAACGAGTCGTTCAGAAGAGCTTTCTATCCGATTCAAAGGCGGAATCAGTGAAACGGACGTGGAAACAGCTTGATACTATTAAATCTGTCACTTTGATTGAATATAACACTGATTACAACCTGGACAAACTTTGGCAGCACTTCGTTACAATTTCAGGAACCGTGCCAAATGAAATGACAAGTGCTCTATATATAGGTGAGAGGGTTTCGCTTGAAATGACCAAGACTGTTTCAAGCGAACTCACTTGATCTGATTTCGCTTGAACTGGTCTTGAGCAGTTTCAAGCGAACTCACTACTAAACTCTCTAATCTCAGTTTCTCGCACCTCGAGCACTGGTAATTCTATCCTATCCTATTACATGATACAAGACGAAGTCAATAGACGTAATGCACTAACAGACTCCCCCTCGGATATTGACGAAGTCTTCAGTGTCTAGTCTTTATCATGACACATCTTCAGTCTTGATCATTCTGCCTTCTCATCCAATATTGTAATATTATAAGCATTCATCAATCTTTCTCTTCTTCCATCAGCTTCAGGCTCCCCCTTTCGTCAAGCTTCCGTGCTTTGGGATCGTCACCTAGCTTTCCATCTACAAGCTTCTTCTTTCTTCAAGCTTGTCTTCAGACTCCCCCTTAGACTCTGCTCTCGGGATCATAATCTGGACTATCTGCAAACACTCAAACATCTATAAATACAATGTTTTCATATTATCAATCAAATTCTCTAATCCACTTCTCCTATCAACAAACTTCATTGATTTGGCAATTTTAGCGAATCGAATCAAAAACTAATTCTATAACAATATAAGCATCCAAATCCCTCACAGTTAATCATCCAAGTCCAAATTAATGACCTTGGAGATATTACAAACTGTTTTTGAAATTTTTGTTTTTTAATTCAAGTTTCAAATTAATGAACTTGTTTTATTTTCAGAAACACAATTAGCTTACTTAGATTTTGAAACTCAGCATCTTAGACATTGGATGTCGAAAATAAAACAGAATCAAAAATCTTTTTGTATTTTTCTGAAAATATAAAGTAGTAAAGAAATATGTACAAACATATTTATAGACAATATTTTTGTTTGAGTTTGCATCAGAGGATCATATCAGTTTCTGACAAGTCACAAGTACCATTGAGCTTAGTTACACATTAAGAATTAAACAATTCACTTAGATTGTCGATATACTGATCCTCTTAAATTTTCACACAAATTTCAACTGATTCAGGATATGAATTAGGTGAATTAAGAACTTAAACTCATTCATGTGTCCCACCTCTTGAATATACTCCCGTATCCAGATCCCAATATTCAGTCTTACAGGTGAGTATACCTAGATGATATCTGTAAGGGGAATAAATTATGAAACCATACGAGTTCAGGTCAGAACTTCCGTTCAGCAGAGAACTCAGGTTTGACTTTAGGTGTGTTGGATCTTTTGTTTCAACAGCAATGACTATCAATTTTATTGTTTCATCAATTTGCTGAGAGCTGCGCTATGTTTCAAGCAATGCGAAAAGTATTATTCGAGGACTAGGCCATTGCTTCCGCAAAATCAGAAGTCCCAGAATAATACCCCAGATATCACTGAGTATAAAGACCTAGTATCTCAGAAAAAGGGACCTTTCAAACGAGATTTCACGGGTTACCTATATATCCAAGTAGTGTTCCCCACGAAATAAGCAAGTTTGAATTTATGTTTATATCCCGAAAAAGTTTACTAAATGTATAAAAATCTACCGACACATCCACGGTGAGATCGTTTAACACATTTTAACTTTCCAATTCTTTAGGGTACAGTAACTGTCTACTGATGTACTATCATTTCCTCTTTATACACAAAAACTCAATTTTTGAATTTTATCATGTTTTTGTCATTTTCAAATTTTCAAATGTTTTTGTATTTTCTAACAATATTACTCCCCCTAAAATGCAAAATCATTAAAAGAAAATTTGACAACCAATACTGATAGCTTTGTCTCGCCATCTATTTTCTGCTTAAAGTGCTCTGATTTGCAGAAAAATAATGTACCCCGACGATTTACAACACATTGATTTTTTTACAGTTTGAAAACCATTTTCCAATCTTGTGAAAATAATCATGTTTGTTCAGCCGTGAGGGTTTCGGCGTATTCAAGCAAATTTTTTTTTATGTATGTACAGAAAACAATAAACTCCCTGTTCAACCAAACCAGGATTCAGCAACCTCTTCCTGTGCCAGGCTGCCCCAACTTTCATTCTCACAATCTTCGGTTTTGTTGAGCACCTGCACATTTAAAGTATTCAATTACTTAAACAATTTAGCCCAGGTCTGTTGGACCTTAGGCATTTCAAAACAATATTCATCATGTAGCTTTGGAAAATCTTTCTCATCAAAGACTTTTTCAACTTTAACTTCAACTTTCTCATCTTTCACCGAAGTCACTTGTTTCTTAACACTCCATGTTTGACCTTTCGGAGTACCTCTTTTGTAAAAATGTGATTCTTTTTGAACATTTTGTTTTTGAACAACAACTTTTTGTTTCCAAAACTCTTGAGGTTTTGTCATATCAACAGATGTTTTCCAACTTTGAGTTGTTCTAACTCTGGGTGTGTGAGAATTCCAAATCTGTCTTGAATCAAACTTACTCGAGTCTGATTTCCAATTTTGATTCGAAGCAAACTTGTTTGTGTTATACCTCCAAGTTTGTTTTAAATCAAATCTAGCTAACCTTTGTTTCACACCCTCAGATTTTTGTTTCTCAATATTTTCAGGCTTCTTTTTGTCAACATCCATAGATTTCAGATTTGGACACTTTCGTGCAAGATGTCCAATTTGATCACACTTGAAACATGTTCTCTTGGACACATCTTTGATATGTGGTTGTTGCTTTTCCTTTTGAACACAAAACTCTTCATTAAACTGTTGTCTAAATTTGAGTTTTTCCTCTTCTTCAAAACTTTTTCCTTGAACAAAACTCATTTTTGCCTGAGAATTTGGCACTTCACTTTTCTTCCAATTTTGTTTCTTTTTATAACCCAACACAACCTTCATGTTTTTCTTTTTGAACCCAGGTTTGTTATAAAAAGTTTTGTGACCTTTACCAGCAAACTTTGGAATCTCAGACTTCTCAATGTCAACCATTTTGAAAACTTTATCAACCTTTTCTGAAATCACATTCTGAATCGGAAATACAACATCTAAGAATAATTTGTCCGATCCAATCATGGTGTAAACCAATCCTTTTGAATCATCATTCACAACTTTCTCAGATTTTATGTTTTTCAGATACTCATCATGAAAATTACCTTCATTTTCATCCTGTGATTCAGACTTACCTTTTGTAGACTCATCTTTTAAAACGCTATCAACAACCTTACTTACCACCTCTGAATCATCAGCTTCATCAGATTTGGTGTAAGTCACATCGATACTTTCAGGTAATTGGTCAACTATATTCAGACCTTTTGCCACCTTTTCCTCATCATAAAAAGTATAATTGTTTCTCAATGGTGGTGGTACCTGATGAAATTCTGAACCAATACCTTTTTTGTTCTTGTCAGTATCTTTGTCATCTGGTGTGATGTTGAAAATGCGTTCAAGAATGTACGAAGAGTTATGATAACTTTGAAGTTTGGTAACAATCTTTTCTTTTTCAGCCAAAATTTGTTTAAGATTAGCAATTTCATCAACACATTTGTTTAATTCAAGTTGCTTTTCTTTAAACTGTCTCTCATACATTTCTTTAATGACTAAAGTTTCAGACAACCTTTGGTCAAAACATTTGACTTGGCTCTTCAAAGTATCATAAGCCTCTTGTACTCTCTGACTCGACCACTTTAAAGAATCATACTCTTTTTGAAAATCTTGAAATTTAGTTTCTTTTTCAACACAATCAACACATTTTGCTGTACACATTTGTCTATAAACATCATTATCCTTTTCAAGACCTTGACATTTCTGTGTCAATTTTTCAACTTTTAGTTTCAAAATTTCTTCTTTTTCAATCATTTCTTTACATTTTATTTTGAAAACATTTTCAAGTTTGTTTGTTTCAATATCTTTTGTTTTGATTAATTCATCTTTTTCAATACAGGCTTTGCACATTTCTATGCAATTCCTGCATTTGTTTCCATTTTTATCAACAATTTTAATATTTGATAGATCAGAAGATTCATTTACCTCAGTCTCTTTCAGCACCGGTTTTTCTGTTTCAACTTTCTGATCTTCCTCTTTCTTCTGTTCTTCTTCTACTTTCTGTTCTTCTTCTTTCTTCTCTTCTTCTTCTTCTACTTTCTGTTCTTCTTCAGCAGCAAGCTTTGCAGTAATCTTCACTTCTTCAACCAGCTTTTTCAACTCTTCTTCTTTTCTCTTCTTCATTTCTACCACCTTTGGTAGACTCGCTTCACAAATTTCCTTTATCTTGTTCAACAAATCCGGCAAATATTCTTTATCAGATAACCTTCTTGTGTTGAAAGTGGCCTGACTTGGAAACAAATTTGTTACTGCTTCAAAATTCACCTTTGATGGGTCAACAACTGGATTACCCCGTGGATCCATGTAACATTCTAATTCGTCATTCCATCTTTTAGCTCTCTGAGCTTCTTTGAATGGTTCTCTGAATTTTTCAATTTCCCATCTCGCATAATCTCTTCTCCACCATAGATCATGATCAACATTAGCCACAAATGCATATCCAACTGCATCTTCTTCAGGGAGAACTTGACTCCAGTCATAACCTTCATCGTCATGAATAACTGCCAAAGCTCTTGATTTTTCTTCAGGCTGCTTCAATCTGGAAGGTTCAGATTTGTTCTGATGATAGATTGCTTTCTTATAGTAATCTTCTTTGAACGGATTAGCAGTATCATCAGCATAAGCATTTCAGCACTCACGTTTAAAATGACCTTTCTGTTTGCATTTAAAACATGTCACTTTGGATTTGTCAAAGCCTAACTTGGTAGAAGGTCCACCAATAGACTGCCTTCCGGTAATTTCCATAAAACGTTGTGCCCTCCTCACTGCACTAGCCATACACCATCGTATATCGATCAATTCCATCTCCTCAGGATCTATTTGATCATAATCTTCCTTCGTCAGGTTGGTGTTGCCTATCTTGCCTGCCACAAGGCTCTCATATGACTCCAATACAGATGCTAAGAAGACCATCTGTTGCTTTGCAGACTCCACATTGAAATTTTGAGTATTCTTCAAATCTATTGCAATGTTGCATTGAAATACATTCTTTGATGCAGATTGGCTTGATGTTGTTGAAAAAGATCCATTATGAAAACCACTGTGAGGACTTTCACTGTTTACAGAATTTGAGCTTTCTGCAGAAAATGCTGTTCTTGGAGACCCAGCCTGTGGTAGATTTCCTCTGTAGTACAGTTCCACATTCTGCTGATGAGCTGGGTTGTTGACTTTAGATCTCTTTATCTCCAACTCGTGACTTTCAAGTCTTTCGACCAACAAATCCACTGTTAAATCTTCAGGCTTGATTGTGTTCTTCAACATCAAGGCAAAGTATTGCCTGTCTTGATCCTTCGGCAATGCATCAAACAATTTGTCGACCAACTCTTCTTGAGTGTATGTGATTTTGTGTCTTGCCAGCTCTATCTTCAGATGCCCAAATCTCTCAATCATTTTACAAACAGATTCATTTTTCATACAATCAAATAAATCAAATTCTTTACGTAACAGTTTCTTTTTGTTTTTCACAATCTCAGAAGTACCTACACATTTTCTTTCTAAAGCTTCCCATAAACTCTTCGATGTTTTCTCTTGTTCAAGTAGCGAAATAATATCTTCTCTCACTGACTGTTTTATCAATGTAATCATTTTGTATTCAGCTACAACATTTTTTATATCTATTTCTGTGAACTCTTTTTCGTTTACTAACTCTCCTCCTTCTTTTACTGGTTCTGTATATCCATATTTCAATTTTAACCAGCTTTCAGGAGCAAAAGCTTTTACCCAACCCTCAAACCGATTTTTCCACCAGTTATAATCTTCAATCTTTATTAGCTTCAGTGGTTTCTGTTGGCTTCCATACATATTCTCATATTTCAAATTCTCTGAAATCTCTTTCGAATATTCTCTTGTTTCAGATCTTCTTTCGGATGATTCTGAGGTAAAGGCATTATAGAATGTGTTGTAAAATTCTTCACCGCTGCTCGACATCTTTAATCACCTAGACAAACAAACAAACACAATCAGTTCAAACAATATCAAACACCTTGAAATATACTGACACTCGGTTGTCGTGAAATGATCTTGACACGAAAATCCTCTTTTAAACAAAATATCAACTGATCAGTTTCAAGCGAAATAGCAACTAATCAGTTTCAAGCGAAATAACACTTTTTGCTGTTTGAAGCGGAATCAGATTGTAAAGTTCAAGTGAAATCAGACTTTTGAAGCGAAATCACTTGTTTAAGCTGAATATCAGCTTTCAAGCGAAATACCAAGATGACACTTCAAGCGAAACTGGAATTTCAAGCGAAATCTGGACTACTCAAGCGAAATGACTTATTCAAGCTAAATCAGTTTATAATTTCAAGCGAAATGGCGAGTTGAAGCGAAACCAAATACTAATTTCAAGCGAAATGTCGATATCAGTTCAAGCGGACTCAAGTGTTAGGCCGGTTTTTGTCATTTTTAGTCCGAATTTGAGTCTGAAACTCTCAAGGCTTTGTTAAAACACTGTTTTGCATGTTCGGTGAAAAATTTATGCCATTTTGACCGTGAAATCTTGTTCAGATTGGAAAAGAAGGTGTAGAAGTCAGAAAATAGATGATATCAAGCTAAACTCTTCTTCCTGAGCTCTGATACCACTTGTAGGATCGTTGTTTGACCCGAATGAGTCGTTCAGAAGAGCTTTCTATCCGATTCAAAGGCGGAATCAGTGAAACGGACGTGGAAACAGCTTGATACTATTAAATTTGTTACTTTGATTGAATATAACACTGATTACAAACTGGACAAACTTTGGCAGCACTTCGTTACAATTTCAGGAACCGTGCCAAATGAAATGACAAGTGCTCTATATATAGGTGAGAGGGTTTCGCTTGAAATGACCAAGACTGTTTCAAGCGAACTCACTTGATCTGATTTCGCTTGAACTGGTCTTGAGCAGTTTCAAGCGAACTCACTACTAAACTCTCTAATCTCAGTTTCTCGCACCTCGAGCACTGGTAATTCTATCCTATCCTATTACATGATACAAGACGAAGTCAATAGACGTAATGCACTAACAAGCACACCAGGAATCCAATCCGTGGATTTCATTTGGCACTTTAAACATATCAAAATCTAACTATGAAGATAGGAAGATCTTAATAGGAATTCGGCTTTGTCCTTATTGGATCGTAATGTACGTATTAAAGCGTACAAAGAATCCAATCAAGGGCTCCGGTTTGAGCGATAATCATCCACAAGGATCTAATTGTGAAGATAATAAGATCCTATATGGATTTTGGAATTCGAATAACAGGAGACGCTTTGAAACCTTGCACTAGACGTGCTTATGTCGACACACGAGGTAGAATCCTCATGAAGTTGAGGTGCTAGATATACCAAGGCGACATATGAAGCAGAATTTGGAGGTTGGGTATAAGATCGAAAAATACCCTTAGTTATCTAACCAAGGATTTAAAGTGATTACTCCAAAATGTCACTTATATTCGGTACTTCGTTCTTGAAACGAGTACTTAGAATTTTCGAGGAAATCATGAGCGATCACATGAATGGGAGAACTACAAGAGTAGTTTGTAAAGAACATAGTTCTTTGGTGTAGGTATTATAGGAGTATGCCATACACACATGTAACTAAACTTGTACATCAGAATTGTGAACAACGATTTATTTATAAACCAAACAGGTTGTTTCAGAGTTCAACAAAAGAAACAAAAGCATAAGTTTCCAATTATTCAAAGCAGCAGCATCTTCTAATCAGCCCAATGCTCATCCGTGGGTCAGATTTACATTGACAAACTTTGGGTATTCGTCCCTGAAATGACTCTTCTCGTCATAGAAGTAGCAAGTTCCAGGAGGAAAACGAGCTTGTGCTGGATTTGCTTGAAGTTGAACAGGGTTCTGAATAGTTTGGTTTAACACAGTGACTGAACGATAGACTCTTGCCATATGACCAACAAGTCCACACTTGAAGCATCTTCGGCATTTGACACTGGCATGGTGATGGAGGTTACACTGATTGCACAAAGGGGCTGTTCCTTCGTATGGTGCTCGAGCAGCAGCGGGACCTGCAACAGCTTTGTTTTGGATAGCAAAGAGGCACACATTAACCAAATGTCCCCATCGTCCACAGTGGGTACATTTGCGACAGGGTATCTGATTCGAATGATGAAGGTTGCATTGATTGCACCAAGGAGCAGTTCCCAAGTACGGCTACTTGGCTGGTGGTGTTGCCACCTGACCAGGTCCTGCTTGATTTGGTGCAACGGCTGGAGGATTCTTTGAGGTTTTACGCTTCTTTGACATTTTTGAAGGCTTGGATTCTGCTTCCTTTGATGCTTCTCGGATGGTTTCATCCTGGAGATGGGACATGGCAACAGGTAATTCAGCAGTCTTCAGGATTACTTCACCTATTTGCTGGGCAACTTTAGTAGCCTGTTCGGATATCTGAGCGTCGTTGCGATGAAGTGACATTCTAGAGGAAATGGAAGACATAGGAAGAAACGAATGAAATGATATCGGGCAGTCAAAACAGAATGACAACACATAAAATTGTGATCATTTGTTTGTTACCTAAGGCAAACAAATGAGACGGTGACTAATCAAAGTAAACGGGTCATATTAATGTATTACTGAAGACATGCTCGCCTATAAGTGAACACTCACCCCAAGAGTTCCCAGGTAAGAATGACTGGTCTGATACTGCGGATTTGTACGAACACTCTAGCCTTAGACAGAAAAATCAGGGTACAGGCATTCACCCTTACAGTTTGCACGTGTTCACATTATAAGACCCAAACTTTGACAAGACCTTGAAAACTAAGAGGGTTCAAAACCTTGTAATAAATCATCCTAGAACAGATGATTGGTTTTCAAAGCGGATTTGAAATATATGTTCTTGTTGTGGTTGTCACCTAAGGATAAGTGACGGTATTGTTTTAAAATCTAAACGCAAATCTTCTTGCGTTAGAGTCCTAGAAAGTTATAGTCTAGGTCAAAGCATTGCTAATAACCTAATTCCCTATAATCATTGGCTCTGATACCAACTCTTCTGTCACACCCCGGCCGCGTTAAAACAACGAAACCGCGGCGGAAACGTCGGGGAGTATTGTAACAGAATCATTGTTTCACAACCATGGATAAAAAAGTTTTGTTTTATTGATTCATTTAATAATTTACATTGTCTTAAAACAAAACAAACAAATTACACGTCGTCTATCATTATTATTATGTCACTAAGGCCTCGTCCAAATCCTCTATGAAACATGCCTCCTAGCAATCAACATCATGAAATCAACACCTGAAACATATGTAAAAACAAAGTCAGCAAAGAAATGCTGGCGAGCACATAGGTTTTATGAGAGTGTCGGATTCCTGGCTAGTTAACATGTTGCAATACTTAATAAATACCTTGTTTTGAAAAATATAGTATTGCGACATAATTAACTAACTCAAATCAAGTTGGTTATAATTTATAAAATCTCGTAGCCATGATTCTTAACCCAAAACATTTATTTAATTAAATCAAATTGTAAAACATCTCGTAAAAACTCGTTAATAAAACTCGTATGGTTTATATCCTTTCGAAAATATCATTATGTGACATCGTTTTAAAATCGTTTAACCAAGTGAACTAAATAATGCCACGGAATGTAATATGATAAAAACACTTATATATAAGATGTACCAGCGGCGTATCTACCATGCTTTTATCATATCATACCCGTCCCATTATCTAATCACTACCCAAAAACCAATCGTTTAACCAATTCGTTTAACTCGTCAAAATCGTTTCAGTCATTTAAATCATTCTCGTTTTAATTGTGAAAACTACTTTTGATCGTCTCGCTAATAACATCCAAACCTTCGTGACTTGACTATCTCGAAACTCGCATTAACAAACCACCAAAGGGTAAGTTAACAATCACATATTCGGTCGCTACCCACCTAACCCACACATAACCATGGGTGCAGTCTGATAACGGGATTTGTCAGATCCTATGGTACCATAACCTAATACTGGTCGGTTTGGCCAAAATTAATGAATGTTATTCGTTATGTAATTACAACCAACAAGTTTGTTCACATTATCGAAATCGTTATTAATTTTGTATAAACCATTTTAATCATTTTCAAAACCATCGTTAAAATATTGAAATCGTTTTAATACATATGAATCACCCCAAAACAATCGAAAACAGTAAAATAGGGGAACTATGTACTCACTTGAGAATGCTTAGAAGTCTTGAACAACAACCAAGCAAAGCTAGAGGGAGCACGGAATCAATCGACAACCTAATAACTATATAAATAAATCGGACCTAAGTCGGAAGATCGGATAGGATGAGGTTTCGTAAACCAAATGAGTGTTGGAACTCATACGATATGGTTTAACAAAGCCTATATACTAAATCGAAACCTAACCTAAGTGCTTTCGACCCGTTACGACCCATTAAGGTAGCTTACACTACTTTAACGCGCGTTCGAGACGTCTAACTAGTCCTATGACAAGTATTATATGCCTAAACATGTTTAAATATGTTGCATAATCAGTTAAGTGACAAAAGTTTAGGTTACATATGCTTAGAATCCAATTATGCATGAAAAGGGCATTTTGGTCATTTTCCTAAGGCATAAAAACTACCTATCATACAACTACTTAAACTATGTGACCATAAGGTATAACCTCGGAAGGTTATTCCCTATACAACTATGGTCACTAAACATGCTTGGTCGGATCCTAATGATCGACCAAACGGGTCGAGTTCGTAAGTCTAAGAGGTTGTCAAGACCGCTTGACTTACGACTCTACGCAAGCACTAAACTAAAAGTGACGAGCTAAACATGTTGGAACATGTTTAACTAAGTTAGAAAACAGGTTTTGAAATCAAAACAAAGTGTTTTGATACCCAAGAGTAGTTTGGTTGCGAAATACGCATTAATGCGCATTTTGACCGAAACTACGACTCGTCACTACGCCTAGTCAACGTGGTAATCAGTAGGTATAGTCACTAGGGGCTATAACCATCGTGATTACGCTCACGTTGCGGAGTTCAAATGAACTTCGTATTGACCAAAGACTGGTCAAAGCAGAAAGTCAAACATTGTTTGACTTTCGCGCTTGAAAAGCGATAAAAGAACGAAAGAAGCTTACAAAGGGTCCTTGCTAGGGAGAACTTGATCTTATAATTCTCAGGTATGAAGTTTATAAACCTCAACTTAGAGAATTTAGATCAAGCGTGAATTGAAACAAATGAAATGGCATGCTATTTATACCTGTTGGAAACTCACAAGATCAAGACATTTGTTTATGTAACCTCCAAGCAAAAGATCATGGCCATACATGTGTTTGGTGCAGGTTCAAAGCCTTAGAGAGGTGTTAACTTGGTTAACACACAAGAAAATTTGCATAAACAGCCCCTGAACATCAAACAGTTTTCAGAAAATGGATTTTCTGGAACTGGGCACTTTTAGGCAACCCGCGTAAGGATAGGGGAGGGGCTTACGCTGCCCGTGTACACCCTGTAGTTCAGCAAAAGTTTCAATGTTGACAGCTTAGGTCCCTGCACTTGCATAAGCCCATTTTTGGCACTTTTAACACCTGTTAAGCCATTTTCAAGGCTCTACAAGGTGGTTAAAGTATAGAGGACTGAAAATACGCTTGGAAAACTCTTGGATGTCTGTTCGTTTGGTCGTACGGTCGCGTTATTCGTCTAATTAGGACGAAACTCCAACGGACGCAAAAACGATCCAAATTTAGCGACGAATGGAATTTTATCATGCCAATCACTAAAATAAAATATTTTAATGATCACATAAATTTTTGGATGTCCGGATATATTCAGAACGTAAGATATGCGCGAAAATGCAAACTTATGCACTTTTTGACGCTTTTAGTCTCTATTGATCAATAAAGTTTTTTTTAGCATACCGAACCTCTCAAAGCCTATTTCTGAGCTATGTAAAGGATATTTAGGGTATGTTTAACTTATGATCAAGTTCCGAAATGTTCGTTACATTACGAATCTGCATACTTTCGCAGTTTGTCGAAATTAGTCCCTGTAAGCGAATAAACTTGATTTCGACACACCAAACCTTCCAAAACTTATTTATAAGTTATGTAAAGGTTATTTAAGGTATGTTAAGCCTATGTCACTATTCCGGAGTGTTTGTCGCGTTAAACTGATTACGTTTACGCATCAGTTCGCGTATAACTTTCCAGAAAGCGATTTAGAGCTCAAAATCGAACAAGAATTGATATGTGCAAATGATACACATATTTATACAAATCCCAAGTATGAAATACAATATTTCATTGATTTGGTATTTGTTTGATGGCCGTGGAGGCAAAGATGTCACAATTTATACCATGGTTAATGAATCACCGAAAATGATGATTCAATAATAGACTTCTAAACAAATTATTATGAATTGTTTTATAGTAATCAAGCTCCAAAATGGCTGAATCAGAAGAGGTTAATAGTCACCCAAATGTGAGGAATGACAACACCAGAATGAATGTAACGGGTGCAGATCTACAAGCAATGATAGACAATGCTGTCATGCTAGCCGTTGGCAGAATGTTTAAAGAACTAAGTGGTACTCGCACAAGGACCCAATCTGTACCTCATACTAAACCTCCTTCCAAAACACATACATCTCATAAGGACGATTCTCGGCATTCGTCGAATCAGAAAAGTCTACTGTCTAAGCAAATTGTGTTATCAGGAACCGCGTGTCAAGACCTGCTCTTATAAATACTTCGTCTCTTGCAAACCAAGGGATTTTACAGGCGAAAAAGGTGCCATAGACTGTATGACATGGCTTCATGAGATGGATACCATTGTGGATATCAGTGGTTGCGCGGAGCAGGATGTTGTGAAGTTTGTTTCACAGTCGTTCAAAGGGGAGGCATTAGCTTGGTGGAGGTCATTAATCCAAGCCACGGGGAAAATCCCACTCTATAACTTGTCTTTGGAATAATTTGTGGCACTGATCAAAGAAAACTTCTGTCCTCAGCATGAGGTAGAGAAAATTGAAACAGACTTCTTGACTCTGGTCATGAAGAATTTGGATTGCCAAGCTTATGTCACAAGTTTCAACACTATGTCCCGACTGGTTCCCTATTTAGTAACACCTGAACCTAAGCGCATAGCGCGCTTCATTGGAGGCCTGGCCCCAGAAATCAAAGGAAACGTTAAAGCTTCCAGGCCTACCACTTATAGGTCCGTGGTGGATTTGTCCTGATCCCTCACTCTTGATGCAATAAGGAATAAGTCTGTTAAGACTTCTGATGAAGGAAAGAGGAAAAGGGAAGATGAGAGCTCACGTCGCTCCGACAAGAAGAAGGGTAACTCCAAGCATAAGAAAGGTTATGAGTTTAAGAAAAACTCAAGTCAGTCAGATAACACGCCCAAGTGCAGGAACTGCAGGAAACGCCATTCTGGAAAATGCACGTTTGACCCACAGGCTAAACTCTGTGGAATTTGCAAGACAAAGGGTCATAAAACTTTAGAGTGCAAGGAGTTAAAGAATGAAACTTGTTACAACTGTAACGAGAAAGGGCACATCAAGACCAACTGCCCCAAACTTGCAAAGAAGCCTGAAGAGACCAAAAAGGCGAACGCTCGAGTCTTCCAGATTAATGCCCAGGAGGCAGTGTAGAATGATAATGTCATAACAGGTACTTTCCTCATAAATGATGTTTATGCTAGAGTTTTATTTGATTCTGGCGCAGATAAGTCCTTTGTAGACAATAAATTTTGTAAACTGTTAAATCTGCCTGTTAAAACTCTAGACATAAAATATGAGGTAGAATTGGCCGATGGTACCTTAGAGACTGCTTCAAAAATTTTAGATGGATGTTTCATATCCATTAGGAATCACTCTTTTCCATTGTCTTTGTTACCGATGAAATTGGCAGGATTCGATATAGTTGTATATATGGATTGGTTATCTCTTAACCAAGCCCAAATTGTCTGTGATAAGAAGCAAGTTGTTATCAAGACCATTTATGGTCAATCACTTACTATTCAAGGAGATACGCAGTATGGATTGCCTGATCAAGTATCCATGCTTAAGGCATCAAAGTGTTTGAAGAAAGGTTGTGTCATTTACATGGCACGGGTGACTATAGATGAGCCAAAACCCAAGATAGAAGATATTCCTATTATTTCTAAATATTCAGACGTTTTTCCTAAAGAATTACCTGGTTTACCTCCAGACAGACAAGTGGAATTCAGAATTGATATTATTCCAGGAGCATCACCTGTAGCAAGAGCTCCTTATCGTTTGGCACCAACCGAAATGAAGGAATTAAGAACAAAATTGGATGATCTATTGGAGAAAGGTTTCATTCAACCAAGCTCGTCTCCTTGGGGAGCACCTATTCTATTTGTGAAGAAGAAAGATGGTTCAATGCGTCTATGCATTGATTATCGCGAGCTGAACAAAGTTACAATCAAGAACCGATACCCATTGCCCAGGATCGACGATCTGTTCGATCAACTTCAAGGGGCAAGTTACTTCTCAAAAATCGATCTGAGGTCGGGGTATCATCAGTTGAAGGTCAGGACCGAAGATGTACACAAGACCGCATTCAGAACACGATATGGCCACTATGAGTTCTTAGTGATGCCTTTCGGGCTCACTAATGCACCTGCAACATTCATGGATCTCATGAAGCACGTTTGCAAGCCGTATCTAGACATGTTTGTCATTGTCTTCATTGATGACATACTTATTTAGTCAAAGAGCCAAGCTGATCATGAAAAACATCTCCGGTGTATTCTTAAACTTCTGCAACAAGATAAGCTCTACACAAAGTTCTCTAAATGTTAATTCTGGCTTCGAGAAGTCCAATTTCTTGGACATGTGGTAAGTGAGCGTGGATCCAGGTGGTTCCCACTAAGATTGAAGCGATTATGAATTGGCAAGCACCTAAGACGCCCACTGAAATTCGCAGCTTCTTAGGTTTGGCTGGTTATTACAGGCGTTTCATCAAAAAAAATTCCAGAATTACTGCACCTTTGACTTCCTTAACTCGCAGAATGTAAAGTTTGATTGGGGTCCCAAACAACAAGAATCTTTCGAGATTCTTAAACAGAAATTAAGCAATGCTCCTGTGTTGACATTGCCAGAAGGGATTGAAGAATTTGTTGTTTATTGTGACGCATCGCACACTGGTATGGGCTGTGTGCTTATGCAAAGAGGTAAGGTCATTGCCTACACTTCACGTCAACTAAAGATGCACGAAAAGAATTACACCACCCATGATTTGGAATTCGGTGTCGTTGTATTTGCACTCAAACTTTGGAGGCATTACCTATATGGAACCAAGTGTGTAATATAATCAGATCATAAAAGCCTCCAACACTTGTTTAACCAGAAAGATCTTAACATGAGGCAGCATCGTTGGATGGAGACATTGAACGATTATGATTGCGAAATTCGCTACCATGCGGGCAAAGCGAATGTGGTCGTCGACGCAATAAGCAGGAAAGAAAGGATTAAACTTATACGAATTAATGCCAAAAGCATTGAACTAAAGAACAACTTGAATGAAAGATTGTTAGCTGCTCAGAAGGAAGCTATATTGGAAGCTAACTTTCCGAATGAGAAGTTAGGCATTACTGCTGATCAATTGTCATTTGGCAAAGATGGAATCCTTAGATTGAATGGTCGAATCTGGGTTCCAATTCATGGAGGACTGAGAGATGTAATCCTCCAAGAAGCGCATAGTTCTAAATATTCGGTACATCTGGGCAGTGATAAAATGTACCAGGATCTGAAAGCAAATTATTGGTGGATAGGTTTAAAGAAATCCATAGTCACTTATGTGGCTAAATGTCTGACATGTGCACAAGTTAAAGCCGAACATTAAAGGCCGTCAGGATTACTCCAACAGCCTGAACTTCCCACTTGGAAGTGGGAAATGGTAACTATGGATTTTATTACCAAGTTACCAAAGACGAAACATGGTAATGATACGATATGGGTTATAGTTGACAGACTGACGAAGTCAGCTCATTTTATACCCATCAAGGAGACGCATAGCTCCGATAAACTAGCCCAGCTCTATGTGGATGAGATTGTATCTCTTCACGGAGTGCTAGTATCTATTATCTCTGAGAGGGATACTAGATACACATCTCACTTTTGGAAAAGCTTTCTGCAATCTCTAGGCACTCGTTTGAATTTTAGTACTGCTTATCATCCTCAGACGGATGGGCAAAGTGAGCGTACGGTTCAAACCTTGGAAGACATGCTTCGGGCTCGTGTTATTAACTTGGGTGGAAGCTTGGATAACCACCTTCCTTTGATTGAATTTTCATACAACAACAGTAATCATTCGAGCATCCAAGCCGCGCCTTTTGAGGACTTGTATGGAAGGAAATGTAGAACGCCAGTTTGTTGGGCGGAGGTTGGAGAAACCCAACTGTTAGGACCTGAGATAGTCCTAGAGACGACGGACAAGATTGTACAGATCCGTGATCGTCTGAAAGCAGCCAGGGATAGGCAGAAGAGCTACGCAAATAAGAGGCGCAAACCTCTAAAATTTGAGGTAGGTGATAAAGTATTACTAAAGGTGTCACCCTGGAAAGGGGTGATGCGATTTGGCAAAAAGGAAAGCTGAGCCCAAGGTATATAGGACCATTTGAGATCATTGAATGTGTCGGAAGCGTGGCCTACAAGCTAAATCTACCCGAAGAGCTTAGTGGAATTCATAATGTGTTCCACACCTGCAATTTAAAGAAATGTCTAGCCGATGAATCGCTAGCAATGTCTCATAAGGACGTGCAGATTGACGAAAGCTTGAAGTTTGTTGAAAAACCTTTGTCGATCGAGGATCGATAGGTTAAGAAGCTTCGAAGAAAGAATGTACCAATCGTAGAAGTGAAATGGGATGCCCGTAGAGGCCCAAAATATACGTGGGAAGTTGAATCCACAATGAAGCAGAAATACCCTCATTTGTTTCAGTAAATCTCGAGGTCGAGATTTCTTTTAAGGGGGTGAGGATGTAACACCTCGCAAAAGAATGTCCAATATAGTGATGACACGTGTCATAAACACTAATCATGTAAAAAGTTAACTTTGGGGGACTAAAGTTTAAAAACAGTGTAAAGATGGATGTGGAAGGACCAAAAGTGTCAACATGCCAAACTTGTGCCTTTGATTGACCTCACACAATGTTCGTATTCTTATTTGAGTAAATTGTCGGACGCAAGAAGCCGTTTGTGCTTAAAATTTAGAATTTACAAAACACAGGGGTTAAACGTGTCAACATGTTAATTTTTACCTCTGAGTGACCTTTTAACGATCCCGAAGCTTTGTAATATTTAATTATACTTTCATGTATATCGGATAATGATTTAATGAAGTTTCGGTACAATTAAATGATTTAATTTAAAAATCCCAAGAAAAAGGATTAAAAGTGTCAACGTTTGAAAAAAAGACCTTTTGGGTGATCCCGTAACTGATCGGAAGCTTAACGATGATTATTTTATGACCCAAGACACTTAAAAGTTAACTACGGGGGTTAATAGTGCAATAAACAAAAGTTTTTTCAAATTATAAAGGACCAGGGACTGAAAATGCAAAGTGTGCAAACTTTTTACCGGAATCAGGGTTCGTCGCGGGGCGCGTAAGCCCTCTCTGATGTCTACGCGGGCCGCGATAGAGTCACAAGCGACTAAAAAACTGGCAGATGCATGTTGCAGGCTGTCCACCGCCTTTGCATGCAAGTGTTCGATAACAGGGACTGTGTTAATGGTTTTTACTGCCATGGGGACACCTGGGATCATCTAGTAACTCCTAATTACAGTTGGAATGATCCTAGAAGCTCTCTAAGTTCTATATAAAGGAGCTTGTTTTGTTCATTTGTTCTTGCACACTTCAAGTTTTCACTCTCAACTCTTCTCTAGAATATCCTGGTCTCTAAGGAAGCTCTCTAAGTTCAAATTTTCGTGCTAAGGACCTTTTTAAGTGTTCTTAGCTTCTGTAGTTAAGTTTTATTTAGTTTAAGGACCGAAAGTCAAAGATATCGTAATTATACTTTGACTTTTTGATTAATCATTAACGGTCCATCCATTTTCGAATTGAAAGTGGCTATGTGTTGGTAATTAAGTAGGTGATTATCCCTCAAAAGGGCACCTCCTAATTATCACGTTTACTTAGTTAATTGTCGGGTCAAAGTAATTAAAACAAAAGTCAAACGGGTCAGTTTTTTTTTAAATAAAATTCATAACTGATAATGTAGAAGCTATAAAATTAGTTTTGTCACTTTAATAACTTGGTAAATAATATAAGAACATGTTTAGACATGTTCAACCCGACAATTCTGAGTTTAGGCGCGGTTTGCAACCGAAAGTCGTAAAAGTTGACTTTTGCTTTGACTTTCAGTTCTGACCCGAATTAGCTTAGTTTAGTTATACCTTAGGGTTCCTTTGTGACCATATTATATGTTAGTATAACCCTCTGAGGTTATACTACATGGTCCCTTAGAAATTAGAGTTCAATTGCATGTTTCCGTTATTTGCTTAAAATTGACTATTATGCCCTTATATTGTAAAAACGAGATTTTTTGGATATATGAATATATAGATACCTTTGTTACTGATATATAAGCATGTCAAATAAATTTGAAATCAGTTTCTGGTCTCAAACTAAAGTTATGCAAGATATCGTAAAATGAAAACTTTTTATTAATTAAACTACATTTTTAGAAAAATCATGTTTAAACCCAAATTTTGGCACCAAACTCATTATTTACTATTTTGATATTATTTTTAGGGATTTTTGGAATATTGGGTCAAATTATAAACTGACCATATCATTGAGTTCTTGTATAATTCGATAAATGACGATAATACCCTTTTTGCTAATAAAATGAGTTTAACATATGATTAACATGTCAAACCTTTTCCTACTAATATTATATGTTATATAAAATAGAGTAAAATGCACGGATAGTCCCTGTGGTTTTGCAAAGTTTCACCTATAGTCCCCAGATTTTGGAAATTACACTCCTAGTCCCTGTGGTTTGACAGTTTGTTACGCTGATAGTCCCTGGAGTGGATGTGGGTTAGTTTTCTCAGTTAAGTCCATCTGAAATTACTTATTTACCCTTCCCTTAGAAAAAAACAAATCTGAAAATATTAAAATATTAAAAGATAAAGTTAACTAAGTGCCCCACCCTCACCCTCATCACCACGCTCACCACCACCTGCAACTCACATATCAGACCTCTCATCTTCTTGAATCTTCTATTTGTGTTGTAAACCACTCACATATTCACTTTGTTGTGTTTTTTATTACGGTTTAGATTTGATATTTTAAACATTTCCAAAATCTGGGGAGTGTAATTTCCAAAATCTGGGGACTATAGATGAAACTTTGCAAAACCACAGGGACTATCCGTGCATTTTACTCTATAAAATATTTTAAACATTTTAGGCTGATCAAAATCTCAGAGTTCCTTAAACATCTCAAATATCGTCAATTGTCGACTTTTACGATAATTAGGTGCATAGTATGGATTAAAACCATATTTAACACCTAAGACTTGTTACCTTCTGATTTCATAAATAAAATTTAATACTTTCACAGTAAGTATAAGTCTTGAACTCAGACTTCCAATTTTGTCCTTAAAAACGTATTTGAAATGACCAAAATGCCCCTACGGTGCATAGTTTGGCCATAAATGGTAAACCACACATATGTATGATATCTTACTGTTATAACTTTATAAAATAAATATTTTTACTGAATGTTTTAGACCAGAACCTCATTTTACTATTAAACCTTTTTTATAAATCTTAAAATGACCAAAATACCCTTACGGGACTTAAATTGGTTTTAAATTCTTTTTGGGCATAATTGTAGATATCCTACTGATATCATATCATATTTCAAGCATAATAACTTATGGAACTTGTACATGACTCATTCGGTTACCCGTTATGCTTATACGCGTTCGGTACGGTTTATGTAACTAGTTTGCATAAATTAGCCGAAACGGGTCAAACCTTATCATTTTTACTTCAAAATCCAGAATGTATTTAGTTTACCCATTTTATAAAAGTCTTCATACTTGTCGGGTCTAATTCACATTCCAATCCGATCACCGATTAATCTAGCGTTTCGTGCCGTAAACCTTTCTTTAAACTAACCGGTCTAAGTTTATAACTTAAATAAGACCCGTTAGGAATCTAATAGGTTAATAAAACCTTTGTTCCAGATTAAGAGCCCCGGTAGAAGTTATTTGCATTTGTTTGAGTAGAATATACGGCTGAGAATACTAAACTTGCAATTTAAGCTCAGGTAAATACTTTTAACTTATTTTCCCTTATACGGGCTTGGGATACGGTAAATTATTACCGATTGGTCGGGTGTAGAAACCTTTTAATCGAATATGGTTAAATTGCATAATCCCGTTTTAATCAGTGTTGCTTGATAACAAATAACATTGGGGGTTAACGACCGTGTCCTGGATATCCTTGGCTCATTTAAAAAGCATAAATGGCCATGACTTAAGCACTGGGTGTAGGCATACACCTGTCAGCTGCGTATGTAAAAGATATACTCATATGCTAGGATGACCCGCCGTGAGTTTATATTTGTGGTGTGTCGATTAATCTTGTTCGGCTTTTATACCGGCCCTAAATGTTGGACAAACATGTAAATCTGATACAAGATTGTTATTAATATAATTGTCCCAAGTTATAAAAATATTTTTGCCTTGTGCATTCAAATCAATTTTCATATATGTTTTCAAAAGAGTCGGTTAATTGTATTTACCAGTGTAAACTGACGTATTTTTCAAAAAGACTAAGTGACAGGTACTGTACGTAATTGGCTGGGAGCTCTGGGCGTTAGTAAAGAATCTTGCAAGTTCTGAACGCTTAAAGTCTGTTGAACAATATTTTATATTTCTGTTTTAGATCCGCCTGTGGATCCTCTTACAACCGTTTGTATAATATTTATTTATACTTTGAATTTCGGTTTGTAATATTATTTTCTACCAAGAATTCCGCTGCGCATTAAACTGTATATATTTGACTATGACGATATCAACTACGTCACGATACTCCACGTCGGGCCCACCGGTAATATGTGGAAATATCAGGGTGTGGCAATAGGGGAGCGTCGCGGGGCGCGTAAACCCCCCTTAAGGTTTACACGGGCCACAAGAAAGCTGCCAGCGACAAAAAACTGGCAGCTGCATGTTGCAGGCCTGTCCACAGCCTTTGCATGGCTTCTGAGCGATACTAGGGGCTGGTTAATGGTTTTTACTGCCACCATAACACTTGTACACATCTGGTAACTCCCTACAACAACTGGAATGATCTTAAGGGCCCATAAATCTCTATAAATAGGTGCATTATTAGCAAACTTGAACTTGCACTCTCAAGTTTTCACTCACCTCTTCTTCTCTTGAGCATCCTGGACTTAAAGGAAGCTCTCTTAAGTTAAATCTTCGTGCTAAGGACCTTTGTAAGTGTTCTTAGCTTCTGTAGTTCAGTTTTGATTAGTATAAGAACCGAAAGTCAAAGTTATCGTAATTATGCTTTGACTTTTTTTTAATCATTAACGGTCCAGCCATGGTTCGAAACGAAAGTGGCTACGTGATTGTAATTAGTCAGGTGATAATCCCTCAAAAGGGCATCTCCTAATTACGACGTTTACTTAGTTAATTGTCGGGTCAAATAATTAAAATAAAAGTCAAACGGGTCAGTTTTTATATAAAATACATAACTGATAATGTAGAAGCTATAAAATATGTTTAATCACTTTAATAACTTGGTAAATATTATTAGAACATGTCTAGACATGTTCGACCCGACAATTCTGAGTTTAGGCTCGGTACGCAACCGAAAGTCGCAAAAGTTGACTTTTGCTTGGACTTTCAGTTCTAACCCGAATTAACTTAGTTTCTTTATGCCTTAAGGTTCCTTTGTGACCATATAATATGTTAGTATAAACCTCTGAGGTTATACTACATGGTCCCTTAGTAATCTGAGTTAATTGCATGTTTCCACTATTATGCTTAAACTTTGACTATTATGCCCTTATAGTTTAAAAACGAGATTTTTGAATATGTAAGCATGCAAATAGTTTTATCACTGATATATAAACATGTCAAAATTATTTGGACATTATTTTCTGGTCTCAAAACGAAGTTATGCAAAATATCGTAAAATTGAACTTTTTATTAATTAAACTACGCTTTTGTGCATAAATCATGTTTAGACCCAAATTTTGGCACCAAACTCATTACCTAATGTTATGGTATTATTTTTAGAGATTTTTGGAATGTTGGGTCACATTATAAACTGACCATATCATTGAGTTCTTATATAAATTCGATAAATGACGATAATGTCCTTTTTGTTAATAAAATGAGATTTACATTTGATTAACATGCCAAACCTTTTCCTACTGATTTTATATGAAAAATAAAATATTTTAAACATACAAGTCTTATCAAAATCTCAGAATTTCATAAACATCGCAAATATCGTCAATTATCGATTTTTACGCTAATTAGGTGCATAGTATGGTTTACAACCATATTTAACACATAAGACTTGTTACCTACTGAATTTATAAATAAATTTTAATACTTTTACAGTAGGTATAAGTCATGAACTCAGACTTCCAATTTTGTCCTTAAAAACATGTGTGAAATGACCAAAATGTCACACCCCGACCACGTAAAACAACAAAACGTGGCGGAATCGTCGGGGAGTGTTGTAACAGAATCATTGTTTCATAACACATGGAAAATTGAAATATTGTTTTATTGATTAAAAGAGTTACAATGTCTTAACAAACAAAGAAGTATAACAAAATTAACTAGTCTTCCATCTTTTATTGTCACTAAGGCCCAAGTCCGCCTAAGTGTATCTTGATCAATCCTATGCATCATTTCCTGAAACACATGTGAAAATACGTACGTCAGCATAAAAATGCCGGCGAGTACATAGGTTTTGTGAAAATAGGATTCATGACTTATAAGTTTAGAAAAAGGTTGTTTAACAAAAGTCAGTCATGATCCTTGTAAAATGTTTTGTTTTATAAATCATTTGAAAAACGATGATAAAGTAGATGATATGTAAAAGAATAATGTAAGATTAAATGAATAACCAAGTAAAATGAATTTGTATAAGATAAGTTGTTTGTAAAACAATGTCTTGTGAAAAATATGTTATTTGTATAAAAATGTTATATGTCTAAACTGAAATGATTTAAATAACGCTACGATATGTAATATCATACAAGCACTTATATATAGGAAGTACCAGCGGCGTATCCACCATGCTTGTATCATATTACACACGCCTCGTTACTCAAACCACTTACCCAAACAAACCACCAATGTAAATTACCCATGTCTAAACCATTTGTCAAATGTCTTTGTGTAAACCATGTCAAAATGTTTATGTCAAATATAGTCCATGAAATGTGTATATCAATATCAAAATGTCTATGTCAAATGTCAATTATGTAATGTGTGAACAAAATGTCATGTATGGCAAGTGAAATATATATATATGTATATATCCACTGAGCCATAGGTTAAAATGCACAAAACAATGTATTGAAGTAAAACGTGGTTTAAATCAACGTTATATCTTGTGGAAATGCATGCTATACTGAATATAAACATTTATGCGGTAATGTGAAAATGCATACATTCAAGCCTTGTGACTGTGGTCATAAACCCTTAAACAAATGAAAGGACTATATGTCTTATGTTTTAATCGAATTCGGTCATTCCATCCATCCAAACAAACCTAGGACTTTAGGAACGGGAGATGTCAATTCCTATGGTACCATTACCTACTAACGAGCGGCGTAGCTAATGTTAATGAATTTATATGGTCCCATTTAAACAAACCAAATGTCATATCAAAATGTAAGCATGTGATGAATATAATGTACCTAGTATGCTAAATAAACATACAAGGTAGTGATGTAAAACAATGTGTCCATATGTTACGAGAACATATGCAACAGAGATGCAATGTAAAACAAATGTACTAAGTATGATGAACATACGTAGCATGAAAAAGGTAAAACAATGTACTAAGTATGCACTAAATGAACATACATAGCATAAAATGTCATGTAAAATGATGTACTAAGTATGCTACAAAGGACATACATAGCAAAAACACAATGAAATCATGTACTAATAATGTACTAATGAACATAGCAAGTATATGATATGAAAGCATGAAAAGCATGAAAATAACATGTAGGCACATGTGTTTCACCCCAAAATGTTTGAAAAACAGTAAAAGAGGGGTCTATGTACTCACTTGAGGGTGCTTAGAAGTCTTGAACAACAACCAAGCAAAGCCAGAGGGATCACAGAATCAAACGGCACCCTATATAGATAACTACATAAATAACCGGACCTAAATCGGGAGATTGGATAGTATGAGGTTTCATAAACCAAATGAGTATTGGAACTCATATGATATGGTTTAACAAAGCCTACATACTAAAATGAAACCTAACCTAAGTGCTTTTGACCCATTACGACCCGTCTAGGTAGCTTATGCTACTTTAACGCGTCGTTCGCGTAAAACGCGTTTGGAACGCCTAACTAGCCCTATGACAAGTAAGATATGCCTTAACATGTTTAATATTGTTACTAAATCAGTTTAGATGTCAAAAGTTACGTTACATAGGCTTAAAATGAATTTATGCGTAAAAAGGGCATTTTGGTCATTTTCCTAAGGCATATAAATTACCTATCATACAACTAACTAAACGTCGTGACCATAAGGTATAACCTCGGAAGGTTATTCCCTATACAACTATGGTCACCTAATATGTTTGGTCGGATCCTAATGATCGACCAAACGGGTCGGGTTCGAAAGTATAAGCGATTGATTAGATCGCTTACCTTTACGACCCTAGACAAGCACAAATCAAAAAGTGACGAGCTAAACATGCTAGAACATGTTTAGTTAAGTTAGAAAACAAGTTTGGTATCAAAACAAACGGTTTTGATACTCTAGAGTAGTTTGGTTACAAAATACGCAAGAACACGTATTTTGGCCGAAACTACGACTCGTCACTGAGCCTAGATAACGTGGTAATCAGTAGGTATAGTCACTAGGGACTATGACCATCGTGATTACGCTCACGTTATGAAGTTCAAACGAACTTCGCATTGACCATAAACTGGTCAATGCAGAAAGTCAAACAAAGTTTGACTTTAACGCTAAAACGAATGAAAAGAACGAAAGAATACTTACAGAAGGTCCCCGCAAGTATTTGACCCGATTCACTCTCAGGTAGGAAGCATATATACTTCCACTTAGAGAGTTTGAATCAGATTCAAATGTGAGGAATGAATGAAATGGGTTAGGGGTATTTATAGTTTTCGTACAACCGTTAAGATCGTTTCTCGAAGAATGAGCTTCGATCTAGGCCGTACACCTCAAGCCCACTGATTTGAATACCATGGGAGCCTCCAAACCAGCCCATAGAATGATCAAAACCATGTGCAATAGTGTGCAACAGCTGGAACAAGCTGGAAACAAGTTTCTGCTGTCTGGTACATGCTTACGGACCGTAAGACTCAGAACCTTACGGCCCGTAAGGACCTTGCAGGTCTGAAAGTTTGAAAAATGGCAGAACAGGCCCCTGCGACTCCGAACATGGTTTTTGATGCGTTTTGACACGTTTAAGCCCCGTTAATCCTCACTTAAAGGCTCAAATATGAAGTTAAAGTATAGGGAACTTAAAATATGCTCAAAAATATGTCGGATGTCGGTTCGTTTGGTCGTACGGTTGCGTTGTTCGGTTAATTACGACGGAAGTCGTAACGGACGCAAAAACGATCCAAATTAAGCGACGAATGGATTTTTGGCATACCAAACACTAAAATAAAATATTTTAATGCTTACATAAATTTTTGGATGTCCGGATGTATTCAGAACGTAAGTTATGCGCAAAAATGCAAACTTATGCACTTTTTGACGCTTTTAGTCCCTGAATGAGCATAAAGTTTATTTTAGCACACCGAACCCCTCAAAGCCTATTTCTAAGCTATGTAAAGGATATTTAGGGTGTGTTTAACTTATGGCCATGTTCCGGAATGTCCATTACAGTACGAATCGACATACTTTCGCAGTTTGTCGAATTTAGTCCCTGTAAGCGAATAAACTTGATTTCGGCACACCAAACCTTCCAAAACTTATTTCTAAGTTATGTATAGGTTATTTAAGGTATGTTAAGCCTATGTCACTATTCCAGAGTGTTTTTTTCATTAAACTGGTTATATTTACGCATCAGTGCGCGTATAACCTTCCAGAAAGCGATTTAAAGCCCGAAATCGAACAAAAATTGATATGTGCAAATGATACAGATATTTATACAAATCCCAAGTATGAAATACAATATTTCATTGGTTTGGTATTTGTTTGATGGTTGAAGTGACACAGGTGTCACAGTCTCCCCTACTTCAGGAAATTTTGTCCCGAAATTTATTTTAGAGGAAACTTGTGAGAGCTTAAAACATGAAGTTGAAAAGATCAAACAGTACTGGTTAGAGTCCTGAACTTCTAGTAACTTTAAATAACATCATGCTTGCAATGTGAGAGGGACACTTATATACAAGTATATAAAGTGTTATTGGTGCGTCCACCGTACCTCTATTACATTGTTCACATACCGTTATGGTTGCCACTATCGGTTCTTACACATAATAAGTCTTACCGTGGTTCCCGTGCACTGAACTTCGTAATTATGTATGCATCCATAATTACGTAATTCCTTGCATAGTCACGTAGTGCATCTTATAATGTGTAGGGGAAGAAAATAATGAACGAACTTGTGATGATTGTGACTAGACCACCATAGGGTCCTTTTAATTAAATCAATAATGATTTAAATAGACTACCAAGGAGTCGGTTCAGCTATATCACCACGTGTTGTTCTTAACCAGATTCTGAATCAATCTCTCTGACAAGACCACTCAAGGGGTCTCTTTGAAAGATGGAATGGTACTATATAATCCAAGGGTCTTAACGATTACGTTGAAGCCCATTAAGGATTTAAGGTAGTACCTTTTTTAATATCCTACCACGAATCCCTCATATGAAGATATGAAAGATTCTACGAGGATTTGGATAATGAATATCCAGAGTATACAAAAACACAAAATGCATAAAAGAAAACACAAGATGCATAAACACATAGTCACATAACCACAAAATTGTTTACTTAGATCTTTAATTTGTTAATTTGTTTTGTTAACTGCGTACATGCATTTAAAGCACACTAGGAATCCATTCCGTGGATTTCATTTGGTACTTTAAACATTAGCAAGAATCTAACTATGAAGATAGAAAGATTCTTTTAAAGAGAAATTTCGATTTCGATTATAAGGAATCGAAATGTTCGAATTAAGGTACACAAGGAATCCAATTAAGGATTCTGATTTGAATGAAAATTATCCACAAGGGTCTAATGTGAAGATAAAAAGATCCTATATGGATTTTAGAAGTCGAAGATGTTTTGAAACCTTGCACTGGATGTGCTTAAGTCAAAGCATGAAGTAAAAATGCTTATGAAGTTGAGATGCTAGATATGTCAAGGCGACATATGAAGCAGAATTTGAAGGTTAAGTTAATGTATGAGAAAAATGTTTTTGAAAACTATGCATGGGGTTTCTTTTAAAAAATGTGTTTAATGTTTTTGAAACCTTATATATAATATTTTTGAAATCATAAAGTAGGTGTATTAGGTAGGTATATTTAAAAAAAATGTTTTAAAATCATGCGAGATGAATTTTGAAATTATGTATACGGTTTTTGAAAATATGAATAATGCTTGAAATTATGGAGGTTGTTTTTGAAAACATAGACAATGCTTTTGAAATCATGGAGGTTGTTTTTGAAAGCATAGGCAATGCTTTTGAAATCATGGGGGTTGTTTTTGAAAACATAGACAATGCATTTGAAATCATGGAGGTTGTTTTTGAAAACATAGGCAATGCTTTTGAAATCATGGGGGTTGTTTTTGAAAACATAGACAATGCATTTGAAATCATGGAGGTTGTTTTTGAAAACATAGGCAATGCTTTTGAAATACTTATACTATGTATATTGTTACGAGACTAGAATAAAATGATATGGGTACGAGATTGAATATACCCTCAGCCATCTAACCAAGGATTCAAAGGCACAGACGTGCAAAAAGCACGATTACTCATAATTTCCCTTTATTTCTTGTACTTCGTCTCCTAGAACGAAACGAGTACTTTAAATTTTTCGAGGAAATCATGAGCGATCATTTGAAAGGGAGAATCACAGGAGTAGTTTGTAAGGGACATAGTTCCTTAATGTAGGTATTATAGGGAAATGCCATACACATATGTAACTACACTTGTATATCAGAATTTGAACAACAATTTATTTATAAACAAAATTGATTGTTCCACATTACAAGAAAAAGAGAGAAAACAAAAGCATAAGATTAAAACAGCAATATCTTATACTCAGCCATATGCTTATCCGTGCGTCAGACTTGCATTGACAATCTCTGATTACTTGTTCCTGAAATAGCTCGTCTCACCGTAGTTGTACCAAGTACCAGACGGTAAACGAGCTTGAGCAGGGTTGACTTGGGGTTGGTTTGGGCCACCTTGGATTCGGTTGAAAAGACAAGCATTTGCCAGGTGACCGAGTCGTCCACATGATGCACACAGATGACACTGCAGGTAAGCTCGGTGAGGTGCATTACACTTGTTGCACATCAGTGCAGTACCGGCATAAGGTTTCCTGGCAGAAGGTTGAGCAGCAGCAAGGCTTATAGCAGCTTTGTTTTGGATAGCAAAGCGGCATATGTTAACCAAATGTCCCCACCATCGACAGTAGGTACATTTGAAGCAGGGTATGAGGTTTGAATGATAACGGTTGCATTGTTTGCACCAAGGGGCAGTTCCAAAGTACGGCTTCCTAGCTGGTAGCGCTGCCATTTGGCTAGGTTCCGCTTGATTAGGTGTAACTGCTGCGGGTTTCCTTGAAGCCTTACGCTTCCTTGATTTTGGTGCAGGCTTGACTTCTGCTTCCTTCGGTGACTCTTGAGTGGCTTCATTGTTGAGACGAGACATGGCAATGCCTAAATCCACAGTCTTCAGAATCACTTCGCCTATTTGCTGGGAAAATTTGGCTGTTTGCTCGGACATCTGGGCGTCATCGCGATGAAGAGACATTCTAGAAGAAAATGAAAGACATAGGAAGAAACAAGTGAAAGGTTATCGGATGAGCAAAACAGAAGGGCAATGCATAAAAATTGTGATCATTTGTTTGTTACCTAAGGCAAACAAATGAGACGGTGACTAATCAAAGTAAGCGGGTAATATTAATGTATCACTGAAGACATGCTCGCTTATAAGTGAACACTCACCCCAAGAATTCCCAGGTAAGAGTGACTGGTCCGATACTGTGGATTTGTACGAACACTCTAGCCTTAGACAGAAAACTCAGAGTACAGGCATTCACTCTTCCAGTTTGCACGTGTTCACATTAAAAGACCCAAACTTTGACGAGTTTTTGAAAACTTTGAAGGTTCAAAACCTTACAATAAATCATCCTAGAACAGATGATTGATTTTCAAAGCGGTTTTGAAATTTGTGTTCTTGTTGTGGTTGTCGCCTAAGGATAGGTGACGGTATTGTTTTATGACTAAATGCAAGTAAACTTGCGTTAGGGTCCTAGGAAGGTTATAGAATAGGTCAAAGCATTACTAATAACCTAATTCCCTATAACCATGGGCTCTGATACCAACTTTTCTGTCACACCCCGACCACGTAAAACAACAAAACGTGGCGGAATCATCGGGGAGTGTTGTAACAGAATCATTGTTTCATAACACATGGAAAATTGAAATATTGTTTTATTGATTAAAAGAGTTACAATGTCTTAACAAACAAAGAAGTATAACAAAATTAACTAGTCTTCCATCTTTTATTGTCACTAAGGCCCAAGTCCGCCTAAGTGTATCTTGATCAATCCTATGCATCATTTCCTGAAACACATGTGAAAATAGGTACGTCAGCATAAAAATGCCGGCGAGTACATAGGTTTTGTGAAAATAGGATTCATGACTTATAAGTTTAGAAAAAGGCTGTTTAACAAAAGTCAGTCATGATCCTTGTAAAATATTTTGTTTTATAAATCATTTGAAAAACGATGATAAAGTAGATGATATGTAAAAGAATAATGTAAGATTAAATGAATAACCAAGTAAAATGAGTTTGTATAAGATAAGTTGTTTGTAAAACAATGTCTTGTGAAAAATATGTTATTTGTATAAAAATGTTATATGTCTAAACTGAAATGATTTAAATAACGCTACGATATGTAATATCATACAAGCACTTATATATAGGAAGTACCAGCGGCGTATCCACCATGCTTGTATCATATTACACACGCCTCGTTACTCAAACCACTTACCCAAACAAACCACCAATGTAAATTACCCATGTCTAAACCATTTGTCAAATGTCTTTGTGTAAACCATGTCAAAATGTTTATGTCAAATATAGTCCATGAAATGTGTATATCAATATCAAAATGTCTATGTCAAATGTCAATTATGTAATGTGTGAACAAAATGTCATGTGTGGCAAGTGAAATATATATATATGTATATATCCACTGAGCCATAGGTAAAAATGCACAAACAATGTATTGAAGTAAAACGTGGTTTAAATCAACGTTATGTCTTGTGGAAATGCATGCTATACTGAATATAAACATTTATGCGGTAATGTGAAAATGCATACATTCAAGCCTTGTGACTGTGGTGATAAACCCTTAAATAAATGAAAGGACTATCTGTCTTATGTTTTAATCGAATTCGGTCATTCCATCCATCCAAACAAACCTAGGACTTTAGGAACGGGAGTTGTCAATTCCTATGGTACCATTACCTACTAACGAGCGGCGTAGCTAATGTTAATGAATGTATATGGTCCCATTTAAACAAACCAAATGTCATATCAAAATGTAAGCATGTGATGAATATAATGTACCTAGTATGCTAAATAAACATACAAGGTAGTGATGTAAAACAATGTGTTCATATGTTACGAGAACATATGCAAGAGAGATGCAATGTAAAACAAATGTACTAAGTATGATGAACATACATAGCATGAAAAAGGTAAAACAATGTACTAAGTATGCACTAAATGAACATACATAGCATAAAATGTCATGTAAAACTATGTACTAAGTATGCACTAAATGAACATACATAGCATAAAATGTCATGTAAAACGATGTACTAAGTATGCTACAAAGGACATACATAGCAAAAACACAATGAAATTATGTACTAATAATGTACTAATGAACATAGCAAGTATATGATATGAAAGCGTGAAAAGCATGAAAATAACAAGTAGGCACATGTGTTTCACCCCAAAATGTTTGAAAACCAGTAAAAGAGGGGTCTATGTACTCACTTGAGGGTGCTTAGAAGTCTTGAACAACAACCAAGCAAAGCCAGAGGGATCACAGAATCATACGGCACCCTATATAGATAACTACATAAATAACCGGACCTAAATCGGGAGATTGGATAGTATGAGGTTTCATAAACCAAATGAGTATTGGAACTCATATGATATGGTTTAACAAAGCCTACATACTAAAATGAAACCTAACCTAAGTGCTTTTGACCCATTACGACCCATCTAGGTAGCTTATGCTACTTTAACGCGTCGTCCGCGTAAAACGCGTTTGGAACGCCTAACTAGCCCTATGACAAGTAAGATATGCCTTAACATGTTTAATATTGTTACTAAATCAGTTTAGATGTCAAAAGTTACGTTACATAGGCTTAAAATGAATTTATGCGTAAAAAGGGCATTTTGGTCATTTTCCTAAGGCATATAAATTACCTATCATACAACTAACTAAACGTCGTGACCATAAGGTATAACCTCGGAAGGTTATTCCCTATACAACTATGGCCACCTAATATGTTTGGTCGGATCCTAATGATCGACCAAACAGGTCGGGTTCGAAAGTATAAGCGATTGATTAGATCGCTTACCTTTACGACCCTAGACAAACACAAATCTAAAAGTGACGAGCTAAACATGCTAGAACATGTTTAATTAAGTTAGAAAATAGGTTTGGTATCAAAACAAACGGTTTTGATACTCTAGAGTAGTTTGGTTACAAAATACGCAAGAACACGTATTTTGGCCGAAACTACGACTCGTCACTGAGCCTAGATAACGTGGTAATCAGTAGGTATAGTCACTATGGACTATGACCATCGTGATTACGCTCACGTTATGAAGTTCAAACGAACTTCGCATTGACCATAAACTGGTTAATGCAAAAAGTCAAACAAAGTTTGACTTTAACGCTAAAACGAATGAAAAGAACGAAAGAATACTTACAGAAGGTCCCCGCAAGTATTTGACCCGATTCACTCTCAGGTAGGAAGCATATATACTTCCACTTAGAGAGTTTGAATCAGATTCAAATGTGAGGAATGAATGAAATGGGTTAGGGGTATTTATAGTTTTCGTACAACCGTTAAGATCGTTTCTCGAAGAATGAGCTTCGATCTAGGCCGTACACCTCAAGCCCACTGATTTGAATACCATGGGAGCCTCTAAACCAACCCATAGAATGATCAAAACCATGTGCAATAGTGTGCAACAGCTGGAACAAGCTGGAAACAAGTTTCTGCTGTCTGGAACATGCTTACGGACCATAAGACTCAGAACCTTACGGTCCGTAAGGAACTTGCAGGTCTGAAAGTTTGAAAAATGGCAGAACAGGCCCCTGCGACTCCGAACTTGGTTTTTGATGCGTTTTGACACGTTTAAACCCCGTTAATCCTCACTTAAAGGCTCAAATATGAAGTTAAAGTATAGGGAACTTAAAATATGCTCAAAAATATGTCGGATGTCGGTTCGTTTGGTCGTACGGTTGCGTTGTTCGGTTAATTACGACGGAAGTCGTAACGGACGCAAAAACGATCCAAATTAAGCGACGAATGGATTTTTGGCATACCAAACACTAAAATAAAATATTTTAATGCTTACATAAATTTTTGGATGTCCGGATGTATTCAGAACGTAAGTTATGCGCAAAAATGCAAACTTATGCACTTTTTGACGCTTTTAGTCCCTAAATGAGCATAAAGTTTATTTTAGCACACCGAACCCCTCAAAGCCTATTTCTAAGCTATGTAAAGGATATTTAGGGTGTGTTTAACTTATGGCCATGTTCCGGAATGTCCATTACAGTACGAATCGACATACTTTCGCAGTTTGTCGAATTTAGTCCCTGTAAGCGAATAAACTTGATTTCGGCACACCAAACCTTCCAAAACTTATTTCTAAGTTATGTATAGGTTATTTAAGGTATGTTAAGACTATGTCACTATTCTGGAGTGTTTGTTGCATTAAACTGGTTATATTTACGCATCAGTGCGCGTATAACCTTCCAGAAAGCGATTTAAAGCCCGAAATCGAACAAAAATTGATATGTGCAAATGATACACATATTTATACAAATCCCAAGTATGAAATACAATATTTCATTGGTTTGGTATTTGTTTGATGGTTGAAGTGACACAGGTGTCATACAAAATGCCCCTACGGTGCATAGTTTGGCCATAAATGATAAACCACACATATGTATGATATCTTACTGATTTAACATTGTAAAATAAATATTTTTACAGAATGTTTTAGACCAGAACATCAGTTTATGTTTAAACCTCTTTTATAAAATTTAAATTGACCAAAATACCCTTACGGGACTTAATGTGTTTTAAAAATCTTTTTGGGCATAATTGTTGATATCCTACTGATATCATAACATATTTAAAGCATAATAACTTATGGAACTTGTACATGACTCATCCGGCTACCCGTTATGCATATACGCGTTCGGTACAGTTTATGTAACTAGTTTGCATAAATTAGCCGAAACGGGTCAAATCTTACCATTTTAACTATAAAATCCAGAATGTATTTAGTTTACCCATTTTATACAAGTCTTCATACTTGTTGGGTCTAAATCACATTCCAATATGGTCATCGCTTAATCTCGCATTTCGTACCATAAACCTTTCTTTAAACTAACCGGTCTAAGTTTATAACTTAAATAAGACCCGTTAGTAATCTAATAGGTTAATAAAACCTTCGTTCCAGATTAGGAGCCCGGTAAAAGCTATCTACATTTGTTTGAGTAGAATATACGGCTGAGTATACACAATTTGCATTTTAAGCTCAGGTAAATGCTTTTAACTTATTTTCCCTTATACGGGCTTGGGATACGGTAAATTATTACCGCTTGGTCGGGTAGGAATATTTAATCGATTAGTGGTTAATTCATTGACATAACCCGTTTTAATCTGTGTTGTTTGATATATAAACTTTTTGGGGTTAATATGACCGTGTCCTGGATATCCTCGGCTCATTTCATTTGAAAATAGCCACGACTTAAGAACGGGGTGTAGGCATACACCTGACAGTTGCGTATGTAAAAAGATATAACCACACGTGAGGATAACTCCTTGTGGACTATATCAGTGGTGTGTCTATTAATCACGTCTCGGCTTCTATCCCGGGCCCTGAACGTACGACAAACATGTAAATCTGTATACAAGATTATTTTTAATAATTATCACAAGTTATAAAAGAATATTTGTGCCTTGTGCATTTAAATCAATTTTCATAATTGTTTTCAAAAGAGTCGGTTAATTTTATTTAACAGTGTAAACTGACGTATTTTTCAAAAAAACTAAGTGACAGGTACTACTCAAAATTGTCTGGAAGCTTCTGAGCGTTAGTTAAAGAATCTTGCAAGTTCTTAATGCTTAAAGTCTGTTGAACAACGTTTTGTATTATATTTTAGATCCGCCTGTGGATCCTATCTTACAACCTTCTGTATTATATTTTTTTGTACTTTACATTTCGGTTTGTAATAGTAATTTCCTCCAAGACTTTCGCTGTGCTATAAACTGTGTATATTTGACTATGATGATATCAACTACGTCACGATACTCCCCGCCGGGCCCACCGGTAATATGTGGAAATATCGAGGTGTGACAGGTTGGTATCAGAGCCAACATTGAGTGAATTAAACACTAGCCTTTTGTGTTTAATCTCAATGACACAGTAGCACATTCCTTGACTTCCGAGTCTAGGCAAATGACCTAGGATTAATCTTAATCTTATTTGGTTTATATCTTTGTTTGTTCTTTTTTTTGACAGGGTTACTTTAATCATGCCACCAAGAGTACATGGACGTGGAGGTCGAGGCAAGGCCCCGATGAGGGGAAGAAACGATCATGAAGCAGGGTCGTCACACAGACCCACACCCTCAGCATCCTTTAGCTCCAGCCCACATGAGGATTGGAGAACCTATCTCGAACCAGCGAGGCGTTCTGTCTCGCTTAGCTCTTCGCCCTCGTAGCACAACTCCTTCGGGCCACAATAGGAAGACGAGCCCCATGACTCGCACCACTCGTACATTCCCTTGTAGTGTTCTGACTCTCACCATTCTTTTCAAAACCCCACACCTTACTTTCAAAGCCGTTTCAACCCCTTGAACCAAGTTAACGAACCCGTGGGTCATAACCCATTGGGACCCGTAGACCACTATCCTGAGTACCAGGACATTGATTTGGACGATGATCCCGATCCAGCCATGCCACCTTCTGGGACGCCCACGCATCCCATCAAAATTTCCAGCGGGTCTTCTTTTGAAGGTTCGCCATACAGAGGCCCTGATATACGAGCCGAAAGATGGAGCTCATATAAGTGGGAGTTTACTCCCCCTCACCACAACTCACCTCCACAACAGCGGGCCCCTTCTGAGGACCCACACTTTCAGACGGTCTCACCACCGCCACCACCAGCGCCAGAGCAGCCACCGCCTCCAGAACCATCAAGGCGAAGAAGAAGTGCACGGATGTCCGTGCGAGGGGGTTTTCATTTCAGCACCCCCCAACACTCCAGCAACTATCCTCCCATCTTTGAAGACCCACAACTGGGCGGGCCTTCAAATGCTATTTCTGAAGTCGACTCTGCACCGGTCGCACCACCACCACCACCACCCATGGGTTATGAAAACCCAATCCTCGCTTACCCAGATGCAGCTGGGTACAACCCGTTTGAGCCACAAGCTTACTCGGGTTATAACTACCATGCACCTGCCATCGACCCATACATTGAGGCAGCGAACTTTAATGCTCTCTATCCCTCGCCCTTTCCACCCGCGTAACCAACTGGGTACCCTACTTATGGGTATCAATACCCGCCACCTCCACAACCTCAGCAGCAACAGCTGCCACAACTGCCACTTCAACAACCGCAACAACAGGAAATTCTCCAAAGGTTGCATGAAGTGGAAAGTAGGGTAGAAGAGCATGATAAGAGTCACCGCAGTTTTCTTAAGGGTTTGGCAAATCTTATCAAGGGGAAAAAGAATAAAGACCGTTGAAGAACCCTTATTTTGGTTTTGTAATTTCCATTTTAATTAAGTCCTTGCGTAGGCATTTCATTTAAGTATTTAGTCCCTGCGTGGACTTGTTTTCTTATTTAGTCCCTGCGTGGACAAGTTTGTTTGTTTAAAGACCCATTTAGGGCATTATTGTTTTAGGACTTATTATGAGAAGTTTCCTTTTTGCAATTATATTTGGCATTATACATATACATATACATATACATATACATCGTATCATTGATTAAAATATCATTTTAATTTATAATTGATCTGCCATTAAATCTCAAAAGACAATCTTAAAGGTATAGCCTAGCCTATATGTCATTACAGACATGGCCATGATAGTAAAGCCTTTTTAAGATACTAAATCCTTGTTAACACCTAAGAACGTGTTAGCACTCTTGGAAAATGTGATTCGATAAAGTCACACTAGTCATCCTTATACTAGATTCTTCCAGCTTCCTTATCTAACCCAATGATCTAGAAAATCATGGCTTATATCATCAAATATGATGATCATATTAAAGCATCCACTATGTGATGCCATTGTTTCGCCTTCGGGCCAAACTATTATAACTGCATAATAAACGACAGTAGTAGTCTATGACTCCTTGTCAAGAAAGGTGAAGAACTATGTTCAAACCTTAATGCCTCGATCCTATAAGATCATGGCTTATAAATTAAAATTGTCCTTGTGACAAGGCCTTTTGTGCCACCTTAATATGCTTAATGTTTGATAACTGGGAATAATTATAATGAAAAGTTTAAAATAAATTTGGTTAACAAATTAACCAATATGGTCTATTTATACCATGGTTAATGAATCACCGAAAATGATGATTCAATAATAAACCACTAAACGAGTTGTTGTCAATTGTTTTATAGCAATCAAGTTTCACCATGGCTGACTCAGAAGAAGTTAATAGTCATCCAAGGGAGAGAAATGATAACACCAGAATGAATGTAACGGGTGCAGATCTGCAAGCATTAATAGACAATGCTATAACTAAAGCTGTTGGAAGAATGTTCAAGGAACCAAGTGTTACTTGCACCAAGACGCAAACTATGGCTCATTCAAAGCCCCCTTCCAAGACACATGTATCAAAAAGGGACGATTCTCAGCACTCGTCAAACTAGAAAAGTCAGCCGTCTAAGAAAATTATGTTTGATCAGGAACCGCGTGTCAAGACTTGTTCTTATAAATACTTCATCTCTTGCAAACCAAGGGATTTTACAGGTGAAAAAGGTTCCATAGACTGTATGACATGGCTTGATGAAATGGATACCGTTGTGGATATCAGTGGATGTGCAGAGCAGGATGTTGTGAAGTTTGTATCACAGTCATTTAAAGGAGAGGCATTAGCTTGGTGGAGGTCGTTAATTCAAGCCACGGGGAAAATCCCACTCTATAACTTGTCATGGGCGGAATTTGTGGCACTGATGAAAGAAAACTTCTGTCCTCAGCATGAGGTGGAGCAGATTGAAACTGACTTCTTGACTCTGGTCATGAAGAATTTGGATTGCCAAGCTTATGTTACGAGTTTCAACACCATGTCTAGACTTGTCCCCTATTTAGTTACACCTGAACCTAAGCACATAGCGCGCTTCATTGGAGGCCTGGCCCCTGAAATAAAAGGAAATGTCAAAGCTTCCAGGCCTACTACATATAGGTCAGTGGTGGATTTGTCCTTATCCCTCACGCTTGGTGCAGTTAGGAATAAGTCTGTGAAGGCTTCTGATGAAGGAAAGAGGAAGAGGGAGGATGAGAGCTCACATCGCTCCGATAAGAAAAAGAAAGGTAATTCCGAGCATAAGAAAAGTTCTGGGTCTAAGAAAAACTCCCACCAGTCAGGTGAGAAACCTCTGTGCAAGACCTGCAAGAAACACCACTTTGGGAAATGCAGACTTGACTCGCAGCCTAAACCTTGCGGAATCTGCAAGTCAAAGGATCATAAAACTTTGGAGTACAAAAATATGAAGAATGCAACCTGTTATGGTTGCAATGAGAAGGGGCACATAAGGACCAACTGCCCGAAAATCCCAAAGAAGCCTGAACAGGCCAAGAAGACAAATGCTCGAGTTTTCCAGATGAATGCCAAAGAGGCAGTGCAGAACAATAATGTTATAACAGGTACTTTCCTCATAAATGATATTTATGCTAGAGTTTTATTTGATTCTGGCACAGATAAGTTCTTTGTAGACAATAAATTTTGTAAACTGTTAAATCTGCCTGTTAAAACTCTAGACATAAAATATGAGGTAGAATTGGCCGATGGAACCTTAGAAACTGCCTCAACAATTCTAGATGGATGTTTCATATCCATTAGGAACCACTCTTTTCCGTTGTCTTTGTTACCGATGAAATTGGCAGGATTTGATATAGTTATAGGCATGGATTGGTTATCTCTTAACCAAGCTTAAATTGCCTGTGATAAAAAGCAAGTTGTTATCAAATCCGTATGGTGAATCAATTACTATTCAAGGAGATACGAGTATGGATTGCCGAACCAAATATCTATGCTTAAGGCATCCAAGTGTTTGAAGAAAGGTTGTGTCATTTACATGGCACAGGTGACAGTGGATGTACCAAAACCCAACATAGAAGATATTCCTGTTATTTCAGAATACTCAGACGTATTTCCTGAAGAACTACTTGGTTTACCTCCAGACAGACAAGTGGAATTCAGAATTGATATTATTCCAGGAGCAGCACCAGTCGCACGAGCTCCTCATCGTTTGGCACCGATCGAAATGAAAGAATTAAGGACCCAGTTGGATGATTTATTGGAGAAAGGTTTTATTCAACCAAGCTCGTCACCTTGGGGAGCGCCCATTTTATTTGTAAAGAAGAAGGATGGTTCAATGCGTTTATGCATCGATTATCGTGAGCTGAACAAAGTTACAATCAAGAATCGCTATCCATTGCCCAGGATCGATGATATGTTCGATCAGGTGCAAGGGGAAAGTTTCTTCTCAAAAATCAATCTAAGGTCAGGATACCATCAATTGAAGGTCAGAACCGAAGATGTGCATAAGACCACGTTCAGAACTAGATATGGCCACTATGAGTTCTTAATGATGCCTTTCGGGCTCACTAACGCACCGGCAGCATTCATGGATCTCATGAATCGAGACTGTAAACCGTATTTGGACAAGTTTATCATTGTTTTCATTGATGACATACTTATTTACTCCAAGAATCAAGCTGATCATGAGAAACATCTCCATTGCATCCTTAAACTTCTGCAACAAGAAAAGCTCTACACAAAATTTTCTAAATGTGAATTATGGCTTCAAGAAGTCCAATTTCTTGGACATGTGGTAAGTGAGCGTGGAATCCAGGTGGATCCCACTAAAATAGAAGCAATTATGAACTGGCAAGCGCCGAAGACGCCCACTGAAATTCGCAGCTTCTTAGGCTTGGCAGGTTATTACAGGCGTTTTATCGAAAACTTTTCAAGGTTAGCTTCACCTTTGACTTCCTTAGCTCGCAAGAATATGAAGTTTGATTGGGTCCCAAACAACAAGAATCTTTTGAGATTCTCAAACAGAATTTAAGCAATGCTCCTGTGTTGATATTGCCAGAAGGGATGGAAGAGTTTGTTGTTTACTGCGATGCCTCGCACACTGGTATTGGTTGTGTGCTTATGCGGAGAGGCAAGGTGATTGCCTATGCATCACGTCAACTGAAGGTGCACGAAAAGAACTACACCACCCATGATTTGGAATTGGGTGCCGTTGTATTTGCACTTAAACTTTGGAGGCATTACCTGTATGGAACCAAGTGTGTAATCTACTCAGATCACAAGAGCCTCCAACACTTGTTTAACCAGAAAGATCTCAATATGAGGCAACGTCGTTGGATGGAAACATTGAACGATTATGATTGTGAAATTCGCTATCACCCGGGCAAAGCGAATGTGGTCGCTGACGCGCTAAGCAGGAAAGAAAGGGTCAAACCTATTAGGATCAACGCTAAAAGCATTGAACTAAAGAACAGTTTAAACGAGAAGTTGCTATCAGCACAGAAAGAAGCCGTTTTGGAAGAAAATTTTCCAGCAGAAAGATTAGGTGCAACTGTTGTTCAGTTGTCACCTGGGAATGATGGAATCCTTAGATTGAATGGTCGAATCTAGGTTCCAATTCATGGAGGACTTAGAAATGAAATCCTCCGAGAAGCTCACAGTTCTAAATACTCGGTCCATCCGGGCAGTGATAAAATGTACCAAGATCTGAAGGCAAATTACTGGTGGATGGGTTTGAAGAAATCCATAGCCACATTTGTGGCTAAATGTCTGACGTGCGCACAGGTTAAAGCCGAGCATCAAAAGCCGTCAGGTTTGCTGCAACAGCCTGAACTTCCCACTTGGAAGTGGGAAATGGTAACTATGGATTTCATTACCAAGTTACCAAAGACGAAACATGGGAATGATACAATATGGGTTATAGTCGACAGACTGACGAATTCAGCTCATTTCATACCCATCAAGGAGACGCATAGCTCCGATAAACTAGCCCAGTTGTATGTGGACGAGATTGTATCTCTCCATGGAGTGCCAGTATCTATTATATTCGATAGGGATACTAGATACACATCTCATTTTTGGAAAGGCTTCCAGCAATATCTAGGCACTCGTTTGAATTTCAGTACTACTTATCATCCTCAGACGGATGGGCAAAGTGAGCGTATGATTCAAACACTAGAAGACATGCCCCGGGCTTGTATTATTGACTTTGGTGGAAGTTGGGATGACCATCTTCCTTTGAATGAATATTCATACAACAACAATTATCATTCAAGCATCCATGCCGCGCCTTTCGAGGCCTTATATGGAAGGAAATGTAGAACGCCAGTTTGTTGGGCGGAAGTTGGAGAAACCCAACTATCGGGACTTGAGATTGTCCTTGAGACGACGGATAAGATTGTTCAAATCCGTGATCGTTTAAAAGCAGCCAGGGATAGGCAGAAGAGCTACGCTGATAAGAGACGCAAACCTCTAAAATTCAAGGTAGGTGATAAAGTGTTACTCAAGGTGTTGCCCTGGAAAGGAGTAATGAGGTTTGGTAAAAAGGGCAAGCTAAGCCCAAGATACATTGGGCCATTCAAAATGATCGAATGTGTCGGAACTGTAGCCTACAAGCTAAATCTACCTAAAGAACTCAGTGGAATTCACAATGTGTTCCACATCTGCAATTTAAAGAAATGTCTAGCTGATGAATCGCTAGCAATGTCTCATAAGGACGTGCAGATAGACGAAAGCTTGAAGTTCATTGAGAAACCTTTATCGATCGAGGATCGACAAGTTAAAAAGCTTCGTCAGAAACATGTGCCAATTGTGAAGGTGAAATGGGATGCCCGTAGAGGCCCAGAATATACGTAGGAAGTTGAATCCATGATGCGTCAAAAGTACCCCTATTTGTTTCAGTAAATCTCGAGGTCGAGATTTATTTTAAGGAGGTGAGGATGTAACACCTCGCAAAAATCATAACCAATAAAGTGTAGACACGTGTCATAAACCCTAATCATGTAAAAAGTTAACTTCGAGGGACTAAGGTTGACAAATAGTGAAAAGATGAATTCAGAGGGACTAAAAGTGTCAACATATGAAAACTATGCCTTTAAATAACTTTGCACGATGTTCGTGTTCTTAAACGACTAAATTATTGGGCGTGGGAAGCCATTCGTGATAAACGAGTGAAAACTATAAGATGAAGGGGTTAAATGTGTCAACATGTTAATTCTTACCTCTGAGTGACCCTTTAACGAACCCAGAACTTCGTAATGCCCAATTATGCTTCCGAGAATGCCAAATGATAAATACATATGGTTTCGGTTTTATTAATTAAAAGTTGTGCAAGATTTCAAGAAATAGGGATTAAATGCGGCAACAAGAGAAACTACTACCTTTCGGGTGATCTCGTAACTAACCGGGAGCGTAATGGTGTTTGTATATGACCCTAGATACTTAAAAGTTAACTTTGGGGGTCATAAGTGCAATAAATGAAAGTTATTTCAAGTTTTAAAGGACTAGGGACTGAAATTGTAAATTTTGAAAGTTTTTAACCGGAATAGGGGAGCGTCGTGGGGCGCGTAAACCCACCTTAAGGTTTACACGGGCCGCGAGAAAGCTGCGAGTGACCAAAAACTGGCAGCTGCATGTTGCAGGCCTATCCACCGCCTTGGCATGGCTTCTGAGCGATACCAGGGGCTGGTTAATGGTTTTTACTGCCACCATAACACTTGTACACATCTGGTAACTCCCTACAACAGCTGGAATGATCTTAAGGGCCCTCAAATCTCTATAAATAGGTGCATTATTTTCACACTTGAACTTGCACTCTCAAGTTTTCACTAACCACTTCTTCTCTGGAGCATCCTGGTCTTAAAGGAAACTCTCTTAAGTTAAATCTTCGTGCTAAGGACCTTTGTAAGTGTTCTTAGCTTCTGTAGTTCAGTTTTTATTAGTATAAGGACGGAAAGTCAAAGTTATCGTAATTATGCTTTGACTTTTTGTTTAATCATTAACGGTCCAGCCATGGTTCGAAACGAAAGTGGCTACGTGATTGTAATTAGTCAGGTGATAATCCCTCAAAAGGGCATATCCTAATTACCATGTTTACTTAGTTAATTGTCGGGTCAAATAATTAAAATAAAAGTTAAACGGGTCAGTTTTTAAATAAAATTCATAACTGATAATGTAGAAGCTATAAAATATGTTTTATCACTTTAATAACTTGGTAAATATTATTAGAACAGGTCTAGACATGTTTGACCCGACAATTCTGAGTTTATGCTCGGTCGCAACCGAAAGTCGCAAAAGTTGACTTTTGCTTTGACTTTCAGTTCTGACCTGAATTAACTTAGTTTCTTTATGCCTTAAGGTTCCTTTGTGACCGTATAATATGTTAGTATAACCCTCTGAGGTTATACTACATGGTCCCTTAGTAATCTGAGTTAATTGCATGTTTCCACTATTATGCTTAAACTTTGACTATTATGCCCTTATAGTTTAAAAACGAGATTTTTTAATATGTAAGCATGCAAATAGCTTTATCACTGATATATAAACATGTAAAAATTATTTTGACATTATTTTCTGGTCTCAAAACGAAGTTATGCAAGATATCGTAAAATTGAACTTTTTATTAATTAAACTACGCTTTTGTGCATAAATCATGTTTAGACCCAAATTTTGGCACCAAACTCATTACCTACTGTTATGCTATTATTTTTAGGGATTTTTGGAATCTTTGGTCACATTATAAACTGACCATATCATTGAGTTCTTATATAAATTCGATAAATGACGATAATGCCCTTTTTGTTAATAAAATGAGATTTACATATGATTAACATACCAAACCTTTTCCTACTGATTTTATATGAAAAATAAAATATTTTAAACATACAAGTCTGATCAAAATCTCAGAATTTCATAAACATCGCAAATATCGTCAATTATCGATTTTTACGCTAATTAGGTGCATAGTATGGTTTAAAACCATATTTAACACCTAAGAATTGTTACCTACTGAATTTATAAATAAATTTTAATACTTTTACAGAAGGTATAAGTCATGAACTCAGACTTCCAATTTTGTCCTTAAAAACATATGTGAAATGACCAAAATACCCCTATGGTGCATAGTTTGGCCATAAATGATAAACCACACATATGTATGATATCTTACTGATTTAACATTGAAAAATAAATATTTTTACAGAATGTTTTAGACCAAAACATCAGTTTATGTTTAAACCTCTTTTATAAATTTTAAAATGACCAAAATACCCTTACGGGACTTAATTTGTTTTAAAAATCTTTTTGGGCATAATTGTTGATATCATACTGATATCATAACATATTTAAAGCATAATAACTTATGGAACTTGTACATGACTCATCTGGCTACCCTTTATGCATATACGCGTTCGGTACGGTTTATGTAACTAGTTTGCATAAATTAGCCGAAACAGGTCAAATCTTATCATTTTAACTTCAAAATCCAGAATGTATTTAGTTTACCCATTTTATACAAGTCTTCATACTTTTTGGGTCAAAATCACATTCAAATCCGGTCATCGCTTAATCTCGCATTTCGTACTGTAAACCTTTCTTTAAACTAACCGGTCTAAGTTTATAACTTAAATAAGACCCGTTTGTAATCTAATAGGTTAATAAAACCTTTGTTTTAGATTAGGAGCCTGGTAAAAGCTACCTACACTTGTTTGAGTAGAATATACGGCTGAGTATACAAAATTTGCATTTTAAGCTCAGGTAAATACTTTTAACTTATTTTCCCTTATACGGGCTTGGGATACGGTAAATTATTACCGCTTAGTCGGGTATGGAATATTTAATCGATTAGTGGTTAATTCATTTACATATCATGTTTTAATCTATTTTGTTTGATATATAAACTTTTGGGGGTTAATATGACCGTGTCCTGGATATCCTCGGCTCATTTCATTTGAAAATGGTCACGACTTAAGCACGGGATGTAGGCATACACCTGACAGTTGCGTATGTAAAAAGATATAACCACGCGTGAGGATAACTCCTTGTGGACTATATCAGTGGTGTGTCTATTAATCACGTCTCGGCTTCTATCCCGGGCCCTGAACGTATGACAAACATGTAAATCTGTATACAAGATTATTTTTAATAATTATCCCAAGTTATAAAAGAATATTTGTGCCTTGTGCATTTAAATCAATTTTCATAAATGTTTTCAAAAGAGTCGGTTAATTGTATTTACCAGTGTAAACTGACGTATTTTTCAAAAAGACTAAGTGACAGGTACTACTCGAAATTGGCTGGAAGCTTCTGAGCGTTAGTTAAAGAATCTTGCAAGTTCTTAATACTTAAAGTCTCTTGAACAATGTTTTGTATTATATTTTAGATCCGCCTGTGGATCCTATCTTACAACCGTCTGTATTATATTTTTTTGTACTTTACATTTCGGTTTGTAATAGTAATTTCCTCCAAGACTTCCGCTGTGCTATAAACTGTGTATATTTGACTATGATGATAGCAACTACGTCACGATACTCCCCGCCGGGCCCACCGGTAATAGGTGAAAATATCGGGGTGTGACAGGTACAGTCTGACATGACAAAAACGAGACATAAAGACATGTCTACACAAATATTCCATAAAAACTTCATCTAAAAATAACATGTGCCTTATACTATTTAGAAAATTTCATTTAAGCACCAAATTGTCCAAGTCCGCAGAAAAATACAATAATCCTGCGGAAGTGTACAGCATTCCGCAAAACGACACCAAAACCCTTATATAAATCTTATTGTGTAAGCTGCACAACTAGTTCAGTAAACTGCCTGACAACAAAGCTGGTACAAGAACTTTGACCGAAATAATAAATTTATTAGTCCGGAGTGTTGGATTAATGTAACACCTCGTAAAATCGTGTCCAACGATAAGAAGACACGTGTCCTAAACCCTAATTATGTCAAAAGTTGACTATGAAGGACTAAAGTCGCCAAACAATGAAAAGATGTATGTGGGAGGACTAAAAGTGTCAACATGCAAGTCCTATGCCTCTAAATGACCTTTTACGGTATTCGTATTCATTAATAAGCCACATGTTGGACGTACGAAACTGTTTATAAAATAAGTAAGAAGTTTGTGAATCGAAGGGTAAAAAGTGTCAACATATTAATTATACCTCTGAGTGACCTTTTAACGAACCCGGAGCTTAACGATGTTCGTTACACATCCAAGAAGACTTGAAACCTAACTTGAAGGGCCAAAAGTGTTAAAAATAAAAGTTATTACGAGCTATAAAGTACAGGTACTGAAATTGCCAAACATTTAAATGTTTGGTTGAGTTTTGGTGCGGCTCGCGGGGCGCGACTGTAACACCTCGCAAAATCATGACCAATAAAGTGAAGACACGTGTCATAAACCCTAAACAAAATCATGCCATTTCGGACGGTGAAAGAAAACTTGATAAAGATGTGGCATAAGTATGGGCTAAAGTCAATCATTGTGAATAGAAATGGGTATTTCTTTTTTTAGTTTGATCATGAAGAGGGCATGTTACAAGTGCTTGAAAGAAACCCATGGTTGGTAAATAATGTGCCACTTGTTCTACAAATTTGGGATCCGAATGTTATTTTGTGTAAACCGAACCCGAAAACGGTTCCGGTTTGGGTTGCTATAAAAGATCTACCACTTAGTTTGTGGAATGGTGGAAATATAGGGCAAATTGTTAGTTGTGTCGGGAAGCCTTTAATGCTTGATCAAGCCACATTTAAGAGATGTGATACTAAAGAAGGGCCGCTAAATTTTGCTCGTGTTTTGGTAGATGCAAATGCTTCAAATGGGCTTCCGGATAAAGTTAGAATTAATCTACCGAAATGTGAAGGAATCCCGGGTAAGTCTTACTTTCTTGATTTGTCGTATAAATGGAAGCCTCCATGTTGTGCATTTTGTGAAGTTTTTGGACATTCGGGAGATAAGTGTGATTTAAAAAAGAATAATGTTCAAAAAACTGATGATAACAATTGGAATGTGAAGAAAAATGTTATGAGTTCTAATATGGGTAAGGCCCAGAATGATGAATTTGTTGAAGTAGTTCGAAGATCCATGGCCCAAAATAAAGGAAAAAATCAAATGTGGCAGCCCAAAAAGCCATCGGTTGGGTTGAATGTAGCAGGCCCATCTGGTTTAAAAAATGTTAAGGATTAAGAGGAGGGAATGGGCTTGTTAAATAACAGTTCTGTTGATGTTGACCGAGAGCTAGGCCCATCTGATGGAAACTTTCGGTTGGATCAGAATTTGGGCCCAACTGAAGTTGCTGGCCCATCAACGCTGAAAATAAAGGAGGTTTCTCCTTTACAAAATTCTGGCCTAATACGAAGCCCGGTTATGGATCCTGTTTTGAGTGCGGATTCATCAGGTAAGGGTATGGCCCAAAAAACTTATGGGAGTGGATTTTATGATGTTTCAAAAAATGTTTTTGGATCACAAGTTGGCCCAACATGTAATACTACGAATAGTTTCGGTACTTTGCGGGATGAAGAAGATTGTTTTGACACGGATCTTGGGATGTGGGAGCATGAGATAGAAATGGTTAAAAAGTTTGTGGAAACTAGCACCCGCCCAAAGATTGAAGAATATAGTTCATGGTCCGAGAATATGAGAAAATATTATGATGGTTTGACAAAAGTAAATGGGGATGAAGCTGAAGTGGAGTCGGAGACCGATGAAATGGCGCGATTTATGAAGATAGGCTCTAAATTTTAGTTTTATTTCCTTTTTTTTTGTATTTTGTTGATGTATGTTTCTCTTTTTTGGTTCTTTGTTTTTTATGGCGAGTCGCCATTTAAACATTTGAACTTTGTTTGTATTCTCGTTTGCTAGATATTAATAATAGTTTACCCGGGGGCTCCCCGTTTCCCAAAAAAAAACGTGTAATAAGTTGATTTTGAGGGACTAAAGTTGTCAAACAGAGAAAAGACATATGTGGAAGGACTAAAAGTGTCAATATGTGAAAACAATGCTTTTAAATAACCATATATGGTGTTCATATTCTTAAACGATTAAATTATTGGGCGTGAGAAGCCATTTGTGAAAAACAAGTGAAACTTATAAGACGAAGGGGTTAAATGTGTCAACATGTTTAGTTCTTACCTCTGAATGACCTTTTAACGAATCTGGAGTTTCGTAATGTCCAATTATATTTCTGAGGATGCTAAATGATAATTACATAAGGTATCGGCATCATTATTTATTAAGTTGTGCAAGAATTCAAGAAAAAGGGGTTAAAAGCGTCAACGAGAGGAATTAGTACCTTTTGGGTGATCTTGTAACCGTACGGAAGCTTAACAATGTTAGTTATATGTCCCAAGATACTTAAAACTAACTTTGGGGGTCAAAAATGCTAAAAATAGAAGTTATTTAAAGTTAAAATGGACCAGGGACTGAAACTGTCAACTTTGAAACCTGTTTAGCCGGAATAGAGGAGAGTCGCGGGGCGCGTAGGCCATCCCTGATTCGTACGCGGGCCGCGAGAGACCTATTAGCATCCAAAAATCTGGACAGCTGCATGTTGCAGCTTTCAAACCACTATTGCATGCTCATTTCACAAAACCAAGGCCTTGTTGATGGGTTTTACTGACACATTAACACCTGTGATCATCTGGTAACACTCCATAACAGCTGGATTGATCTCAAAGATCCTTATTTCACTATAAATAGGTGCCTTTGTTGCACATTTCAACTTGAATCTCTCAAGTTTTATTTCATACTTCTTCTCTAGAGCTTCCTAGTCCTAAAGGAGTCTCTTCTCAGTTCAAACTTCATGCTAGGACCTTGTGTAAGTGTTCTTAGCCTCTGTAGTTCGGTTTTTATATGTTTAAAGACCGAAAGTCAAAGTTGTCGTAATAACGCTTTGACTTTTAGTTTAAACTTTATCGGTCCAGCCATTGTTCGAGACGAATGTGGCTACGTGATCGTAATTAGGTAGGTAATAATCCCTCAAAAGGGCACCTCCTAATTACCACGTGTACTTAGTTAATTGTCGGGTCAAAGTAATTAACATAAAAAGTTAAACGGGTCAGTTTTTAAATAAATTCATATCTTATAATGTAAAAGCTATAAAATATGTTTTTATCACTTTAATAACTTGGTAAATATTATTAGAACATGTCTAGACATGTTCAACCCGACAATTCTGAGTTTAGGCTTGGTTCACAACCGAAAGTCGCAAAAGTTAGCTTAGTTTCCTTATACAGTAAGGTTCCTTTGTGACCATATTATATAATAGTACAACCCTCTGAGGTTATATTACATGGTCCCTTAGTAATCTGAGTTTATTTACTTGTTTCCGTTATTATGCTTAATTTTGACCATTATGCCCTTATAGTCTAAAAGTGAGATTTTTGAATATATGGACATACAAATAACTTAGTTACTGATATATAAACATGTCTAAATTATTTTGACATTATTTTCTGGTCTCAAATTGATGTTGTGCAAGATATCGTAAATTTAACTTCTATAAAATTTAAATTACGCTTTTATGCATAAATTTTGACACAAAACTCATTACCTACTGTTATGATATCATTTTTAGGAACTTTTTGAATGTTGGGACAGATTAGATACTGACCATAACTTTCAGTTCTTGTATAAATTCCATAATTGACGATAATGCCATTTGCTAATAAAATATGATTTGCATATGATTAACATGCCAAACCTTTTTCTACTGATCTAATATGAAAAATAAAATATTTTAAACATCCAAGGCTGAACAAAATCTCAGAATCACATAAAAATCGCAAATATCGTCAATTATCGATTTTTACACTAATTAGGTGCATAGTATGGTTTAAAACCATATTTAGCACCCAAGACTTGTTACCTACTGAAATTATAAATACTTTTTAATATTTTTACTTGTCCCTAAAAGCATATGTGAAATGACCAAAATACCCTTTCGGGGCATAGTTTGGCCATAATTGGTAAACCACACATATGTATGATATCCTACCGTTATAACATCATAAAATAAATGTTTTACAGAATGTTTTAGACCAGAATAGCAGTTTACCTATAAACCTCTTTTATAAATCATAAAATGACCAAAATGCCCTTATGAGGCTTAATTCGGTTTTAAAATCTTTTTTGGCATAATTGTTGATATCCTACTGATATCATAACGTATTTTAAGCATAATAACTTATGGAACTTGTATATGACTCATCCGATTACCCGTTTATGCTTATACGCATACGATGCGGTTTATGTGACTAGTTTGCATAAATTAGCTGAAACGGGTTAAATCTTATCATTTTAACTTCAAATTCCAGAATGTATTTAGTTTACCCATTTTATAGAAGTTTCCATACTTGTTGGGTCTAAATCACATTCCAATCCGGTCACCGCTTAATCTAGCATTTCGTGCCGTAAATCTTTCTTTAAACTAACCGGTCTAAGTTTACAACTTAAATAAGACCCGTTAGTAATCTAATAGGTTAATAAAACCTTCGTTCCAGATTAGGAGCCCCGGTAAAAGCTACTCGCACTAGTTTGATTAGATTATACGGCTGAGTAGATAAATCTCGCATTTTAAAGCTCAGATAAATACTTTTAACTTATTTTCCCTTATACAGGCTTGGGGTATGGTAAAATATATTACCACTTGGTCGGGTATGGAATCATTAATCTAATAGTGGTTAATTTATTGACATAACCCATTTTAATCTGTTTTGTTTGATACATAAACTTTTGGGGGTTAATACGACTGTGTCCTGGATATCCTCGGTTCATTTCATTTGAAAATGGCCACGACTTAAACACGGGGTGTAGGCATACACCTGACAGTTGCGTATGTAAAAAGATATAACCACACGTGGGGATAACTCCTTGTGGGTTTATATTAGTGGTGTGTCTATTAATCATGTCTCGGCTTCTATCCCGGGCCCTGAACGTATGACAAACATGTAAAACTGATACAAGATTATTTTTATATAATTGTCCCAAGTTATAAAAGAATATTTGTGCCTTGTGCATTTAAATCAATTTTCATAAATGTTTTCAAAAGAGTCGGTTAATTGTATTTACCAGTGTAAACTGACGTATTTTCAAAAAGTCTAAGTGACAAGTACTACTCGTAATTGGCTGGGAGCTTCTGGGCGTTAATTAGACAATCTTGTAAGTTCGTAATGCCTTAAGTCTATCGAACATGTCTTTTGTATTATATTTAGATTCGCCTGTGGATCCTTTCTTACAACCGTCTGTATTATTTTATTCGTACTTTACACTTTCGGTTTGTAATAGTAATTTCTACCAAGACTTCCGCTGTGTTATAAACTGTGTATATTTGACTATGATGATATCTACTACGTCACGATACTCTCCACCGGGCCCACCGGTAATATGTGGAAATATCGGGATGTGACAGGTTGGTATCAGAGCCAACATTGAGTGAATTAAACACTAGCCTTTTGTGTTTAATCTCAATGACACAGTAGCACATTCCTTGACTTCCGAGTCTAGGCAAACGACCTAGGATTAATCTTAATCTTAATTGGTTTATATATTTTGCTTGTTTCTTTGTTTTGATAGGACTACATATTAAACATGCCACCAAGAATCCGAGGGAGAGGAGGATGAGGCAAAGCACCAATGAGAGGAAGGCATGATCACGAAGCAGGGCCTTCGCATAGACGAACTCCCTCTACATCTTACAGCTCCGACCCACATGTGGATTGCAGAACTTACCTGGGACCAGCGAGACGTTCCGTTTCGCTCAATTCTTCGCCCTCTTACCATAACTCATTTGGGCCAAATCAAGAAGAAGAGCCTCAGGACTCGCACCACTCGCACCATTCTTTGCAATGTTTTGGTTCCCATCATTCTTTCCAAAACCCCACTCCGTATTTTCAGAGTTGTTTTAACCCTATTGACCAAATCAATGAACCAGCGGGTCATAACCCGTTGGGACCCGAAGATCACTTTCCTGAATATCAGGATATGGATGTGGACGACGATCCAGATCCAGGCATGCCGCCTTCTGGGACGCCTACGCATCCCATAGAAATCTCCAGCGGCTCTTCATTTGTAGGATCGCCATACAGAGGCCCAGACTTATGGGTCGAAACGTGGAGCACTTACAAGTGGGAGTTTACTCCCCCTCACCACGACTCACCTCCACCACAGCGGGCTCCCTCTAAGGACCCACACTTTCAAGCGGCCACGCCACCGCCACCGCCAGCACCAGAACAGCCTCCGCCACCAGAACCATCGAGGCAAAGGAGAAGCGCACGGATGTCCGTGCGAGGGGGTTTCCATTTTAGCACCCCACAAAATTCCAGCAACTATCCTCCAATCTTTGAAGACCCACAAATGGGCGGGCCTTCAAACGCTGTTTCAAAAGTCGAATCTGCACCGGTCACTCCTGCACCACCACCACCCATGGGTTTTGAAAACCCAATCCCTGCTTACCCAGATACAACTGGGTACAACCCGTTTAAGCCTCAAACTTACACGGGTTATAACTATCACGCACCTGCTGCCAACCCATACATTGAGGCAGCAAACTTTAATGCTCTCTACCCCTCACCTTTTCCACCCGTGTACCCAACTGGGTACCCTGCTTATGGGTATAAATACCCACCACCTCCACAACCTCAGCAGCAGCAGCAACCTCAACCTCCACTTCAACAACCGCAGCCACAGGAAATTTTACAAAGGTTGGAAGAGGTGGAATAAAGGGTGGAAGAAAGGGATAAAAGGCACAACAAGTTTCTTAAGGGTTTGGCAAACTTCATCAAAGGGAAAAAGAAGAAAGATCATTAAAGACCCTTATTTATCATTTTGTAATTTCTATTTCAATTAAGTCCCTACGTGGACATTTCTTGTAAGTATTAGTCTCTGCATGGACTTGTTTCTTATTTAGTCCATGCGTGGACAAGTTTATTTATTTAAAGACCCGTTTAGGGCAAGTTATTGTAATTCTTAGACTATTTATGAGAAGTTTCCTTTCGAAAATTACATTTGTCATTATACATATGCATATACATTATATCACTGATTAATCTATCATTTCAATTAATAATTTATCCTCCAATAAATCTCAAGACCATCTTAATGGTATAACCTAGCCTATATAGACATGGCTGTGATGGTAAAACCCTCTTAAGATGATAAATCCTTGTTAACATCTAAGAACATGTTAGCACTCTTGACAAATGTGGTTCAAGAAAATCACACTAGTCACCCTAATACTTGGATTCTTCCAATTCCTCATTTAGCCAAATGATCTAGTAAATCATGGCTGATATCATCATATTAAAACATCCATTAGTGATGTCATTGTTTCGCCTTCGGGCTAAACTACTCCAACTACACATGAATGATAGTAGTAGTCTATGACTCCCTGTCAAGAAAGGTGAAGAACTATGTTCAAACCTTAATGTCTAGATCCAATAAGATCATGGCCTATAATTAAAAACTGTCCTTGCGACAAGGCCTTTTGTGCCACTTTAATATTCTTAATGGTTTTATGACCAGGTCTAACTATAATAAAAATTTTAAATAAATCTGATTAGCAAATTAACCAATATGGTCTATTTTACCATGGTTAATGAATCACCAAATATGATGATTCAATAATAGACCACTGAATAAGTTGTTGTCAATTCTTTTATAGCATTCAAGCTTCACCATGGTCGATTCGGATGAAGTTAATAGTCATACTAATGAAAGAAATGATAACACAAGATTAAACGTAACGGGTGCTGATCTACAAGCTTTGATAGATAATGTTGTAACGAAAGTTGTTGGCAGAATGTTCAAAGATTCAAGTGCTGCTCGCACCAAGACCCAATCAGTGGCTCATACTAAGCCCCCTTTAAAAACACATACATCTAAGAAGGACGATTCTCAGCATTCGTCAAATCAGAAAAGTCAACCGTCCAAGAAAATAGTGTTTGATCAGGAGCCACGTTCCAAGACTTGTTCTTATAAGTATTTTGTCTATTGTAAACCAAGAGACTTCACTGGTGAAAAAAAGTGCCATTGATTGTATGAAATGGCTAGAAGAAATGGAGACAGTTATTGACATTAGTGGGTGTGTTGAACAGGATATTGTGAAGTTTGTTTCACAATCTTTTAAAGGTGAAGCTCTGGTTTGGTGGAAGGCACTGACACAGGCCATGGGAAAAATTCCACTTTATAATCTGTCTTGGGATAAATTTGTTGATCTGATGCGAGAAACTTTCTGTCCACAGCACGAATTAGAGAAAGTTGAGCTGACTTTTTAACTCTGGTTATGAAGAATTTAGATTGTCCAACTTATGTTACTAGCTTCAACTCCATGTCTCGAATGGTACCTTATTTGGTTACACCAGAGCCCAAGCACGCTTTATTGGTGGATTGGCTCCCGAGGTAAAGGGTCATGTGAAGGCTTCAATGCCTGCAACATACCGGTCAGCAGTAGATCTGTCCCTGTCCTTGACTTTAGATATTATCCGAAATAAGTCTGCAAAGACTACTGATGATGGGAAGAGAAAGAGAGAGGATGATAAATCTCAGCGTTCTGATAAAAAGAAGAAAGGTAACTCTGGGTTTAAGAAAAGCTCCAATCAGTCGGGTGAGAAACCTTTGTGCAAGACCTGCAAGAAACACCACTTCGGGAAATGCAGATTAGATTCGCAGGCTAGACCTTGTGGAATCTGCAAGTCAAAGGATCATAAAACTTTGGAGTGCAAGAATCTAAAGAATGCAACCTATTATGGTTGTAATGAAAAAGGGCACAACAAGAGCAACTGCCCGAAATACGCAAAAAAGCCCGAAGAGGCTAAAAAGGCAAATGCTCGAGTGTTCCAAATGAATGCCAAGGAGGCAGTGCAGGATGATAACGTTACAACAGGTACTTTCCTCATAAATGATATGTATGCTAGAGTTTTATTTTATTATGGCGCAGATAAGTCCTTTGTAGACAATAAATTTTGTAAACTGTTAAATCTGCCTATTAAAACTCTAGACATAAAAATGAGGTAGAATTGGCCGATGGTACCTTAGAAACTGCTTCAACAATTCTAGATGGATGGTTATCATTTAATCAAGCCCAAATTTCCTGTGCCAAGAAGCAAGTTATCATTAAAACCCCTTCTGGTGAATCAATTACTGTTCAAGGAGATACGCACCATGGATTGCCTTATCAAGTGACTATGCTTAAGGCCTCCAAATGTTTAAAAAATGGTTGTGTCATTTACATGGCACAAGTGACTGTAGATGTACTAAAGCCCATGATAGAAGATATTCCAGTTATTTCAGAATAGCCGGACGTTTTCCCTGAAGAACTACCTGGTTTGCCCCCTGAGAGGCAAGTAGAATTCAGAATTGATATTATAGGTGGAGCAACACCAGTCGTACGAGCTCCTTATCGTTTGGCACCGACTGAAATGAAGGAATTAAGAACCCAGTTGGATGATCTATTGGAGAAAGGTTTTATTCAACCAAGCTCGTCGCCTTGGGGAGCGCCCATTTTGTTTGTAAAGAAGAAAGATGGTTCAATGCATCTGTGCATTGATTATCGTGAGCTAAACAAAGTAACAATCAAGAATCGCTATCCATTGCCCAGGATCGACGATCTGTTCGATCAGCTAAAAGAGGCAAGTTTCTTCTCAAAGATCGATCTAAGGTCGGGGTATCATCAATAGAAGGTTAGAACTGAAGATGTACACAAGACCACGTTTAGAACAAGGTATGGCCGCTACAAGTTCTTAGTGATGCCTTTTGGGCTCACTAACGCACCTGCAACGTTCATGGATCTCATGAATCGAGTCTGTAAGTCGTATCTGGACAAGTTTGTCATTGTCTTCATTGATGACATACTTATTTATTCCAAAAGTCAAGCTGATCACGAGAAATATCTCCGATGCATCCTTAAACTTCTACAACAGGAAAAGCTTTACGCGAAATTCTCCAAATGTGAATTCTGGCTTCGAGAAGTCCAATTCCTTAGACATGTGGCAAGTGAGCATGGCATCCAGGTGGATCCCGCTAAAATAGAAGCAATTATGAATTGGCAAGCACCTAAGACTCCTACTGAAATTAGCAGCTTCTTAGGGTTGGCAGGATATTACAGGCGATTCATCGAAAACTTTTCAAGGATAGCTGCACCTTTAACTTCTTTAACTCGCAAGAATGTGAAGTTTGATTGGGGTCCCAAACAACAAGAATCTTTCGAGATCCTCAAACAGAAATTGAGCAATGCTCCTGTGTTGACATTGCCTGAAGGAATAGATGAGTTCGTTATTTATTGTGATGCATCACACACTGGTATGGGTTGTGTGCTTATGCAAAGGGGTAAAGTGATTGCCTACGCATCACGACAACTGAAGGTGCATGAAAAGAACTACACCACCCATGACTTGGAATTGGGTGTTGTTGTATTTGCACTCAAACTATGGAGGCATTACCTCTATGGAACCAAGTGTGTGATATACTCAGATCACAAAAGCCTCCAACACTTGTTTAACCAGAAAGATCTCAACATGAGGCAACGTCGTTGGATGGAAACATTGAACGATTATGATTGTGAAATTCGCTACCATCCGGGCAAAGTGAATGTGGTCGCTGATGAATTAAGCAGGAAATAAAGGGTCAAACCTATTAGGATCAAAGCTAAAAGCATTGAACTAAAGAACAGTTTAAACGAGAAGTTTTTGTCAGCACAAAAAGAAGCCGTAATGGAAGATAAATTTCTAGAAGAAAGATTAGGTGCAACTGTTGATCAGTTGTCACCTCGGAATGATGGAATCCTTAGATTGTATGGTTGAATATGGGTTCCGATTCGTGGAGGACTTAGAGATGTAATCCTCCAAGAAGCTCATAATTCTAGATATTTGGTTCACCCGGGCAGTGATAAAATGTATCAAGATCTGATGGCAAACTATTGGTGGATGGGTTTGAAGAAATCCATAGCCACACATGTAGCTAAATGTTTGACGTGAGCACATGTTTAAGCCGAACATCAAAAGCCGTCAGGTTTACTGCAACAACCAGAACTTCCCACTTGGAAGTGGGAAATGGTAACTATGGATTTCATTACCAAGTTACCAAAGACAAGACACAGAAATGATACAATATGGGTTATAGTTGACAGACTGACAAAGTCAGCCCATTTCATACCCTTCAAGGAGACGCATAGCTCAGATAAACTAGCCCAGCTATATGTGGACGAGATTTTATCTCTTCACGGAGTGCCAATATCTATTGTATCTGATAGGGATACTAGATACACTTCTCATTTTTGGAAAAGTTTCCAACAATCTCTAGGCACTCGTTTTAATTTTAGTACTGCTTATCATCCTCAGACGGATGGGCAAAGTGAGCGTACGATTCAAACACTGGAAGACATGCTCCGGGCTTGTGTTATTGACTTAGGTGGAAGTTGGGATGATCATCTTCCCTTGATTGAATTTTCATACAACAACAGTTATCATACGAGCATCCAAGCTGCGCCTTTCGAGGACTTATATGGAAGAAAAAGCAGGACGCCTGTTTGTTAGGCGGAAGTTAGGGAAACTCAACTATCAGGACTTGAGATAGTCCTTGAGACGACGGACAAGATTGTTCAGATCCATGATCATCTAAAAGCTGCCAGGGATAGGCAGAAGAGCTACGTAGATAAGAGGCGCAAACCTCTAAAATTTGAGGTAGGAGATAAAGTGTTACTCAAAGTGTCACCCTGGAAAGGAGTGATGCGATTTGGTAAAAAGGGCAAGCTGAGCCCAAGATATATCAGACCATTCGAAATCATCGAATGCGTCGGGAGTGTGGCCTATAAGCTGAATTTACCTGATGAACTTAGTGAAATTCACAAAGTGTTCCACATCTACAACTTGAAGAAATGTTTAGCTGATGAGTCACTAGCAATGTCTCATAAGGACGTGCAGATAGATGAAAGCCAGTATGTTGAAAAACCTTTATCGATTGAGGATCGACAGGTTAAAAAGCTTTGGAGGAAACATGTGCCAATTGTAAAAGTGAAATGGGATGCCCGTAGAGGTCATGAATATACATGGGAAGTTGAATCCACAATGCGACAAAAGTACCCTCATCTGTTTCAGTAAATCTCGAGGTCGAGATTTCTTTTAAGGGGGTGAGGATGTAACACCTCGCAAAATCATGACCAATAAAGTGAAGACACCTGTCATAAACCCTAAACGTGTAATAGGTTGATTTTGAGGGACTAAAGTTGTCAAACAGAGAAAAGACGTATGTGTAAGGACTAAAAGTGTCAATATGTGAAAACTATGCTTTTAAATAACCTTATATTGTGTTCGTATTCTTAAACGATTAAATTATTAGGCGTGAGAAGCCATTTGTGAAAAAACAAGTGAAACTTATAAGAAGAAGGGGTTAAATGTGTCAACATGTTTAATTCTTACCTCTGAGTGACCTTTTAACGAACCCGGAGTTTCGTAATGTCCAATTATATTTCCAAGGATGCTAAATGATAATTACATAAGGTATCGGCATCATTATTTATTAAGTTGTGCAAGAATTCAAGAAAAAGGGGTTAAAAGCGTCAACGAGAGGAATTAGTACCTTTCGGGTGATCTTGTAACCGTACGGAAGCTTAACAATGTTAGTTATATGTCCCAAGATACTTAAAAACTAACTTTGGGGGTCAAAAGTGCTAAAAATAGAAGTTATTTAAAGCTAAAATGGACCAGGGACTGAAACTGTCAACTTTGAAACCTGTTTAACCGGAATAGAGGAGAGTCGCGGGGCGCGTACGGCCACCCCTGACTCGTACGCGGGCCGTGAGAGAACTACCAGCGTCCAAAAATCTGGACAGCTGCATGTTGCAGCTTTCAAACCACCATTGCATGCTCATTTCACAAAACCAATGCCTTGTTGATGGTTTTTACTGACACATTAACACCTGTGATCATCTGGTAACACTCCATAACAGCTGGATTGATCTCAAAGATCCTTATTTCACTATAAATAGGTGCCTTTGCTGCACATTTCAACTTGCATCTCTCATGTTTTATTCCATACTTCTTCTCTGGAGCTTCCTAGTCCTAAAGGAGTCTCCTCTCAGTTCAAACTTCGTGCTAGGACCTTGTGTAAGTGTTTTTAGCCTCTGTAGTTCGGTTTTTAAATGTATAAAGACCGAAAGTTAAAGTTGTCATAATAACGCTTTGACTTTTTGTTTAAACTTTATCGGTCCATCCATTATTCAAGATGAATGTGGCTACGTGATCGTAATTAGGTAGGTAATAATCCCTCAAAAGGGCACCTCCTAATTACCATGTTTACTTAGTTAATTGTCGGGTCAAATAACTAACATAAAAAGTCAAACGGGTCAGTTTTTAAATAAATTCATATCTGATAATGTAGAAGCTATAAAATATGTTTTATCACTTTAATAACTTGGTAAATATTATTAGAACATGTTTAGACATGTTCAACCCGATAATTCTGAGTTTAGGCTCGGTTCGCAACCGAAAGTCGCAAAAGTTGACTTTTGCTTTGACTTTTAGTTCTGACCCGAATTCGCTTAGTTTCCTTATACATTAAGGTTCCTTTGTGACCATATTATATAATAGTATAACCCTCTGAGGTTATATTACATGGTCCCTTAGTAATCTGAGTTTATTTGCTTGTTTCCGTTATTATGCTTAATTTTGACCATTATACCCTTATAGTCTAAAAATGAGATTTTTGAATATATGGACATAAAAATAACTTAGTTACTGATATATAAACATGTCTAAATTATTTTGACATTATTTTCCGGTCTCAAATTGATGTTGTGCAAGATATCGTAAATTTAACTTTTATAAAATTTAAATTACGCTTTTATGCATAAATCATGTTTAAACATAAATTTTGACACAAAACTCATTACCTACTGTTATGATATAATTTTTAGGAATTTTTGGAATGTTGAGTCAGATTAGATACTGACCATAACTTTGAGTTCTTGTATAAATTCCATAATTGACGATAATGCCCTTTTGCTAATAAAATGTGATTTATATATGATTAACATGCCAAAGATTTTTCTACTGATCTAATATGAAAAATAAAATATTTTAAACATCCACGGCTGAACAAAATCTCAGAATCACATAAACATCGCAAATATCGTCAATTATCGATTTTTACGCTAATTAGGTGCATAGTATGGTTTAAAACCATATTTAGTGCCCAAGACTTGTTACCAACTGAAATTATAAATAATTTTAATATTTTTACAGTAGTATAAGTCATGAACTCAGACTTTCAATTTTGTCCCTAAAAGCATATGTGAAATGACCAAAATACCCTTTCGGGGCATAGTTTGGCCATAAATGGTAAACCACACATATAAATGATATCCTACTGTTATAACATCATAAAATAAATGTTTTTACAGAATTTTTTAGAGAATTTTGGCAGCACTTCGTGTCAGAAATCTCCAGAAGTTACAAATGAAAAACACAACACCCCTATTTATAGGGATTCCAGATCGCACGAGTTAACATGATCACTTTGCACGAACTGGTCAAGTTCCAGTTCGTGCGACCTGGCCTTACACATAGCCACTTCGTGCGAACTGGTCCATACACAAATAAAAGTTAACTTTTAACCTATTACATCATATATGACACGACTCAGACTGATGACGTAGGCGATAGACATTGTGCACCAACAAACTTCCCCTTGGATATTGCCGCAGTCTTCAGTCAGCCTGTCTTCAGCAACAACTTTCTGAGCTTTTCATTCTCTTCAACGGCTCTCTTTTCCTCTTCAGCTAACCTTTGTACAACAGTAGCTCGAAGAATCTTGTCTTTCTCTTCACGTTCCTTTCTCTCCTTCTCAGCTCTCAGAGCTTCTTCCTTTTCAATCTTTCTCCACTTTGATGACCACATATTTTCAGAATTTATTCCTTTCTGAAAACAGATTGTAGCAACCTTTTGAAACTGCAAAGCTTGATCTTTATCTTCAGCTTTGTATCCAATCTTGTTCACGAACAAACATTCTATATCTTTCGCAGAGCAGTTCACTATCCACATTGGATCATACACATGAATGTACCTGGTTTCGTTCTCAACTTTGTACACAATCAAAGCTTCAGTCGTCAGATAACTATACACCCAGCAAACAAACCCTTCATTAAAGTTTTGTTCCATCTTCGGCAATGGAATGTTCTTCATTACTCTGGGCTTCTTAATCTGCAAAATTGTTTCTTCAATGCCTGTTACTGGATCCACCCTCTTGACTTTCTTCGGTTGATGTGGTTTCCAGTGTTTAAAGTCTTTAAAAGCTTCAAATTTCATTAAACCCCATGTTGGCATATCGTGAACCCTAACTGGATATGACAATGTTCTCACTTTGGGCAATTCTTCTACATCCCACCAAGGCAAAGACATGATATCTTGAATATACTCGAAATACTGTATGCCAAACTCTCTTCTGATCGCATAAGCATTCACTTGTGGCAGATAACCCCAACTGATGATATCTCCCAAAGAAATTTCTCTATCTCTCTTGTAAAACTTCAGTGGTCTTTTGAATTTCCTCTCAGTATCCTTCTTGAACCACTTTTCTTTTCTTCGATTCGTTCTTCTTTCGACATTTCACAGAAACTCTTATTCTTCACACTTTCAGCAACTTTTCTTCTCAGCTCATCTTCATTCGCTTGACTGAAGAATTCAGCAAGTGTCGAAAAGCTAGAAGTATCAACGTTAACGTTCTCAGACTGATCTTCATCACTCCAGTCTTCTACTTCCACTTTGTCATAGTTATCAGCATCTTTAACGTACTTATACTGATATTCAGGCTGCTGATTGATGTCGAACTTGTTCAACACTTCTTCGAAATCAAAGTTAAAATTATTTTCATCAATATGCGTCATCTTTATGATCTCAGCTAAAGTATAAGTATGCAAGATTTCTCCTTCCTCTACATTGTGTTACAGACGTAGAATCAATCTTGTACTTTGATCATCACTCTCATCAACATTCTTAGCATCATCATGCTCCCCCTCACCACTTGCATTCTCTGGCTCTTCGTTCGCATCATCTCGAAGATAATCATCAATCTTTTCTTCATTTGACGCTTCAGTAACCTTGATACCCGAAGTACCTTGATCATCATCGTTTCCATCATCATCATCAGAACTATGAGCAGAATATACTTCGTCTACATCATCTTTCAGAATATCCTCTTCATCTTCGTCATCATTCTCACTAGAAACTGAAGTAATTGGATGAGGATCAAGAATAGATGATTCTGGAACTTCTGTTGGCACAGACACAACAATTGCTCTTTCAGAAACAACATCTTCTTCACTTTGAACACCTTTACCCTTGTTTTTCATATCAGCTTCCATTTCAGCTTTCCTTTTTGCTCTAACTTCTTCAAGCTCTATCTCCTCGAATCTTTGTTCAATTGGCTTTCCAATCAAGTCTTCAATCACTTTCTTTAACATGTAATCTTCATGTTCTCTTCGAGCATTATTGGCTTCTAACTCTTTATGCTTCAACTTGAAATACTCATTTTGTTCATCCCTATGATTCTTTTCTTCTTCCAATACTGCTACTCGAACTTTCAGAATATCAATTTCAACTTGATCAGTTTCAATCTTCTTCAGCAAAGAAGAATTTTCAGATTCAACAGATTTAACACGTTCTTCCAACTTCTTCTTCTCACTCGACACTTCATTCACCTTCTGTTGTAACTTTCTCACAAGATCATCATTGACAAAGCTAAAATATCCAATCTCTTCAAGAGTTATATTCTCTGGAATCTGTGGAAAATCTTTAAAGGTAGACGATCCAGGAGTTGTTTGAACTTGTGGTTGTGTAGATGGTGGTGTTTGTAGAATGTGTGGTGAAGTTATTTGAGGTTGTTCATGTATGGGTGATAGATGTGGTGGTGATTGTGGTGGTGATGGTTGTTGTGGTGGTGGTGATGGTGGTTGTTGTGGTTCTGTTGGTGGATTCACTTTAATCTTGAATTTCAATTTACGAGCTGCTGGAGTTGAAACTCGTTTTCTTAAGGTACACTTCTTTCTACCTCCAGGAGTTGGTGTCTTTTCAATCTGAACATCCTCTGGTGGTGGAACATACGTTTCATCTTCATCGTCTGAATTCCACTTTCTTTTCTTCTTCTGTATCTCTCTATCTCTTGGATCAAGGTTTTCTTTGATCCATTTATCAACTTCAAGATCTGAATCACTTTCTTCACCAGATGCAACCGTCTCTTCATCATCAACTGCTTTCTTACCAGCTGCTTTATCAACTTCCAGATTATCATTAAGATCTTTCAACAAACGCTCCATTTCAGGAGTTAATTGACCTTGATCTTTTTCAACATTCACTTCTGGTTCATCTTCTTCTGGTTCATCGACCAACATTGTTTCAATTGTTTTCTTCTTTCGTTTCTTTTGAGGTTGCAAAGATGATCCTTCTTCTGTTTGAACGTTCGGAGTTCTCTTCCCACGTCTTTTCTTTTCTTCCTTTGTAAACCACTCATTTCGTGTTTCTTTGAACTCTGCTAACTTTGTCAATTCATCAGCTGCACTTTTCTCTTTCATCTCTTCATCATTTCTCCACTTCAGATGATTCACAGGATCTGGATCCTCATATTTTTCATCTTTGATAAATCCGAACAACTCTGTCTTTGTCTTCGGTTCTGGCCAGTTCTTGTGATACTTGGGTAATCTAATCAACATTTCATTATCCATATGATTTAGCACCAATAAATCATTCTCTTCATCTTTCACCAAATCTGGATATGCATGATCAAGCATCATCTGTACAAATCTAGGATACATCTGTACAAATCTAGGATACATCCAAGTTTTACTTTTAGAAGTAATGTTATCTTTCATGTAATGGAACACAATTCTTGAAAAATTATACTTCTTGTTCAACACTAATGCAGTCACCATACACATCTGGTAATCTTTCATTACGTCATATCCACCCTTTCTGTGACTGAGTGCGTGAATCACTGAATGAATGAAAAATTTGTATCGCTTTGTAAAACATGCTTTCAGATAATTGGATTTGTTTAATGGTCCGTTGTACCCCACTCTCAACATACAACCTTTAACCATCTTTTTCTGGAAACCCTGTTGGTGATTTTTCATCATCCGGAAAATTTAACACTTCGCATACAAGCTGTTCAGAGATTATAATTGCTTTATCTTCACCATCAAGAATAACAACTGAATTGATCACATTATTCTCTTCATCGTACTTAGCATTCTTCCAGAAATGAGCAATAAGAGATTTGAAAACTCTATGCTGATTCGTCAACGCCTTTTGGATCGGTAAACGTCTCATAAACGGTAGAATCTCCTTAAAATCAGTCATCTTTGAAAGTGTTTCATCATAGACACAACAAATGTTGTGCGACGGATCAAATTCCACATTCGAAGCCTGAAACACAAACATAAACACAAGTTAAACACTTTTGCACAAATTTCAAGAAATCACATTTTCACACGATCTGGCTCACACGATGTGGCCATTTCATGCGATCTGGTCAATCATTTCAAACGAATTGGTTTCATACGAGTTGGATAGTTTCAAACGAAGTGGTATTTCAAACGATGTGAACAATTTGAAACGATCTGATCCCCAAACGAGTTGGTCATTTTCACACGATCTGGAATCATTAAACAAACAGCCATTTCGTGCGACCTGGAATCATCACTTCGTTTGAAAACCCTCATTATGAACAGTATAATTTGCAGATGATAAAACATGTTTTGATGATGAAATTGAAACCGTAAAACTGTTATACAATCAATTCCGATCACAGTGGTATGTTTCTTATTCATTTTAGTCCACAAAATCATTCTAGATCTAAGTGCAAAGTTTTGTTCTTCTGAGTTCATACGGATTCGTGTGATTCCGTTCAAATTGACATCAATCATTACCTTTCCCATGTTATAAGTTGTACCAACCAACTTATACACAGATTCCGATCAACAGATTAACAAAATTTCGGCTTGAAATCGATGAAAACAGATGAATCGCCTGAAATCGCCTTTGAAAGTGTGTCTGATACGAAGTGGTGTAAATGAAGCGTTCAAGCGATCGACCCCTTTATATAGAAGAGCCCAATTGGCACGAGTTGGATAAATGAGGCGGTGTAACCACTTCACACGAATTGACACTTTTTGAAACGATCTGTCCATTATAAAACAGTCTGGCCACTTCGTGTGAAATGGTCAACTCGTGTGAGACAACATATTTTCAATCAATTTTTTAAATTTTTCATTTTTATTTTTATTTTTAAACTAATTACCAACACACTCAGTTAACCAAGTCCAAATTAATGACCCTGGTCAACTGTTTAGCCTGCCAAGTCCAAGTTAATGACCTTGGCTGACCAATTTATGATCTCGCTGATATTTTGAAACAAATTAAGTTCAAATTAATGAACCTTTAAACATTTCAAGCAATTAACAACACTTTTTCTCAAACTTTCTCTTATCCAACCCCATGATCCAACATGTTTAGCACTGTGAGACTTTGATCATCAGATCCCCAACGTCTGTTGTCAAAAATAAGATGAAGTATCAAATCTTTTTGGATTTTACAACATTAAGCTAAACAAACAGGAAATGTTTTGGAATTTAAGAAACTGGAAACTGTACAAACATATTTTTGTGAGCGTGTTAGGGGATCATATCAGCTGCCGACAAGCTACGAGTACCGTTAAGCTTTGATTTCATACTAAGCATTAAACAATTCACAGTGATTGCCGATATACTGATCCACTTTAAATTTTCACACAAACTTCAATCTGTTCAGGATACGAATTAGTGTTTTAAGGCTTAACTTATACGCGTGTACCACCTCAGAATATACTCCCGTATCCAGACCACTATATTCAGTCTTACAGGTGAGTGCACACTAATGATATCTGTAATGGGTTAAATGCGAGGCCATGAGAGCTCAGGCTATTGCTTCCACAAAATCAGAGAGATGATGGCTCGACTTTAGGTGGGTCCCCTTTGGGGATCTTCTTTACAACAGCACATGATTAGCATTTTTCAATGTTTCATCATTTTTTATGCTGAGGGTGGGCTTTAAGAATAAAGCAGTGCAGAGTATTATACGAGGACTAGGCTATTGCTCCAGCAAAATCAGAAGTCCTGGTATAATACCCCAAATATCATCACGTACAAAGACCTAGTATGTCAGAAATAGAGTCTTTCAAACAGGATTTCAGGGGTTACCTATATATCCGAGAGATGTTCCCCACGTAATAAGCAAGAAATGATTTATGTTTATATCCCGAACAAATTTACTAAATGTGTAAAAACCTATCGGCATATCATTAGCGAGACTGCTTAACACATTTAAACAATACATTTCTTTAGCGTACTGCAACTATCTAGCTGATGTACTATCATTTCCCCTTTTTACATAAACTCTTTTTGACTTTTTCAATGTTTTTTGTATTTTGAAATTTTATCATGTTTTTGTATTTTCTGAAAACTTATTCCCCCTAAAATCAAAAACATATTTTTGTGTTTTTGGTTTTATCAAAAGAAGAAAATAAACTGTATAGAAAAACATGACAACAAGACGCAGATCACTTCTGATCACCGTCCTCCTCGGCCACACACTCTACCACCCTCCCAGAAAACAAATTCTTTAACCCATTCAATTTCAAAAGATAGTTAAATATTTCTTTATCAAAGGGTTTTGTGTAAAAATCAGCTCTCTGATCATCGGTGTGAATATAATCAATTCGAATCAATTTTTTCTTGTAGCAATCGCGAATAAAATGATGTCGAATCTCAATATGTTTTGTTTTAGAGTGTTGCACCGGATTTTTAGTGATATTTATAGCTGCCTCATTGTCCACAAAAATTGGTGTGTCTAAGAACTGCAAACCATAGTCCCTCATTTGCTGTTGGATCCAGAGGATCTGAGAACAACAGCTGGAAGCCGAAACGTATTCAGCTTCACAAGTCGAAAGAGCGAATGTGGTTTGTTTCTTGCACTGCCAGGTGATTAGCCGAGTTCCAAAGAACTGGCACCCAGCAGTGGTGGACTTTGCGTTCAACTTACAGGACCCGAAGTCAGAGTCAGCATAACCAGTTAGAGAGAAGTCACCAGATCAGGGATACCACAAGCCGGTGCTTGGGCAACCTTTGAGATACCGTAAAATTCTCTTCACTATCTGCATGTGTGATGCTCTGGGACTCGACTGGTACCGGGCACAGAGGCAGGTTGGATACATTATATCCGGTCGTGACGCTGTCAGATACATTAAAGATCCAATGATTGACCGATACAACGTTTCATCCACTTTTCCACCACTTTCATCTGGACAGATACCATGATTTGTAGCTAGGGGGTTGAAATAGGAGATGATTCAGACATATTGAACTTGTCCAATACATCATTCACATATTTTGTCTGGTGTATGAAGATTCCATCGGGCAGTTGCTCAACCTGAAGCCCTAGGAAAAACTTCATCTCCCCCATCGAACTCATTTCAAACTTTTTCTTCATAACCTTCTCAAACTCTTTGCACAGCTCATCGTTCGTCGATCCGAAAATGATATCAACAACGTAGATTTGAACGATAAGTAGATGTCCTGCAACCTCTTTTGTAAACAAGGTACTATCGACCATCCCTCTGGTGAACCCGTTGGTCAGCAGATGTTGGGAAAGCGTCTCGTACCAGGCTCTCAGGGCCTGGTGTAAACCGTATAGCGCTTTGTCGAGTAGATACACCTTGAATCCTTTCCATGACGCGAATTCCAAGAAGATTCTAATCGCCTCAAGTCGAGCAACGGGAGCATACACTTCAGTAAAATCAATCCCTTCTTGCGGACTAAAACCTTGGACTACCAACCGTGCTTTGTTTCTTACGATCACCCCTCTATCATCCCGCTTACACTTGAAGACCACTTGGTCTTGATCAGCTTTTGATTTTCTGGGAGTTCAACTAACCTCCACACTCCAAGCTTTTCAAACTGTAGCAGCTCTTCCTGCATTGCATTCATCCAGCTATCTTCAGTTAATGCTTCTTTATATGTCTTCGGCTCTACCTGCGAAATAAAGCATTTTAATGAGAATTCTTCCTGTAAAGGAGCTATAGAAGAATAAAAACATGTAAGCCCTTTGTTGATTTGTTCTCGAGTTTTCACTCCACTTTGAAGATCTCCGATGATTTGCTCCGATGGATGGTAAGATAGAGTTCTCGGCATGACTGTGTCTGGCACGTTCACTTCCGATTGCAAATTTGTGATGTTCTGATCATCTGTGTGATCAACAGCATATGAATTCTCAATATTTGGTTCCTCGTCAAAAATCGGATCGGTTTCTGATTCTGAGTCATCAGATTGATCAAATATTGGAACTGTTTCTTCTGGGGGTACGTGTGCAGTTCCACTTGGACCAGCCTCATGATCATTTGAACCCTCGGTGGGCGGAGAAACTACCAACGGTCTTGGCACTTGTTCTTGCGAAAGAGACTGCTGTTGTTGGTATAAGTATGCTAGTTCCTCCTCACTTGTCTCGGTCGGCAAATGGAATGACTCCCAGAGTTTTTCTTAATCGAATAGCAATCTGTTTCCGAGAAGTTGATTCGGAGCAGTAAACCTTTGACAGTCGACGTGCTGAACTTGTATGATCTTCCCCAAACATGGAACAAATACTCTCTTCAATGGACTCGCATAACCTACAAAAAAACCTTCGTTAGCTTTCGCACCAAATTTACCGTCTGGATCAATAAATGTGCATGGTGATCCAAATGGTTCTAAGAATTTCAAATTTGGTTTATAACGATGAAGCAATTCGAAGCAGGTTTTCTTGTACTTCTTTACTGTAAGAACACGATTTAGCGTGTAACATGCCGTTGCGACTGCTTCACTCCAAAAGAATACCGGTAGTTTCGAATCTGCCAACATAGTACGGGCTGTTTCAATCAACGTACGATTCTTTCGTTCTGCGACACCGTTTTGTTGAGGAGTATACAGTGCGCTGAATTCATGAAGAATGCCCCTATCCTTGTAGAATTCGAGCATACTGTTGTTTTTTATTTCGGTTCCGTTGTCGCTTCTGCTACGTCTGATCGGCAGTTTGTACAAGTTTTCCATCTTCTTGAATAATTTCATCAACAAATCAAACGTTTCTTCCTTCTTCTCAAGAAATAACACCCATGAAAATCGTGTATAGTCAGTGACAACTAAACAGTATAGATTTCCACTTATACTCTTCATATTTACCGGTCCAAAAAATCCATATGGAGTCTTTCTAGCGGTAATCTGATGGAGTTCAAAAGCTTTTTCGGGTGTGATTTCTTCGTTTGCTTACCTTTCTTGCATTCGATGCAGTCATCGTTTAGTTGGAAGTTTTTCAAATTTACCCCTTCAACAAGATCATTGTGAACTAAGAAGTTCATCTTCCTCACATGAATGTGACCCATCTTTCGATGCCACATGATCGATTCTTTTTCCGTCGCCTTTGTTTTACTCACAAAACATTGAGCCTTTTTGTCTGTCGTTGTTGCGGTGCTCATGTCAAGTATATAGAGATCGTGTTCACGAGGAGCGCACATCAACACCATTTCTTCCGGTATCTTAAACCCTGGTTTCAGAATAAGACATTCATCTTTTGTGAAATGAACAGTGAACGACTTGTCACAAATCTGTGAGATGCTCAACAGATTGTTTTCCAACTCAGCAATGTAATTCACTTTCTCGAATGACACAACCCCATTAGAAAGAATTCCTTCACCAACTATTCTTCCACCTTGAGTTCCGGCAAACCCTACATAACATCCATTGATAGATTTGACGTCATAGAGTAGTGCTAACATCCCTGTCATGTGCCTTGAGGCGCCGCTATCCATTATCCACTTAGAAATGATAGACCTTGGAAGCCCCTGCACACATCAAAAGAACATTCACTTAAACAATGATACCTAAGATTTTTCAACATTTGGTATAGTACCAAACACAATATCATGAGCTACTTTGTCAAGTTTTGGAATGTTAAAGACAACATTTGGAATATCAGGTTCTGATTTTGATTTTAGAGCTCCCTCCTTGATAGGTGGGAATTCTTCAACCAACTTTTCCAACTCAAACTCAATTTTCTCATCGGTGGTTGCAAAAACTTTTGGTTCAGATTTTAAAACATCTTCCATTTTCTTTTCCTCAAAAGATTGTTTAGGTTTCTCCACCCATGATTGATTTTGGAAAACTTTGTTTTAGGATAAACCTTTGAAGTCTTTTGTGATTTTGAAGATTCACCAATCTCAAAAGTTGATTTTGGTTTGTCCTCAGACTTCAAAGATTCACCGCGTTTCAGAATACGCACGGGGGATACCATAGGTGATTTTCCTTTAACATCATTTGAAACTTTTGGTTTTGGTTTCTGGAAAACTGGTTTTGTTATCTTTTTGACACATTGTTTGGCCATGTGACCAATTTCATTGCAGCGATAACAGATTCTTTTGTCATATTCAACAAAAGTGGATCTGTTGATCTCGTCTCTTATCTTTTTCACTGCAATAAAATCGTCAATTGCTTTCTAACTAAAGATATAACCCTTTTCGACTTCTGTGTTTTTACCGGCCACCAACACATCACTCATTTTTTCTTTCGGCTTAACATCTTTCTTAGCCATTTTCTTCTCAAAACCAACACCTTTCCTTTTGAAATTATTGCCATGTCTCTTGTTACCATTGTTACCCACCCATTCATTCTTCTTTCCCGGGTTGTTTGTTGGTTGTTGTTTAACAAAAGACTTTTTCGGTTTTGAAAGAAACGAGTTGTTGTTGACTTCTGAAATATCAATTTCCACGAGTTTATAAACCTTTTCAACATTTTCCAGATTTGCATTCTGAATCGGGTACTCAAAATCAGTATATAGTTTGTCAGTTCTGGTCATCGTGTAAACCACAATAATCAAATCGTCATTCGAAACTTTATCTGATTTTGGGATGAATTTATCAAGAAAATTTCCTTCATCTTCTGAATCAGGACTGGAATTCTCCAAATGAGTTTTAACCGTTTTGAAATCAGAGTTATCACTTTCTTCATCCAACACTTGGTCAACAACAGTTTTAATCACTTGTGACTCATTGTCAGTGTCAGATGGAGAGAATGTAACATCAATGTTTTCCGGCAACTCATTTTCTTCTGTTCTCAATTTGAGATTTAAAGCTGCTTCCACCCCATCTGTAAATTTCTGTGTATAATGATTCCACATTGGGGGTGGAACATTGTTGAAACCTGGTTTAGTATCAGGTTGTTGAGGAACAATCTGATCAATCACATAAGAAGATGAAGTATAACTGATCAATTTTTTATCAACTCTTTCTGTCTCAATACGCATCAGTTCAAGTTCCTTTTTTAGAGATTCGATTGTGTCCAGATGGATGTTAATCACCATCTGCTTTTCCATGACCGTTCCTTTGAGCAAATTAACAACTTTATCATTTTCTTTACTTTCATTTTGAATCATTTTTATAGATCGTGGCAAAGTGTCATAAGCTTCTTTCACATCATAAAAATCTAATTTTACTTTGTCGGTATACTTTTTCAACTATTGAAACTGTTTGTCTTTTTCAAGACAATCCATGCAGGGTTTTAAACAGTTTTCGCATGGTGTTTCAGGAATTGGATCAACTTTTTCAAAAACCTTTTCTTCTTTATCAGTTTTAATTTCCGGTTTACCAAACCCTTCAGACTCAGACTCTGATTTTTCTCCTGATTTGATCTCCACATTTTTTGATTTGAACTCAGACTTCTTTTCGACTGACTCCTTTTTGACTGACTCCGTTTCAACAGACACTGACTCTTGAGTTTTGTCTACCTCTTGTAACTTAACCATCAGCGCTTTGTCAGCTATTTCTTTTAGAGCTTCTTCATTCATCTCTTTAGAAACATCTATGATTTCTTCAACCGGAGCTTTTTCTACTTCATATTGTGGGCAAAAACCAGTAGTTGGCTCGCTGAAGAAACCTGCAAAAGAATCAAACACGTTAGGAGGCATTATAGATTTAAAAGCACTAGCATTAACCTCATGTTCGGATTGATAATAATAAACTTCTGCTGCTGCCTCTTCAAGCTCTGCCAAACTCTCATCACTCATGACTTCACCGACTTCCACGGCTTCAACAACACATTCTGGCTCTTCAATAATCTCCGCCATCATAGCAAGGCCTTCACCAGGAACATATTTATCCCAACTAAACCCTTCCGGAATCTTCTCATCATCCTGATTAACCAAAAGAGCCCTTTCAGTCTTGTTCTCGATTTGAGGTCTTGGGTTGAATGGTTGCTGACTGTTTTTGTGATAGATTGCTTGTCGGTAGTAGTCATTTGAGAATGGATTCTGATGATTGTTCACTTCTCTGTTTGGACATTCGCGTTTGAAATGTCCTTTTTCTTTGCATTTGAAACAAGTAACCTTCGCTTTATCAAATCCAAGCTTACAATCAGGTCCTGCGAGATTGTTTCGTCCGGTTATCTCCATAAACCTCTGTGCTCTCCTCACGATACTCGCCATACACCATTTGATATCAATAAGTTCTAGTTCTTCAGAATCAATTTGATCGTAATCCTCCTTTGTCATGTCTGGATTACCGATCCGTCCAGCAACTAGACTTTCATAGGATTCAAGAACGGAAGCAAGAAGTGCTATATGTTGTTTAGCTGCTGCTTCAGTAAAATCTTGACCATTTTTTTATATTCACAGCAATATTGCACTATATCCCATGACCGTAACTCTGATTATTTGACCCTGACGAACTTTGAGAAGACACTTGTTCTTGGAAACCCTGAACCTTAGGATTCGGTTCATAACTCGAAAACGGTGAATAGTTGTTATTCGATGTGCTTTGAGATACTCCAGATGTAGAATCAGCACTGAAGGCCGTTTGAATTTTTGGACTTGGAGTAGATGTGACAGATGAGCTTCCTTTGTAATACAATTGAACATCTTGCTGTACATTAGCAGAGTTCATTTTTCTTATCTTTCTAAGTTCAAGCTCATGCGCTTCAATCTTTTCGATGAACGTGCTCAGATTGAATCCAATATATTTCAAGTTGTTTTTCAAAATCATCAAGTACGTGCCCCACTCATCATGTGGTAGTGCGTCTGCCAACTTATCAACCCATTCTTCATCTGATTTGTCTATGTACAAACGCTTCATCTCTACAACCAAATGGCAATACCTCTCGATCAACTCTTTTGTTGATTCTCCCTTGATAGCTGTAAAGATATCAAACTCCTTTTTAAGTAACGCCTTTTTGCTCTTTATCATTGCAGCACTCCCAAGAAATTTGAGTTTAAGAGCATTCCAGATAGATTGCGAGTCATTCTGATGTTGTAGCAAAACCAAAATATCTTCTTTGATTGCTTGCTGCAAGATACTCATCATTTTCTTCTCGGCTTTAAAGCTATCCTGTTCAGCCGGGGTTAAGTTGCCAAGTGTTTTTTCAATACCAGCTTCATTTGTCAGAACAACATATTTTGACTCAATGTTCATCCAACACTCAAGATGATTTGCCTGAACCCATGTTCGAAACCTATCTTGCCATCCCGAATAATCTTCGATATTGAGAAGTTTCGGTGGCTTTTGCATTGTACCAAGCTCATTCTCCATGTTTACGTTCTGTGCAATACTCGCTGGAGTTTGAGTAGGCATACCATTTTCGAAAAACGCGTTATAAAATTCTTGGTTATCCATTTTTAAACTTTGAAAACTGTTTTGAAAAATTTTAAGTTTTGAAAACTCAGACTTTCAAACGAACTGACTTCCAAATGATCTGGATTTTCAAACGAAGAGGACTGTTCAAACGAAGTGGACTGTTCAAATGAACTGGATGGTTTCAAGCGATCTGGGATTCCAACTCATGCGAAGTGACAAGATTTGGTCCAACTCGTGCGAGCTGGACTTAAATTTCACGCGGTTTGATGAAAACTTAAGCGAACTGACTCATTTCGCACGATTTGGACATCATTTTCACACGAATTGGAGTTTTTGGCACTTTTTGATCAGTTTTAGTTCGATTTAAGGTCTGTAACTTTGTAGGATTGTTTAAAATGGTTTTTTACACGTTGCATCCAAAATTCAGTCCATTTTGTCCGTGAATTCGTCCAAAAATCCAAGAAAGAGTAGAAGTAGATGATTCTAAACCATTCAAAACATTATTTTCAGCAGATTTAACTCATCCTGAGCTCTGATACCACTTGTAGAATCGAGATTCGATCAATACGAGTCAATCTGAGTCAAATCTGAGTTGCTAGAAAGGCGGAAACAGACTAGCAACCTTGAATCGGTGTTAGAATAGGAGTAGAAGCAGAGAAATACACTTTAAACACGTTTTCCATTGATATTAAACGTTTTTACACAGAGAGAATTTTGGCAGCACTTCGTGTCAGAAATCTCCAGAAGTTACAAATGAAAAACACAACACCCCTATTTATAGGGATTCCAGATCGCACGAGTTAACATGATCACTTCGCACGAACTGGTCAAGTTCCAGTTCGTGCGACCTGGCCTTACACATAGCCACTTCGTGCGAACTGGTCCATACACAAATAAAACTTAACTTTTAACCTATTACATCATACATGACACGACTCAGACTGATGACGTAGGCGATAGACATTGTGCACCAACACAAGATTATTTTAATACAATTATCCCAAGTTATAAAAGAATATTTGTGCCTTGTGCATTTAAATCAATTTTCATAAATGTTTTCAAAAGTGTCGGTTAATTGTATTTACCAGTGTAAACTGACGTATTTTCAAAAAGGCTAAGTGACAGGTACTACTCGTAATTGGCTGGGAGCTTCTGGGCGTTAATTAGAGAATCTTGCAAGTTCGTAATGCCTTTAGTTTGTCGAACATGTTTTTTGTATTATATTTAGATCCACCTGTGGATCCTTTCTTACAACCGTCTGTATATTATTTTATTCATACTTTATACTTTTGGTTTGTAATAGTAATTTCTACCAAGACTTCCGCTGTGCTATAAACTGTGTATATTTGACTATGATGATATCAACTACGTCACGATACTCCCCACCTGTAATATGTGGAAATATCGGGGTGTGACAGTGACCCCCTTGACCAGATGGGTCGCTGGGCGCGAGAAAGGTACCAGCTCAGAATATGACTGGCAGCTGCATGTTGCAGCCTTGCTCCCCACTCATACCACCATGCACTCTTACAATTCGAAACCTTGGCCTATTTGATGGTTTTTACATTCAACTATGACACTGGGGATGATCCTAGCACCTCTCTAACACCTGGCCTCATCCAAAATCATCTCAAAACACTATAAATAGGAGCTCTTGGTAACCATTTTCCTTGCAACATTCAAAAATTCACTCTCTTCTCACTTGTTCTTGCTCTCTTGGAGATTCCTGGATTAAAGAGACTCCATTTCAGTTAAAGATTCGAGCTAGGACCCTTTGTATGTGTCCTTAGCCTCTACATTTCGTTTTATAGGCTTTTAAAAGCCGAAAGTCAAAGTTTTACGATAAAAGCTTTGACTTTCAGTTTAGACCATTATGGTCCAGCCATTGTTCGAGGCGAACATGGCTACATGATCGTAATTAGGTAGGTGTTAATCCCTCAAAAAAGCACCTCCTAATAATCACGTTTGCTTGGTCAATTGTTGGGTCAAAGTTATTAATTTAAAAGGTCAAACGGGTCAGTTTTTAAAATAATTCATAACTGATAATAGATGTAACACCTCGTAAAATCGTGTCCAATTATGTGGAGACACGTGTCCTAAACCCTAAACTTGTAAGAGATTGAATTAAAGGGACTAAAGTTGACAATCAATGAAAATACGTATGGGGAGGGACTAAAAGTGTCAACATGCTAAACTTATGCCTCTGATTGACAACAGATGATGAACGTATTCTTAAACGAGTAAACATTTGGACGTAAGAAGCCGTTTGTGAAAGAAATCGAAAATTTACAAGACAAAGGGGTTAAACGTGTCAACATGTTAATTCTTACATCTGAGTGGCCTTTTAACGAACCCGGGGCTTCGTAATGTTCGATTATACTCATGGGAATACATGATAATGAATTCACGAGGTTTCGGTATCGTTATGTGATAGTTATGCCAAATTCCAAGAAAAAGGGTTAAAAGCGTCAACATGTTCAATTTAACCTCTGAGTGACCTTTTAACGAAACCCGAAGCTTAACAATATTCGATTACACTCCCGAGAATAATTCTAATCCATCTCAAAGATCAACTGTGCCCAATTTATACCTTAAAGTGCTTTAGAGGGGTTAAATATGTTGAAAATGGAAATGTATAAAGGTTTTGGAAGACCAGGGACCAAAATTGCAAACTTTGAAACCTGATGGGTATGCTCACGGTGCACGACCACCCCCCTTCTGATGTCACGCGACGCGACGGCCTTATTTCGATAGAAAATTGTTGCCAGCTGCAGGTTTCTTCTTCCTTGGCCTCCAAACAAACCACTAATCACTTGAACTCGAAATCTAGGGATTTTTGATGGTTTTTAAAACCACTATGGAAACCTGTGATCATCCCTGGACTTCCCTAACACCTGGCATGATCCAATAACACCCTCTTCAACTATAAATAGAGGCATTGAGCTGCCTTCATTCCTTGCACCATTCAAATTCACTCTCTTCTCACTTGCTTAAGCTTTCTTGAGCAATTCTTGAGGTTCCTGATCAAAAAGGAAGCTCCCCTGAGTTCAAATTCGGGCTAGGACCCTTTGTAAGTGTCCTTAGCCACTCTAGTTCGGTTTTTATACGTTTGACTTTTGGTTTAGACCTAAACATGTTCAAACCGACAATTTTAAGTTTAAGCTCGGTTCACAACCGAAAGTCGCAAAAGCTTGACTTTTTCTTTGACTTTCAGTTCTGACCCGAATTAGCTCAATTCCGTTATGTATTAAGGTTCTATTTTGACCATATAATGTTGTAGTATAACCCTCTGAGGTTATATTACATGGTCACTTAGTAATCTGAATTATATGCATGTTTCCGTTATTATGCTTATTGTTGACTAGTATGCCCTTATGATCTAAAAATAAGATTTTCAAATAAATGAACATGCAATTGGATTAGGTATTGATTAGTAAACATAATTAGAATATTTTGACATTTACATTCTGGTCATAAACTGATGTTATGCAAATAATCGAAATTTATGCTTTTATAAGGACCAAAGTACCCTTAAGCATGTAAACCAAGTTTAAACATAAATTTTGGCACAAAACTCTTTACCTACTGTTGTGATATCATTTTTAGGAATTTTTGGAATGTTGGGTCAGATTATATAATGACCTTAACATTGAGTTCTTGTACAAAGCCTATAATTGACGATAATACCCTTTTTGCAAATAAAATAAGTTTTACATATAACTAACATGCAAAACCTTTTGCTACTGATAAGATATGAAAAATAAAATATTTTGACCATCCAAAGCTGGTCAAAATCTCAGAATCACTTAAACCTTGAAATTATCGTCAAATATCGACTTTTACGCTAATTAGGTGCATAGTATGGTTTAAAACCATATTTAGCACCCAAGACTTATTACCTATTGATTTTATAAATGACTTTTAATATTTTTACAGTAAGTATAAGTCATGAACTCAGAATTCCAATTAAGTCCCTAAAAGCATATGTGAAATGACCAAAATGCCCTTTCGGGGCATAGTTTGGCCATAAATGGTAAACCACACATATGTATTATATCCTACTGTTATAACATCAAAAAATAAATATTTTTACAGAATTTCTTTGACAAGAACTTCAGTTTACCTATAAACCCTTTTTATAAACCTCAAAATGACCAAAACGCCCTTATGAGGCCTAATTCGGTTTTAAAATCTTTTTGGGCATACACGTTGATATCCTACTGATGTCATAACATATTTTAAGCATAATAACATATGGAACTTGTATATGACTCTTTCGGTTACCCGTTTACGCTTATACGTGTTCGGATCGGTTTATGTAACTAGTTTGCATAAATTAATCGAAACGGGTTTAACCTTGCCAGCCAAACTTCAAAATCCAGAATGTATTTAGTGTACCCATATTATACAAGTATTCATACTTGTTGGGTCTAAACTACATTCCATTTCGGTCTCTAAAGAATCTAGCGTTTCGAACCGTAAAGTATTCTTAAAACTAACCGGTCTAAGTATTTGACTTAAATAAGACCCGTTAGTATCCTAATAGGTTAATAAAACCATCCTTACAGATTAAGTAGCCTCAGTAGAATATACTTGCATAAAGTCTTAGAAACATATGGCTGAGTAGCATTTCTTGCATTATTAACTCAGGTAAATACTTTTAACTTATTTTCCCTTATACGGGCTTGGGATACGGTAAATTATTACCGCTTGGTCGGGTATGGGATCATTTAGTCGAATTATGATTAATAAATCCGCATAACCCGTTTTAATCTGTTTTGTTTAATAACATAAACTTTGGGGGTTAACGACTGTGTCATGGATATCCTCGGCTCATTTAAGTTATTAATGGCCACGACCTATGCACGGGGTGTAGGCATACACCCGACAGATGCAAATGCTAAATAATAAATTACCCACAAGTTGGGGATAACTCCTTTGTGGGTTCTAATAAGTGGCGAGTCAGTTAATCATGTCAGGTTTCCAAACCGGCCCCAATCGTATGACAAACATGTAAATCTGTATACAAGATTTTAAATGAAATTGTCCTAAGTTATAAAAGAATTTTTGTGCCTTGGGCGCCTAAACCAATTTTCATAAATGTTTTCAAATGAGTCAGTTAATTGTAGTTACCAGTGAAAACTGACGTATTTTCCAAAGACTAAGTGACAGGTACCTCACGAACTAGGCTGGAGCTACTTGGCATTAATTAAGAGGATCTCGCAAATCCCTAGATGCCTAAAGTCTGTCAAACTTTGTTTTATGTATTTGTTTAATGATCCGCTTGTGGATCTCTTTTACAACCGCCTATATATTCTTTTATTCGTACTCTGAACACTTTGGGTTGTAATAGTAATTTAACTTCCAAGCATTCCGCTATGTTATATCTGTGTTTAATTGTCTATGATGATATCAACTACGTCACAATACTCCCCACAGGGCCCACCAGATTATGTGGAAATATCGGGGTGTGACAGGTTGGTATCTGAGCCAACATTGAGTGAATTAAACACTAGCCTTTTGTGTTTAATCTCAATGACACAGTAGCACATTCCTTAGACTTCCGAGTCCTGGCAAATGACCTAAGATTACTCTTAATATTTATTTGGTTTATATATGTTGTTTTATTGTTTTTGACAGGTTTACTTATAAAATGATGCCGCCACGTATAAGAGGTAGAGGAAAAGGTCCCATGAGAGGGGGACCATCAGTCAAGCAGGACCCTCTCACCGCCGAATGCCTTCGGCATCTTTTAGCTCCAATCCTTATGATGATTGGAGGCATTCTCTCGAGCTAGCGAGGCGATCTGTTTCGCTTGGCACCTCGCTATCCTACCATCACTCTTTCGGGCCGCCACAACCAGACGAACCCCACCATTAGAGGAGCCGCACTTTGAAGCGGTGACACCACCACCACTACCAGCTGAGGAACCACCTCAGCCACCTCCCGAACCACCAAGACGGAGGAGAAACGCACGCATGTCTGTGCGAGGGGGACCAAGATTTAGCTCCACTCAAGCTTCTAGCAACTACCCTCCGATTCCAGAAGATCCAAAAAGGGGTGGACCTTCACATGTTGTACCGGAAATCGATACTACACCGGCCACCTTTGCACCACCGCCACCTCCAATGGGTTTTGAAAACCCAATTCCGACCTACCCAGAAATGACTGGGTATAACCCGTTCGAGCCACAAGCTCCTACTAGTTACAATTACCAACCACCAGCTTATGACCCATACGTCGAAGCAGTCAACTACAACGCCCTCTACCCTTCACCATTTCCGCCTGCATACCCAACTGGGTATCCTGTCCAAAGGTATCAATACCCTCCATTTCAGCTACAACCACAACCTCAACCTCCACCCCAACAACAACAACAACAACAACAACAAGAAATCTTGCAAAGGGTGGAAGAAGATGAACATAGGGTGGAAGAACGTGATAGAAAGACCCATAAGTTCCTTAAAGGTCTTGCATAATTTATCAAGGGAAAGAAGAAAGATAATTAAAGACCTTTACTTTATTTTGTATTTGTTATTTAAATTAAGTCCCTGCGTGGGCATTTCTTTTTAGTATTAGTCCCTGCGAGGACTTGTTTTCCTTTTTAGTAACATGTTTTTGGATGTTAACAAGGATTTATTATCTTAAGAGGGTTATACCATCATAGCCATTGATATTTTGGCTAGGTTATACCTTTAAGAACATCTTTTGAAATTTCTAAGCAGATCAATTAGAATTGAAATGATTGTTTGCATGCTGATGTAATGAAAATACATATATATTAATTTCAAAAGAAAAGATAAATCTCATTAATAGTACTAAGGATTACAAAACTGCCCTAAACGAGTCTTTGAAATAACATAACTAGCAGTGTGGCTTGAGAAACCACACCTGCCTTCAAAGTACTTGGATTCTTCCAATCCCTTACATAGCCTAAATGATCAATGTGAATCATGGCTAAAAACATCGAATATGATGTCTATACTAAAACATCCATTAGAGATGTTATTTGTTCTGCCTATGGGCCCAATTATATTGTTTTTCATGACAAAGATAGTTATATCTATAACTTTTTGTCAAAAGGCGATGAACTATGTTCGACCCTTAAAACCTTCGATCTAAAAAGATCATAAATTACAATTCAAATTGTCCAAGTGACAAGGCCTTTTGTGCCATCTAAATGTCCTTCGAGACGAGTCTTTGTGCTATATAAAAATGTCTATACGACATTGACAGTTGTGACTTGTGTCCACTGTCTAATAAATATAAAGGATTATATCCTGTTTAAATGCCCTTGATGGTTCATTTGTAACCTAGGCAAATTATGATCAAATACACTTTTCTTAGAAATATTAAACCTATTAGCCCATATGGTTTATTTTATACCATGGTTATTCAATCATCGAATACGATGGTTCGATATATGATAACTAAACAAATTATTATTACTTATAGTATAGCATTCAAATCTGCACCATGGCTGGCTCTGGTGAAGCTCACAATCACCCAGTTGATGGGAATAATAATACCAGATTGAATGTTACTGGCGCTGAACTGCAAGCCATGATAAACACAGCAGCAGTTACTAAAGTTGTGAACGAGGTACTTAAAGAGTCAAGTGATGCTCGTTCGAAAACTCATTCTAAGTCCCTCTCAAAACCGCATACGTCGAGAGAGGATGAATCTGAACATTCATCCAATCAGAAAAGTGAACCCTATAAGCAGATTGTGTTTGATCAGGCTCCCCGGTATAACAAGGGATATACTTACAAATATTTTATCTCTTGTAAACCCAAAGATTTCACTGGGGAAAAGGAGCCATTGATTGTATGAAATGGCTGGATGAGATGGAGACAGTTGTTGACATAAGCGGGTGTGCCAAGGAGGACATTGTGAAATTTATGTCCCAGTCCTTTAAAGGTAACGCCCTGACATGGTGGAAAGCTTTAATGCAATCCACGGGGAAAATTCCTTTGTATAACCTCACTTGGGTTAAGTTTGTTGACCTTGTGAAAGATACTTACTGTCCACAGCATGAAGTGGAGAAGGTGGAGACTGATTTCCTCACCTTGGTTATGAAAGATCTGGACTGCAGGTCCTATGTTACCAGCTTCAACTCAATGTCTAGACTCGTTCCATACCTGGTCACTCCAGAGCCTAAGCGCATTGTGTGCTTCATTGGTGGTTTAGCCCCTGAAATCAAGGGGAATGTCAAGGCTTCAAAGCCTACCACTTATAGGTCGGCAGTAGACCTATCTTTGTCTCTTACTCTTGATGTGAAAAGGAGTAAGTCTAGGAGGACCACAGAGGAAGGAAAGAGAAAAAGAGAAGATGATCAGTCCCACCAGTTTAACAAAAAGAAGAAAGGAAACTCTGGATTTAAGAAAGATCAGTCTGGTAACAAACCCCGGTGCAAGAATTTTGATAAAAGGCACTTCGGGAAATGCACCTTAGACCCACATGCCAAGCCCTGTGGAGTTTGTAAGAAGAAAGGGCACAACTCTTTGGAGTGCCGGAATTTGAAGGATGCAACCTGCTACAGTTGCAATGAAAAAGGGCACATCAAAACTAACTGCCCAAAGAACACCAAGAAGCCTGATGAGGCAAAGAAGTCGAATGCTAGGGTGTTTCAGATGAAAGCCAAGGAGGCGGTGAACGATGACAAAGTTATAACAGGTACTTTCCTCATTAATGATATTTATGCTAGAGTTTTATTTGATTCAGGTGCAGATAAGTCGTTTGTAGACCTTAAGTTTAGTAAATTGCTGAATCTGCCTATTAAAACTCTAGACATTAAATATGAGGTAGAACTCGCAGACGGTACCTTAGAAACTGCTTCAACTCTTCTTGATGGATGCTTTATATCCATTAAGAATCATTCTATTCCGCTATCTCTTTTGCCAATGAAATTGGCTGGGTTTGATGTAGTTTTAGGCATGGATTGGCTGTCACGTAACCAAGCCCAAATTGCCTGCGATAAGAAACTAGTCAACATCAAAACCCCATCTGGTGAGTCGATCACTATTCATGGAGATACGCACTACGGATTGCCCGAGAGTGTATCTACACTCAAGGCATCCAAGTGCTTGAAGAGCGGATGTGTCATCTACATGGCACAGGTGACAGTAGATGATCCGAAACCCAAGATAGAAGACATTCCAATCATTTCCGAGTACCCAGATGTCTTTCCAGATGAGCTACCTGGATTACCTCCTAAGAGGCAAGGAGAGTTCAGGATTGACATCATGCCAGGAGCAGCACCGATTGCATGAGCTCCTTACCGCTTAGCACCAACTGAAATGAAAGATCTGAGGACCCAATTGGGTGAATTACTGGAAAAGGGTTTTATACAACCCAGCTCATCACCTTCGAGAGCACCCATTCTGTTTGTTAAAAAGAAAGATGGTTCAATGCGTCTGTGCATTGATTACCCCGAGCTAAGCAAAGTAACAATCAAGAATCGTTATCCATTGCCCAGGATCGACGATCTGTTTGATCAACTTCAAGGGGCAAGCTTCATCTCGAAGATTGATTTACGGTCAGGTATCATCAATTCAAAGTTAGGACTGAAGATGTACCTAAAACCGCGTTTAGAACAAGGTATGGCCACTATGAGTTCTTAGTGATGCCTTTCGGGCTCACTAACGCACCCGCAGCATTCATGGACCTCGTGAATCGAGTCTGCAAGCCGTACCTAGATAAGTTTATCATCGTCTTTATAGATGACATAGTTATCTCTTCTCATAACTAGGCTGATCACGAGAAACATCTTAGGTGCAACTTAGGACTACTACAACAGGAGAAGCTTTACGCTAAATTCTCCAAATGCGAATTCTAGCTTCGTGAAGTCCAATTCCTTGGACATGTTGTAAGCGAGCGTGGTATTCAAGTGGATCCCGCTAAAATGGAAGCAATCATGAACTGGAAAGCACCTAAGACACCTACTGAGATTCGCAGCTTCTTGGGATTGGCAGGGTACTACAGAAGATTTATCGAGAACTTCTCAAGGATAGTCGCACCTCTAACTACTCTGACCCGCAAGAATGTAAAATTTGACTGGGGTCCCAAGCAGCAAGAGTCTTTTGAAATCCTCAAACAGAAGTTGAGCAATGCTCCTATGTTAACATTGCCTGAAGAAATAGAAGAATTTGTTGTCTACTATGATTCTTCTCACACTGGCATGGGCTGTGTGCTTATGCAGAGAGGCAAAGTGATTGCCTACGCATCACGACAACTGAAGGTGCACGAAAAGAATTACACCACCCACGATCTGGAATTGGGTGTTGTTGTATTTACACTTAAGTTATGGAGACATTACCTGTATGGAACTAAATGTGTGATATACTCAGATCACAAAAGTCTCCAACACATGTTTAATCAGAAAGATCTTAATATGAGACAACGTCATTGGATGGAAACTTTAAATGACTACGATTGTGAGATTCGCTACCATCCTGTCAAAGCGAATGTAGTCGCAGATGCATTAAGCCGAAAGGAGAGGGTCAAACCTATACGGATTATTGCCAAGAGTATTGAACTTATGAACAGCTTGAAGGAAAGGCTGTTAGCCGCCCATAAAGAAGTTGTACTGGAAGCTAACCTTCCAAGCGAGAAATTAGGTGCAACTATTGATCAGTTGTCACCTGGGAGTGATGGAATCCTCAGATTAAATGGTAGAATCTGGGTTCCTATTCATGGAGGACTTAGAGATATAATTCTCCAGGAAGCTCATTACTCCAGATACTCACTTCACCCTGGAGGAGACAAAATGTATCAAGACTTAAAGGCAAACTATTGGTGGATGGGTTTGAAGAAATCCATAGCCACACACATAGCTAAATGTCTGACGTGCGCTCGGATTAAAGCCGAACACCAAACGCCATCAGGATTACTAAAACAATTAGAACTTCCCACATGGAAATGGGAAATGGTAACCATGGATTTTATCACCAAGTTACCTAAGACAAGGCATGGAAATGATATAATATGGGTCATAGTTGACAGACTGACTAAGTTAGCTCATTTCTTACCCTTCAAGGAGACTCATAGCTCCGATAAGTTAGCTCAGTTATATGTGGACGAGATTGTGTCTCTCCACGGAGTGCCAGTATCTATTGTATCCGATAGGGATACTAGATACACTTCTCATTTCTGGAAAAGTTTCCAACAATCATTAGGCACTCGTTTGAATTTCAGTACTGCTTACCATCCTCAAACGGATGGACAAAGTGAGCGTATAATTCAAACATTGGAAGACATGCTTCGCGCATGTGTCATTGATCTAGGTGGAAGTTGGGATGGCCATCTTCCCTTAATTGAGGTCTCCTACAATAACAATTACCATACCAGCATTCTGGCTGTGCCTTTCGAGGCCTTATATGGAAGAAAATGTTGAACGCCAGTCTGTTGGGCAGAAGTTGGAGAAGCTCAACTATCAGGACCTGAGATAGTCCTTGAAACAACGGACAAGATTGTCCAAATTCGTGATCGCTTAAAGGCTGCCAGAGACATGCAGAAAAGCTATGCGGATAAGAGACGCAAACCTCTAAAGTTTGAGGTAGGAGTCAAAGTCTTACTGAAGGTATCACCCTGGAAATGTGTGATGCATTTTGGTAAGAAGGGCAAACTAAGCCCAAGGTAAATTAGACCATTCGAGATCATCGAATGTGTCGGGAGTGTAGCTTATAAGCTGAACTTTCCTGAGGAGCTTAGTGGAATTCACAATGTGTTCGACGTCTGTAACTTAAAGAAGTGTCTAGCTGATGAATCGCTAGCAATGTCTCATAAAGACGTACAGATAGACGAAAGCCTGAGGTTTATTGAAAGACCTATATCGATCGAGGATCAACAGGTTAAAAAGCTCCGAAGGAAGCATGTACCGATTGTGAAAGTAAAATGGGATACCCGTAGAGGCCCTGAATACACGTGGGAGGATGAGTCCACTATGCGACAAAAGTACCCTCACTTATTTCAGTAAATCTCGAGGTCGAGATTTCTTTTAAGGGGGTGAGGATGTAACACCTCGTAAAATCGTGTCCAATTATGTAGAGACACGTGTCCTAAACCCTAAACGTGTAAGAGATTGAATTACAGGGACTAAAGTTGACAATCAATGAAAATACGTATGCGGAGGGACTAAAAGTGTCAACATGCTAAAATTATGCCTCTAATTGACCACACATAATGAACGTATTCTTAAACGAGTAAATATTCGGACGTAAGAAGCCGTTTGTGAAAGAAATCCAAAATTTACAAGACAAAGGGGTTAAACGTGTCAACATGTTAATTCTTACCTCTAAGTGGCCTTTTAACAAACCCGGGGCTTCGTAATGTTCAATTATACTCATGGGAATACATGATAATGAATTCACGAGGTTTCGGTATTGTTACGTGATAGTTATGCCAAATTCCAAGAAAAAGGGTTAAAAGCGTCAACATGTTCAATTTAACCTATGAGTGACCTTTTAACGAAACCCGAAGCTTAAAAATATTCGATTACACTCCCAACAATAATTATAATCCATCTCAAAGATCAATTGTGCCCAATTTATACCTTAAAGTGCTTTAGAGGGGTTAAATATGTTGAAAATGGAAATGTATAAAGGTTTTGGAAGACCAGGGACCAAAATTGCAAACTTTGAAACCTGATGGGTATGCTCACGGTGCGCGACCACCCCCCCTTCTGCTTTCGTGCGACGCGACGGCCTTATTTCGACAGAAAAGTGTTGACAGCTGCAGGTTTCTTCTTCCTTGGCCTCCAAACAAACCACTAATCACTTGAACTCGAAATCTAGGGATTTTTGATGATTTTTAAAACCACTATGGACACCTGTGATCATCCCTGGACTTCCCTAATGTGACAATCAGCAAATTTCCGGTAATTTCGTACAACCCGAACAACTAATTACATTAATTATTTTGGCGTGGTTGACTTGATTTTATTTAATTAAGTCTTAAAATTCAAGGGATTACAAAAATCATAGTTAAGTATGATAACAAATTCGTTGCGATTAGAAACAATATCCTAGACTGACACTAGGAACGCGAACAAACAATATGTGACATTTGTGCCTTTATGACCATCGTACAAATACGAATCCAATGAAATCTTGTGTTTCATTCTTGGGATTTGTACAAATACTTGTAACAATTGCACATATCAATTCTTGTTCAATTTCAAGCTTTAAATCCCTTTCTGGAAAGTTATACGCGAACTAGTGCGTAAACGTAATCAGTTTAACGCGAAAAACACTCTGGAATAGTGACATAAGCTTAACATACCTTAAATAACCTTTATATAACTTAGAAATAAGTTTTGAAAGGTTTGGTGTGTCGAAAACAAGTTTATTCGATCGCAGGGACTCATTGCGACAAACTGCGAAACTATGTCGATTCGCATAGTGACGAACATTCTGGAACTTGATCATAAGCTAAACATACTTTAAATATCCTTTACATAGCTTAGAAATAGGCTTTGAGGGTTCGGTATGCGAAAATGTGCTTATTTGATCAATAGGGACTAAAAGCGTCAAAAAAATGCATCAGTTTGCATTTACGCGCATATCTTACGTTCTGAACATATCCGGACATCCAAAAATTTTTGTAATCATTAAAATATATTATTTTAGTGATTGGAATGCAAAAATACCAATCTTCGTGTAATTTTGATCGTTTTCGCGTCCGTTCGAGTTTTCATCGTAATTAACCGAATAACGCAACCGTACGACCAAACAAACCGACATCCGAGATATTTTCAAGCATATTTCATGTCCCGTATACTTTGACATCATTATAGAGCCTTGAAAATGGGTTAACAGGGCTTAAACGCGTCAAAAATCAACTTTATAGCATGCAGGGACCTGTTCTGCCAAAACATGAAACTTTTGCAAAAACAGGCTCCCTCATGCCACGCGCCAAAACCAGGTGCTCCTGGCGCGTGGTGCGACAGCGCCGTTTTCCAGAATTACCAGTTTTCAGCAATCAGCTGCTGAATCATGGTTTTAATCCTTGGTTTTTGAATACCATGAGCTGGTTTGTGTGTTTTGCAAGGTGCCCAATCAGTGTAGGGTCATGATCAAGCTTCATAACACATGGAATGATCCAATGGCGTCATGATTCCTATAAATAGCTTGGGTTTTTCCATCTTGTTCCTTGCTCATTTGCATTTTATGCTCTCATCTGCTCTAAGTGAAGCTCTCCCTCTAGTTGAAGGCTTCAAATCTTGAGTTTTCTTTGTTCTTGATCAAGCTTGGACCCTTTGTAAGTCTCCTTCATGCTTGGTTATGCATTTCAAGCATGAAAGTCAAACAGTGTTTGACTTTCTGCTTTGACCATGTTTTGGTCAACACAAAGTTCGTTTAAACTTTTCAACGTGAGCGTAATCACGATGGTTATATTCCCTTGTGACTATACCTACTGATTACCACGTTGATTCGGCGTAGTGACGAGTCAAACTTTCGGTCAAAATGCGTATTTATACGCATTTTGCAACGAAGCTATTTTCGGGTATCAAAACACTTTCTTTTGATATCAAATTTGTTTTCTAACTTAGTTAAACATGTTTTAACATGCTAAACTCGTCACTTTTAGTATAGTGCTTATATAGGGTCGTAAGTTAAGCGGTCTAAACAACCGCTTAGACTTTCGAACCCCCCGACCCGTTTGGTCGATCATTAGGATCCGACCAAACACATTTTGTGACCATAGTTGTATAGGGAATAACCTTCCGAGGTTATACCTTCGTTGTGTGATAGGTAGTTTATATGCCTTAGGAAAATGACCAAAATGCCCTTTTTGCGCATAAATTCATTTTAAGCATATGTAACTTAAATTTTGGTATCTAAACTGATTATGCAATGTTAATAGACATGTTAAGGCATATAATACTTATCATAGGACTAGTTAGGCGGTCCGAACACGCTTTTGCGCAAACGACACGTTAAAGTAGCATAAACTACCTTAACGAGTCGTAACGGGTCATAAGCACTTAGGATAGGTTCCAATTTAGAATGTAGGCTTTGTTAGACCATATTATATGAGTTCCAACACTCATTTGGTTTACGAGACCTCATTTTATCCGATCTTCCGATTTAGGTCCGGTTTATTAACATAGTTACCTATATTAGGTGCCGTTTGATTCCGTGCTCTTTCAAGAGTTACTTGGTTGTTATTTCAGGACTATTAAGCATTATCAAGTGAGTACATAGTTCCCCTCTTTTACCGTTTTCGAATGTTTTGGGGTGATTCATATGTGCTAAACGATTTTCGAGTTTTTCGAAACAAATGCTATGGTTTATATTAAACACAATGATTTCTATAACGTGAACGAACTTGCTGGGGCGTTGGTCGAAAGACATTGAATGACATTCATTAACTATGTTTAAGCCGACCAGTAGTATGTTATGGTACCATAGGTTGTTATGATACCATAGGATCTAATAAATCCCGTTATCGGACTTTCACCATGGTTATGGGGGTAATGTGGGTAACGACAGAACCTGATGATTGTTAACTTACCCTTTGGTGGTTTGTTAGTATGGAGTTGAACAATTAGGACGAGTCACACAGGTTTGAATGTATTCAATAAAACGACCAAAAGTTAGTTTTCACAATCTAAACATGAACCACTGGAACTATTGAACTATGTGAATTATTTGAACTACTCGAACCACTGGAACTACTGATCTATGTGAATTATTTGAATTATTTGAACCACTGGAACTATTGAACTATGTGAACTATTCAAACTATTTGAACCACTGGAACTATCTGAACTATGTGAACGATTTGAACTATTGAACCATTGGAACTATTTGATCTATGTGAACTATTTGAACTCTTTGAACGATTGGAACTATTTGAACTATTTGAACGATTGGAACTATTTGAACTATTGAACGATTGGGTTATGGTAAGTGATTAGGTAACGGGGCGGGTGTAATGTGATAAAAGCATGGTAGATACGTCGCTGGTACTTCCTATATATAGGTGCTTTTAACACATTACATGTCGTTGCGTTATCTAGATCACTTGGATAAATGTTTTTTTTCAAAACGAAGTTACACTACAAGGTTTACTTAAAGATATAAAGCATACGATGTTTCCTTTCAATGACGATTTACTACTTAGTTTACAAAGACAAATGTTTTCAGTTAAGATTCATGGCAACAATGGTTTTGGTTTACACATATATCAACTTGTAAAAGTTGATAGAAACATACTGCAATATCAAACTCTTTTGTTTTCAAGTTATACACTCGACAACTCTCATAGTTGGACGAGGTATTGCAATATGAACTCAAGGCCATGAATCTGACACACTCACAAAACCTATGTACTCGCCGGCATTTTTTTGCTGACGTACTTTCACATATGTTTCAGGTACCGTTGTTTGATGATGATTATGATGCATACTCACATAGGGATGGACGAGGCCTTAGTGACTTAATAACAATGAAGGACAATTTGTTCATGTTTTGCTTTTGATTTCAAGACAATGTAATAAACTTGATTCAATAAAACGAAATTTCAATCCATGTGTTGTGAAACAATGATTCTGTTATGACACTCCCCGACATTTCCGCCTCGATTTGTTGTTTTAACACGGTCGGGGTGTGACAGAAGAGTTTGTATCAGAGCTCATGGATATAGAGAATTAGGTTATTAGTAATGCTTTGACCTAGACTATAACCTTCCTAGGACCCCAACACAAGTTATCTTGTGTTTAGTCTTAAAACAATACCGTTGCCTATCTTTAGGTGACAACCACAACAAGAACACGAATTTTGAATCCGACCAGAAAACTAATCATCTCTTCTTAGATGATTTATTATAAGGTTTTGAACCTTCAAAGTTTTCAAAATCTCGTCAAAGTTTGGGTCTTATTAATGTGAACACGTGCAATCTGGAAGGGTGGGTGCCTGTATCCCAAGTTTTCTGTCTAAGGTTAGAGTGTTCGTACAAATCCACATAATCGGACCAGTCACTCTTACCTGGGAACTCTTGGGGTGAGTGTCCACTTATAGGCTAAAGCATGTCTTCGCGATACATTATAAGAAGCTATTTACTTTGTTCAGCCACTATGCGTCGTTTGTTTGTTCGAGGTAACGAACGAATGATTGCCTTCCTTATATTTTATCAATATCTTCGATACCTCTTTTGTCCATTCACATGTCAATCTCACTCGTTTCTCATGTTTTCTTGTTCTTTTTAGAAAAGGCCTCCTAGACGCGATCAAACTGAGAATGTTGCCCTCGCAGCCACAATCGTTCAGCAGATCGCTGTTGTGATTCTGAACCTCATTACTCAGATAAACCAGGTGAATAACAATAACAATAATAACAATGCTCAGTGTGATTTTAAAACATTCAATTCGGCTAAAGCACTGAAATTTTCTGGGTCTCAAGGAGCAACTGCACTTCTACAATGGTTCGAGAGTCTAGAAAGCACATTCAGACATGTTCAGTGTCCAAATGAGGGAAAGGTTGAATTCGCGTCTAGTGTTTTTGAGAAACGAGCATTAACATGGTGGAATGGTGTGATAAGAGATAGGGGTGCCGAAGTGGCACTGGCTCAATCCTGGGAAGAGCTTCGAGCTCTAATGATGAAGGAATTTTGTCCTTGTCATGAAATCAGGGCATTGGAAAGGGAATTCGACGATCTTAAGCAAGATGATGGTGAACATCGAGCCTACACGGACTGATATAAGGAGCTAAGTCTGTTATGCCCAACCATGGTTACGCCTTTGGATAAGGCAATTGAAAAGTACATTGATGGCCTCCCTGACACAGTTCAAGACATTGTTACTGGTAGCAACCCTACCACAGTTAGACAGGCCATTGAGCTATCCGCTACCCTGACTGAATCTCAGATCAGGAAGGGTAAACTTTTCCGAAAAGGTGATAAGAAACCAACCAATGAAACAAAACCAAAGGATAAGCAGACTGAATCCTCCAAGAGGTCAAAGAAGCGTAAGGCTTCTCAGAAATTCACCGTGGTTGCTCAAAACAATCCAGCCGTCCCTAACCAACCAACTCAAGCCCCTGCTAAGAAGCCATACAACAGAACTGCACCTTTGTGCAACCAATGTAACCTTCATCATCATGCTAATGTGCAATCCCGCAAATGCCTAAATCAAGTTGACAACAACCCTGCTCAAGCTCATTTTCCACCAGGTTCTTGCTACAACTGTGGCGAGATGGGCCATTTCAGAAACAATTGCCCAAAGCTCGTTAATGCAAATCCAGCCCGTGGATAAGCATTCGACTGACTGGAAGACGATGCTGTTTAGAAACGATCGAACTTTATGTATTATTTTTTTTTCCTTTTGTTATCCATGACTATGAAACAGTTATTTTGGTTTATAAATAAACATTTATTTGCATTAAGATGTACGAAAACAAGTGTGGTTACATGAATGAACGACATATCCTTTCAATACCGATACCAAGGAACCGTGTTCCTTGCAAGATAAACTACTCTCGTAGTTCTTCCATTTTTGTGATCGCTCGCGATCCCCAACGAAAATTCTAAGTACTCGTTTCTTCTACGAAACAAAGTACAAGGTACAAGGTACAAGTTACAACTCTGGACGAATACCCAAAGTACCACTTGAAATCCTTAAATGGATACCTAAGGGTACTTCCATAAGTCCTTGATTGGTCTTATGCAATATACATATCATATCTTCCTGACTTCACGATATTTTACACAACATATGATTTCAAAAGATTATGCATGTTTTCAAAAACCTCATACATGTTTTCAAAATCATCTCATATACTTTTAAAACATTAATATACTTAGTACGTGATTTCAAAAACATTACAAAAGGTTTTCGAAAACATATTTTTAACGATTCCAAGCATAGCTTTCAAAAACAATCTGCCTGTATGTTGTCTTAGTATACGTGGTACGCAATTTTCAAGAACACCCTGCTTCGCATGCTAGCTTAGCATGCTTAGCACAATGATTTCAAGGATCCATTTGCTTCATATGTTGTCTTAGCATATCTAGCACCTTGATTTCATAAACACTATACTTCGTATGTTGTCATAGCATACCTAGTACAAGGTTCCTAAACACTTCCAGCTATACGAATTCCAAATCCTTATAGGATCTTCTTCATAGTTAGATCCTTGTGGATGTTTAAAGCGCAAAATCAAAGTCCTTAATTGGATTCTTTTTGTGCTTTAATACTAATGTTACGATTCATTGAGAACGAAACCGTATCCTTATAAGATCATCCTATCTTTATAGATAGATTCTTGAGGATGTTTAAAGTGCTAGTTGAAGTCCATTGACTGGATTCCTAGTATACTTTAAATGCACATGTACAAATCAACGTCAAGATAATAACAAGTTAATAACAATTTAATGACAAGCTAATAACGAATTGATAACCAAGTGAACAATTGTGTGACTATTATGTGCTTACGTGTTTATGTGTTGACCTAATCAAAGAACCTCTATGGTAATCTAATCAAAGTTATCACAAGGTTGTTCGACTGATTCTATCCCCTACACATTATAAAATAAACTGTGCGGACTGTGCAAGGAATTACGTAATTATGGATGCATACATAATTATGGAATTCAGTGCACAGAAACCACAACAAGTTTTGTCATGTGTCAACTTAAACAAGAAACAAAAGTTAACTATATTCATTTCCGTTTCTGATGAAGTACCCACTGAGGAAAATTGAACTAGCTATTTATTTTTCGCTTCTGAAAGAGATATCCACTGGGAAATGAATAATCTATTCATGAACTATGTTCATTTTCGCTTCTGATGAAGTATCCACTGAGGAAAATGAATTATCCATTCATTTTCACTTCTGCAGAAGTATCCACTGAGGAAAATGAACAAATTCATTTTCGTTTCTGATGAAGTATCCACTGAGGAAAATAAACTATCCGTTCATTTTCGCTTCTGAAGAAATATCCACTGAGGAAAATGAATAAATTCATTCCGTTTCTGGTGAAGTATCCACCGAGGAAAGTGAGTTAATCATTCATTTTCGCTTCTAAAGAAATATCCACTGAGGGAATGAATAATCCTGCATTAATTTTGTCATTTTCGTTTCTGATGAAGTATCCACCGAGGAGCATGAACTATCCGTTCATTTTCGCTTCTGAAGAAATATCCACTGAGAAAAATGAATAAATTCATTCCACTTCTAATGAAGTAGCCGCTGAGGAAAATGAATCATCCATTCATTTTCTCTTCTGAAGAAATATCCATCGGGGAAATGAATATCTTTCACAATTACCTTTCATTTCCACTTCTGACGAAGTATCCACCGAGGAAAAATGAACTATCCATTCATTTTCTCTTCTGAAGAAATATCCATCGGGGAAATGAATAACTTATTCAACAATCCTTCATTTCTACTTCTGACGAAGTATCCACTGAGGAAAATGAATCATCCATTCATTTTCGCTTCTCAAGAAGTAACCATTGAGAAATGAACTGCTTATACATTTCCTTCATTTTCTGATAAAAGTATCCATTGGAGAAAATGAATTATCCATTCCTTTGGTTGTAAACAGTGTTAAGGTCTACGAGACCGAATGACCCTCGGGTCACGAATAAAAGAAACGAACTATAGGGGTCTCACCTTAAAAAGGTGAAAGCCTAAGGAAATAGCCTACCAGACTAAGTGAAAGAACCTACGGGTTACTTGGGTAAAGCTTGGGAATTAGTTATGATTCCCCGCATAAAACAATAACGGAAAAGAATAATTCTTCTCGTTAATTTCTCGATATGATTAATTGACATGTCTAAAAAACGTTAAACTAAAAATTCAGTTTTAGTGAGAAACAACGTTTTAACAAATATGAATATTATGAGAGAAATTAGAGAATGGTTAATATTAAAGGATATAGGTCTTAACACGATAGTTGTAAGACAATACATTCGAAAGAAAGGTTTTTGATAATGAAAAGTTGACATAAACTTAAATATGACGTGATGTGATCACGGACACAAAACGTGATATAGAATATAACCACGTTGTAACGTGAATACGAGATATGAAATCGTAAACACGCAAAAGGCCGATGATGACAATATAGTATACTCGAATGATGAGGTATGAGGTAACCGGCGACTAGAAAGTCTAACCGGGAAGACCGTTTAAGGTCAAAATAGTAATTATAACTTAATGAAAGCGTTTGTCTTGATAGGATTAGCATAGGATAATATGTTGACTACATCAGATAACTGAGTGGCCAAATGGGCGACTCGTTATAAGTAATAAAGACAAGGAATAGTAGATGAAACTAAAGGCCCACGAGGCCTTATACATGAAAGGCACATACGACGTAGCCTATAATAATCCTTGACCGGAGGAACAAGGGTGTTAACCAAAAGAAGGATGCAGGAATGGAGCATCAGAAAGGAGTCGGACACCACTTGGAGCCCGAAAGATATTACCATACACTCCCGGTAAGATTATTGAAATTATTAAAAGCGACCAATGCTCAAATGAAAACGAAACTAAGTTCATTAGGTCTAAACTGATGAACTACGTAAGAAAGGTTTCGGGGACGAAACCTCTTTAAGGGGGATAGACTTGTAACACCCCGAAAACGGGTTTGATAGTCAAACCACGTTAATAATAATGAACGGGTAAAATACAGTTAGTGGTAAAAATTAACCCGTAAATATTAGGATTTAAATAATTAAACCTAATATTAAATAAAAAGAGAATAAAAGCTTTTGAGAGAACAAGTTTATAAGAAGCCCGAGTTAACGGGACTTAAAATAAACTGGGTTATAACTTCCCCAAACCCACTAAGTTAACTAGGAACATTTAAACCTAGTTATGAGAATTGGTTAATTGCTAGTAAGTGTTATATGGGGGTTTAAACATTTAGACAAACTAGAGGGGCCAAAAAGGAAAAGGAGTAAAACTTAGGTTTATTAATAAACAAAATAAAGCATAACACACATTAAGTGTGTGTGAGAGTATCGATCAGAGAAGAAGAACAAGGAACAAACCCTTGTTCAACCTTAATCCATCAAATTGGAGGATGAATTAGGGCCAAATCACATGCATGAACATAAATTTGTGATCATCTAAGCTTGGAGATCATAAGGTATGTTGTAATTTATGCTTTGGTGATGATGAGTATGTGGATGAACTTGGAGGTGATAACTTTGAGTTCCATATTTTAAGTAGCATGATGAAATTGATTATGTATTTATGTTTATGATCATCATACTAGTTAGTATTTGAGAAATATTTGAATAATTTGAGACTAGGTCAAGTGTTCATACATTACATGAAATGGGTTTTGTATGAAATGATGAAATTTATGTATTATTGATCTTAATAGGTGCTTGAAATCATCATGTCTACTAGTTTGTATGGAGAATTTGATTTTATTAGGTGTTCGGATGAATGCCTAGTAATATGATGAAATGGGTTTTCACATAGAGATGAAAACCCTTAGTTCTAGCATAGCATGATAAATGGGTGAACTAGTATTGATAATTCAAAGCTAAGTTAACTTGATGTTAACTATTACATGAACTTGTTAAAGTGAAAGAAATGATACGAACTTGGTTGGGAATTTAGTTAAAATGGTGGCCTAAAAATAATGCCTACCAAATATTTGATGAAATGCCTAAATGAGTTTGTTAAACTTAATTGTGCATTTGCATATGTTAATAGGCAGTTGACTTTTAAAAGTCAAACTGACCTATAATAGGATCAAATGGTAATTTTGATATAAAGTCTGTAAGGTGGAATAGTCGTGATAAATGATGACTAATCTAACCATCTTGCGAATGATAAATGGTAGTTTGACGCTTGACAAGCTAGGTGGAAGTTTGGGAAGAAGCGGGTCAAGAAGATCAAATACGCGGGGAAAAACATAATCGGATGCAAGGTAAGTAAAGCTTACATCTTTTAAGTAGAACGTCTACTTATGTATTGGTTAATAACAAAGTGATCTAGTATTTAAAAATGAGTCTTTGAAATATGACGTTCCGACGCGAACCAATACGGGTCGGAACAAGTAAAAATGGTAAGAAAACATATTTGATGGTAAAAAAAAGGGTAAAACGGTCATTTAGACCAAATGGGTCAAATGGTGATGTTATCACCATTGACAATAACGACTAATGGTTGCTTGTCGAGTTTTGTGCTCACAGGAAGAATAGCATATGGCTTGCATTGCTTTTAATTAGTAACTAATAATGTAAGGTATTAAAACGGGTCAATGCTTTGACCCGAGCCAGGTATGTGTAATGGGTCATTTTCGTAAAAATGTGAAATTCGAGAGTAGAATAGTAGTATAATGAATTTCTCTATCATAATCCATCACAACTGAAGTTGTGATGATAGATGAATAAAGATCATTAAACGAGAATAAAATATATGAAGGGTTGTGGATAATTTAAGCTTAAAGTGCTTAAATCTCATAACGGGTCCAAAATAATAATGCGCTTCAACCCGGTAATGGTTGTGTAAATCATAAAATTTATGAATCCGAGTTAAATATTAGGGGTTGATAATGTAGTCGAATGTATTACGATCAATTAGAAACAAGTTTCAAGTTAAACGGACAAATATCAGAGAAGTTACGCAGCGTTTACTAAAAAGGGAAAAATGGCCAAGTTCTACAACAGACTTGTTAAATATATATCTGGGTTATCAGTTGCCATAACCCAGACAAGTTATTTGGTCATCTGGGTTATCAGTTGCCATAACCCATACGAGTTATCTGGTCATCTGGGTTATCAGTTGCCATAACCCAGACAAGTTATCTGGTCATCTGGGTTATCAGTTGCCATAACCTAGATGAGTTATCTGGTCATCTGGGTTATCAGTTGCCATAACCCATACGAGTTATCTGGTCATCTGGGTTATCAGCTGCCATAACCCAGACAAGTTATCTACTCATCTAGGTTATCAGTCGCCATAACCCATACGAGTTACCTGGTCATCGTATTGAGCTTTCGGGCTTAACTAGATTAGTTATAGATTTCATATAACTAACGCATATCATGATTTATGATATGTAGGTAATAATTGGAGTACCGGATGACGATCAAGCTCAACGAAGAACCGAACACGATCAAGTTACAAGCTTCCGCACATTGTTTCATCATCATTTTTAAATGACGAACTTATACATATTATGTTGTATTGTTTTTATTGAGAAAAGTTTTAATAAACCCGTATTTTCATAAGTATGTGTAGTCGTAAATACACATTTAATTGTCGATATTTATATGTAAATCAATAATGTTAGTAAGGATGTTACATTATGCCTTACATGGAAATCCTTGATGGGTTACTCTAAGCAAATAGATAACGCCCTAGATTCCCTGCAAAACGATTGTTTAAAACAACGTTACAGATAGACTCCTACGAATAAATTTCCTGACGAAATATCCTAAAGTAAGGGAGACTGTGACATTTGTGCCTTTACGACCATCGTACAAATACGAATCCAATTAAATCTTGTGTTTCATTCTTGGGATTTGTACAAATACTTGTAATAATTCCACATATCAATTCTTGTTCAATTTCAAGCTTTAAATCGCTTTCTGGAAAGTTATACGCAAACTAGTGCGTAAACGTAATCAGTTTAACGCGACAAACATTCCGGAATAGTGACATAAGCTTAACATACCTTAAATAACCTTTAGATAACTTAGAAATAAGTTTTGAAAGGTTTGGTGTGTCGAAAACAAGTTTATTCGATCGCAGGGACTAATTACGACAAACTACGAAACTATGCCGATTCGCATAGTAACGAACATTCCGGAACTTGATCATAAGCTAAACATACTTTAAATATCCTTTACATAGCTTAGAAATAGGATTTGAGGGGTTCGGTATGCGAAAATGTGCTTATTTGATCAATAGGGACTAAAAGCGTCAAAAAATGCATAAGTTTGCATTTACACGCATATCTTACGTTCTGAACATATCCGGACATCCAAAAAAAAATTTAATCATTAAAATATATTATTTTAGTGATTGGAATGCAAAAATACCACTTGTCGTGTAATTTTGATCGTTTTCGTGTTCATTCTAGTTTTCGTCGTAATTAACCGAAAAACGCAACCGTACGACCAAACGAACCGACATCCGAGATATTTTCAAGCATATTTCATGTCCCCTATACTTTGATATCATTATAGAGCCTTGAAAATGGGTTAACGGGGCTTAAACATGTCGAAAATCAACTTTATAGCATGCAGGGACCTATTCTGCCAAAACATGAAACTTTTGCCAAAACAGGCTCCCTCATGCCACGCGCCAGACCCAGGTGCTCCTGGCGCATGGCGCGCCAGCGCCGTTTTCTAGAATTACCAGTTTTCAGCAATCAACTGCTGAATCATGGTTTTAATCCTTGGTTTTTGAATACCCTGAGCTGGTTTGTGTGTTTTGCAAGGTGCTCAATCATTGTTTAACAAGTGTAGGGTCATCATCAAGCTTCATAACACATGGAATGATCCTATGGCTTCATGATTCCTATAAATAGCTTGGGTTTTTTCCATCTTCTTCCTTGCTCATTTGCATTTTATGCTCTCATCTGCTCTAAGTGAAGCTATCCCTCTGGTTGAAGGCTTCAAATCTTGAGTTTTCTTTGTTCTTGATCAAGCTTGGACCCTTTGTAAGTCTCCTTCATGCTTGGTTATGCATTTCAAGCATGAAAATCAAACAGTGTTTGACTTTCTTCTTTGACCATGTTTTGGTCAACACAAAATTCCTTTGAACTTTGCAACGTGAGCGTAATCACGATGGTTATAGTCCCTTGTGACTATACCTACTGATTACCACGTTGATTAGGCGTAGTGACGAGTCAAAGTTTCGGTCAAAATGCGTATTTATGCGCATTTTGCAACGAAGCTATTTTCGGGTATCAAAACACTTTGTTTTGATATCAAAATTGTTTTCTGACTTAGTTAAACATGTTTTAACATGTTTAACTCGTCACTTTTAGTCTAGTGCTTATATAGGGTCGTAAGTTAAGCGGTCTAAACAACCGCTTAGGCTTTCGAACCCGACCCGTTTGGTCGATCATTAGGATCCGACCAAACACATTTTGTGACCATAGTTGTATAGGGAATAACCTTCCGAGGTTATACCTTATGGTTACTTCGTTTAGTTAGTTGTATGATAGGTAGTTTATATGCCTTAGGAAAATGACCAAAATGCCCTTTTTGCGCATAAATTCATTTTAAGCATATGTAACTTAAATTTTGGTATCTAAACTGATTATGCAATGTTAATAGACATGTTAAGGCACATAATACTTATCATGGGACTAGTTAGGCAGTCCAAACACGCTTTTGCGCAAACAACACGTTAAAGTAGCATAAACTACCTTAACGAGTCGTAACGGGTCATAAGTACTTAGGATAGGTTCCGATTTAGAATGTAGGCTTTGTTAGGCCATATTATATGAGTTCCAACACTCATTTGGTTTACGAGACCTCATTTTATCCGATCTTCCGATTTAGGTCCGGTTTATTAACATAGTTACCTATATTAGGTGCCGTTTGATTCCGTGATCTTTCAAGCGTTACTTGGTTGTTATTTCAGGACTATTAAGCATTATCAAGTGAGTACATAGTTCCCCTCTTTTACCGTTTTCGAATGTTTTGGGGTGATTCATACGTGCTAAACGATTTTCGAGTTTTTCGAAACAAATGTTATGGTTTATATTAAACACAATGATTTCTATAACGTGAACGAACTTGCTGGGGCGTTGGTCGAAAGACATTGAATGACATTCATTAACTATGTTTAAGTCGACCAGTAGTATGTTATGGTACCATAGGTTGTTATGGTACCATAGGATCTGACAAATCCCGTTATCGGACTTTCACCATGGTTATGGGGGTAATGTAGGTAACGACAGAACCAGATGATTGTTAACTTACCCTTTGGTGGTTTGTTAATACGAGTTGAACAATTAGGACGAGTCACACAGGTTTGAATGTATTCAATAAAATGACCAAAAGTTAGTTTTCACAATCTAAACATGAACCACTGGAACTATTGAACTATGTGAACTACTCGAACCACTGGAACTACTGATCTATGTGAATTATTTGAACTTTTTGAACCACTGGAACTATTGAACTATGTGAACTATTTGAACCATTTGAACCACTGGAACTATCTGAACTATGTGAACGATTTGAACTATTGAACCATTGGAACTATTTGATCTATGTGAACTATTTGAACTATTTGAACGATTGGAACCATTTGAACTATTGAACGATTGGGTTATGGTAAGTGATTAGGTAACGGGGCGGGTGTAATGTGATAAAAGAATGGTGGATACGCCGCTGGTACTTCCTATATATAAGTGCTTTTAACACATTACATGTCGTTGCGTTATCTAGATCACTTGGACAAATGTTTTTTTTTTCAAAACGAAGTTACACTACAAGGTTTGCTTAAAGATATAAACCATACGATGTTTACTTTCAACGACGATCACTACTAGAAAAAGGGGCAATTGTCACCAAAAATTACCACAAAAAAACAGTAGCAGATTTTTGTGACCAATTTCTCACCAAAATGAAAATTAAACGTGTTTACTATAAAAATTTTGCGACCGTTTATTTTCGGACAAATTCGTAGGAAAAATACAATTTAGGTGGCTAAATTGTCTCAATTAAGACAAAACTAAAAGGTATGTTTGAATTGCCACCATTTTCGTAGTGGCAACATGTGAAAATTTATTAGGGGTGCTACTAAATACACCCCCTTAATTACTAACTATACCCCCCTCTATAAAAACATCACATTATTATATCACAAATCAACATTTTATTGTTTTTTTGTGTTTTTGTTTTCTTTTTAATTATTATTATTATTATTATTATTATTATTATTTACTAGTAGTAATCATTTATTATTATTATAGTAATTATTATTATTATTTTAAAAATATTTATTTTAATAAAAAAATTTATTAAAATTTTTTTTTGAACGAACTCGGTTTTAAAGTAAAATAATTCGAGCTAAGACGAGCCGAGCTACCAAGCGAGCTAAACCGAGCCAATTTGATTCGTTACGAGCCGTGTCACACCCCGACCGCGTATAACATGCAACCGCGGCGGAAACGTCGGGGAGTGTTGAGACAGAATTAATTGTTTCATAACCATGGCATTCAAAGTTGTATTTTATTTATAAACATAAGAGTTACATTGTCTTAAACAGGAAATAAAGAGTTCAGAACATAATTAAACTAAGTCTATCTTCATTTTATGTCTCTAAGGCACAGGTCCGCCCTAGTGTCACGATCATCATCCTACGGAAAAGCTCCTGAAAACACATGTGAAAATAGGTACGTCAGCATAAAAATGCCTGTGAGATACATAGGTTTTGTGAAAATAGGATTCATGACTTATAAGTTTAGGAAAAATTGTTTAATAACAGTCAGTCATGAACCTTGTAAGTTGTTTTGTTTTGTAAATTATTAAAAAGCAATGATATGTATAAATAAGAGAATAATGTAAGGTTAAATGAATAACCAAGTAAAAATGAGTTTGTATAAGATAAGTTGTTTTGTAAATCAATGTCTTGTGAAAATAAGTTGTTTATGTAAAATGTAATATGTCAAATATTGAAATGATTTAAGTAACGCTACGACATGGAATGTTATACAAACACTTATATATAGGAAGTACCAGCGGCGTATCCACCATGCTTGTATTATATTACACTCGCCTCGTTACTCGAATCATTTACCCAAACCAACCATCAATGTAAGTTGTTCATGTATAAATGAATTGTCATGTAAACCATATTGAAATGTCTATGTCCAATGTAAACCACTAAATGTGTATATCAATGTCAAAATGTTTATGTTAATGTAGATCATGTAATGTTTACCCAAAAATATCATGTATGGTAAGTGAATTATATCAACTAAACCATATGTAAAATGCACAAAAACAAGGTATTGAAGTAAAACATGGTTTAAATCAAAGTTATGTTTTGTGGAACAAATGCATGCTTTACTGATACAAACATTTATGTGGTATTGTGAAAATGCATACATCCAAGCCTTGAGACTGTGGCGATAAACCCTTAAACAAATTAAAGGTTTATCTAAGTTATGTGTATCGAATTCGGTCATTCCTTCCAATCCAAACAAACCCAGGATTTCAGGAACGGGAGTTGTCAATTCCTATGGTACCACTACCTACTAACGAACGGCGTAGCTAATGTTAATGAATGTATTGTTCCATTGTAAACAACCCAAATGTCATAACAAAATGTAAGCATGTGATGAAAACAACTGTACTAAGTACGCACACAATGGGCATACATAGCATGAAATGTATTGTAAAACAATGTACTAAGTATGCACACAATGGACATACATAGCATGAAATGTAATGTAAAACAATGTACTAAGTACGCACACAATGGGCATACATAGCATGAAATGTAATGTAAAACAATGTACTAAATACGCACACAATGGGCATACATAGCATGAAATGTAATGTAAAACAATGTACTAAATACGCACACAATGGGCATACATAGCATGAAATGTAATGTAAAACATGTACTATAATGTACTAACGAACATAGCAGGTATATGATGTGAAAACATGGAAAGCATGAAAGTAACAAGTAGGCACATGTGTTTCACCCCAAAACAGTTTGAAAACAGTAAAAGAGGGGTCTATGTACTCACTTGAGATTGCTCAGAAGTCCTAAGATAACCACCAAGCAATGCTAGAGATCACGGAATCAAACGGCACCTAATATAGGTAACTATGTTAATAAACCGGACCTATATCGGAAGATTTAGATAGAATGAGGGTTCGTAAACCAAACGAGTATGGAGACTCGTGTAATATGGTTTAACAAAGCCCACATACTAAAACGAAACTTAACCTAAGTGCTTACGACCCGTTTAGGTAGCTTATGCTACTTTAACGCGTCGTTCGCGTAAAACGCGTTCGGAACGCCTAACTAGTCCTATGACAAGTAAAATATGCCTTAACATGTCTAATATGGTTGTCAAATCAGTTTAGATGTCAAAAGTTATGTTACATATGTTTAAAATGAATTTTGGCATCAAAGGGGTATTTTGGTAATTTACCTAAGGCATATAAACTACCTATCATACAACTATTTAAACGAAGCGACCATAAGGTATAACCTCGGAAGGTTATTCCCTATATACTATGGTCACCTAATGTGTTTGGTCGGATCCTAATGATCGACCAAATGGGTCGGGTTCGAAGGTATAAGCGATTTATTAGATCGCTTACCCTTACGACCCTAGACAACGTGGTAATCAGTAGGTATAGTCACAAGGGACTATAACCATCATGATTACAATCACGTTGTGAAGTTCAAACGAACTTCGCATTGACCATAAACTGGTCAACGCAGAAAGTCAAACAAAGTTTGACTTTCGGACTCGAAAGGCAATAAAAGAACGAAGGAACACTTACAAAAGGTCCCCGAATGCTAATCTAGATCAAAATAGCTCAGGTATGAAACAAAGGTTTCAACTTAGAGCACATAAGATCAGATTCTTGTGAGGAAAAGTGAAGGGTGGAGGTGGGTATTTATAGTTTTCGGTTCACCGTTAGGATCATTTCTTGGAAAAGGGGGCACGATCTAAGCCGTACACTTGTTGGAAAGTTGTGGTAACTCATTTGCCATCCACCATAAGAGGTTGACACTTGGCACTTGGCCTTTGGAGAGTGTTAAGGGCTGTTAAAAGCTGAAAAAAAAAAATGTTTTGCTGCATCTGGCCCCTACTTAAGGACCTAGTTTGGCAGATTTACAGTTTCAGTCCCTGCAACCTCAAAACTTAGTTTTCGATGCGTTTTTTTGACACGTTTAAGCCCCGTTAACCCCATTTCAAAGCTCTAAAATGAAGTTAAAGTATAGGGAACTTAAAATGTGTTCAAAAATATCTCGGGTGTCGGTTCGTTTAGCCGTACGGTTACGTTGTTCGGTTAATTACGACGGAATGCGCATAAGCGCGGAAAATGATCCAAATGGCGTGACGAATGGATTTTTCTTATGCCAAACACTAAAATAAAATATTTTAGTGCTTACATAAATTTTTGGATGTCCGGATGTATTCAGAACGTAAGTTATGCGCGAAAATGCAAACTTGTGCACTTTTTTTTTTGACGCTTTTAGTCCCTGAATGACCCCAAAAGTTTATTTTAGCATACCGAACCCCTCAAAGCCTATTTCTAAGCTATGTAAAGGATATTTATGGTATGTTTAACTTATGGTCATGTTTCGGAATGTTCGTTACAGTTCAAATTGGCATACTTTCACAGTTTGTCAAGTTTAGTCCCTGTAAGCGAATTAACTTGTTTTTGCCACACCAAAGCCTTTAAAACTTATTTCTAAGTTATGTAAAGGTTATTTAAGGTATGTTAAGTATATGTTGATGTTCCGGAGTATTTTTCGCATTAAACTGGCTACGTTTACGCACCAGTTTGCGTATAACTCTCTAGAAAGTGATATAGAGTTTGAAATTGAATAAAAGTCAAAACATGAAACATGTAAAACACAACCAAACAAACATTGGGATCAAACAACATTGTTTTATTGATAAAAGAACTGTTCAAAATGATTACAAGCACAGATGTTACAGTCTCCCCTACTTGTGGAAATTTCGTCCCGAAATTTATTTAGAGGAAACTCTTGGGAAAAGATGCGGATATTTCGCCTTCATTTGATCTTCGCATTCCCAAGTAAACTCGGGTCCACGTTTAGCTTCCCAACGAACTTTGACCAAAGGAATGCGCTTGCGTTTGAGCCACTTGACTTCACGTTCCATGATTTCCACTGGCTTCTCAACAAATTTCAGTGTTTTGCCAACACGAATTTCGTCAAGCGGTATGTGGAGGTTCTCATCGGCTAAACACCTCTTGAGATTGGACACGTGAAAAGTTGGATGAACATTTCCAAGTTCAGGAGGTAACTCAAGTCTGTAGGCTACCTTTCCGATTCTTTCGACGATCTTGAATGGTCCAACGTATCTTGGTGCAAGTTTTCCTTTCTTTCCAAATATGATCACACCTTTCCAAGGTGAGACCTTAAGTAATACTCGATCACCGACTTGAAATTCCAAGGGCTTGCGTTTTGGGTCTGCGTAACTCTTCTGACGGCTTCTAGCTGTCTGAAGGTTATCACGAACTTTCTTGACCTTATCTGTTGTCTCTAAAATGAGGGCTGGTCCAGTAAGCTGAGCCTCGCCGATCTCATTCCAGCAGACTGGTGAACGACATTTTCGACCATAGAGAGCCTCGAAAGGAGCCATTTTGATGCTGGTGTGATAACTGTTGTTGTAGGAGAATTCAATCAACTGAAGATGTGAATCCCAACTACCACCAAAATCGATCACACAAGCTCTAAGCATATCCTCCAGAGTCTGGATTGTTCTCTCAGATTGACCATCCGTTTGCGGATGATAAGCCGTGCTCAGATTAAGTTGGGTCCCCATAGCAGATTGCATGGTTCTCCAAAAATGAGAAGTGAAACGAGCATCTCTGTCAGAAATGATGTTCAAAGGAACACCATGTCTAGCTACAATTTCATCCACATAGATTTTAGCAAGTTTGTCAGCAGGAAAATCCTCACGGATTGGCAAGAAATGCGCTGACTTAGTAAGACGATCAACAACTACCCAGATGGCATCATGACCTTTCTTTGTGCGTGGAAGTTTGGTAACGAGGTCCATAGTAATATTTTCCCATTTCCAAACTGGGATCTCTGGTTGTACCAATAAACCAGAAGGACGTTGATGTTCAGCCTTAACTTTAAGACAAGTAAGGCATTTTGATACGTATAAGGCAATGTCTTTCTTCATACCAGGCCACCAATAATGAATACGAAGATCCTTATACATCTTATCTGAGCCCGGATGAATAGAATAACGAGACTTATGGGCTTCATCCATAAGCAAGGTACGAAGATCATCCTGGCTTGGGACCCACAAGCGGTCCATGAAGTAATACGATCCATTGTCCTTCAGTTCCAGATCAGGAGTTATGTGATAGGGAAATTCCTTATCCATCAAACCTTGTGAAACACAAGATTGTTGAGCCTGAGAAATGCGTGCTTGGATATCGGATCGAGCTTGAATAACAGATTGAATACGTACACAATGAAGCTTAGTACGTTCCTTACGACTCAATGCATCGGCTACGACATTCGCCTTACCAGGATGGTAGCGAATTTCGCAGTCATAGTCGTTTAGTAGCTCAACCCAACGTCGTTGCCTCATGTTGAGTTCTTTCTGATTGAAGATATGCTGAAGACTTTTGTGGTCAGTGAAAACCACACATTTTGTACCGTACAAATAGTGTCTCCAGATCTTAAGAGCGAAGACAACTGCACCCAACTCAAGATCATGAGTGGTGTAGTTCTTCTCATGTATCTTCAACTGCCTCGATGCATATGCTATGACTTTGTTCCTTTGCATCAGGACACAGCCAAGACCCAATTTAGATGCATCGCAATAAACGACGAAATCATCATTGCCCTCGGGCAAAGTTAGAACAGGCGCGTCGCAAAGTTTTTGTTTCAAGTGTTGAAAAGCTTCCTCTTGTTTAAATCCCCAGTCAAAGGGTTTGTTCTTCTGAGTTAGAGCAGTTAGAGGAACTGCAATCTTTGAGAAGTTCTCAATGAAGCGGCGGTAATAACCCGCTAGACCGAGAAAAGAACGAACCTCAGTGGGAGTAGTAGGCGTATCCCAATCCTTAATCGCACTGATCTTGGAGGGATCTACATGAATACCTTGTTCGTTGATGATATGTCCTAAGAATTGAACTTCTTTAAGCCAAAATTCACACTTGGAGAATTTGGCGAAAAGTTGCTCTTTCTTTAGGAGTTCCAAAGTAAGACGAAGATGTTGCTCGTGATCAGCTCGCGTCTTAGAATAAATCAAGATGTTGTCAATAAAAACAATGACGAACTGATCCAAATAAGGTTTGCAGACCCTATTCATTAAGTCCATGAAAACAGCAGGAGCATTAGTCAAACCGAATGGCATGACTGTGAACTCGTAATGCCCATACCGAGTGCGGAACGCCGTCTTGGGAATATCTTCTTCATGCACACGAAGTTGATGATATCCGGAACGTAGATCAATCTTCGAAAAATAAGAAGCGCCCTGTAACTGATCAAAGAGGTCATCTATGCGAGGTGGGGGATATCGATTCTTGATGGTAAGCTTGTTAAGCTCACGATAATCGATACACATCCTAAAGGATCCATCCTTCTTTTTGACAAAAAGAACGGGAGCACCCCAAGGTGAAAAGCTGGGACGGATAAAGCCTTTGTCAGAGAGCTCCTGAAGCTGCTTAGACAACTCTTGCATCTCAGATGGTGCAAGACGATATGGAGCTCTGGCAATGGGATTTGCACCAGGTACGAGATCAATGCGGAACTCGACTTGGCGTGCTGGAGGTAGACCAGGTAACTCTTCAGGGAAAACTTCAGAATAATCCCGAACGACAGGAATATCTGAAATAGACTTACCCTTGCCTTTATCTGCTGTAACATGTGCTAAGAAAGCCACATAGTTCTTCCGCATATATTTCCGAGCTTTAAAACAAGACATGAGCTTGAGACCACCAGACGGTTTCTCACCTTGAACCTGTAGGATCTCGCCTGTCGAAAGTGGCACACGAACGATCTTCTCGAAACAAACTACTTCTGCGTGATGCTTGGATAGCCAATCCATACCCACAATGACGTCGAAGCTTCCAAGTTGCATAGGTGTTAGGTTAATAGGGAAAAGATGGTCGTTAAGATTCAACTGGCAGTTGCGTAGAACAGAATCAAGAACAATGGGTTCACCACTAGCAACTTCTACTGTCAAGGGTTTTCCTAGTTTCGTTCTAGACACGCGAAGCATTGGCTCAAAAGACAATGACACAAAACTCTTGTCGGCACCCGAATAAAAAAGAACAGATGCAGGCTGATTATTAATAAAGAACGTACCGTTCACCACATTATCGTCCGCCTGCGCCTCTTGGGCATTCATGTTGAAGACTCGCCCTCGAGCCTGAGCCTGATTCTGATTTGGATTCTGATTCTGGTTAGCTAGCCTTGGGCACCGGTTTCTGTAGTGGGTCAGATCCCCACAGTTATAATAAGCACCTGGTGGGTAGTGTGGTCGTGCAGCTTGACCCTGTTGCTGAGCAGGAGGCTGAGCAACTTGTTGAGCCGGGTTCTGAACTGCCCGATTATGAGCAAACCGACAAACATCGACAAGGTGACCTGACTTCCCACAGTTATTACAGAAACGACACTGATGTTGCGGCTGATGGTGACTGTTGCATCTATTGCACAAAGGTGCATTCCCTGAATACGGCTTCTTCGCTGGAGGCTGTGCGGGTTGGTTGGGAGCTGCCTGGTTAGCTTGGGCAGTGACAGCATAGTTTTGGGAAGCCTTACGCTTCCTTGCCCTTTTTGATGAACCAGAATCCTTTCCATTCTTGTTTTGACCTTTCTTGTTATCTTCTTTGTCAGATGTCTGTTTCTTGCCCTTGTCACCCTTCCTGTGTAACTTATTCTTCTGAATCTGCGACTCAGTCAATGTCACTGATAACTCGATAGCCTGACGGAGTGTGGCAGGGTTACTACCAGTAATGATGTCTTGCACTGATTCAGGTAGGCCGTCGATGTACCTTTCGATAGCCTTGTCGAGTGGGGTAACCATTGTTGGGCATAGCAGACTCAACTCCTCAAACCTATCAGTATATGCCCTGTGCTCGCCACTATCTTGCTTCAAGTCATCAAACTCTTTCTCCAACGCTCGCTGTTCATGGCGAGGACAGAATTCCCTCATCATAAGGGCCCTAAGTTCAGCCCAAGTTTGTGCTAGAGAAACTTCTGCACCACGGTCTCTCATAACCCCGTTCCACCATGTGAGAGCCCTCTTCTGAAACACGCTCGAAGAAAACTCGACCTTGCGATTATCCGGACACTGCACGTGGCGGAAAGTATTCTCAATGCTCTCAAACCATTGAAGAAGCCCAGTCGCTCCTTTAGAACCACTAAACTTGAGTGGTTTAGCCGAGTTAAAATCCTTGTATTTGCATGGAGCATTGTTTTTGTTGTTGGCTTGGTTCCATTGAGCAAAGAGATTTGGGAATTGAGCAGCCATCTGCTGCGCAATAATTTCTGCCAGTTCGGCAGTCGCTATCTGGTTCTCGCGTCGAGGAGGCATTCTAAAAGAGGAAATCATGAAAGGAAACGAGTAAGATGATTGGATGAAGAGAATGAGATGAAACAAAATCAACAAAAGCAAAGATGGTGGTCATTCGTCCGCATTACCAAGCAAACAAACGACACACAGTGACTAATCAAAGTAAATGGATCAAAAATAATGTATTGCGAAGACATGCTCGCCTATAAGTGAACACTCATCCCAAGAATTCCTAGGTAAGCACAACTGGTCTCGCGTCTGATGAGATATATACGAAGTGCTTGCCTAGACAGAAAACCCAGAATACAGGCATTCACTCTTCCAGTTTGCACGTGTTCACATTATTTAAAACCCAAAACGTTGATGAGATTTTGAAAATTTGAAGGCACAAGGCCAAATATCAAACTGGAAGGGTTCAAAACCATATAACAGAGGGTTCAAAACCTTGTAATAAATCATTCAAAAACAGATGATTGTTTTTCAAAAATCGTTTCGGAAAAATTTGGTTTTTGTTTTGATAATCACCTAAGGATAGGTGATGTGCATGTTTTAAGATCTAAACACAAGATAACTTGTGTTAGGGTCCTAGAAAGGTTATAGTCTAGGTCAAAGAATTACTAATAACCTAATTCCCTATAACCATTGGCTCTGATACCAACTCTTCTGTCACACCCCGACCGCGTATAACATTCAACCGCGACGGAAACGTCGGGGAGTGTTGAGACAGAATTAATTGTTTCATAACCATGGCATTCAAAGTTGTATTTTATTTATAAACATAAGAGTTACATTGTCTTAAACAGGAAATAAAGAGTTCAGAACATAATTAAACTAAGTCTATCTTCATTTTATGTCTCTAAGGCACAGGTCCGCCCTAGTGTCATGATCATCATCCTACGGAAAAGCTCCTGAAAACACATGTGAAAATAGGTACGTCAGCATAAAAATGCCTGTGAGATACATAGGTTTTGTGAAAATAGGATTCATGACTTATAAGTTTAGGAAAAATTATTTAATAACAGTCAGTCATGAACCTTGTAAGTTGTTTTGTTTTGTAAATCATTAAAAAGCAATGATATGTATAAATAAGAGAATAATGTAAGGTTAAATGAATAACCAAGTAAAAATGAGTTTGTATAAGATAAGTTGTTTTGTAAATCAATGTCTTGTGAAAATAAGTTGTTTATGTAAAATGTAATATGTCAAATATTGAAATGATTTAAGTAACGCTACGACATGGAATGTTATACAAACACTTATATATAGGAAGTACCAACGGCGTATCCACCATGCTTGTATTATATTACACTCGCCTCGTTACTCGAATCATTTACCCAAACCAACCATCAATGTAAGTTGTTCATGTATAAATGAATTGTCATGTAAACCATATTGAAATGTCTATGTCCAATGTAAACCACTAAATGTGTATATCAATGTCAAAATGTTTATGTTAATGTAGATCATGTAATGTTTACCCAAAAATATCATGTATGGTAAGTGAAATATATCAACTAAACCATATGTAAAATGCACAAAAACAAGGTATTGAAGTAAAACATGGTTTAAATCAAAGTTATGTTTTGTGGAACAAATGCATGCTTTACTGATACAAACATTTATGCGGTATTGTGAAAATGCATACATCCAAGCCTTGAGACTGTGGCGATAAACCCTTAAACAAATTAAAGGTTTATCTAAGTTATGTGTATCGAATTCGGTCATTCCTTCCAATCCAAACAAACCCAGGATTTCAGGAACGGGAGTTGTCAATTCTATGGTACCACTACCTACTAACGAACGGCGTAGCTAATATTAATGAATGTATTGTTCCATTGTAAACAACCCAAATGTCATAACAAAATGTAAGCATGTGATGAAAACAACTGTACTAAGTACGCACACAATGGGCATACATAGCATGAAATGTAATGTAAAACAATGTACTAAGTATGCACACAATGGACATACATAGCATGAAATGTAATGTAAAACAATGTACTAAGTACGCACACAATGGGCATACATAGCATGAAATGTAATGTAAAACAATGTACTAAATACGCACACAATGGGCATACATAGCATGAAATGTAATGTAAAACAATGTACTAAATACGCACACAATGGGCATACATAGCATGAAATGTAATGTAAAACATGTACTATAATGTACTAACGAGCATAGCAGGTATATGATGTGAAAACATGGAAAGCATGAAAGTAACAAGTAGGCACATGTGTTTCACCCCAAAACAGTTTGAAAACAGTAAAAGAGGGGTCTATGTACTCACTTGAGATTGCTCAGAAGTCCTAAGATAACCACCAAGCAATGCTAGAGATCACGGAATCAAACGGCACCTAATATAGGTAACTATGTTAATAAACCGGACCTATATCGGAAGATTTAGATAGAATGAGGGTTCGTAAACCAAACGAGTATGGAGACTCGTGTAATATGGTTTAACAAAGCCCACATACTAAAACGAAACTTAACCTAAGTGCTTACGACCCGTTACGACCCGTTTAGGTAGCTTATGCTACTTTAACGCGTCGTTCGCGTAAAACGCGTTCGGAACGCCTAACTAGTCCTATGACAAGTAAAATATGCCTTAACATGTCTAATATGGTTGTCAAATCAGTTTAGATGTCAAAAGTTATGTTACATATGTTTAAAATGAATTTTGGCATCAAAGGGGTATTTTGGTAATTTACCTAAGGCATATAAACTACCTATCATACAACTATTTAAACGAAGCGACCATAAGGTATAACCTCGGAAGGTTATTCCCTATATACTATGGTCACCTAATGTGTTTGGTCGGATCCTAATGATCGACCAAATGGGTCGGGTTCGAAGGTATAAGCGATTTATTAGATCGCTTACCCTTACGACCCTAGACAACGTGGTAATCAGTAGGTATAGTCACAAGGGACTATAACCATCATGATTACAATCACGTTGCGAAGTTCAAACGAACTTCGCATTGACCATAAACTGGTCAACGCAGAAAGTCAAACAAAGTTTGACTTTCGGACTCGAAAAGCAATAAAAGAACGAAGGAACACTTACAAAGGGTCCCCGAATGCTAATCTAGATCAAAATGGCTCAGGTATGAAACAAAGGTTTCAACTTAGAGCACATAAGATCAGATTCTTGTGAGGAAAAGTGAAGGGTGGAGGAGGGTATTTATAGTTTTCGGTTCACCGTTAGGATCATTTCTTGGAAAAGGGGGCACGATCTAAGCCGTACACTTGTTGGAAAGTTGTGGTAACTCATTTGCCATCCACCATAAGAGTTTGACACTTGGCACTTGGCCTTTGGAGAGTGTTAAGGGCTGTTAAGAGCTGAAAAAAAACGTTTTGCTGCATCTGGCCCCTACTTAAGGACCTAGTTTGGCAGATTTACAGTTTCAGTCCCTGCAACCTCAAAACTTGGTTTTCGATGCGTTTTTTTGACACGTTTAAGCCCCGTTAACCCCATTTCAAAGCTCTAAAATGAAGTTAAAGTATAGGGAACTTAAAATGTGTTCAAAAATATCTCGGGTGTCGGTTCGTTTAGCCGTACGGTTACGTTGTTCGGTTAATTACGACAGAATGCGCATAAGCGCGGAAAATGATCCAAATGGCGCGACGAATGGATTTTTCTTATGCCAAACACTAAAATAAAATATTTTAGTGCTTACATAAATTTTTGGATGTCCGGATGTATTCAGAACGTAAGTTATGCGCGAAAATGCAAACTTGTGCACTTTTTTTTTGACGCTTTTAGTCCCTGAATGACCCCAAAAGTTTATTTTAGCATACCGAACCCCTCAAAGCCTATTTCTAAGCTATGTAAAGGATATTTATGGTATGTTTAACTTATGGTCATGTTCCGGAATGTTCGTTACAGTTCAAATTGGCATACTTTCGCAGTTTGTCAAGTTTAGTCCCTGTAAGCGAATTAACTTGTTTTTGCCACACCAAAGCCTTTAAAACTTATTTCTAAGTTATGTAAAGGTTATTTAAGGTATGTTAAGTATATGTTGATGTTCCGGAGTATTTTTCGCATTAAACTGGCTACGTTTACGCACCAGTTTGCGTATAACTCTCTAGAAAGTGATATAGAGTTTGAAATTGAATAAAAGTCAAAACATGAAACATGTAAAACACAACCAAACAAACATTGGGATCAAATAACATTGTTTTATTGATAAAAGAACTGTTCACAATGATTACAAGCACAGATGTTACAAGCCGAGCCGAGCTAGGCTCACTTTCTAGCCGAGCCGAGCTAGTCTCACTTTCTAACCGAGCCAAGCCGGCTCAACTCACTTTTAAACCGAGCCATATCGAGCAAGCTTTTTCCGAGCTAAATCCGAGCGAGCTTCGAGCGAGCCGCAAGCTTTTTGGACAACCCTATCCATGCGTATGTTACACGCATACATAACGTGTTAGGTGATGAAAATTGTGGATTTCGGGCGACGGCTTCTGCTCTAAGGTACAATAAAGATGAATGGTTATTTATCCGAAGATCACTGTTGGAAGAGCTACTTCAGTTTAGAAATAAGTACACTAAAGCTTTCTGTGGCTCATTTGAAAATGTGTTTACGTCCTTGGCTTGGTCAGGGTCGGGGGTTGCACCAAAAAACATTGGAGGATTATGCTAGAGGCATGATTCTTGATTACGAACAAGTTTAACGTAATCGTTCAATTTTTATCTAAAGAAAAAAGAAACAGTTCGACTTGTTTTTCGCTCAGGAAAGGCCCTCACCAGTTCCCAGAAAAAAAAATCAATCGCACACGTGAATGGTGGTCATTTTATAATGGTAGAATTGCAAGGAGAGTATCCAATTGTCACCACAAACAACCTATGGACATTAATGAGAGAAAATAATGCGGCTGGCTGGGGGAATATATTTGAATCACGTTAAAATATGTATAATTCTTGGATAGCACAAACTGCTACATATTATGTTGTAGATTAAAGATCGGTATGTAAAATGTTTAATGATATAATTTTATAAGAATTCACTTATTTTTTTTATAGTTTCTGTTACTACTATAAATGTAATTGGATAAATAACTAGTTATAATAATAACTAGTTATAATAATAATAATAATAATAATAATAATAATAATATATAACTAATCACTAAATAAAAGATTAAAAAAAATACAACTAAAAGATAAAAAGCTAAAATTTAACAAAAGTTATTAACTAAAAGACAAAATAGACTAAAAACAAGTTATTAAACCCTAAGTCTATAGCTTTACTTCTGATTTCTAAACCGTAGTTCTTAATGATATGATTCATGATGGTGTCCTTCTAGTCAATTTCATCTTGAAGTGTTTATTACATTAATGCCCTGTGTATGATTATATCAGTATATTCTATTATAGAAGACATACATTGATGCTGAATACAAACACTCAAAAGTTAACTACAGCGAACACATATTAAGTGGTGGGACTATGGACCGAAACACGTTGTGTTTAAATAACCTGGAAACACATTTTTGTTGATTTATAAATATAATATGTGCTTGATGTGATTACAAAAACTAGATTTCAAAAAAAAAAAAAAAGTGATCTATGAAGTTTTACGCATTTGAATACACTTAGGTCGACATTTAACTCTTTTGACTTCTAGTAAAACAATTTAGAAGATTTTAACTTGAAGTCTGTTCTTATGTTCCTAACAGATTAAAAACTTGTATGTGGGTGATAACTTCATTGCAGATGTTCCTTTGACCACTAACATACTTGCTGAGATCACAACTAGGGGTGCTAAACGGGTTGTGTTCGCGGGTTGGCGGGTTCAACCCGACCCGAACCCGAAAATTTTATACGAACCCTACCCGAACCCGAAAATTGTGTCTTACATATGAACCCAAACCCGACCCGAATATTTGTGGGTTGACCCGAACACGACCCGTTCAACCTGAATCTTTTTATTTTTTTAATTCTTTTCACAAATTAATATCTTCAATTTAAAATTTACTTAAAAAAACACAAAGGTATATAATACAATTACATTTAAATTATAAAATCTTATGTGAATTTCTCTTTTTAAGTTATAGTTATGACATAAAATAGATACCCAATTTAATTTATTTCATAAAATATATTGGAAAAAAATATAATATAATATAAAAGAGTTAAACGGGTCAACCCGCCAACCCGACCGGGTTGACCCGAATCCGACCCGTTTAGCTAAACGGGTTCGCGGGTTCAACCTGAAACTGACCCGAACCCGTTTATCCCAAACCTAAACCCACGAATTTCGTGTTAGGTTCGTGTCGTGTCAGAAATTCACACCCCTAATCACAACAGGTGAGATTATCTTCAAACTTCAGCTTTGTTCGATTTATTCAGTCATGCAATGTCGATAATCAGTATGTATTTATACTTATTTTTCATTTTCTTGAATTTCTTATTAGTCATAATTAGATGCATGTTGGTAGTTATAGTTTTAATTACCATCCTTAAGTAGGGATGAGATCGGTATGATACCGGTACCGATACCGTAAATACCGTTACCGAAATTGAGAAAATGTGGATACCGATTACCGTACCGATAGATTCGGTACCGGTATTTCGGTACTTTACCACATTGGTACCGCTTTGGTGTCATTCATTGTTTTACCTAAAAAAATTTCATGTGCAACCCATCCATCCATTATTAACTTAACTAGAGTAATATATAGAGTAATGTAAAGAAAAGGTAAACATATTAAGTAGTCAAAAAAATCAAAAGGTAAACATTCATGGGTTCGACTTTTAACATCCAAATTCCAACATATCTAAAAACTTATCATAATTGATTAAAAATAACCAAACGAAAAAAATTTGATATTGGTTTTTGTAAAACAATGTTTAAGAAAATATAACTTCATAGTGGGATCTAAGATAATAGCAAAATACATAAAGTCATTATTAAATTCGGTACTAATACCGGTATTTACCGAAAAATACCGGTACCGATACCGTTTTTTACCGATACCGAATTTCGAAAAATCTATTACCGATACCGGTACCGTTTATGATCGGTACGGTATGGCATCGGTACGATACATGTATGGTACCGGTACGGTACCGGTATTTCGGTAAAAAATCTCATCCCTATCCTTAAGAGTTGAGACAAAAGTCATGCTTATGAATGGAGGTGAAGTACAATTTACAATTATAAGTGATATACTCGGAAGTGTAACAATGGAAGTAAGCTCCTGAGCCTTAAACTAAGGTATAGTTTTATGTTGGGAAAATAACAAGGCATGAAGAATGAAAATTGCTGGAATATATGTTATTGTGTTTGAAGATATGATGAACCTATAGTAATAAGAAAGAGAGCATGTGATAATCAGGAGACATGTTTTTTTTCTGGTACTATAGGCTTGCTCCAAAGTCAGCGTTGGGTTAAGTTCCGAGTGTTCATACAGTTTTCTTACCTGATCACAAGTTGTTATACTCTTGTTCGGAGAACAGATCTCCTTTTGTAATTATTAGCATACATTTGCACCCTTTGATTCAGAGATAACTTGACCCATTATCCTGTTATCATTTTTTAAATTATGACTTCCTGACTCTATGCATTGTTTGTTTTGTAGATTGAAAAGTTGAACGAGGTTATCAAGGAGCTTGTTAAAGAAAAGGAAGAAGAGAAAGAAAGGTTAAATGGAACAATACCGGAGTTGATGTCTGAAAAGAAAACGATAAATGGAGAAATATGCTATGCTCAATAGGATCATGAACATTCAGGCTATGCTAAAAACTGTGGTTCAAAGATAGCTATAAACACTTTATTTTGAATGTTTGGATCTGGATGTTTATTATGTTAGGATATATTGGGTTATTTGATGTTGTAACTTGTAATTTCATTGGAATGTTGTGTTGGAAAATTGTGAAAATAGTATTTTTCACAAATATAGGAAAATGATTTTTTCCTATTTTGGACTAGAAATAAATATAATAAAATGAGCGGGTTTTATATATTTATTTGTGGGTTTGTGTTCTATGTCGGAAGAGCTTCGCAACGAACTAAACCACGTCCAAAACAGAGCTAAGATGAATGAGATATCGATGCTCAAAGTTTGGTGTTTGAAACTTGAATGCTGAAATAAGTGGGAAAGTGGCACCTTGTCCCACATCGGATGAGAGATGAAACTTAAAGGGGTATTTAAGTGGGAACTCTCCATCCTTATTGTTTCATGAAAGCACTCACTAGTGTACTCGCGAAGGTTGAGCACCCTAACTCGCACTCGCATACACGCGCGCGCGTGGCTTGGGCGATGTGGCGCTTTGATGGCGCACTTTGCACTTCGCATCGTCGCTTGAGATGCCGCCTTTGTATTTTTGACCGCGTGCGCATGGTGGAGCACAAGGGTTGCAAGGACCAAGTGGTAGGTGATGTGGCGCATGACGTGGCAGTCATGCGCATGCGCGCGCGAGTACACATGGCATGGAGGCGCGCGGTTGCGCATGGTGCATGGGCCTGATGTGACGTGCGCGGCGCACCAAAGTGAGCCAAAACGGCGCGACTGTGTGGCGTGCTAGTAGAGGCTCACAGGTGACGTGGCGCACGCGCGCATGGCAGTGAGCCAAATGGACGCACTGCGCATGAGGGTGCAGACCTGCGCGCGCACCAGTGTGTCTTGCGCGCGCGCGCGCGCAGAAGCTTCCAGCAGCAGTTAATGCAGTGCAGTTACGTTTCAGCATTCGAAACTGACGTAGTTAATGCGTTTGACTGAGAATTTAATGACGGATTAAGGTGCATTGAAGACGTTTAATGCAGTTTAATTCTCCCATTAAATTCGTTTTTCAGTTTCGATTTGGACCTGCAGTATAAATAGGAGGAGCCTACTGCAGCAAAGTTACACCAAAATTAACACAGCAACTTACAATTTTCTCTGAATTTATCTTGTTCTCTCAAGCAATCAAGGTACACCTTCGGGTTGGAGTCAAGACCGGCAGTGCAACTGCTTGCGGCTGTTGTATCCTGGAAACAAACGTGTTCTCCTGGGAGACACGAAATTTGTTTTAAGGGACCCGTGTCTAACACGATCCTCAGCCAAGAACAGTTTTTTTGTTCGTGTTTTCTGTTTGTTTTTCCATTTTCAGTTGTAATTGTACTTACTTTCAGTTGTAATTCTGTTTTTGTTATTGTAATTCAAGTTAATAAATTATTTTATTTATTTTACACGAACGGATTCCTACATGTTGTATATGATTTGGAAAAATTCATATAAATTGTTAAATTTTTAAGTTCTGCAACTTTAGAATATGAAAGGGGAGAAATGGGAAATCTAGAAAAAGCAAGGGGTTGCTAAACGGTAGCAAATAATAGTAAAAAAATTCAACGAAAGCGGTGGCTAAATGGTGATGACATCGGTGTCTAAATAGTATCAAAATTGTGGCAAAAATATCGTCACAACTTGGTAGAAAAAGGTTAAACAAGGAGCGGTCACAAATAATTTTGACAATTTTTATGGTGGCAAGAATCTGGTAATAAAATATAAAAATGGTCGCTATTTGGTGGCAGTTGGGCAATTGATACCGGTGTTTTTGACACCGCATTTTCGGTTGCAAAATGGTGGCAACAGAGAAATTGAGACCGTTTTGTGACTAAAAATGCGGTGGCAAAAACCATATTTTCTAGTAGTGGATTTACTACTTGATTTACAAAAACAAATGTTTTCAGTTAAGATTCATGGCAACAATGGTTTTGGTTTACACATATATCAACTTGTAAAAGTTGATAGAAACATACTGCAATATCAAACTCTTTTGTTTTCAAGTTACACACTCGTCAACTCTCATAGTTGGACGAGGTATTGCAATATGAACTCAAGGCCATGAATCCGACACACTCACAAAACCTATGTACTCGCCGGCATTTTTATGCTGACGTACTTTCACATATGTTTCAGGTACCGTTGTTTGATGATGATTATGATGCATACTCACATAGGGATGGACGAGGCCTTAATGACTTAATAACAATGAATGACAATTTGTTCATGTTTTGCTTTTGATTTCAAGAAAATGTAATAAACTTAATTCAATAAAACGAAACTTCAATCCATGTGTTGTGAAACAATGATTTTGTTACGACACTCCCCGACGTTTCCGCCGCGGTTTGTTGTTTTAACGCGGTCGGGGTGTGACACAATACTTGTCAGTACTAGTCGCGGTACAGTCTGACACGATAAAACAAGACATACATATATGTCTACACAAATGTTCGATAGAACACTATAAAAAATAGCATGTGTCTTTATTATCTAGAAAATTCCAATTAAAGACCAAATTGTCCAAATCCGTAGAAAAATATAGTAATCCTGCGGAAGTGTACAGCATTCCGCAGAACAAAACAGTAATTGTCCGAAAACCCAAAAATAAATATTATTTGACATAAATAATACAATGGGTATTAAAAACGACACAAAATCCGCATTTGAATCCTATTGCGTTAAGCTGCACGGCTAGTTCAGTAAACTGCCTGACAGCAAAGCCGGTACCGGAACTGTGTTAGAAATAATAAAAAATTTAGTCCAAAAAGTTGGATTAATTATTTGGATGATAAAACGTGTGCAAAAACAATTTTCATCATGTACTTATATAAACAAGGCACCGTGTCAGTATTTAACCCGGTACAGGACCCGAACCAACCTTTTCACCCGATCAATAAATTAATAATTTTGGTGGACTAGTTTTACCTAGTGTCACACTACTTTAAAATATGAGGGCTTGAAACAATGTAGATATTTTTATATAAAATATCAAAGTTCCTAAAATAGATCAAACAAGATTTTTATAAAAAAAATAAGCAAACACCCCCCCCCCCTTATGATTTACGGTTTTGGTTGGGTCCCCCCCCCCCCCCCCTTAAACCTACTCATCTAACATGTTGTGTTGGAAGCTCTAATGAATGATTAGTGTATTTTCCAATGATCTTAATTGATTCCCACACTCCACTATTTCTTCCATAATTCCCAAAACCATCAAAACTTACCATCTTCTTACTCTCTTTCTCTAAAAATCGGCTAAGACCAAACACCCACTTACATCACCTTCTTTCAAAATTCAAACTCAAGAACACCTGCAAACATGGAGATTTATGGATGATTCAAGAAGATTTTAAGACTTGAAGATACATTAGTAGCATCTTGGAAGCACTAGTAGACCTTGGATAATCTTATCTTCACATCTTCATTCTTATTTTTTTTTTCTAGCAAGATTGTAAGAACTCTACACTAGTTTTATTTTTATTCTTGTTTTTTTTAAGAAAACAAGTTCATTTTGAACCAAAATCAAAACAAAACCCACATGAAAAACACTAAGAAAAACTAAAAATCATTATATTTATCTTATGATTTTTCTATGATTTTGGGATGAACTTGGAGAAATTTAGACTAGTGAACATGAATCTTGGTTCCTTTTGTATAAAAACATGATCTAAATACATGCATGTTAGATCAACCAAGATTCATCTACAAAAGTGATGAACATGAGTTATGATGATTTAAATGATGAACATGCATGCTAGAAAAGTATGAGAAATCATTTAAATCCAAGAAAATAAATTTTTGAAAAATTACTTGAATAAAGTTTTCATTTCTGGAAAAATTCAAAAACTTGAAATATGTTAGTAGAAAAAGTTTTGAACACATATTTGAATTTCAAATGACTATATGAGTCCTCTAAAACTAGAATTCTAAATAAAATATTGTTCTACAAATTTTTAACAAAAACTAATAATAAAGTTTCCTTTTTGGGAAAGTAGGAAACTATATCATGTTCATGGCATTTTTGTTGACAAATTATGATGAATATTGATACTTGATTATGTTTATGTTGAAATAAATTGAACACAAATTTTGTATAAACTTGGGAAAAATCCATTTTTCAAAAGGAACTATGGCAAAAATTTTATAAATTTTGTCATGATCAAAAAGTTGTTAAAACAAAGAAATTTGTAACTGGAAAACTATTTGAAGTCTTTAAACATGATTAAACAAATTTTTGGATGAAAAGTTATAAGTTCAGGTTTTATGAAGATTTCTAAACTAAAAGTGACAAAGTATATATTTTAGATAAAATATATACTTTCAAAAATTCATCAAGTATCATAAATATATTTTTGGTATGTATATTTTGTATTTAGTTCATGTAGGAATAAATACAAAATTATACACAGTCACAAAAAGTACAAATATATATATATATATATGCACTTGGAAAACGAAACAATAGAATGGAATGTCCATCCTTGACATAAACATACAATCAGACAAATTCGGACACTATGGACAATACGGACACTTTGGCAAATTTTGGACAAAATAAAATGGCACAAACTAAACAAACGACATAAACGAAGCGGACGACACGAACGGGAAAAACGACACAAATAAACCAAGCCGACACGTAGTAAAAGGTCATAACAAAATATGAACCGTCACACACTCTAAAAAGCTTATGCATTAAAAAGATTTAATATATGGCATAAGTAACAATTTTTATAAAAACTAGATTTTTATAAAAATACAAGTATTATTATTAATTATGACTAAGCCCAAATCTTGTAAATTAAAAAGGAGTCCATAAATTAAATTTGGGCTAAAGTCCATTTTTCTTAAATAAAATTTGGCTAGGCCCACTTTTACAAAATATTGGACTAAAATATATTTTTAGTCAAAATTGGGGTAAAGCCCACTCTACAAAAATACTTGGACTAAAACCCAATTTTTGATAAACTATTATGGACTAGATCCATTTTTAGAAAGTAGTTTGGGCTAGGCCCATTCTTATATAACCTATTTGGGCTAAGTCCACTTTTATAAACCAAATTGGGCTAGGCCCACTTTTATAAAAGTATTTTGGGCTAGGCCCACTCCTACAAATCAATTTGTGCTTACCCCACTTTAAACAAAGTTATTTGGAATAGGCCTATATACACTAAACATACAAAATGGATTTAAAATCTAATACATAAATTAAGCCCATTCAAACACAAACTAAATAGAATATATATATATATATATATATATATATATATATATATATATATAAGAAAACACAAACAAAGATAGCAAACAATTACAAGAACCAAAAACGAAATTCAAGATGAGATACTTGTACGAAAAACATACATAAACCTAAGTGTCTAACGAGATTAGAAGACTTCTAGGTCGAGAAACAAACGACGAACCAGGAATCGAATAGAGATTTGCACAGAACGCAAATCTGTGAGTTCAAGTTTCCCCTTTTATTTTGAATGTTTATAGTTTTAAACTTTCGGGGATGTATACATGTTACAAATAATATGATGCTTACCATGAAACTATTTTGATCACATGCAGATAGGTGTTTAAAATAAAGGGACCATTAATGAATAAACAAGTACCGAGGAACAAACGAATAGATCTATTTGGGTTTTGGCAAGCCCCACTCTTAACGGCAATGATAACTGCGATCGTTAAGAGTGCCTTTGTGTCCAAACTAGTGTCGTGGACACACACGATAGATTGTCAAGGTTTGGTTGCCTCCTATTCTGGCATATAGATTAGTGTCCTTGCAAAACACTAATGATCACACGATTTTCATCATACTATACAAAACGAATTTACTACTTCAAATGTTTTGGAGACTCATTTGATGCAAAAAACTAAATAACATGAATTCACCAACTTTTGTTGACGTTTTCAAAACTAAGATGTACTACAGGAGATTAGTGGACGGCTTTGGAAAAATATGTTCGTGTTGTTATAAAAAAATCAAGCTTTTGAGATGTCATTCGTTTTCAGTCATCATGTTATGTGGAACTGTTTTAAACTTTGAACAATGTCGTTAAAGTTGTAGTTGTTTTAATTCCGAACAAGATGCTTGTATTGTAAATTATGGTTTCAAAAAAAATGTATGGATGAACATCTTTTATGTCTTAAATATGTTGTATACTCGATTGATTGTAACGATTGCCGCTCTGGCCATACCTCGCGACACGCTTCCGCAGATTCCGAAAATCGGGGTGTGACAGACCTGGTATCAGAGCATCAATTGTAGTGAACTAAGATTCTTTTGAGTCTGGTCTACAATTTCAAAACAATGACTTTAACAACAAGCGTTTTTATAAAGAGTCCATTAATACAAAACGATAAATCCGAAACGATAATGCAAGGATACTATGTGATAGTACTAAACGATAAATCAAAACGATGATACAAAAGACTAGTTTATATGGTATTAGTCTATGGGGTTTAGAGACGATAACAATAAGTTGAACTGGAAACGATATATGATATAAACAACAATGAAAACAAAATAACAATTGCCCAAAAATTTATTATTTATAAGTTGTTCACATGTGTACGTTGTACGGATTATTTTGCCTGGACTATGTCTTCTAGCTCCGACACAGATTCAGCGGGTCACGCCTCAGACGCCGACTACATACCACTTGACGATCCTGTTCCACCCGTCATACTCATTTCTGATGACGAGGTTTCTAATGACGAATGGATGGACGTTGATTTCCAGCCATTCGCCCACCCAGAGCCCGATCCAGCCGATATCCCGCCTGTAGATGACGTTATATCTATCCCTTACTTTCATGACATGATCATATACGGCCACCCCGAGGGTGAGCACGTCGTAGCGTTTATTCCTATACCGCTTGCTGTAGTAGGTCTAGAGGACGCTGATGTCGTTCCTCCTGTTGTTGATCCTATCCTTGATGATGATGATGAGGACATCGTCATTCCAGTTGTTCAGGTCGAGCACATACATGATGATCTCGGCATCGGTATTGATTTCGATATTGCTATACTGGAGGTTGCTCATCCTGAGGCCGCTACTATTGAGATCTCATCCTCAGCTCCTGCTTCCCCTCTGACACCATCTCCGATACATTCGCCTGATACAGTGTTACCTCCACCTTCGGAGGCGTTGCCATTCCATGTCGGTCCTATTTTACCTACTACACTTCCAGATTTCCATCCGATCTTTCCTCCTGTTGTTGGACCATCACATTACACACTGGGTGGTACATCTATGCCAGATGAGCATCTACCCCCATATCCATTTGTTGGATCTTTTGCTGCTACCGTTACATCGACTGTCAGTTCTCACTATGAACCGTATGCTACCGGGCCATCTTACACTGCTCCTAGCTACCCTGTGACATGGTATTCTTCGCAGACCTCATTTCCTATGGTTGGAGATCCATATAATGCTACTACATCTATGCATAGTACCATTACTTATCCATCTCCGTACTTTTCAGATTTTCATACACGGACCACTTAGCATGGGCCCGTTCGATCCGTACCATCCGAGTCATTTTCCTCCGTCTACTACCAAGTTTAGACTCACATCATCCGAGATCCAGCTCGGCATTGTTTTCAGTCGTCTCCATGAGCGTAGTGCTCAGCTGCCTGTTTCTCGAGCACCTACGAGTGCCGCTCCATCATCATCCACATTGCCACCGTTATCTACATCATCCCCTCCACCACCACCACTACCGATGTCACCACCACCACCATCTCCACTAGCACTGTCATTTCCACCACACCATGCCACACCTCCGTCTCTTGAGAGGCGTGTTAGCGCCATAGAGGAGGAGATGGCATTCTTTCGAGGGGTCATCGGTGCGTCTTCACCTCTACCCCTACCTCCACTCTAGACATGGTATGTAGTCGCATTTTGGGGTAGATACCCGTAGCAGGTTAGAAGACTTTTGGAAGATGTTTTTGAAGATATATATATATATATATATAAACATTGTCACACCCCAACCGATGGCGGAAACATCGGGGTGAGGCACTGAGCGAAACAGATTGTCCAGGAGAAATCCATAACAACTAATATTACCAAATATTTAACGTTAAGTCCCATACCATAACATATTCAGCAACATAATTATTACAGACATAGTATCTCAAAGACAAATCATAGTTCCGATAACTCAAAATATAAATTGTTTGTTTGTTTCTCGACTCTCTCTTCTACTTGATTCCACAAAAGCAGGCAAAGCATAAGCATCCTAAACACCTGTTACATACGTTAAAATAAAAATCAATACACATAGTGTAAAGGTGAGCATACAAGTTTAATAGTATAATAGTAGCGAAAGCGAGTTTACGCATAACCAGCATGTAACACGTAGTAGTGCGAAGCAAGTATGTTATCGACAATGAAATATGCACAGACATGACTGCGAGTTGTAGAATGCGCAACACATATCACCACTGTGACACGTGAAGAAATAACCTTAACAACCCCTGTCCACGACAGGTGCTGAGTCCAAACTATACTACTATCGTTGCTAAGGCGTCAGGCAATAATCACTGTGTAAACATAACATACAAGCATTCATCGAATAACACGTATAACATGCAAGAGCGGTTAGCGTATAAAAAGTGTTTGCGTTGTGTGATCGATGTGATTTGATATAGATAACGTATGTAACACCCAAAAGTGCGTTAAGTGAAAAGGGATCGAGTATACTCACAGTAGATGGTATCTACTAACACAATCTGTGATTGGATTGAAGGGAGCGCTAGAGTAAGCTTGATTACAGAATGATAGCATAAGCGAAAAACGATGCGTTAAACGGTGTGAGTGAACAGTGACGAAGGGTCATCCGATCGGATGAAAATCCGAACAGATGGTCATCCGGTCGGATGGCCATTCGATCGGATTGGCATTCGTTTGGGATGGATGTGTTTGTGTATGATGTGACTTTGAAGTTTTCGTTGTTGCATTTTGTAAAATGACAAGTTTCTCTACAAATCAGGTCATCCGGCCGGATGGTCATCCGGACGGATGGCCGTCCGATCGGATGGTGGTTCGCTTGAAACTAAGTCTTTCGAAACTTGTGAAAATTGTTAAGTGTTTTAAGCCACAAGTCATCTGTTCGGATTGTCGTTCGATCGGATGGCAGTCCGTTCAGTAACCTGTTAGTTGTGTAATATTGTAAAAATTGTCAAGTTGCAAAGTTTTGCGATTGAACTGAGACGGTATGACCATGTGTTAAACAAAGGAAACCCCATCAAGTCCAAGTCGTCCGATCGGATGGAAATCAACCCGTTTGATCAGCTAACTGTTCTTGATAGTTGTTCATGCTCAACCCGTGAGTCGGTCGTCTTCTCTGATAGGAATCTATTCTCAGTCCAACACTTCACTATAGAACAAGAAGAAGGCCTGAACGAGATCAGATTCCATCGGTTTTTGAATGAAAAGTTAAGAGTATTGATGAAAAGTGGAAATCAGTTGGAAAATGTTAAGATTATGACGAAATCAGTGTTTAAACTTGTTAAAATCTCTTAGATCTGAGTTGTTCTTGGTGGAATGAGGTCACACTTTGAAGTTCATGAGAACCCATAATGACATCACCCTAGAACAGTCTAAATCCACTGATTTCATGGTTAAAAGCTGAGATTTCTTGGTGAAAATGATGAAGAAGTGTGTGTAGATCAAGTAAGTACAAGATTTGAGTTGAAAACTTACAAGAATCGCGAGGAATCGAGAGAAAAGAGCCCAAAGTGTGCTGGCCGGACGAGAGAGCTGTCACATCACTGTTCATGATGTGACAGGTGGTATTTATAGGTGAGTGAGGAGAAAGGTGGGGTGCTGTGATGGATCGGAGGGCAGTTCGATCGGATGGCCATCCGATCGGATGGTCATCCGAACAGATGACCATTCGATCGAAGGGTTGCTGCGAGTTGGTTTTTAGCATTTTGTTTTGTGCATTGAGCATTGCGAGTAAGCGATGCGATAGTATTAAACAATAGTTTCACAAATAACCTAACATCTAACAATCACAAAAGTAAACCTTAAATTTCGAGTTCGTGATGAGATTGTGTTGCGATAGAGCTTCGATTGCATTTTCGAATAATCACCTCAAACATAAATAAACATGCACAAGTAACACATAAATAGCACACACACGTAAAACAATATCCATAACCTGTAATTCGAGTTGCGATGTGATAGCGATGCGATTAGCGATAGATTGATTAGCGATAAATAGCGATTAAACTGCGATTTATTATAGATACTCCACATAATACAACTGATGTACTCAAAATTTAAAAGAAATCGATTACGAGTCAAAGAGTACAATCAATAATTTAGCAAGGAGTGACAGATCGCAATTAGCAATCTTTTTTTCCATTGACTTGTACTTTGACTTCAAAAACACGGGTTGTTACAAAAATCAACTTGAAGACTACGAAGAACTATGTGAAGAAGGAATCTATTTTATTTTTGTATTACCTAAGACATGGATTTTGGAGTAATGTAACTCCTAACTATATTTTTGTCTCTTCACAGTATTTTGTATCAAGTTGACAGTTTATATATGGATGTGGCATATCTTCTTTTTATGGTTTGTTATTGTTAGATTTGTTTATATTGTGACGATTTCGGTATGGATGTTTTGCGCGAGATGTGATTGATTTATCCTATTTTATATATGTATGTATTGTGATGATGTATTTCATTCGATATGAGCCCATGAACGACAATATTTATTTTAAATATTTGTCTAATTTCTTCTATATGATTTTTCATATGAAGATCATGGCGCCAAGAAGAAGGAACATACGTAACCTTCAAAATCCTCTACCCGCGACCCAAGCCGAGCTTGATGCCTTATTAAACCAACACATTGCTGATGCAATTGCACAACACGAGGCAACACGTGCTAACCAAAATGATGGGCCAAGAATTCAAGCCCCACCAGTAGCCCAAAATCCTGCTAACGGTTGGTTACTCATAACCTTGCAAAGGAATTCTCATTAATATTTATTTGCAAAATATATGTTTTTGACAAATTGAGAACCAACATTTTAGGATGCATGTATAAACAATTTCTAGATTGCAAACCATTGAATTTTTATGGCACGGGTGGTGCCATAGCATTTGTCCGTTGGACTGAGAAAATGGATTCAGTGATTCGTATGAGCAACTATACCCCTAATCAAACTGTGTTATATGTATCGGGTATGTTCATGTCTGAAGCTTTGTCATGGTGGAACCTACAAGTACAAATTTTAGGAGACGCAGCAGCTTATGCCATCACGTGGGATAGACTGAAGGAGATGATGAGAGAGAAATACTGTTCAAGAGCAGAGTTGCAAATGTTAGAAACGGAGTTTTGGAATTTAATGATGGACGAACCAGATATCTATGGGTACACCCAACGATTCCATGATCTTTCACGAGTAGTTCCTTACATGGTAACTCCGGAGTTTAAGCGAGTTGAACGATACATATGGGGATTAGCACCCCAAATCCGAAGTATGGTCACATCGTCACATCCCACGACGGTCACCGAGGCCATCACAATCTCCGTTAGCCTAACCGAGGAAGCAAAGAGAATGAACAAATTTGACAAGAAAGGTACCGAGAAAACAAAGGATAAACAAGTATAATCCTCGCCACATGATAACAAACGAAAATTCTCTCAATTCAAGAAAGGATCTCAATCAAACAATAAGAAAAAGGAGAACCCCCCAAAGAGAACTGGTAAAGCATTTGTGGCAGCAGCAGAGACGGAACCGAAAGGTTATGTGGGGAATGCACCTAAGTGCAACCGATGCGGTTATCATCACATTGGTAGTTACCGAACTCTCAAGTGTGACAAGTGCGGGAAGATGGGTCACCTCACAAAAAAATGCTAGGGTAACAACAAGGTGGTTAAGAAGGAAGGAGGCAGCGGTAATGATAACGAACGAGGGAAAAACCAAGGCTATTTTAATTGTGGAGATATGGGATACTTCAGGAAGGACTGCCCCAAAGAAAACAAAGTTCGTGGACGAGCCTTTGTGGTTGGAGTTAAAGAGGCACGACAGGATCCCAACGTAATCACCGGTACGTTCCCTGTCAACGATCATTTTGCTTCTATTTTGTTTCATACCGGTGCAGAGTTTAGTTTTATATCTTTAGAATTTAAAGATATACTTGGACTAAAGTCAATTAAACGAGATATTCCGTTCGCTATCGAATTAGCGAATGGAAAGGTGATTGAATCCGATAAAATTGTTAAAGATGTTCCTTAGAACTAGGAGGATGAAAATTCAAAATTGACCTAATTCCCGTTCAACTAGGTAGTTTTGATATTGTAATTGGAATGGATTGGCTATCCATCAATCAAGCCGAAGTCGTATGTTATGACAAAATCATTCAAATTCCCCTTCCTAATAACGAAACACTTCTTGTTCACAGTGAGAAAAACGAAATGCCTTTACAAATTATTTCCTGTATGAAAACCCGAAAGTGCCTACGAAAAGGATGTATAGCATTCTTAGCGCACATAGTTGGAAAAAAGGCCAAGGAGCTAAAACTTGGGGAAATCCCGGTTGTGAAGGAATTCCCTGAAGTCTTTCCTGAAGACTTACCGGGAATACCATCTCAACGACAAGTCGAATTCCGAATAGACTTAATTCCAGGTGCCGCACCTGTGGCAAAGTCTCCATACCAATTAGCTCTTTCGAAAATGCAAGAATTATCCACACAACTTCAAGAGTTGTTGGACAAAGGTTTCATCAGACCAAGCTACTCACCCTGGGGAGCTCCAGTGTTATTTGTGAAGAAGAAGGATTGAAGTTTTAGGATGTGCATAGACAATCGGGAATTGAATAAACTCGCGATCAAGAATCGGTATCCATTACCGAGGATTGACGACTTATTCGATGAACTTCAAGGATCGAGTTATTATTCGAAGATTGATTTGAGATCAGGATACCATCAACTCAGAGTTCAAGAAGAAAGTGTTCCAAAAACAACATTTCGAACTCGCTACGGTCATTACGAGTTCCTTGTTATGCCTTTCGGGTTAACAAATGCACCAGCGGTGTTCATGGACTTAATGAACCGCGTGTACAAGCCTTATCTTGACAAATTCATGATAGTGTTTATCGATGATATATTGATATATTCACGAAACAAGGATGAACACGAGCACCATCTTAGAACTATTCTTGAGTTATTGAAAAAGGAGAAACTATATGCGAAATTTTCCAAATGCGAATTTTGGCTTCGTGAAGTTCAATTTCTTGGACACGTAGTCATTGAGAAAGCCATACACGTTTATCCATCCAAAATCGAGGCCATAAAGAATTGGAGTGTGCCAAAGACACCGACCGAAGTACGCCAATTTCTAGGATTGGCCGGTTATTATCGAAGATTCATTGAGAATTTTTCGAAGATTGCTCAATCCCTCACTTCTCTCACCCAAAAAGATAAGAAATTTGATTGGGGAGAAAAACAAGAAGCAGCTTTCCAACTGCTTAAAGACAAACTCTGTAATGCACCGATTCTATCACTCCCAAACGGTACGGATGATTTCGTAGTCTATTGTGACGCCTCACGACAAGGGTTAGGATGCGTGTTAATGCAAAGAGAGAAAGTTATTGCATACGCATCACACCAATTAAAGGTTCACGAAAGGAACTATACCACACATGACCTAGAATTAGGTGTAGTGGTATTTGCATTAAAAATTTGGCGTCATTACCTTAATGGTACCAAATGCACGATATTCACGTATCACAAGAGTCTTCAACATATATTTAACCAGAAAGATTTAAATATGCGCCAAAGACGATGGGTTGAATTGTTGAATGACTACGATTGCGAGATCAAATATCATCCGGGTAAAGCGAACGTTGTCGCGGATGCATTAAGTCGAAAAGAACGAGTTAAACCTTTGCGTGTGTGATCTTTAAAACTCACAATTCATAATGACCTTACCTATCGAATTCGTGATGCTCAGCAAGAAGCATTAAAAGAGGAAAACTTCAAAGCAGAAATGCTTAGAGGTATGGAAAAACAATTAGAACCGAAAGAGAATGAAGCCTTATACTTCATGAATAGAATTTGGATTCGTTTTGGCGGTCTTCGAGACCTAATTCTTAATGAGGCTCATAAATCCAGATATTCGATACATCCTGGAGCTGATAAGATGTATCACGATCTCAATGAATTTTATTGGTGGCCTAATATCAAAGGTGATATTGCAACATATGTTGGAAAATGTCTAACATGTGCTAAAGTTATGGCCGAGTACCAAAAACCTTCTGGATTGCTACAACAACCCAAAATCCCTACTTGGAAATGGGAACATATTTCTATGGATTTCGTTACTAAATTACCCAGGACCTCTCGTGGTCATGACATGATTTGGGTAATCGTTGACCGATTGACCAAGATAGCTCACTTCTTGCCTATACGCGAGAAAGATAGTACTGAGAAGTTAGCTGAAATATATCTCAAAGAAATTGTAGCAAGACATGGAGTACCTGTGTCGATAATCTCTGACCGAGACGGTCGCTTTGTATCAAGGATTTGGCAGTCATTTCAAAAGACCTTTGGATCCCAATTAAATCTAAGCACGGCCTTTCATCCCCAAACTGACAGCCAAAGTGAATGTACAATTCAAACTTTAGAAGATATGTTGCGTGCTTGTGTGATGGACTTAGGCAGAAATTGGGACACTCACTTGCCTTTAGTGGAGTTCTCATACAATAACAATTATCACACGAGTATTAAAGCTGCACCATTCGAAGCCTTATATTGACATAAGTGTCGATCTCCGCTATGCTGGGCGGAATTAGGCAACAAACAAATGTTAGGTCCTAAGTTTGTTCAAGAAACTACTGATAAAATATTCAAAATTTGAGACCGTATTAAGGCGGCTCGAGACAGACAGAAAAGCTACGCAGATAGACACCATAAACCATTGTCTTTCAAGGTTGGAGACAAGGTATTGTTAAAAGTCTCGCCATGGAAAGATGTAGCTAGATTCGGGAAGCAAGGAAAGCTTAGCCCGAGATACATAGGACCATACGAAATCTTGGAAAAGATTGGAAACGTCGCCTACAAGTTAAAGTTTCTAGAAGCACTCAAAAGCGTTCACAACACTTTTCATGTATCAAATCTGAAAAAGTGTCTTTCGGATGAATCACTTATTATTCCCCCGAACGAAATTCATATAGACGATAAACTCCATTTCATCGAAGAACCTGTGGAGGTTTTGGATTCAAAGATTCATAAAACGAGGAGAAGTCGTATCAAACTAATCAAAGTCCGATGGAACTCGAAACGCGGACCCGAGTTCACGTGGGAACTAGAAGACGAAACTAAAAGAAAGTACCCTCACCTGTTTATGAAAGTCCCAGCAAAGAGTAATGCAACTTAAAATTTCGGGACGAAATTTTCTTTAACAGGGGGAGAATGTGACAATCGGCAAATTTTCCGGTAATTCCGTACAACCCGAACAACTAATTACATTAATTATTTTCGCGTGGTTGACTTGATTTTATTTAATTAAATCTTAAAAGTCTAGGGATTACAAAAATCAAAGTTAAGTATGATAACAAATCCGTTGCGATTAGAAACAATATCCTAGACTGACACTAGGAACGCGAACAAACAATACTTGTCAGTACTAGTCGCGGTACAGTCTGACACGATAAAACAAGACATACAGATATGTCTACACAAATGTTCGATAGAACTCTATCAAAAATAGCATGTGCCTTTATTATTTAGAAAATTCCAATTAAAGACCAAATTGTCCAAATCCGCAGAAAATACGGTAATCCTGCGGAAGTGTACAACATTCCGCAGAACGAAACAATAATTGTCCGAAAACCCAAAAATAAATATTATTTGACATAAATAATACAATGGGTATTAAAAACGACACAAAATCTGCAATTGAATCCTATTGCGTTAAGCTGCACGGCTAGTTCAGTAAACTGCCTTACAGCAAAGCCGGTACCGGAACTGTGTCAGAAATAATAAAATTTTTAGTCCAAAAAGTTGGATTAATTATTTGGATGATAAAACGTGTGCAAAAACAATTTTTATCACGTATTTATATAAACAAGGCACCGTGTCAGTATTTAACCCGGTACAGGACCCGAACCAACTTTTTCACTCGATCAACAAATTAATAATTTTAGTGGACTAGTTTTACCTAGTGTCACACTACTTTAAAATATGAGGGCTTGAAACAATGTAGATCTTTTTATATAAAATATCAAAGTTCCTAAAGGTTATATATTAAACAAGATTTTTATAAAAAAAATAAGCAAACACCCCCCCCCCCCCTCTTATGATTTACGGTTTTGGGTGGGTCCTCCCCTTAAGCCTACTCATCTAACATGTTGTGTTGGAAGCTCTAATCAATGATTAGTGTATTTTCCAAATATCTTAATTGATTCCCACACTCCACCATTTCTTCCATAATTCCTAAACCCATCAAAAACTTACCATCTTCTTACTCTCTCTCTCTCTCTAAAAATCGGTTAAGACCAAACACCCACTTACATCACCTTCTTTCAAAATACAAACTCAAGATCACTTGCAAACATGGATATTTATGGATGATTCAAGAAGATTTCAAGACTTGAAGATACATTGGTAGCATCTTGGATGCACTAGGAGACCTTGGATAATTTTATCTTCACATCTTCATCCTTATTTTTTTTTCTAGCAAGCTTGTAAGAACTTTACACTAGTTTTATTTTTATTCTTGATTTTTTTAAAGAAAACAAGTTCATCTTGAACCAAAATCAAAACAAAACCCACATGAAAAACACTAAGAAAAACTAAAAATCATTATTTTTATCTTATGATTTTTCTATGATTTTGGGATGAACTTGGGGAAATTTAGACTAGTGAACATGAATCTTGGTTCTTTTTGTATAAAAACATGATCTAAATACATGCATGTTAGATCAACCAAGATTCATCTACAAAAGTGATGAACATGAGTTATGATGATTTAATTGATGAACATGCATGCTAGAAAAGTATGAGAAGTCATTTAAATCCAAGAAAATAAATTTTTGAAAACTTACTTGAATAAAGTTTCCATTTCTTGAAAGAATCAAAAACTTGAAATATGTTAGTAGAAAAAGTTTTGAACACATATTTGTACTTCAAATGACTATATGAGTCCTCTAAAACAAGAATTTTAAATAAAATCTTGTTCTACAAATTTTTGACAAAAACTAAGAATAAAGTTTCCTTTTTGGGAAAGTAGGAAACTATATCATGTTCATGGCACTTTTGTTGACAAGTTATGATGAATATTGATACTTGATGATGTTTTATGTTGAAATAAATTGAACACATGTTTTGTATAAACTTGGGAAAAATCCATTTTTTCAAAAGGAACCATGGCAAAATTTTTATAAATTTTGTCATGATCAAAAAGTTGTTAAAACAAAGAAATTTGTAACTAGAAAACTATTTGAAGTCTTTAAACATGATTAAACGAATTTTTGGATGAAAAGTTATAAGTTCATGTTTTATGAAGATTTCTAAACTAAAAGTGACAAAGTATATATTTTATCTTCAAAAATTCTTCAAGTATCATAAATATATTTTTGGTATGTATATTATGTATTTAGTTCATGTAGGAATGAATACAAAATTATAAACAGTCACAAAAATTACAAATATATATATGTATATATATATATATATATATGCACTTGGAAAACGAAACAATAGAATGGAATGTCCATGCTTGGACATAAACATACAATCGGACAATTCGGACACTATGGACAATACGGACACTTTGGAAAATTTTGGACAAAATAAAATGGCACAAACTAAACAAACGACAAAAACGAGACAGACGACACGAACGGGAAGAACGACACAAATAAACCAAGCCGACACATAGTAAAAGGTCATAACAAAATATGAACCGTCACACACTCTCAAAAGCTTATGCATTAAAAAGATTTAATATATGGCATAAGTAACAATTTTTATAAAAACTAGATTTTTATAAAAATACAAGTATTATTATTAATTATGACCTAAGCCCAAATCTTGTAAATAAAAAAGGAGTCCATAAATTAAACTTGGGCTAAAGTCCATTTTTCTTAAATAAAATTTGGCTAGGCCCACTTTTACAAAATATTGGACTAAAATCTATTTTTAGTCAAAATTGTGCTAAAGCCCACTCTACAAAAATACTTGGACTAAAACCCAATTTTTGATAAACTATTTTGGACTATATCCATTTTTAGAAAATAGTTTGGGCTAGGCCCATTCATACATAACCTATTTGGGCTAAGTCTACTTTTATAAACCAAATTAGGCTAGGCCCACTTTTATAAAAGTATTTTGGGCTTGGCCCACTCCTACAAATTAATTTAGGCTTGACCCACTTTAAACAAAGTTATTTGGACTAGGCCCATATACACTAAACATACAAAATGGACTTAAAATCTAATACATAAATTAAGCCCATTCAAACACAAACTAGATTATATATATATATATATATATATATATATATATATGGTAAGGTTCATGCGAGAACCACCCTTATTGCGAGAACCGCGATAACCAATGTGAACGCAAAATAAAATCTAAAAAAAATCAAATAGCACTCAAATTTTTTTTATTTTTTTAATATATTTTTAAAAAAATCGCTATATTTAGTTAGAAAAAAAAAAACTTTTTTTTCGAGTAACAGTTATCCATGCACATGTGCATATGTATCATTACTTTGACAAATTCCGTAATACATTATCAGTAATAGACAATTGCACTTTAATTTACAATACCATCCAAAATACATTACTTTTTACATTACCAATATTCAAAATGCACATGTGCATCATTATGTATAACTATGATATAACGTGTGTTGGTACAAAAAGTTTGTGATTTTGAATGGAGAAGTAGGCCCATATACATGTTTTTTGGTTAGTTATATCTAGCGGTTGATGGTTTGGTTATAGTTGTCAATTTATGATTTAATATGTTGATTGGATGGTATAAATGGTGTTGATATACATGTAATAAAGTGAAAATATTGGTAGTGGTATTTTATTATGGATATTAGGAGGTAAGGGTATTGTATTATGGATGGTAGTAGATAATGGTAGTGTATTATGGATGGTATGATAGACGAAAGGGAAAGTGTATTCAAAGTAGTGTACCAAAACACTTTATTTCATGTTGATACATATAGATGCACATGTGCATTTCTAATATTTGTAATGAAAAAAGTAGTGTATTACATATGGTAGTGTAAACGAAAGTGCAATTGTCTAATATTTGTAACGAATTACAGAATTTGTCAAAGAAATGACAAAAATGCCCATGTGCATGATTGTGTATTATGGATGGAATGATAAATGAAAGAGAAAGTAGTGTACATACACACCTTATTTCATGTTAATACATATAGATGCACATGTGCATTTCTAATATTGTTAACGTAAAAAGTAGTGTACTATACGTGGTAGTGTAAATGAAAGTGCAATTTTCTAATATTTGTAATGAAATACGAAATTTGTCAAAGAAATGATACAAATGCACATGTGCATGGATAACTGTTACTCGAATTTTTTTTCTTCTTTTTTGAATTTTTTTTATAAACAAAAAATAGCGATTTTTCCAAAAAAAATAGTAAAAAAAAATTTTTGGGTGTTTTTTAAATTTTTTTAGGTATTACTCTTTGTGTTCACACTGGTTCTCACGGTTCTCGCAATAAAGGGTGGTTCCTAACGGATCCTTCTCATATATATATATATATATATAGGGGATCGCTAGAATGAGAACCACCACGAGAACCGCGTCCCGCGGGTGGCCGTCGGCGTCGAAATTTTTTTTACACCTAGATCCGTATATTTTAGCGGGGGGTTTAAATTTTCGGTTCAAACGGCGCGCCCGAGGGGGTAGTTTTTTACGCCCAAAGTTTGGGTTTTTTTAATTTTTTTAATTTTTCTTTTTTTTTTTTACCAAACTTTGGGCGTAAAAAACTACCCCCTCGGGCGCGCCGTTTGAACCGAAAATTTAAACCCCCCGCTAAAATATACGGATCTAGGTGTAAAAAAAATTTCGTCGCCGACGGCCACCCGCGGGTCGCGGTTCTCGTGGTTCTCATAACTCGTGGTGGTTCTCATTCTAGCGGCTCCCTATATATATATAGGGAGGGGCTCATGCGAGAACCACCCTTATTGTGAGAACCTTGAGAACCAATGTGAACACAACCTAAAATAGCTAAAAAAACCTAAAAAAACCTAACCCCCACCCCCCCACCCCCAAAAAACCTAAACCCCCCCACCCCCCCCCCCCCCCCCTAAAAAAAAACCTAACCCCCCCCCCAAAACCTAAACCCCCCCCCCCCAAGCTAAATGCTAAAAAAAACCTAAAAAAAACCTAACCCCACCCCCCCCCCCCAAAAACCTAAACCCCCCCCCACCCCCCCATAAGCTAAAATGCTAAAAACTAAACCCCCAAAAAACCTAAAAAAATCTAAAAAATTTTTTTTGAATTTTTTAATATTTTTTATGTTAAAATCGCTACTTTTAGAAGCAAAAAAAAAATGTTTTTAAAAAAAAAAAAAAAAATTTAAAATTTTTTTTTTTTTTTTTTTTTGGTTCGAAAAGTAGCGATTTTTTTTATAAAAAATATTAAAAAATTCAAAAAAAAAATTTTTGTGTGATTTTTAGCTATTTTTAGGCATTTTTGGTGTGTTCACATTGGTTCTCGCGGTTCTCACAATAAGAGGTGGTTCTCGCATGATCTTCTCCCTATATATATATATGGAAGATATATATGTATATGAAAACACAAACAAAGAAAGCAAACGATTACAAGAACCAAAAACGAAATTCAAGATGAGATACTTGTACGAAAAACAAACATAAACCTAAGTGTCTAACGAGATTAGAACACTTGTAGGTCGAGAAACAAACGACGAATCAGGAATCGAATAGAGATTTGCACGGAACACAAATCTGTGAGTTCATGTTTCCCCTTTTATTTTGAATGTTTATAGTTTTAAACTTTCGGGGATGTATACATGTTACAAATAGTATGATGCTTACCATTAAACTATTTTGATCACATGCGGATAGGTGTTTAAAATAAAGGGACCATTAATGAATAAACAAGTACCAAGGAACAAACGAATAGATCTATTTAGGTTTTAGCAAGCCCCACTCTTAACGGCAACAATAACCGCGATCGTTAAGAGTGCCTTTGTGTCCAAACTAGTGTCATTGACACTCACGATAAATTGTCAAGGTTTGGTTGCCTCCTATTCTGGCATACAGATTAGTGTCATTGCAAAACACTAATGATCACACGATTTTCATCATACTATAAAAACCAATTTACTACTTCAAATGTTTTGGAGACTCATTTGATGCAAAAACTAAAGGCCAATTGGATTTTAACACCTTTAACTTTGAAGAATTGGCCGATAACACCCGCAACTAACACTTTGATCTGTGACACCCCAAACTTTTAATTTTGTTTGTCATTTCACCACTCAGTTAAAAAATCAGTAACTTAGTTAGTTTTCAATCCTAGGTGGCATCCTACGTGGATTATTTTTGCAGATGTGGCACAATCATGGGTATAAAAGTCATCTTCTTCAAACACCCCATGACCACCATCACCACAAACCTATCACCATGACCACCATCACCACAAACACCCCTCCACCATCGCATGAATAAGACGAACGACGAACCTTAGCCCAAACCTTTGCAAAATTAGTTTGAAGGAGACAAACACTACTAAAATTATCATAGGGCTTTAATGTAGGACATGAAAACAAATTAGAAGCGTCAAGAAATTACCGACAAGGCAGGTGAACGGGGCCGGAGTTTGAGTTTTGCAGTGAGTGTCCGGCGAGTTGCAGAAGTCAAGAGGGTGGAGGTGCTGTTGGTGGAGAGTGGGAGGGAGAGATAGAGACATGTAGAGACAGGGGGTAGAGAGAGAGCGAGGGATCTGTTTTGCGGCAGGTGGGGCGGTGGTGGGCGGTGGTGGGTGGTGGTGGTTGATGACGGCTGTGGAGAGTTAACGACGGGGCATACCCTCAAATCCTTAGCTTCTCTCTCTAACATGGATGAAGACGATGGTGGGTTTGGTTATCTGAAGAGTGAACAGGGGGTTTGGAAGAAAAAGAATTCCGGCGGCCGTGGTGAACCTTGTCGAAGGGGCCGGCGAGATCGGTAGAACAAGGAGACCAGATGCGCCTGCAATCTCCCAACATGTTAACATAAATTTTGTTGATTTCACTTTATTTTACTCATTATAATCATGGGTTCTCATCAAAGAAGATGAAGACATTGTTTCAAATGGGTCTTGTTCCATTTAGTTGAAGTTTTTTTCGATTGGATACATTTCTGTTTGGATCGGCTTGTTTCTGTTGATGACAATACGAAGATGATGAGTTGGGTGCAGGTGAGATTATTATTGAAGTTGTTTGGGAACAATGGGTGCAAATTATTAGGGAAAGAGTGATTTTAGAGAGAGAGAGAGGGAGCTGTTATAAATCCACGTCACTCATGCCATGTAGGATTAATGATGCCACCTAGGATTGAAAACTAACTAAGTTACTGATTTTTTAACTGAGTGGTGAAATGACAAACAAAATTAAAGTTTGGGGTGTCACAGATCAAAGTGTTAGTTGCGGGTGTTATCGGCCAATTCTTCAAAGTTAAAGGTGTTAAAATCCAATTGGCCAAAACTAAATAACATGAATTCACCAACTTTTGTTGACGTTTTAAAAAATAACATGTATTACGGGAGATTAGTGGACGGCTTTGGAAAAATATGTCCGTGTTGTTATCAAGAATTAAAGCTTTTGAGATGTCATCCGTTTTCAGTCATCATGTTATGTGGAACTGTTTAAAATTTGAACAATGTCGTTAAAGTTGTAGTTGTTTTAATTCCGAACAAGATGTTTATATTGTAAATTATGGTTTCAAAACAATTGTATGGATGAACATCTTTTATGTCTTAAATATGTTGTTTACTCGATTGATTGTAACGATTGCTGCTCTGGCCACACCTCGCGACACGCTTCCGCAGATACCGAAAATCGGGGTGTGACACCTAACACATGGCATGATCCAAGAACACCCTCTTCAACTATAAATAGAGGCATTGAGTTGCCTTCATTCCTTGCACCATTCAAATTCACTCTCTTCTAACTTGCTTAAGCTTTCTTAAGCAATTCTTGAGGTTCCTGATCAAAAAGGAAGCTCCCCTGAGTTCAAAGTTCGAGCTAGGACCCTTTGTAAATGTCCTTAGCCACTCTAGTTTGGTTTTTATAGGTTTAAAGACCGAAAGTCAAAGTTGACTTTCGGTTTAGACCTAAACGGTCCAGCCATTGTTCGAGGCGAAAATGGCTAGGTGATCGTAATTAGGTAGGTGTTAATCCCTCAAAAGGGCACATTTTAATTACCACGTTTACTTAGTTAATTGTCGGGTCAAAGTAAATAAATAAAAAGTCAAACTAGTCAGATTTCTAAATAAAAATCAAAACTGATAATGTTGAAGTTATAAAACAAGTTTTATCACTCTAATAACTTGGTAAACTTTATTAAAACATGTCTAAACATGTTCAACTCGACAATTTTAAGTTTAAGCTCGGTTCGCAACCGAAAGTCGCAAAAACTTGACTTTTGCTTTGACTTTCAGTTCTGACCCGAATTAGCTTAATTCCCTTATGTATTAAAGTTCTATTGTGACCATATAATGTTGTAGTATAACCCTCTGAGGTTATATTACATGGTCACTTTGTAATCTGAATTATATGCATGTTTCCGTTATTATGCTTAATGTTGACTAGTATGCCCTTATGGTCTAAAAATGAGATTTTCAAATAAATGAACATGAAATTGGATTAGGTATTGATTAGTAAACATAATTAGAATATTTTGACATTTACATTCTGGTCATAAACTGATGTTATGCAAATAATCAAAATTTATGCTTTTATAAGGACCAAAGTACCCTTAAGCATGTAAAAAAAGTTTAAACATAAATTTTGGCACAAAACTCTATACCTACTGTTGTGATATCATTTTTAGGAATTTTTGGAATTGGGTCAGATTATATACTGACCTTAACATTGAGTTCTTTTACAAAGCCTATAATTGATGATAATACCCTTTTTGCAAATAAAATAAGTTTTACATATAACTAACATGCAAAACCTTTTGCTACTGATAAGATATGAAAAATAAAATATTTTGACCATCCAAAGCTGGTCAAAATCTCAGAATCACTTAAACCTTTAAATTATCGTCAAATATCGACTTTTACGCTAATTAGGTGCATAGTATGGTTTAAAACCATATTTAGCACCCAAGACTTATTACCTACTGATTTTATAAATGATTTTTAATATTTTTACAGTAAGTATAAGTCATGAACTCAGAATTCCAATTAAGTCCTTAAAAGCATATGTGAAATGACCAAAATGCCCTTTCGGGGCATAGTTTGGCCAAAAATGGTAAACCACACATATGTATGATATCCTGCTGCTATAACATCATAAAATCAATATTTTTACAAAATGTAAGTGACCAGAACGTCAGTTTACCTATAAACCCTTTTTATAAACCTCAAAATGACCAAAACGCCCTTATGAGGCCTAATTCAGTTTTAAAATCTTTTTGGGCATACATGTTGATATCCTACTGATGTCATAACATATTTTAAGCATAATAACATATGGAACTTGTATATGACTCTTTCGGTTACCCGTTTACGCTTATACACGTTCGGATCGGTTTATGTAACTTGTTTGCATAAATTAACCGAAACGGGTTTAATCTTGTCATCCAAACTTCAAAATCTAGAATGTATTTAGTTTACCCATATTATACAAGTATTCATACTTATTGGGTCTAAATTACATTCCATTATGGTCTCCGCTTAATCTAGCGTTTCGAACTGTAAAGTATCCTTAAAACTAACCGGTCTAAGTCTTTGACTTAAATAAGACCCGTTAATATCTTAATAGGTTAATAAAACCTTCCTTACAGATTAAGTAGCCTCAGTAGAAGATACTTGCATAAAGTCTTAGAAACATACGGCTGAGTAGCATTTCTTGCATTATTAACTCAGGTAAATACTTTTAACTTATTTTTCCTTATACGGGCTTGGGATACAGTAAATTATTACCGCTTGGTCGGGTATGGGATCATTTAGTCGGATTGTGATTTAAAAATCCGCATAACCCGTTTTAATCTGTTTTTTTTGATAACATAAACTTTGGGGGTTAAGGACCGTGTCCTGGATATCCTCGGCTCGTTTAAGTTATTAATGGCCACGACCTATGCATGGGGTGTAGGCATATACCCAACAGATGCAAATGCTAAATAATAAATTGCCCACAAGTTGGGGATAAATCCTTTGTGGCTTCTAATAAGTGGCGAGTTAGATAATCATGTCCGGTTTCCAACCCGGCCCCAAACGTATGACAAACATGTAAATCTGTATACAAGATTTTAAATGAAATTGTCCCAAGTTATAAAAGAATTTTTGTGCCTTGTGCGCCTAAACCAATTTTCATAAATGTTTTCAAATGAGTCAGTTAATTGTATTTACCAGTGAAAACTTACGTGTTTTCCAAAGACTAAGTGACAGTTGCCTCACGAACTAGGCTGGAGCTACTTGGCATTAATTAAGGGGATCTTGCAAATCCCTAGATGCCTAAAGTCTGTCAGACTCTGTTTTATTTATTTGTTTAATGGTCCGCCTGTGGATCTCTTTTACAAACGCCTGTATATTCTTTTATTCATACTCTGAACACTTTGGGATGTAATAGTAATTTAACTACCAAGCCTTCAACTATGCTATATCTATGTTTAATTGTCTATGATGATATCAACTACGTCACAATACTCCCCACCGGGCCCACTGGATTATGTGGAAATATCGGGGTGTGACAGGTTGGTATTAGAGCCAACATTGAGTGAATTAAACACTAGTCTTTTGTGTTTAATCTCAATGACACAGTAGCACATTCCTTAGACTTCTGAGTCTAGGCAAATGACCTAGGATTACTCTTAATCTTTATTTGGTTTATATATGTCGTTTTATTGTTTTTGACAGGTTTACTTATAAAAGGATGCCCCCACGTGTAAGAGGTAGAGGAAAAGGTCCCATGAGAGGGGGACCATCCAGTCAAGCAGGACCCTCTCACCGCCGAACACCTTCGGCATCTTTCAGCTCCGATCCTTATGATGATTGGAGGCATTCTCTCGAGCTAGCGAGGCGATCCGTTTCACTTAGCACCTCGCCATCCTACCGTCACTCTTTCGGGCTGCCACAACCAGACGAACCCCACCATTAGAGGAGCCGAACTTTGACGCGGTGACACCACCACCACTACCAGCTGAGGAACCACCTCAGCCACCTCCCGAACCACCAAGACAGAGTAGAAACGCATGCATGTCCATGCGAGGGGGACCAAGATTTAGCTCCCCTCAAGCTTCTAACAAATACCCTCTGATTCTAGAAGATCCACAAATGGGTGGACCTTCACATGTTGTGCCGGAAATTGATACCACACCGGCCACCTTTGCACCACCGCCACCTCCAATGGGTTTTGAAAACCCAATTCCGACGTACCCATAAATGACTGGGTATAACCCGTTCGAGCCACAAGCTCCTACTGGTTACAATTACCAACCAACTGCTTACGACCAATACGTCGAAGCAGTCAACTACAACGCCCTCTACCCTTCACCGTTTCCGCCTGCATACCCAACTGGGTATCCTGTCCAAGGGTATCAATACCCTCCATTTCAGCCACAACCACAACCTCAACCTCCACACCAACAACAACAACAACAAGAAATCTTGCAAAGGGTGGAAGAAGTTGAACGTAGGGTGGAAGAACGTGATAGAAAGACCCATAAGTTCCTTAAGGGTCTTGCAAAATTTATCAAGGGAAAGAAGAAAGATAATTGAAGACCTTTACTCTATTTTGTATTTGTTATTTAAATTAAGTCCCTGCGTGGGCATTTCTTTTTAGTATCAGTCCCTGCGAGGACTTGTTTTTGTTTTTAGTCCCTGCGTGGACAATTTATGTTATTTCAAAGACTCGTTGTCACACCCCAATCGATGGCGGAAACATCGGGATAAGACGAAAACGAGATTTCAAGAGACTTCATAACACAATGTGACAATATTAATTAAATTCAAATTTCATTTCAAGACTAATTGTCATACAAGATTCAAATAGAAATAACAACATTGTTTCTAATTGTAACATAACAATAAAAGATAGATTAATCTAGGTGTGTATCTATGTCCACCTAAATTGCATTTCTTCTTGAACATCAACTCATCAATCAACCTGCAACGTGTATTAAAATAGAGTTCAATGCAAAAGCAAAGGCGAGTATACAAGTTTGCTACATAGCATAATATAGAATAAAATTGTTTAAAGTGCTCATATCCAACATGAACCATATTAAGCAAGTTTACTAGCATGCCAAAACGGTGTATTTATCTGTTCAAACCCAAGAATCCAATGCGTTAAAATAGTCTATCCCCGGTTAGAATAAAGGGAGGTTAACATGTTTGACTTAACAATACCCCAAGAATCGTGGGCGGTGCATTACTCCTATAGCGCTATAATTGTTAAGGTAGGCTAGCAAAGTTAATGAAGCATATATTGACACAAATAGTTTACATTAGCATAACAAGTCTAAACAAGCATCATATAGTTTCATGTTAAGCATGGATAGAGTTTAAAATAGTTTCATGTGTTGTGTAATTTTGTATAATATACATGTTGCATCCCAAAGTGATAAAAAGGAAACGGGATCGAGTATACTCACGGTTTTTGCAAGCTTTCCTACTTGAAATCCCGCGAGTGATGTTGGTGGATGGATTAGTTTGTAGCACCTTGTCCTTCTACACGAGGAAAACATAGGTGTGTGAGTTTGGGGAAATCGGAAGATTATAGATTCGGAGTCTAAAATGTATGGAAAATAACATAAGTGAAAATAATCATCTTGTACACATAACTCTTGTTCTTGACACTATTGAAACTCAAAAGAGTTTGTATGATTTCATGGATTCAAAGGTCCATTAGAGTCGTAGCAAGAGTATGGTCATAGATGATGTAACATATTCTTGACAAGTAACTATTAAGTTATCATCAAGTTTAGTTACTTAGGTATACATATGGAATAATTAGATAATATGAAGATTACAAGTCCTATGGTTCAAGCATGAGGTAGGAGATTAATGTCTCCATTTAGGCACCTCTTTGTGTCATAGAATTCATACATGAGGTAGGAAGAACAAGCTTCCATTTAGGTACCTCTATTGTTCACCACTACACTTGTGCGCGCTGATCAGGTTGTTTGAACGAGATGTTAAATAAATTCTAGGCCGGGTTAATTTCAATAAGAAGTCCCAGCCCAGCTGGTTAGGCGTGTGCATGTGAGGCGGGGTACCTGGGTTCGAGTCCCGCGGTTGGCACCCCTTTTATGTTTTAATTCATTTTTGCATTAGAGACATGGGACTTTCATAAATTTACACCAACAGTCCCTGTAATTAAAGTTTCAGAATTTACTCTAACAACCCTTGACATTTAATTAAAAACTCATGTTATGTTATATTTAAAACTAACTTTAATATTTAACTAAGTTAGTTTTGTAAAATCCAACGAGACTAACTAGATTATTATTTTATTTATTTGAAAAAAACAAATAAAACTTTTATCGTAAAATTAATTAATTTAATTAATTAAATAAAATAGGATAGTTAATAAATGAATTTAAATTAAGGTAAAATCCTTAAACGATTATTCATTTCACGAAACTTTCGAGTTTCATTATTTTACGAGTTTCAACTAGTTTAACGAGTATTGAGCGTAATAATGAATCAAGAGTCTAGGATAATATATCGTTCAAACGTGAAAATTGCACATAAGTCTAACACAAACATGAATAAAATAGTTTCGTTTTCATTATGATCAATAGTCTCGAATTACAAATGAAACGAAAGTAGATTACAAAGAGAGTACAAGAGTCTAAATATGGAAAGTACAACACGACTTACCAAAATAAGAAAGTGCGAAAATGCGGAGCATTACACTCGTTTAGGGCAGTTTTGTAATCCTTAGTACTATTAATCCTTAGTCCCTAAGTAACAGGTACCTCACGAACTAGGCTGGAGCTACTTGGCATTAATTAAGAGGATCTTGCAAATCCCTAGATGCCTAAAGTCTGTCAAACTCTGTTTTATGTATTTGTTTAATGGTCCGCCTGTGGATCTCTTTTACAACCGCTTGTATATTCTTTTATTCGTACTCTGAACACGTTGGGTTGTAATAGTAATTTAACTTCCAAGCCTTCCGCTGTGCTATATATGTGTTTAATTGTCTATGATGATATCAACTACGTCACAATACTCCCACCGGGCCCACCGGATTATGTGGAAATATCGGGGTGTGACAATAGAGGTGTTATAAAATGTGTTTTATCACTTTAATAACTTGGTAAATATTATTAGAACATGTGTAAACATGTTCAACCCGACAATTCCAGGTTTAAGGTCGGTTCGCAACCGAAAGTCGCGAAGTTTGACTTTTGCTTTGAATTTCGGTTCTGACCTGAATTAGTATAGTTTCATTCTCTTTTAAGGTTCCTTTGTGACCATATTATGTTGTAGTAACCCTCTGAGGTTATAATACATGGTCATATAGTAATCTGAGTTATTTTGCAATATTCCGTTATTATACTTAAATGTTGACTAATTTGCCCTTTTGTTCAAAAAATAAGGTTTTTAATACAGATGAGCATGCAAATAAACTAAGTACTGATTAGTAAATATATTTAGCATATTTTAATGGTAACATTCTGGTCATAAACTGAATTTGCATAATTAATCGTAAATCATGCTTTTAAAAGGACTAAAATGCCCTTTTACATGCAAAATAAGTTTTTAACATAACTTCTTGACAAAACTCATTACCTACTGATATAATATCATATTTAAGATTATTTAGGATGTCAAGTCAGATTACATACCGAGTTTAGGAACATGTTCTTGTATAATATTATCAAATGACGATAATGCCCTTTTAACACATAAATTGGGTTTTAAACATAATATACATGCAAAACCTTTTACTTACTGATATGTTCTGACAAATAAAATATTTCGACTATTCAAACTGGTCATAATATCAGAATTACTTAAACATCGAAATTATCGTCATTTAACGACTTTTACGCTATTTAGGTACATAGTATGGTTTTAAACCATACTTAGCACCCAAGACTTATTACCTACTGATTTAATAAACCAATTTAAATATTTTTACAGTAGGTATAAGTCATGAACTCAGAATTCCAAATAAGTCCTTAAAACTATGTGTGAAATGACCAAAAGGCCCCTACGGTGCATAGTTTGGCCATAAAGCATAAACCACACATATAGTTGATATCCTACTGATATTATATCATAAATTAAATATTTTACAGAATGTTCATGACCAAAACTTCAATTTACTTGTAAGCTCCTTTTATGAGTCGTAAAATAACCAAAATGCCCTTATGGGGCTTAATTCGGTTTTGAAACCTTTAAGGGCATACATATTGATATCTTACTGATATCATAACATATTGATATCATAACATATTTTAAGCATACTAACATATGGAGCTTATATATGACTCATCTGGTTACCCGTTAATGCTTATACGCGTTCGGTTCGACTTATGTGACTAGTTTGCATAAATTAACCGAAACGGGTTTAACCTTATCATTTAAACTTCAAATTCCATAATGTATTTTGTTTACCCACATTACACAAGTCTTCATACTTGTTGGGTCAAAATTACATTCCATTCCGGTCATCGCTTAATCTAGCGTACCGTAATTCGTTCTTTAAGCTAGCCGGTCTAAGTCTATGACTTAATTAGGACCTGTTAGTATTCTAATTGGTTAATATTACTGTAACAGCTCGTAAAATCGTAACCAATTATGTGAAGAAACGTGTCCTAAACCCTAAACAAGTAAAGAGTTGACTTAGAAGGACTAAAGTTGACAAAAAATGAAAAGATGTATATGGAGGGACTAAAAGCATCAACATGCTAAAACTATGCCTCTGTATGACCTTGCACGACATTCGTATTCACAAACGAGTAAATTATTGGGCATGAGAAGCCATTTGTGAAAACAAACGTAAGATTTTATGACAAAGGGGTTAAACGTTTCAACATGTTAGTTCTTACCTCTGAGTGACCTTTTAACAAACCCGGGGCTTTGTAATGTTCGATTATAATCTCAAGAATACGTGTTAATGAATTCAAAAGGTTTCAGTATCGTTATGTTATAGTTGTGCAAGATTTCAAGAAGAAGGGTTAAAAGCAGCAATGAATGAAACTAGTATCTTCGGGTCAACTTTTGACCACACGGGAGCCTAACGATGTTTGATATAACCTTCAAGATCATCAAAAACTAACCATAAGGACTAAAAGTGCCTAAAATGAAACATATATAAAGTTAATAAGGACCAGAGACTGAAACTGCCAAGAGGAGAGTTGATGTATTGTAAAATACATCTTTTATTCATGTTCGTTTTAGTCATTTATAGATAGTTTTAGTTTCGTTTTCGCATAGAATGTACATACTTTTGATATATTTGCGTTTTCCAGGTCTTAGTAGCTGAAAGTGCAGGAAACGAGTTAAAATATTACAAGATAAAGTGTCAGGTCAAGAAACGGAAGCTTGAAAGTTGAAACGAAAAGTAATTGCAGTTCTGGATGGTTTTCGCTACCCGCGAAGGGTTTCAAAAGTGGTTTTCGTGGGCCGCCATAAAGTAAAATAAGAAAACAAAACTATTAGGGGCGCCGCCACCCGCGACGCCATTACCTATATTCTCCGCGGGCCGCCACAGCCTTGTGGTGGCAGATTATTGCGTAAACAACAAGGTTCTCTTAGGGTTTTATGGTTATATAATCAATACATTGGTTATGATCGAGGAGGTTACGAAGTCAGCAAGTTTTGGACGATTCTTGGACTTCTCAGAGGCTAATCAGAGGTTGTTCGAAGGTTGTGAAGGCTTGGAATCATCGGGAGCATTCGGAGTGAAGAATTCGGGTTTAATCTTCCCGTCTCTTTCTTGTTTCGTGTGATTTCAACTTGTTTCTTGATGAATTCTGTTTTGTTTATGATTGTTATGATTTTGATACAATGATTATTGGCTAAACACCTTTAACTACCTAGGTTATGATGATTGTTTAATAAAGATTGGATTTTTATTCCTATTAATGTTGGTTTTGGATTTTCTTGACAAGTAAACGACTTTGGAATCTTTAATTTGGGGTGTATGCGTATCGTGTGTTGATTTTCAATTAATTTCTCGTTGCACATGAATCTTGATGAATGTCTTTCATAGAATACGTTCGTGTTAATTATCTAATCTTCACGGCTTTGGGTAATTTTTGGGTGAATCGGCCGATAACCTTAGAAACGGTAATTAAGAGATTATTGAAACTTGATATTCTACTAATCTTGTCGCTGTAAGGCTCGATGTTATTAATAGGTCTCCGTTTGGTATATAGCTAGGATTAGGTTTTGTGAGAAATCGGTCTTAGTTCCCTAATCATACACGTGTCTATTAAACCAAGTTAAAATCCATAGTTGCCTTAGACTTTCGCGCTGTGAGGTAGATTGTCATATTAGGGCACTTCCCAAGAAGTTAGAGGACTGTGAGGAAATATAACAACCGGTAGTCATAACAGCCTTGTAGAGTCTCACAAGTTTCTTCCTGAGAAGGGTTGGGAGGTCTTAGTAGGGATTTCTTAGGGTTTAGCATTAAAAGATCCCGGTTCCATACCACGTTAATTACGAATAGAAATCCATTCCTAGGTGAACATGAGTCTAGCCTAGGTAGCCTTCATCATCACTGAGTTAAGTCTTCGTCCAATTTCGCCTCTAATTAATCTAGTTAATTTAGTTTAATTTTTAATTGCAAATTTAGGATTTTTAGTAACCCCCCCCCCCCAATCAAATAAACAATTAGTTAAGTTGTGTCAGTCTTAGACAAGATAGAGTTTTAGCGTAATTTAATTGAGTCTCGTGGGTTCGATATCCGGACTTACTTAGCTTTACTAGAGTCGATCGGTTCGCTTGCCGGTTAGTAGTTTAGTCGAGTTTAGAGAGTCGAGAGTATTACTTTGAGTTTAGATTTAGGTTAATTTTAGTTGTTTTTATTAAACTACTTTTAGCACATTAAGTTTTTTGGCGCCGTTGCCGGGGATTCTTTGGCGCTTGCGTTAATTACTTTGTTTGGACTTGTTTGACATATTACGTGCTATTTGTTTCGTTTTTTTGAGTCGTAGGAGTCTAATTATAAAAATCAAAAATCAAAAAAATATTTATATTTTGGCGAGTCATTTGTTAGAGTCTTCTTACTTGTTTGTATTCGGTTTTGCAGTTGATGCCCCATACGCGCTCGCAGGGACCTTTGCCGAATCCGCTTACGATCAAGTCTTCCTTCTCGTCTTTTTCGTCCGAGGTAACTTCTTCTAGCTCTTCTTCTTCTTCTTCTTCACTTTTCACCTCTTCTGACTCTACTCTCCACTCTAAACCACCAGCCTTCGACTTCACACCGAAGCCGTCACCACACAATTCCCCACCACCCACTCGTCCACCTAGACCGCCACCCGCAGTTCAAATGGCCAATCGAACCGTTTACGAGCAAGCCACCACCGGCTTCACCGGTGCTAATTCGCCCATCACCTTGCCCAACATTACTAATGATAGGTCCTGGCAGATTCCATCCTACATCATGAAGGCCATCACTAATTCGTGCCAATTCCATGGCCATGATGATGAGGATGCTCCCGCCCACATTAACCGCATCACCCGCCTTTGTAGCACCTTCTCTATAGAGGGTGTTAATATATATGCTAGGTACCTTCAGGTTTTCCCATTCACTCTCGCTGGCCGCGCAGCCATCTGGTTCGATTCGTAGCCAGCGGGAACTTTCACAACCTGGGCAGGTTTACGAGATGTTTTCTTAGCTAAATATTTCCCACCTGCCAAAGCATCTCATCTACATGATCAGATCCATTCGTTCCGAATGGAGCCTGATGAGCCGTACCACCTGGCCTGGGAGCGTTTCCAAACTCTGATTTCTCGTTGTTCTCAGCATGGTTTATCGGATTGGGCACTCGTTGAAAAGTTTTACAATGGTCTCACCCCCGAGATCAAAGCTTGGTTCGATACTTCTGCTAGAGAGCAACTTATGGGTAAAAAGACAGTTAATGAGTGTAATGATTTGTTTGAGAGTTTTGCCTATTCTGACACAGACTACAGCACTACCAGCAGGACTTCCATTCCTGTGACCACCTCCTCGGCCACTCAAGGGGTGAACCAAGTTGGCTTGGATTCATCGGTAGCTGCTGCTTTAGGTGTGAGGTTTGTAGGGGAGGCCACGATACGATAGATTGTCCCACACTTACACTCGAACAGGTAGAGTTTATAGCCAGTCAGTCTAGGGGTCCCACGAATCCTTTCAATAATTCTAATTATAACTCCAACTGGCGTGGTAGTGGCAATAATAGTGGTTTCTGCTCTTCCGGTAATCCTCCTGGTTTTCCATCTGGTCAGTATCAAAATAGGTGGCCCGGTCTATACACTAGTAGTGGTTCAGGTCAGGGAGGTTAGTTTAGTGCTTCAGGTTCAGGGGGTCAGTTTGCTAGTGGGGGGTCAAATCAAGAGGGTCAAGGTAGTGGTAAGGGTTCAGAGGGTAGTCTAAGTAGGATTGAGGAGATGTTTTCTTGTCACGGCCCCAGCCCCGGTTTGACCCGGTCAGGAACCGCGGGACAGGAACCCGTGGTATTTAATTTATGCGACAGCAGAAGATTTTATCAGGATCTTTTTAAAGCTGAAAATGCCCGATTATTTTATTTCATAATTCGGGATAAAGCCCTGGTTGTTTACAATAAGGTGATTTCACTGAGAAATCTTTTATTATACAAAACATGTTTCTTTATTTATATTGAGCCACTTCTTTAAGCTTGTAGTGCTTCGCGACACTTTTCCTGGATCACAACAGATCACCTGAAACATGTTTGAAAAATATTTTGTCAGCGGGGAAATACTGGTGAATCATTCTTTTTACTAAAATGACGCGTTGTTATAATTTACAGTATTAAGAGCGATCACAATGTTTCTATATCAACCATCTACCCACGGTATTTATCACTCGACCACCTATTGGCTGTCCAATGGTGTCTGTGATTATGGTCATATCACCCCTTGGCTAACCCGTTGTCCAATGGTGACGGTTATCAAGTAATGTATACAAAACCCCACATACCGGCTGTAATATGGAGATTACAAAGACTTAATCCATGTAATTATAACTTTGAAATAAATATGATTTTGTAATCAAAGTTTTGATAAAAAGAGAATGACTCACATTGCAGATTTAAGTGGACAGAGCTTAGCCTACTGATTAGCCTTTTAACCTAAATTTAACCAACATACACACGAACTAGGTTAGTAACTAATACAGCATTTACGATAACTCACGAGATTCAACCCTCACAACGAATGACAAAGTGCGATACTTAAACATCCATCGAATTCACGATGAATGACAAAGCATAACCCTAATGTGGGCAGCACTTAAACATCCATTGGATAGTTTCAATCGATCGGACATTGAATCGTAGTAGCGATTGAGTTAATACCCTGTATCGGAGCAGCGCCTCGCCAATAAAATTGTAATTTCTACTTTAGAGCAGCCAAACTTCGTTTTTGAAAGTTTGTTTCGACAACAGATGAAAGCTCCTGAGACAAGCTATTTATAGCTGAAATATGGGGCTCTCGCGGCCCGCGTGAGCCATAGGCTCACCCTTACGCGGCCCGCGTGGCCACCTATTCTACGTATAGGTTTGCATGGTCATGTGTAGGGTTGCCAGATGGGTTATACGTGGATCCGGAATACTTATCCGGTCAACCCATGTTTGACGCGGCCCGCGTAAGCTTCCGTTAAGGCCGCCTGAAACCCATGAAACTTGATTTCTTGATTTTTTTCATGCACCATAAGGTTTCAGGGGTCAGGGTTTTTACTTACGAGTCGTATTGGGACATTTTTGAGAGTCCTTACATCCTCCCCACCTTATTTAAAATCTCGTCCTCGAGATTCACTGAAATAAGTGAGGATACTTTCGCTTCATTTCCGATTCCAGCTCCCAAGTATACTCGGGTCCTCTTCTGGAATTCCACTTGACCTTGACTAGCACCAATCTTTTGTGCTTGAGAAACTTGATCTTTCGATCTTCAATTTGAAGTGGTTCTTCAACGAATTTCAATTTCTCATTTACCTCTATGTCTTGGAGAGGTACTACCACTGATTCGTCTGTTAAACATTTCTTGAGATTGGATACATGGAATACATCATGTACTCCTGCTAATTCTTCTGGTAGTTGTAAACGATAAGCAACTGGTCCTATACGTTGGATCACTGAGAATGGTCCTACGTATCTTGGACTTAGCTTTCCTTTCTTTCCGAATCAGACTACTCCTTTCCAAGGAGAAACTTTCAAAAGTACCTTGTCTCCAACTTGGAACTCTAGTGGTTTGCGTCGATTATCGGCATAACTTTTCTGGCGATCTCGAGTCGTCTTCAGTTTTTCCTTGATTTGCGTAATCTTGTCGGTAGTTTCTTGCACAATTTCTGGTCCTGATAATTGACTTTCTCCGATTTCTGCCCAACAAACTGGAGTTCTTCACTTTCGTCCATACAGTGCTTCGAATGGGGCAGCTTCGATGCTTGAATGATAACTATTGTTATAGGAGAATTCAATTAAAGGTAAATGGTTGTCCCAATTTCCACCAAAATCTATCACACATGCTCGAAGCATGTCTTCCAGGGTTTGGATTGTTCTTTCACTTTGTCCGTCTGTTTGAGGATGATATGCAGTACTTAAATTTAGTCGAGTTCTCATTGCTTCCTGGAAACTTTTCCAGAAATGGGAAGTGAAACGACTATCTCTATCTGATACAATGGAGAGTGGAACTCCATGTAAGGATACTACTTCTTCTACGTATAACTTTGCTAACCTTTCCATGCTAAAGGTTTCTTTCATAGGTAGAAAATGAGCTGATTTAGTTAATCGATCCACAATTACCCAAATCGCATCATTACCTTTTCTGGTTTTGGGTAACTTAGTAACAAAGTCCATTGTTATGAGTTCCCATTTCCATACAGGCATTTCTAATTGTTGTAGTAGACCTGAAGGTTTCTGGTGTTCTACCTTAACTTGTGAACAAGTAAGACACTTAGAAACATATCTAGCTATGTCCTTTTTCATACCTATCCACCAGAAGTTATTTCTTAAATCTTGGTACATCTTGTTGTTTCCTGGATGTATGGTATACCTAGATTTATGAGCTTCTTCTAAAATTTTATCCCTTAATTCTCCTTGTTTAGGTATCCAAATTCGTTTCTTATGGAATCTCCAAATTCCATCACTACCTTGTTCTAATTCCTTTATTCTTCCTTTCATTCCTTCAGCATCATCCTTGATTGCTGTTTCCTGAGTGCTTTTCAATTGTTCCATTAAGTCTAATTGTAGACTTAATCTAAGAGCACGAACTTGTCTTTGTTTCTCATGATACTTACGACTTAAGGCATTTACAACTACGTTTGCTTTTCCTTCGTGATATTGAATATCACAATCGTAATCACTTAGGATTTCCATTCATCTCCTTTGCCTCATGTTTAACTCTTTTTGCCCAAATATGTATCTTAAACTTTTATGATCCGTATAAACAGTAAACTTACTTCCGTACAGATAATGTCTCCAAATTTGAAGGGCAAAAATTATGGCTCCTAATTCTAAGTCATGAGTCGTATAGTTTTCTTCGTGCTTTTTCAATTGTCTTGATGCATACGCGATTACCTTCTTGCGTTGCATTAACACACTTCCTAATCCTAGCTTTGAAGCATCACAATATACTTCAAAATCTTCGGTTCCTTCGGGTAAAGCTAGAATTGGAGCATTGGTTAACTTTTGCTTTAAAATCTTAAAGGCTTCTTCTTGTTTAGGTCCCCACTCAAATTTTGTTGCTTTACAGGTTAGCTTAGTTAATGGCACTGCTATCTTGGAAAAATCCTTAATAAACCGTCTATAGTAACCAGCTAATCCTAAAAAGCTTCTAATTTCCATAGCTGTTTGTGGAACCTTCCATTTGGTGATGGCTTCTATTTTAGCAGGATCTACATGAATACCTTCATGATTCACCATGTGTCCTAAAAATTGCACTTCCTGTAGCCAAAATTCACACTTCGAGAATTTGGCGTAAAGCTTTTCTTTTCTTAACAAAGTTAAGAGTGCATGCAAGTGCTGACAATGCTCGTCCTGACTTTTGGAATAAATAAGTATATCGTCGATGAAGACAATTACAAACTTATCCAAATACGGTTTACAGATCCTATTCATCATGTCCATTAATGATGTAGGTGCATTCGTTAATCCGAAGGGCATGACTGTAAACTCATAATGACCATACCTAGTTCTGAAAGCAGTTTTAGGTATGTCTTCTTCTTGTACCTTTAATTGATGATATCCGGAGCGTAAATCGATCTTAGAAAAATATCTAGCTCCCTGAAGTTGATCAAAAAGATCATCAATTCTAGGTAATGGGTATCGATTCTTAATTGTAATCTTATTTAATTCTCTATAATCGATACACATTCGCATCGAACCATCCTTTTTCTTTACAAACAACACTGGTGCTCCCCAAGGGGATGAACTAGGTTGTATAAATCCTTTACTTAGTAATTCATCTAATTGCTTTTTCAATTCTAGCATTTCTGTGGGTCCTAACCGATAAGGTGCTTTGGCTATCGGTGTAGTTCCAGGAATTAAATGAATTCTAAATTCTACCTTCCTATCAGGTGGTAATCTTGGTAACTCTTCTGGGAATACATCTGAGTATTCTGATACTACTGGAATTTCCTTAAGTTCCTTGCTCTTAGTGTTAATGAGTACCGAAATCATATACACCATTTCTTGTTTTCTTGAATAACCGGCCAATTTCATTACTGAAATGAATTTCATTGGCTTTCGAGGTTTATCTCCTGTAATTACCACTAATTCTCCTGTGGGTGTATAAATTTCTATGGAATTCTTATCACAAAGAATTCGAGCATGATTGGCTACTAACCAATCCATTCCTAACACAACATCGAATTCAGCTAATTTCATAGGTAACAGATTTGCAGAAAATTTATGACCTGAAAGTTCTATATTTCCTTCTTGCAAAACCTTATCTATTTTAACAGAATTCCCATTTGCCGTTTCAACTGTAAAAATCTGCCTAAGGTTGGTCAAGGGTAATTTAAGAGCTTGGCAGAATGAAGTATTTATAAAACTTTGGTTTGCACCAGAGTCAAATAATACTTTTGCATATACGTTGTGAACTAGGAACGTACCAGCTATCACATCTGGAATGAGTTCTGCCTCCTGAGTAGTTAATTGGAAGGCTCGAACATTCTTCTTGGTAGCTCCGTCGGCTGGTTTGGCTTTATTGTATGCTGGTTTGACCAATTTAGGGCATTCTGTTTTGAAATGTCCCACTTCTCCACAGTTATAGCAGATCCTTGTTTTCTTTCTGCAGTCTTCTTCACGATGTCCTACAACTTTGCAAAAGTTGCAGGTTATATTGCATTTTCCAAAATGTTTCTTTCTGCAATTTCTGCAGAACGGCGGAGTTGAAGATTGCCCTGTTCCACTCTTCTTGAAGTTGCTATTATTACCCACACAAAATCCTTGGGTAATTTTATGAGCCAGTTCCTTCTTCCTATTTTCATCTCTTGTGCGTACCAGCTCATCAGTTAGGGTGTTAACTAATTCTACCGCATCGTCAATAGTGCGAGGTCTCGCAGCTTTAACGATATTACGGATTTCGCTAATCAATCCCCAAATATAGCGAGAAATAAGTACCGGTTCTGGCGAAGCCAGTGTTGGTACCATTCTAGCATATTCGAAGAATGTCGAAGTATACCCTCGACAGTCTACATCCACCATCCGGTGGGTCAGGAACTTATTTGCCATTTGTTCCTTTTCATACTCGGGACAAAATTTTCTTTCTACAAGATTCTTAAATTCTTCCCAGTGCATGGCATACACCACAGTTCTTCTTTTAGCTTGTAGAACTGTATTCCACCATTCTAACGCCCCTTCTTTAAAAAGATTTGACGCATACATGACTTGGTCTTCTTCAGCACATTTACTTATTGTTGGTACACTTTATGTGGACGCGACACGTTCGGTTCGAGCCTTTAACGGAATGAAGACCAAGTGGGATATCCTCCTATCCCACTTGGGTCCGACAAGTTTGTTCCGTTTAATTTGTAATGTATAAACAAACAATGCATGTTGCATTTAGGGTAGTAATTGTTTATGTGTTTATTTAGTTACTGGGCTAAACCTTCTTTGGGCTTTACCTTCACTGGGCCAAAAAGTCTTGGTGAAGAAACAAGTCCTGACGAAACATGAAGAAACAAATGTGTTTCTTCCAATAAAGACAAAGTCATAAAGAAACACAAGTGTTTCTTCCACTACAGGACAAAGCCACGGTGAAACACAAGTGTTTCACCACACTACATGACGAAACACGACGAAACACCCTTTGTTTCGTCGTGTGTTGGGCTGCTTCAGGCCCAATGCCTGGCCCAAATGTGTTTCGTCGAGGCCCTTGTGTGTTTCGTCGTAGTTAAGGCCCAGGTACTATATAAACAGCTTTCTGGTTTCACTTTGAAATGAGATTAGAGCATACCCTTAAAGAAACTCTGTCAAAACTGTGTTTGTATCAGTTTGTAATCGGTTCTCATCCTGTTTAATCAATAGAGTGTGTTTCATTGGTTAATCCGTGTTCTTTATTAACTGTGTTTGGTTTGCACCGTCACGGGGATTCCGCACCCGTTACCGTGTTTGTGATAAACAAGGATAGGTTTTCGTTATCGATCCACCGGAAAAACGGGACCTACAATTGGTATCAGAGCGTTTGGCTCGATTCCTTGTTTAAACCAAGTCGATTTTCTTGTGTTTTTCTTGAGTTTTGATCTTTAAAGTTTATTTATTTTCTGGAAAAACCTTGTTAAAACCTTGAAAATCTTGATTGTTTTGCTTATAGTTCATATAAAACCTTGTTATATCTCTTGTATACATGTTAGTTTTGGGTTTTTATTGAACTGTTTTTGCAAAAGTGTGTTTAAAAAAAAAAACTTCCAGTAACTTGAATCTTCATATAGTTCATCACATCTTCAAGTTGTTCTTGAATAATATTCATGTTTGATCTTTATTTGTGTCTGATGGTTGTGTTTGTTGTTTGATTATTAAACAAATTGTTTGACTATTGTGCATAAAATGATGATGTTTTAGTTGAAAATAGTGTAGCCGAAAGTAAAGTTGAAAAAGAAGACCTTGTGTCAGAGAAAGATAAGGCAACCTTGAAATATCTTTGGATGTCAAAATTTTCAACGAAACAAAATCTGTTTCGTCGTAAAAAACAACTCAGATTCGTCGCATTCGTCGCACCTGTTTCGTCGCACTTTGGGCTCCTGTTTCGTTGTCTGACACTTTGGGCTTCAAGTTGACTTGGGCTTCACCTTTGGGCTTGAGTGTTTCGTCGATATCACTTTAATAATTCTGTTTCGTCACAAGGGTTATTAAAAAAAATGTTTCGTCGACAATTGGGCTTCACAATTAATTTGGGCTTCAACATCATTGGGGCTTAATCTGTTTCGTCGCAGCCAGTTGTCTAATCTGTTTCGTCGCCTAATATCATCAAAAGTGTTTCGTCGATACTTGTCAATTTTTAACAGAGGACTTCTAAAAGTGTGATAACAGTCTGTTTTCAAGAGTGTGATCAGTTTTTCACATACATACATCAAATATGAGTTGTACGAATCCTTGGGATTGGAGTACGGATCCACAACCAGATCTAAAACAGATGTCGATGGCTGAATGTATGAGGAGTACCATACCTCAACAACAACAGTCAATAAGTTCAAGTCAATGGGCAATGGTGTCGAATCAAAATCAGAGCATTCAAAATATTTTGCTTAGTGAGAATGAGACGGGTAGCAACAATCGCCCTCCAAAGTTAAATTACATGAACGACTATCCATCATGGAAGGGTCGTTTCCATAACTACGTTCAAGGGCAAAACACAGAATTATGGACGTGTTTCATCTCTGCATTTAGTGAAGCTCTTGAAGAAGCAGGATCAAATGCGACAACTTTCAATAATATGCAAGAAGCCGACAAAAAGGCATATGATCTAGAAAAGAAGGCGTATGCTATTCTCACTCAAGCACTTCACAGAGACATCTTTCATCAATTCTCATATTGTAAGACCACGAAAGGTTTATGGGATGCATTGGTAGCGAGGGGAGAAGGAAATGCAGCTACTAGAAAGATACGCCATGATTTATTGAAGAAAGAGTTTGAATCGTTTCAGTTCTTGGAGAATGAAACTCTAAATGATATGACTTCTCGTTTTTATCATTTGATTAGTGAAATGACTTCCTATAGTGTTGCTGCAACTCATCCGGAAATGGTTGCATGATTTGCTGATGCTCTACCTCCTAAGTGGAGTCCATTCATTGAACTTCTAAAGCATACGGGCGCTCTGGATGCAGCCAATGTCAGTCTTTATGAATTCATTCAGAAGTTGGAGCACAAGAACGAAGAGGAAATTCGAAAAGCTAAAAGGATTGCAACTGCACCTCCTCAAAACACAGAAATGTATTTTCCTGGTTTTGGTCCTTCAGCTAGTTCTAGTTCCATTCAGCAACCAAAGCTTCAAACGGCGTTTGTGTCCAATACAAGCTCATCTCCGTTTCCACAGTGGAATCAAAGTTCTTACATGTCACAATCTATACCCCAACCTCAAGCTCAACCACAACAACAACAAGCGCATTATACCAACAATCCTTCACCCCAAAACACCAACACTGTCAGAGTTGATACTTCCAATCTTTCAAAAGTCAGTGTAGAAGTTGCAAAGGAACATTTGGAACTTCTCAACACAATGTTCAGTTCATATTGTGGATTGGTAGCAGGTCAAATTGGAAACATCAATATGACCAATGAAGATTATCAGCAGATAGACCGTGATGAAATGGAGTTAATGGATATCAAGTGGGCGTTTGCAAGTGCTGTTAGAAGGGCAAAGTATTTCATGACTCGAACTGGAAGAACTTCGTTGGAAGGCAAAAATGATACGAAGTACGGGTTCAATAAAGATGCGGTTACATGTTACAATTGTGGCGAAAAGGGTCACTTCAAACATGAGTGCACCCAGCCAAGCAGACAAGGCAACCAGAATCCATTCAGAAATCAGACAAGTACTTCCAATGCCAATCAAGATAACCGTGGAAAAGGGATAGTAGCTGTGAACAACACCACCAACCAGAACCAGTCTGGACCATCAAACACCAATCGAGCATTGACCGTTCAAGCTGATGAAGGGTGTAATTGGAGATAATGATCAAGGAGGTGGAACCGCATGCTATGCAAAAATCATCAATCACATCAAGCATGTTCACAAGGAAGAGTTATCTGAAAGTGATGATAGCCCGGGTTATAGCGGGAGTTCAGATGAAGAAAGCTCAAATGCGGGAGATTATACTTCTGAAGATGGATCTTTCTCTTCTCAGACTGCCTTCATGGCTAATGTCACAGCCTCTTCGAGTCAGGTAAATTCTGAAACTCCTAGCATATGTAGTGATTGTACTGATATGAAACATGAATGTGATAGAGTGAAACTTGAATGTGATACGATTCATAGTCACAATCAGAGTTTAGTTGTTGAACTATCAAAGTGCAAAGAGGCAAACATGGCCTTAGCTCGAAATGAAAAGGAGTTTAAAACAGTTATTGAAACCCAAAAGAAAAGTGTTTCCGAATTAACAAAAACTGTTTTCAACAAACAAATTGGTATTAATAACTACATTAATATCATTGAGGAAACCAAGAAAGAGCTAGCCGTGGCCAAGTGTGAATATGAAGCGATCAAGCTCAAATTGGAGAGTTATTCTAACTCCCGATATGTGCTCGATCACATCATTGACGTTCAGAAACTAAAAGGAAACATTAAAGGCGTTGGTTATAGGAAGTGTCCACCCCCTTTGAGACACGACTATACCAAGTCGCCCGATGAAGAGGATATGCCTCGGTATGAACCCAGTGTGCCTCTTGATTATGAGGAAGTTACTACTGGCCTAGGGTTCAAACCGGACAATTCATCGGAGGGCTCATCTGATCGGAAAGAAAAGTCATCATGTGCTTCAAATCAAAGTCCTCCAACCATTGAGGACGATGATTCTTCAGATGATGAATCAGATGTGAATGACCAGGATGAATCACTTGATGAGACGAAAGGAGTAAAAATTCCAATTGAGAATCATATTCTTTGTGATCCTCCTACTCCTGTCGTGCAACCTGTTGCTAAGCAAGTGATAGATCCTGTCAAGGATGTCAAAGATGACAATGAATGTGTGTCTGCTGTTAAGAGCAATAACTTGTTGTATACTTTAGTCGGTGATAGTAAAATTTATTCAGACATAGATTTTCCAATCAAAAACGTCAATCAATCTTTGATTGACAAAGTGTTTGAAGATAATACAAGAAAATTTTTGGGAAAGACAATCCCTGGAAAACAGAAATCACCGACAAAGCAACAACCTGTTGCTTCTAAGGGTAAACAACAGCAACAACGAGCTCCAAAGCCAAAGGCTAAGGTTGAATCAAAAGGAGCTCGTTACAAGAAGAAAGCAAAAGATGTCAAGTTTGTAGCATCAAAGGGTACTGATAAAATTGAGACTTTTGAAAACAAATCAAACACCGATTTTATCCAACAAGTCAAGATTTTAAAACGTAACAGCCAAAACAATTACACTCAACACACAAACGGGTGTGATGAAAGAGCAAGTACCTCAGGTTCTACTGGTTCGACATCTGTTAGTCGAACAAATTCTCCTAAGTTTGTGGAAAGGAGAACGTGTTTTAAATGTGGGGAGTTTGGGCATATCATTAAGAACTGCTCAAACACTCCTAAAGAGAAATTTGTGGAAAGAGCACCACCTGAAAAGGTTCACCCACAACGTCGTCATGTTTCGCCAAAACATGATAAACGAACTGTTAAAGAACAAGAAACAAAACAACGACGTCAAAACGTCAAAGAAGTTGAAAAGGCGTTAAAACCGGAGGTTGTCCAAACAAAGTCTGTTAAGTTAGAAGTTAAAAATGAAAAACAAAAACAGATTTGGAAACCAAAATCGGTAACTGTTTCAGGGGAAGCTCAATCCATTCCGAATCATCAGGAAATCGAAGTCACAATCTTCGATGATGAAGGACAACCCAAGTCTATGAAGGCTTGGGTCCTCCTCTCCAACTAATCTCTGAGTGAGTGTGTAGGATGTTCCAGGAGGAACTATCGATAGTCATTGGATTGTTGATAGTGGAGTGTCCATGCACAAGATCGGCGACAAAAGAAATTGTTGCCTTTGATGGAGAGAAAAAGAAAAGGAGACAAAATTGTCTGTCGAAAGAAATTGAAAGCTTCGACAAAATGGAAATCATACCAAAGTTTGATTGTTAATGGCTTTAATCGGGTCCCCAGTATAGATTCAAATCAAAATGTACGCACTTGCTGCACGTCTGATGTTCAAAATCAACAAGATGAACGTGCAGTGTACATTTCTTCGCGGTGTGATTGAAGAAAATGTGTTTGTTGAACAAACCAACCTGGGTGTGCGGATGCCTTGGCGTGGATTGAACAACCGCACACTACTTCTGAAAGAGAAAGACAAAGACCTTCGCTGGTGCAATGTGGAAGACCAGCCGGACCCAAAGGTTTATGATCTTGTTGCTGTCAAGAGATTTCTTAGTAGCTACAAAATCGACTTTGAAATCCACACCGGGTGGATATCCAGTTTGGGAGAGCACTCAGATTCCTTGCAATGCACGAAGCAGTTGCAGGATACGGTTTTAAATTTCTGATCTCTTCTATCCTTGTCGATATTTAAGCTACTCTTTGAATTACTATTTCGTACAGCACTCTTTGGCCAGACACGTTGATCTCGAATATCACCTCACACGTGATTGTTTCACTATGAAACTCGTCAATGTTGTCATGGTCCGCACCGCTTACCGACATGCCAACTGAATTTTCCAAAATTCGATTAAATCATTTCTGATTAAAATTTAATTTTGGTAAACGGCATTGAGGTAAAACATGAGTTAACCGGCATCAGGTAATCGTTTTTGTAAATATCTTTGTGTCTTTTAAATTTATCTTAGTTTGTTGATTTTAGGGGGAGTAAATCAAAATTTAAAAATTCAAAAACATCGAAAATTTTCAAAACGCAAAAACAATAGAAAAACAAAAATGAGTTTCCTGGCGAGAAAAAGAGAAAATGATACTACATCAGTGGTCTGTCGAAACCTCTTCAAACTGAAATGCAAAATGAAAACCGATAAGCAGCTCTATATAAGATGTATCGGTAGGCTCACAATCATTTTAATGTGTGCAGGGTGATATAAACCTAAATCGACTGAAGACCAGGTGGGAACCACACATTGGCATATGGTCTTAGTACCGAAATTGCGTTTGAGAGATTGCCGAGGTTCTGAGATATTCGGTCTTTATGCTGTCTTATCATCTGGGTATCATGGTTGTTTCTTTTACCGAAACAAAACGGAGACGAAGTCTAGATCTTCCATGATACTATACATACGTGTACATATTGCATTCGACCTCAATAAGTGATCAACAATCACATGTCCAATCAAAATAAGTGATAATATATCACAGATTCTTTGCGGGAGTCAAGTTCGTCTCTCTGCTGTACGAAAGTACTGACCTGTTCACGGACTTGCTCTTGTGCCCTCATGCATTCGAAAATCAAGTTCCTCATCAATAAGTGATTCTATCACATAGGGCTTGTTTTCAATCAAATAAGTGAGTTTCTCACATCTTTTATACGGTCAAACAGATGATAATCGGTATACTCACCGGTAAGATGAACTCTCACGCATGCCTTGATACGGGAATGTGTCGTGTGTGGATGAACACCGGTCGGTAAGTATAAATCATACCTTAACGTATCCCCTCGCCATGATTACATCTGATAAGTTGAGCTTATATGGACAACAATACCGATAATTGTTATAGGATGCTTATCTTAATGTTAACTAATTGAACAACAAGAGCGTTTTGGCATGACCGTACACTGATATGATTCTCTTACCCTCGAAACTCGCAAAAAGAATATCTGTAAATATTTATTTACTGCTTTCAGTTTCTACATCTTTGTATATATTTATTTATTGCTTTCCGTCTTTACATTTGAAAAATGAAAAATTCCAAAAAGATTTTAGGTGTGTTTTAATATAAACTTTATAAAATTCAAAAAGATTTTGCTTCTAGTTTATTCTTGATTGACTGATGTTGGAACTCGAGTCTATCCTACCCAAAATCCTGATCGTAAGCCGGAAAACAATTGCTCCTTCATAAACAGTCGAAGTTAACAAGTTTTGAAAGTTAAAGGATTAAAATTGATCATTTTCTAAACTTTCAAACTGTTGTCGGTAGGTGTTTGATTGAGATTTGATCTCATATGTGTCGTTTGTTTAATTTGACTATATTCCAAGCGGTTGTTCTCATTATGCGTTTAGCTTTCTTGCATGTGCAGATGCTAAAGGCAAGGAGAACATGTTCGATGATAAGCTTTGGAATGAAGACACGAAGTGGAGGCACTCAAAGGATAAAATGATCGAGTTGCCGCTGACCCTTCATCAACACCACAAGGATCTGAAGATTTGACAAGTCAAAAGATTCACGAGCATGACTCAATGGAAAGTTCATTCTAAGGGGGAGTTTGTTAACACACTACCTAAATAAAAAGGGAGTTTGTTGATACACTTTCTACTTATGATGCGTGAAGACTTTGAAGATCCTCCGACATGAAAGACACGGAAGACGAACCTCACGAGTAGCGTCCAAGGGGGAGTTTGTTGGTACACTTTATGTGGACGCGACTCGACTCGGTTCGATTCGGTTCGGGTCGACTCGGTTAGGTCCGGCTCAAGCCCGACGTCACGACATTCCTCCGTCGTGCGCCCCAGAGTTCGACACGCAAAGCACGAAGCGCCGCGAGCCGGTTCCCGCTGTCACATCATCATGACATCATCATGATGATGTCATGAAGATGTCACTCATGTTGACTAAATACAAGTTCATGAGAAAATATGCTATATGGACGTGCATGTGAATTGAGTTTAGACCAATCAACTTCATTGGGCCACTCACTTGGGCCGAAGTAAGCATGCATTAATATCTCTAGTGGGCTGGAACTTCAACTTGGGCCGAACCCCTATTGGATAAACATGTGGGTCGACGAAACAAGTGTGTTTCGTCGACATTGTTGAAATGTTATTGTGTTTTGTCGACGAAACAGTTGTTTCATCGACTGTGTTGTGTTTCGTCGTTATGTCTGTGACTATATATACTCAGATAGAATTCAGGAGAACACAGAACACACACACGAGAGAACCAGAGAGAGTTTACAGAGATTATTTTGTAAACATTGATTTGTAACCGTTTCAAGTATTAATACAATGGAGTGTTAATCGTTGAGTCTCGTGTTCGTCATTTACGTGTTCGTAACTTGGTTTAACTTACCCGTTTGGATTCCGCACTTTCGGGTTTGTCGGAAAACAGGGAATAGAGGTTACTCGATCCTCCGGGTGGACCTACACTTATGGTAATTACTGCCTCGGTTTTCCCTAACCAATGCAGTGCTGCAGTTGCCCCTTCATTGCCTGCAAATTCAGCTGGTTTACAAGCAAGAAATTCTTTGTAAGTGCAACCAGGCATTACAACTTTCATTTTCTTAGGGAGTGGGGCCTGTCGTGGATTATTATCGTGATTAGTATGGTTGCCGCCTCTGTTTACACTATTACTGAAGTTATCTTCTTGAGTACGTTTACTAGGAATGATTTGTTGAGGTTCAACAGGTTTCTGGGCAGCAGCAAGGATTGCTGGAATAGCATTGGCTATTCCCTGAGCAACGATATTCTCGATATCTTGCCTATTCAGAAATTGATCTTCCTGGTGTTGCTCAGATTGGTTAACTTCGTTAACTGGTTCATTATTAGTGTTTTCCATCTGATAATTAATATATATAATTTATTAGTATAGAATAAATAACAATTATATACAAAACAATCATGCAAATTTCACAACACACATATAGTCAAAATTATCGATTTCTCGATTCCCATTTTATATTATTATGCGTCATTACACACCGTTATCTTACAAAGGTTTTATTTGTAGGTTATTTTACAGATTTTATTTATAATTATTATTACTATTGTACAATCACAGTTTTACCACCATCCTATCCCTGAGTACTTTAGTAGCGACGTTCCCTCTCGTCGTATTTCCAAGAGATTTGCTCTCCTACCTCCCGAATCCTATTCCCTGCACCTATCAGCTCCTTGCCAAATTGGCAGAGTTCAGCTAAGTTTTCATTGCTCATTGGTGGGTTTGGTATAGGTTCTGGGTCGAACTGAGGGAAAAATATAAGGGTTATTTAGGAGGTTTTGAAACTGCCAGTCATTAGTCCACTACTCGTCCATTCCTAAAGGTTGAGTATGGATTAAAGGTTCTGGAATGGCTGGTTCCAAATTTATTGGAAGTTGAGTTTCAGCAGGATAAGGGTAAAGGTTGGTATTGATAGGGCTAATGATATCACAGCCTGCCAGTATGCGATCCAATTCTTCCAGTAGTGGTAATTCCTCAGCTTGCCTCGAACTTTCCCCAATTTCCATTTCTGTTTGCCTAACACCTTCCCCCATCTTAATTCCTTTTCCTTTATCTATGGGATTCTCTATTTTGGGAAGCTTTCTAGTTACTGGTTTTCTTCTGCGTACACGCCTCCAGCCTACGAATCTTCTCCTTTTCTTAGGCTTTGGTTTTTCCAGAGGTGGAGCGTTGAATTCCATAGGTTCTTCCACATCGGGTATGTAACCAGTAAAGTCTTTAGAAACTTCTATTTTTACTGGATAAAGATTGAGATTCTGAAGGGCTTCAGATAACTCATTCATGCTGTTTAACATATATGCAAAATACTAAGTTAAAATGTTATAACAAAATTTCACAGATAACCTTCAAGTATTATTGCATACCGTGTGATTAATTTAACTACAAAGGATAACTGAAAATTAAAACATATTAGGGTTTATTGTAAACTTATTTATTTACTGGGTAAAGTTTCTGGCTTGTAGGTGATAAAGGTGCTAAAACTGAGTCAGGGTATTTAAAGATTTGTATTTACTGCTACAGTGGCTAGCATATATAGATCTGCCCATTTTTCATCTAACTTGTCTTCCCATGGTGGTTTACTGCCTAGTTCCTGAGTTTCCTGATTAACTCTTCTTTCTTTTGATTGTAATTTCTTTATTTTCTTCTGACTTTTTTCTAATAATCAAACTTCTTTTATTAGGAGAAAGTGGCTCCTCATACTGTGCCTTTTTAACAAATATTCCTTCCTCAGTATCTACTGAGTATCTTGAAGAATTTGATTGGGATGAACTTCCCTTTTCTTTTGGTGAAGTATCTAATTTATGGTAGATATCCGAAAGTCTTTGCTTACCCATACTATAAACAAATATTCAAATAATAAAACACATAATCCCAAAAATGGCAATCAGTAAAATCAAGTATTTTCTAAATACTTAATTGGCTTAAATCAGTGGCTCTGATTCCACCTTTTCCTGTCACGGCCCCAGCCCCGGTTTGACCCGGTCAGGAGCCGCGGGACAGGAACCCGTGGTATTTAATTTATGCGACAGCGGAAGATTTTATCAGGATCTTTTTAAAGCTGAAAATGCCCGATTATTTTATTTCATAATTCGGGATAAAGCCCTGGTTGTTTACAATAAGGTGATTTCACTGAGAAATCTTTTATTTTACAAAACATGTTTCTTTATTTATATTGAGCCACTTCTTTAAGCATGTAGTGCTTCGCGGCACTTTTCCTGGATCACAACAGATCACCTAAAACATGTTTGAAAAATATTTTGTCAGCGGGGAAATACTGGTGAATCATTCTTTTTACTAAAATGATGCGTTGTTATAATTTACAGTATTAAGAGCGATTACAATGTTTCTATATCAACCATCTACCCACGGTATTTATCACTCGACCACCTATTGGCTGTCCAATGGTGTTTGTGATTATGGTCATATCACCCCTTGGCTAACCCGTTGTCCAATGGTGACGGTTATCAAGTAATGTATACAAAACCCCACATACCGGCTGTAATATGGAGATTACAAAGACTTAATCCCTGTAATTATAACTTTGAAATAAATATGATTTTGTAATCAAAGTTTTGATAAAAAGAGAATGACTCACATTGCAGATTTAAGTGGACAGAGCTTAGCCTACTGATTAACCTTTTAACCTAAATTTAACCAACATGCACACGAACTAGGTTAGTAACTAATACAACATTTACGATAACTCACGAGATTAAACCCTCACAACGAATGACAAAGTGCGATACTTAAATATCCATCGAATTCACGACGAATGACAAAGCATAACCCTAATGTGGGCAGCACTTAAACATCCATTTGATAGTTTTAATCGATCGGACATTGAATCGTAGCAGTGATTGAGTTAATACCTTGTATCGGAGCAGCGCCTCGCCAATAAAATTGTAATTTCTACTTTAGAGCAGCCAAACTTCGTTTTTGAAAGTTTGTTTCGACAACAGATGAAAGCTCATGAGACAAGCTATTTATAGCTGAAATATGGGGCTCTCGCGGCCCGCATGAGCCATAGGCTCACCCTTACGCGGCCCGCGTGGCCACCTATTCTACGTATAGGTTTGCATGGTCATGCGTAGGGTTGCCAAATGGGTTATACCTGGATCCGGAATACTTATCCGGTCAACCCATGTTTGACGCGGCCCGCGTAAGCTTCCGTTAAGGTTTACGCGGCCCGCCTGAAAACCATGAATCTTGATTTCTTGATTTTTTTCATGCACCGTAAGGTTTCAGGGGTCAGGGTTTTTACTTACGAGTCGTATTGGGACATTTTTGAGAGTCCTTACATTTCTCAGTTGATGGTGAGAGATCTGGCTACACAGAAAACCTTAACTGAATTCGGTAATTTCGCTAAAAATCAAGAGCAAATAAACAAAAATCAAGAGCTTCAGCTTAAAAATCAACAATCCGCACTTTTAGACCTTCACAGGACAGTAGGTGGTTTAGCCAAACAGTTACAAGAGCACCCACCTGGTCAGTTTTCAGGAAATACCTACCCAAACCCAGCTAACCATTCAGCTAAAGCTATTACTACCCATAGTGGAAAGAGTTTCCGGGAGGTAGTTAGAGAGAGAGTGTTGAGGTAGAGGATGAGGAAGAGGTAGACGAAGAGATCGAGATGGAGGCTCCCGGTAAGGTGCACATGAGGCTAGACCCAGCAAGTACCGCACACACCGAGGAACCTCAAGTGGAGAAGAGTGTAGAGAAACAACCGGTTAGGGTTAGAGCGTCACCATTAGTTGATTATTCTCGCGTCCTATACCCCGCCCGCCTTAAGCATCATAAATATGCTAAGGAATATGGGCAATTTCTTGAGATGTTTAAACAGTTGAAGATCAATCTTCCGTTCATAGAGGCCCTTCAGTCCATACCCAAGTATGCTAAATTCCTGAAGGACCTTCTGAAATGTAAGGATAGGATAGGTGAGCTGTCGAACGTCCCTTTGACCGAAGGTTGTTCCGCGGTAGTCTTGAATAAGCTACCAGAGAAATTAACCGACCCGGGTACATTCACCATCCCATGACTTTTTGGGGGAGCCGTTACCCCTGCTCATGCTCTAGCTGATTTAGGCGCTAGCATCAATCTGATGCCATTTTCTTTGTATGTGAGGTTAGGATTAGGAGAGCTTACGCCCACGCGTATGTCGTTGTCCTTGGCCGACCGTTCGGTCAAGTATCCTCGTGGGATCGTAGAGAATCTGTTGGTTAAAGTTGATAAGTTCGTATTTCCCGTAGACTTCGTCGTTCTTGACATGGAGGCCGATGAGAGAGTTCCTATTATTTTGGGTCGTCCTTTCCTTTGAACCGCAAAGGAGATCATCGACGTCTTTGACGGTAAGATTTCCCTTCGTGCGGGTGACGAGATTGTCACATTCGAGATCGATAGAGCTATGCAGCATCCTGGGGGTAGAGACGAGGATAGCGGACCGTGTCATTCTGTTTACTTTCTAAATTCTTTCATATCTTGTGTCGACACATGTCTCGAGTACATTAGCGGGGCCGATCTAGTAGGTGAGGGAGTCGTTGACGAGATTGATGAAGAAGAGGTTGAGGAGGAGCCGCTAGATGAGAGCTATGAGTTATGGGTTCCAGAGACGTTGGAACTCAATGAGGTTAGTGATGAGAGTACTCCATTAGATATTCCACCGCCCTTAGAGCTTAAGGTTCTTCCATCACATCTTGAGTATGCATTCCTAGGAGAGAAGCCGAACATGCCCGTCATCATCTCTTCGAAGTTGACGGAGGAGGAGAAAGCGAGACTGATTGAGGTATTGAGAAAACACAAAGAGGGGATTGCATGGAGGTTGTCTGATATCAAGGGGATTCGCCCCACTTTTTGCACGCACCGTATTCTGATGGAGGATGTTTACAAGCCGGTGGTGCAACCGCAGCGACGTCTCAACTCGAATATGCAGGAGGTAGTTAAGAAGGAAGTTATGAAGTTGCTAGAGTCCTGGTTGATATACCCGATTTCCGATTCAGCTTGGGTGTGCCCTACTCAGGTCGTCCCGAAGAAAGGGGGGATAACAGTTGTTTTGAATTCGAAAAATGAGCTCATACCTTCACGTACGGTCACGGGTTGGCGGGTGTGCATTGACTATCGAAATTTAAATGACGCCACCCGTAAGGACCATTTTTCGCTCCCATTCATTGATCAGATGCTTGAGCGGCTCGTGGGTCAGCAGTTCTATTGCTTTCTCGACGGGTTTTCGGGTTACTTTCAGATCCCCATCGCACCAGGGGGTCAGTAAAAGACAACCTTTACATGTCCATACGGCACATACGCGTACCGACGCATGTCGTTTGGTCTATGTAACGCTCTAGCTACATTCCAGCGATGCATGATTGCGATCTTTCAGGATATGGTAGAGAATTCAATGGAGGTGTTTATGGACGATTTCTCGGTGTATGGTAATTCTTTCGATCATTGCTTAGTTAATCTTGAGAAGATGTTGAGGAGGTGTGTCGAAACAAAGCTGATGTTGAACTGGGAAAAGTGTTACTTCATGGTGACTGAGGGGATTGTGTTAGGTCATAAGATCTCGAGAGCTGGTATAGAAGTTGATAGAGCGAAGATAGATACGATTAGTCGGCTTCCTCCGCCGACTAGTGTTAAGTCGATTCGTAGTTTTCTCGGTCATGCGGGTTTTTATAGGCGATTTATTAGAGACTTTTCTAAAATCACTCGCCCCATGACCTGACTCTTAGAGAAGGACGTTCCTTTTGTCTTTGACAAGGAATGCCTTCAAGCGTTTGAATCCCTTAAAGAAAAACTCGTAAGTGCACCTATTCTTGTATCACCCGACTGGAGCTTGCCATTCGAGCTCATATGCGATGCTAGTGATTACGAGTTGGTGCGGTGTTAGGGCAGAGACGGGAGAACCACTTTCACCCGATCTATTACGCGAGTAAAACATTGAATGACACCCTAGAAAATTACACCACTACTGAGAAGGAACTGTTAGCAGTTGTGTTTGCATTTGACAAGTTCCGTTCTTACCTTGTTCTTTCGAAGACCATAGAGTTCACCGACCACTCGGCTTGCGTTACCTTTTTCAGAAGAAGGACGCTAAGCCGCGTCTTATATGACGGATTCTACTCCTTTCCGAGTTTGATATAGAAATTAAAGATAAGAAAGGAGCGGAGAACGTCGCGGCGGACCATCTTTCGCATTTGGAGAATCCGAGTAGGGAGGAGATTCGTGAGGAGGCGATAGGAGATAGATTCCCTCACGAATCTATTGATTTTATCGAGGCGGAAAAGGAGGGTTTGCCGTGGTTCAGTGATCTAGCTAACTACCTTGCAGACGGATTTGTAATGGACGGGATGAGTCGCCAGCAGAAGAAGAAGTTAGTAAGTGATGCACAGAGATACATATGGGATGATCCCTACCTCTTCAAGATAGGAGGTGATCGGATTTTGAGGAGATGTGTGAGTAGAGAAGAGGGTTTAGATATTATTCGGCATGTTCACGAGGGCTTGACAGGAGGTCATCACGGTCCACATGTGACCGCTCAGAAAGTCTTCAATTGTGGGTTTTATTGGCCGTCTGTAGTTAAAGACGTGGTAGAGTTTGTGAGGACTTGTGATCGTTGCCAACGAACCGACAACATCTCATCCAAGGACGAGATGCTCCAAAACCCTATTCAAGTTTTAGAAATCTTCGATGTGTGGGGCATCGACTTCATGGGACCGTTCCCATCCTCGAGTGGGAATAGGTACATCCTCGTAGCGATAGATTACGTTTCGAAGTGGGTGGAAGCTCAAGCTTTGCCTACAAACGATGTACGGGTGGTGGTGAGATTCTTGAAGAAGTTGTTTACGCGTTTCGGTACCCCTAAGGCAATTATTAGTGACCGTGGGACGCACTTTTGCAATGCCGTGATGGAAAAGGCATTGAAGCGATATGGAGTTACGCACCGTTTGTCGACCGCATATCATCCACAAACAAGTGGTCAAGTCGAGAATGCGAATCGAGGAGTGAAGAGGATTTTGGAAAAGACGGTGGGGAAGAGCCAAAAGGATTGGTTGGATAAGCTAGATGATGCGTTGTGGGCGTTTCATACCGCCTACAAGACGCCGTTAGGTACTACTCCTTTTATGATAGTGTATGGAAAAGCGTGCCATTTTCCGGTAGAATTAGACCATCAGGCCCTTTGGGCACTCAAAACCGTGAATTTGGATCTCACCGAGGCCGATAGGAAAAGATTCTTTCAAATCCACGAGTTGGAAAATTGAAAGTACTTTTGTTTAATTCGAGATTGAAGTTGATTGTCGGAAAATTGAAGTCTAGATGGTCCGGACCGTATGTCGTGAAGGAGGTATTCCCATACGGTACCGTGGAATTGTTTAACAAAGTGCCGGGGGGAGGATCGTGGAAAGTTAATGGAAATCGTTTAAAACATTACTTGGGAGGCCCCATCGACATCACCGAAGAGGAAGAAATTCCTCTTGCGGATCCGCCTAGCACCACCGCTTAGATTCTTGAGTGGAGACTCAAGTGTAGAGTTTGTATGTTGAGTTGTTTATTTTGTACCATGAGTCTAAATTAGTAGTTTTTGAGTCGTTTTTTTAGAGTCGGTACTGCTTTGGTTTTTGCTTGTTTTTGTTTATGCAGGTTTGAATCGTACCACCCGTACTCAATCTCCATTCGGGTGATTTTGGAGCTGCTTATCAGATATCAGGCATTTACTAAGCATACTAATCAGAGTCAAAGCCGATCGTGAACGAAATGCTATACGTCTGTTATTTTCGTATATATTATATTTTTTTATTAAAAAAATAAAAAAATCATAAAAAAAAATCATAAAAATCAGAAAAATTCTTAAAAATTCAAAAAAAATTAAAAAACCCAAAAAACGAAAAAAATCGTTTGTGATTACTAACGTTTCACCTGTTTTGTGCTTTATTGAAACTGTTTACAGGATGTTAGGTGAGGGATCATCCGCGGGTGCGGGTAGAAGGAAAAGAGGACCGCAAACGAGGCCGAGAGGTACCGGTGAACAACAACCATTACCGGATTTCGGGAAAAGGAAAATAAAATATCATACGGCCGAGATTATTCCTCACGGGAGGAATACACGTCTTAAGGATAGTCCGCTTTTGCAATTTGATGTTGATACAAGTGAGTATGCAAAGTTAGATGAGTTGATTAAAGTGAATTTGCTACCGTTCAAGCGAATCGATTGGGAGTTGTTGGATAGACTGGGACAAAAGGAGAGAATTGAGCAGTATTTGGGTTCTAAGTTTCGATTAGCACTAGATTGTGATGCATTACAATATAAGGAGCTTACTTTGGAGTTTCATGCGACGTTTCAATATAAGCAAGGGAATTATGCGCAGCCGAATGCAGTTTCGTTTAGCTTGGGTAGGCAGGTTCATGAGATGACTATTCCGCAGTTTGCAGTCATGACACAGTTCTATACGCAAGTGGAGGTTGAGATGGATGAGTTCATGACCAGTTTACGTGGGGTGTTCGCGAAACAGCATGATCATAGTTTGTTGAAGAATGAGTTGGCGAGATTCTGGAGCACGATTTCTCACGTGCCATTCTCTGCAACATTGGTATCTTCTGATATTGTTGACCCAGTCCATAGGTTCTTACATAAGAGTCTTTCGGCTACACTGGTGGGTCGGGGTACTAGTGAGAATAAGGTGAATCATGTGGAGTTGTTTTGTATGATGTGCATGATTGAGAATAGGCCAGCGAACTTGGCAAGTGTGTTAGCATGGTCTATGAAGAGGTCATGCAGAGGAGGTGCTGGGGCTGGTATTTACTGTGGCCCATATGTGACAAGGATAGCTGAGAGTTTGGGGTTATTTACGAGGTATCCAGCAAACGTGATGCGTAAGGGACCGATCTCGACTTGGATTGGGTTGAAGGAGTTACAGGGGTCCGGCATAGTTACACTGACAGAGCCGGTTGAGTGGGAGCCGATTAAGCAGGGTCCATAGGTGCAGCCGCCACTCAATAATGAGGCGGCTGCAGCATTACAGGCAGGTATTCCGACCCGTTATCAGAGGCCAGCACATAGGGCCGGGTACCTGGGAGACGGTACCCACTGGCTCAGCCTCGCCCGAATCCTTTGACATTGGAGACGGTTTATGATAGGGTGGAGAGCCTGCATGGTTTTGTGGTTGAAAAGTTTGATCAGATGCAAGACGACATGAGAGTGATTATGGCAAGTCTACAGTTGCAGTCGCCGCCGTCTTGGCAGCCACATCAGGAGGAGCCTACTGATATGGAGCAGGGTTCGGATGATGAGTAGTTTGGGGAGATCGAGGATGCAGCAGCACCGATGGATCATATCTTTTGTTTTTATTTTTCTTTTATGCTGTTTTGATCCTCGTCTTTTGGTCTGTACTGATATACTTAAACAGGTTGGTCGGGTTTTTGGGGGTTGGTTGATGGATGTTTGAACTAATGCTTCTTATGATATATGTTATGTTTTGGTTTGTTACGAGTGATTGATAGGTTGATGTTGACGTCGCGTCCGTTCGCGTGTCCGAGTTTAGGAACAGTTTGCTGAGTGCGTTTGGAAAGGAGGGCATATGTGGTATCGACTGGCACATTGACAGTCTCACATATATTCAGCTAAGTCGTTCCACTTGTATATTTTGTATAGTTTTTATTTTCTTCGTTGTTTCTTTTGGTTTTTAGGTAGTTAGGAGTCGTGTTTTCATCCTTGCATTAGGGACAATGCAAAATTTTAAGTGTGGGGATGGTACACTTGGGTTTTAGTAGTTAGTATAGTCATTTGAGTCATAAAAAGTCAAAAAATACAAAAAAACTATAAATTTAAAAAAGAAAATCCAAAAAAATAAAAAAAAATTAGAAAATGTCTTTTGAAATAAGAAGTTTGCAAACTAAAAAGCGGAAAAAGATAGAAAAGTCGGGTTTTTGTTCGGGTTCAAATAATAATAATATGAGATAATATAATTGAGCTTGTGTCTAGTTTGGGATGTGTGACTAGGCCCGGTTTGGTTCTAGGTTCCTTTGATCTTAATATACCTTAATTGTCGGTCCACTAGTGGGTTCTCTTCTAGGAAAAGTGGGGAAATTGAAACCGCCAATAATAGTATAAGGGATACCGTTATAAGTCAAAATTTTTAGATTTTTTTATCAAATAAAAAAAAAGAATAAAAGAGCTAGACTGAAAAAAATGACAAGGCCTACGTAATCTCTGTTGGGGGTAGTGACTCTAACTTAGAATGCCTCTGGGATTGTTAAATAAAAATGCAAAAATACCGACGCCTATTGACTCTGATTGGGAATGCCTCTGGGTTAGGTAAAGCAACGTCTAAGCTCAAAAGAAAGAAAAAATGAAAAAAAAATGAGAGAAGATTTAATTTTAAATTTTCTTGATCTTGGTATAAAACGGTTAGGAAATAACCCAGTGGTTGTTCCTTTTGTCCTATATGCTTGAGGGGGGGATTAGGTGGACCTGCGATTCTTAGCGTGAGACCCTAGGAAGATTGACCGCACTTGAACTTAAATTGCATGATAAGGGCTTGGAACCGGGTTTGGGTTTAAGAGGACACGTATACTTGCAATCGCGACTAACACAAAGTTTCAATTTTAATAAGTAATTTAAGCTTTTGTTCCCGAATGATTATCCCGTCTATGATTCCGTTTTGCATAATTCTTTTTCGAGGACGAAAAAATGATAAGTGTGGGGATATTTGATATATTGTAAAATACATCTTTTATTCGTGTTCGTTTTAGTCGTTTATAGATAGTTTTAGGTTCATTTTCGTATAGATTGTACATGTTTTTGATATATTTGCGTTTTCCAGGTCTTAGTTGCTGAAAGTGCAGGAAACGAGTTAAAATATGACAAGATAAAGTGTCGGTCAAGAAACGGAAACTTGAAAGTTGAAACGAAAAGTAATTGTAGTTTTGGATGGTTTTCGCTACCCGCGACGGGTTTCAAAAGGGGTTTTCGCGGGCCGCCATGAAGTAAAATAAGAAAACAAAACTATTAGGGGTGCCGCCACCCGCGACGCCATTACATGTATTCTTTGCGTAAACAGCAAGGCTTTCTTAGGGTTTTATGATTATATAATCAATACATTGGTTATGATCGAGGAGGTTACGAAGTCAGCAAGTTTTGGATGATTCTTGGACATCCCAGAGGCTAATCAGAGGCTGTTCGAAGGTTGTGAAGGCTGGGAATCATCGGGTACGAGTTCGGGAGCATTCGGAGTGAAGAATTCGGGTTTAATCTTCCCGTCTCTTTCTTGTTTCATGTGATTTCAACTTGTTTCTTAATGAATTCTGTTTTGTTTATGATTGTTATGATTTTTGATAAAATGATTATTGGCTAAACACCTTTAACTACCTAGGTTATGACGATTGTTTAATAAAGATTGGATTTTTATTCGTATTAATGTTGGTTTTGGATTTTCTAGACAAGTAAACGACTTTGGAATCTTTAATTTGGGGTGTATGCGTATCTTGTGTTGATTTTCAATTAATTGCTCGTTTCACATGAATCTTGATGAATGTCTTTCATAGAATAGGTGCGTGTTAATTATCTAATCTTCACGGGTTTGGGTAATTTTTGGGTGAATCGGCCGATAACCTTAGAAACGGTAATTTAGAGATTATTGAAACTTGATATTCTACTAATCTTGTCGCTGTGAGGCTCGAGGTTATTAATAGGTCTCGGTTTGGTATATAGCTAGGATTAGGTTTTGTGAGAAATCGGTCTTAGTTCCCTAATCATACACGTGTCTATTAAACCAAGTTAAAATCCATAGTTACCTTAGACTTTCGCGCTGTGAGGTAGATTGTCATATTAGGGCACTTCCCAAGAAGTTAGAGGACTGTGAGCAAATCTAACAACCGGTAGTCATAACAACCTTGTAGAGTCTCACAAGTTTCTTCTTGAGAAGGGTCGGGAGGTCTTAGTAGGGATTTCTTAGGGTTTAGCATTAAAAGATCCCGGTTCCATACCACGTTAATTACGAATAGAAATACATTCCTAGTTGAACATGAGTCTAGCCTAGGTAGCCTTCATCATCACTGAGTTAAGTCTTCGTCCAATTTCGCGTCTAATTAATCTAGTTAATTTAGTTTAATTTTTAATTGCAAATTTAGGATTTTTAGTACACCCCCCCCCAATCAAATAAACAATTAGTTAAGTTGTGTCAGTCTTAGTCTAGATAGAGTTTTAGCGTAATTTAATTGAGTCTCGTGGGTTCGATATCCGGACTTACTTAGCTATACTAGAGTCGATCGGTTCGCTTGCCAGTTAGTAGTTTAGTCGAGTTTAGAGAGTCTAGAGTATTACTTTGAGTCTAGATTTAGGTTAATTTTAGTTGTTTTTATTAAACTACTTTTAGCACATCAAGAGTCGCGACCCGCGAAGAAGAAGGCTTATTCTTTTGCGGCCCGCGAGAGAACGCCTAGTAATGAAAAAATGGACAGCTGCATGTATCAGCCTTGCTGCCCACACAAACCGACATTGCATGCTCTAAACTCGAAACCAGGGGTTGTTTGATGGTTTTTACTAACACTAGGACACTTGGAATGATCTAAGGATGATCAAAAACACCTGGATTGATCTCAGAACTCCTTGTTTCACTATAAATAGGTGCCATGTTTCTTCACTTCAACTTACACCTTTCAGTTACTTCTCTTCTCACTTCTCTGAGGTTCCTGATAAAAAAGGAAGCTCCTTCTAGTCTAATCTTTGAGCTAGGACCTGTTGTAAGTGTCCTTAGCCACTCTAGTTCGGTTTTTACGCGTTTAATAGCCGAAAGTCAAAGTTGCCGCTAATCGGCTTTGACTTTCGGTTTAGACCTAAACGGTCCAGCCATTATTCGAGGCGAATATGGCTACGTGATCGTAATTAGGTAGGTGTTAATCCCTCAAAAGGGCACCTCCTAATTACCACGTGTAATTAGTTAATTGTCGGGCCAAAGTAATTAAATAAAAAGTCAAACTGATCAGATTTTTTAATAAATATCAAATCTGATAATGTAGAGGTTATAAAACATGGTTTATCACTTTAATAACTTGGTAAACATTAATAGAACATGTCTAAACATGTTCAACCCAACAATTCTAAGTTTAAGCTCGGTTCGCAACCGAAAGTCGCAAAAGCTTGACTTTTGCTTTGACTTTCAGTTCTGACCCGAATTAGCTTAATTCCTTTATGCATTAGGGTTCCTTTTTTACCATTATATGTTGTAGCATAACCCTCTGAGGTTATGTTACATGGTCACTTGGTAATCTGAGTTCATATGCATGTTTCCGTTATTGTGCATTATGTTGACTAGTATGCCTTTTTGTCAAAATTAAAGTTTTTAATATAAATGAACATGCAAATGGATTAGGTATTGATTAGTAAAGATATTTAGAATATTTTGATACTTATATTCTGGTCATAAACTGAAGATATGTATTAAATCAAATTTTATGCTTTTAGAAGGACTAAAATTCCCTTTAGCATGCAAAACAAGTTTTAAACATAATTTTGGCACAAAACTCTTTACCTACTTATATGATACCATATTTAGGATTTATTGGGATGTTGGGTCAGATTATATACTAACCTTAACCTTGAGTTCTAGTATAAGGCCTATGAATGATGATAATACCTTTTTTTCGCAAATAAAATGAGTTTTACATATAATTAACATGCAAAACCTTTTGCTACTGATGTGTTATGAAAAATAAAATATTTTGACAATTCAAAGCTGGTCAAAATCACAGAATCACTTAAACCTTGAAATTATCGTCAAATATCGACTTTTACGCTAATTAAGTGCATAGTATGGTTTTAAACCATATTTAGCACCCAAGACTTGTTACCTACTGATTTTATAAATGATTTTAAATATTTTTACAGTAGGTATAAGTGACGAACTCAGAATCCCAATTAAGTCTCTAAAACCATATGTTAAATGACCAAAATACCCCTACGGTGCATAGTTTGGCCATAAATCATGAACCACACATATGGTTGATATCCTACTGATATAATATCATAAATTAAATATTTTTGCAGAATTTGTTTGACCAGAACTTCAGTTTACATACAAACCCCCTTTTATAAACCTTAAAATGACCAAAATGCCCTTATGAGGCTTAATTAGGTTTTAAAACCTTTACAGGCATACATTTTGATATCCTACTAATATAATAACATATTTTAAGCATAATAACATATGGAACTTATATATGACTCATTCGGTTACCCGTTTATGCTTATACGCGTTCAGTTCAGTTTATGTAACTAGTTTGCATGAATTAACCGAAACAGGTCTAACCTTGTCATCTAAACTTCAAAATCCAAAATGTATTTAGTTTACCCATATTATACAAGTCTTCATACTTGTTGGGTCTAAATTACATTCAATTCCGGTCACTGCTTAATCTAGCGTTTCGTACCGTAAAGCATCCTTAAAACTAACCGGTCAAAGTCCTTGACTTAAATAAGACCCGTTAGAATCCTAATAGGTTAATAAAACCTTCATTTCGGATTAAGTAGCCTCGGTAGAAGATACCTGCATAAAGTCTTAGTAACATACGACTGAGTAGAATTTCTTGCATTTTAAACTCAGGTAAATACTTTTAACTTATTTTCCCTTATACGGGCTTGGGATACGGTAAATTATTACCGCTTGGTCGGGTATGGGATCGTTTAGTCGGATTGTAGTTAGTAAATCCGCATAACGCGTTTTAATCTGTTTTGTTTGATAACATAAACTTTGGGGGGTTAACGACCGTGTCCTGGATATCCTCTGCTCATTTAAGCTATTAATTGCCACGACCTATGCACGGGGTGTAGGCATACACCCGACAGATGCAAATGCTAAAACATAAATTACCCACGAGTTGGGGATAACTCCTTTGTGGGTTTTATAAGTGGTGAGTTAGTTAATCATGACCGGTTTCCAAACCGGCCCCAAGTGTCTGACAAACATGTAAAGCTGTATACAAGATTATAAATGTAATTGTCCCAAGTTAGAAAAGAACTTTTGTGCTTCAATCACTTAAACTAGTTTTCATAAATGTTTTCAAATGAGTCAGTTAATTATATTTACCAGTGTAAACTGACGTATTTTCCAAAGACTAAGTGACAGGTACCTCACGAAATAGGCTGGTGCTACTTGGCATTAAATAAGAGGATCTTGAAAATCCCTAGATGCCTAAAGTCTTTTGAACTTGTTTTATATTTTTATTGAATGATCCGCCTGTGGATCTTTTATTACAACCGTCTGTATATTCTTTCATTCGTACTTTGAACATTTGGGTTGTAATAGTAAATTTACCTTCCAAGCCTTCCGTTGTGCTATAACTGTGTATAATTGTCTATGATGATATCAACTACGTCACGATACTCCCCACCGGGCCCACCGGATTATGTGGAAAATATCGGGGTGTGACAATTACCATCATTCCAGGCTAGGAGCCCCGATAAAAGCTATCTGCACATGTCTAAGTGAATTATACGGCTGAGTTGTTAATTCTTGCATTTAAAATCAAATTATAACTAAGGTAAATACTTTTAACTTATTTTCCCTTATACGTGTAACACCCCGTAAAATCGTGTCCAATGATGGGAAGACAATTGTCCTAAACCCTAATAAAGTTAAAAGTTGACTACAATGGGCTAAAGTTGACAAACAGTGAAAAGATGTATGCGAAGGGACTAAAAGTGTCAACATGCTTAAACCATGCCTCTGAGTGACCTTATATAATGTCCGTATTCTCAAACGAGTGAATTATTGGACAATAGAAGCCGTTTGTCAAAACAATTGAAAGTTTATATAACAAAAGGGTTAAAAGTGTCAACATGTTAATTCTTACCTGTGAGTGACCTTTCAACGAACCCTAAGCTTCGTAATTATTTGAAGGGCTTTGATGCCGTTACATGATAATATGTGCCAGTTTGCAAGAAGAAGGGTTAAAAGCGTCAATTATAGAAACTTGTACCTCCGGGTGATCTTTTAACGAACCAGGAGCCTTATGATGTTTATTCATACTCCCATGTATACCTAACATGGGCTAAATATGGCTTTTTATGAGTTACAAGACAATATAAGTGATTATACAAGTGAAGGGGCCAAACATGACAATTATTGAAACTTTGTTTTGCTGACCAACATGTTTGCGGACCGCAAACAGTATGGTATACGGTCCGTAAACCTCAGAACTGAGCGAAAAATTGCTTGTTGGCCACACATGTCACTCAAAACCACTTCCTATGAATCCATGGGTTGCATGCTTGCTCAATACTCGTTTAAGGACACCTAGAGACATCCTAGAACAACAGAGAACACCTGGAATGATCTTGGGCAAGCCTCTTGCACTATAAAGAGACCCCCTTATGTAACACCTCCTAAAATGGTGTCCAATAGTGTAAAGACACGTGCCCTAAACCCTAATGTGTAAACAGTTGACTTTGAAGGACTAAAGTTGACAAACAGTGAAAAGATGTATGCAGAGGGACTAAAAGTGTCAACATGCTAAACTTATGCCTCTGAATGACCTTATACGATATTCGTATTCTCAAACAAGTCAAATATTGGACATAAGAAGCCGTTTGTGAAAATAAATGAAAGTTAAGGTAACAAAAGGGTTAAAAGTGTCAACATGTTAATTCTTACCTCTGAGTGACCTTTTAACGAACCAGGGGCTTCGTAAAGTTCAATCATACTCTCGGGAATGCTTGATATTGAATATGAAGGGTTTCGACACCATTACATGATAATATATGCAAGATTTGAAGTAGAAGGGTTAAAAGCGTTAACTATAGAAACTAGTACTTCCAGGTGATCTTTTAACCAAACGAAAACCTAACGAGGTTTGTTATAATTCCCAAGATCCTTAAAAATAAACTATAGGGCCAAGAGTGCATAAAATAAAACATACACGAAGTATTGAAGGACTAGGGACTGAAATTGTCATGTTTGGAAAACTGGTTAACATGGTCGAAGGGAGAGTCGCGGTCCGCGAACCCCATCCCTATAACTCTCGCGGGCCGCGAGCCAGTGCCCAGCAACGAAAAAGTGGACAGCTGCATGTATGCAGCCTTGTTGCCCACACAAACCGCCATGCATCCACAGAACTCGAAACCTGGGATTGTTGGATGGTTTTTAAAGCCTCTAGGACACCTGGAATGATCTGAGATGATCCTAAACACCTGGCTTCATCCTAGAACTCCTTGATTTAGTATAAATAGGGCCCTTATGTTGCCATTTGAACTTGCACCTCATACTTTTCTCACTTCTTCTCATTCTTGGAGATTCCTGCTCATAAAGGAGACTCCCCATAGTTCAATATTCGAGCTAGGACCTGTTGTAAGTGTCCCTAGCCTCTATTGTTCGGTTTTTATGCTTTTAAAAGCCGAAAGTTAAAGTTGCTGCTAAACAACTTTGACTTTCAGTTTAGAACTAAACCGTCCAGCCATTGTTCGAGGCGAATATGGCTACGTGATTGTATTTAGGTAGGTGTTAATCCCTCAAAAGGGCACCTCCTAATACCATGTTTACTTAGTTAATTGTCGGGACAAAGTAATTAAAATAAAAAGTCAAACGGGTCAGATTTTAAATAAATTCAATTCTGATAATGTAGAAGTTATAAAACATGTTTTTCACTTTAATAACTAGGTAAACATTATTAGAACATGTATAAACATGTTCAACCCGACAATTCTAAGTTTAAGCTCGGTTCGCAACCGAAAGTCACAAAACCTTGACTTTTGCTTTGACTTTCTGTTCTGACCCGAAATATCTTAATTTCTTTATGCATTAAGGTTCCTTTGTGACCATATTGTGTTGTAGCATAACCCTCTGAGGTTATATTACATGGTCACCTAGTAATCTGAGTTTATATACTTGTTTTCGTTATTATGCTTAAAGTTGACTAATATGCCCTTTTGTCTAAAAAAAAAGGTTTTTACTATAAATGAACATGCAAATGAACTAAGTACTGATTAGTAAACTTAATTAGCATATTTTGACACTTACATTCTTGTCATAAACTGAAGTTATGCAATTAATCGAAAAACATGCTTTTATAAAGACTAAAGTGCCCTTTTTGCATGCAAATCAAGTCTTTAACATAATTTTGACATAAAACACTTTACCTACTGTTGTGATATCATATTTAGGATTTATTGGGATGTTAAGTCAGATTATATACTGACCTTAACCTTGAGTTCTTGTACAAAACTTATAAATGACGATAATACCCTTTTTCCAAATAAAATGAGTTTTAAATATAATAAACATGCAAAACATTTTTGCTACTGATATGTTATGAAAAATAAAATATTTTGACCATTCAAAGCTTGTCACAAACTCAGAATTACTTAAACTTCGGAAATATCGTCATTTATCGACTTTTACGCTAATTAAGTGCATAATATGGTTTTAAACCATATTTAGCACCCAAGACTTGTTACCTACTGACTATATAAATTATTTCAAATATTTTTACGATAGATATAAGTCATGAACTCAGAATCCCAAATAAGTCTCTAAAACCATGTGTGAAATGACCAAAATGCCCCTACATTGCATAGTTTGGCCATAAATCATGAACCACACATATGGTTGATATCCTACTGATATAATATCATAAATTAAATATTTTTACAGAATGTTTTTTATCAGAACTTCAGTTTACATACAAACCCCTTTTATAAACCTTAAAATGACCAAAATGCCCTTATGTGGCTTAATTCGGTTTTAAAACCTTTACGGGCATACATGTTGATATCCTACTAATATAATAACATATTTTAAGCATAATAACATATGGAACTTGTATATGACTCATTCGGTTACCCGTTTATGCCTATACGTATTGGGTTCGGTTTATGTAACTAGTTTGCATGAATTAACCGAAACGGGTTTAACCTTGTCATCTAAACTTCAAAATCCAGAATGTATTTAGTTTACCCATATTATACAAGTCTTCATACTTGTTGGGTCTAAATTACATTCCATTCCGGTCACAACTTAATCTCGCGTTTCGTACCGTAAATCGTTCTTTAAACTAACCGGTCTAAGTACTCGACTTAAATAAGACCCGTTAATATTCTAATAAGTTAATATTATCTTCATTCCAGACTAGGGAGCCCCAGTAGAAGATACCTTCACAAAGTCTTAGTAATTATACGGCTGAGTAGAAATTCTTGCATTTAAAACTCAGGTAAATACTTTTAACTTATTTTCCCTTATACGGGATTGGGATACGGTAAATTATTACCGCTTGGTCGGGTATGGGATCATTTGGTCAGATTGTGATTAATAAATCTGCATAACCCGTTTTAATCCGTTTTTTTATAACATAAACATTGGGGGTTAACGACCGTGTCCTAGATATCCTCGGCTCATTTAAGTTACTAATTGTAACGACCCCCGACCCCACCCTGGGAGCGGGAGCCGTGAACCAGTCAAGTGGTACCGGTGTTTAATAATTACGCAGCAGAAAATTTTACATCAGGATCGTAGTTAGGAAATAATTTCAGAGTTTATAAAACACCAAAATTTTAATATTAAACAAATAGGCTAAAACCCATATTTCATTCAATTGTTTTTATACGGATAAACCCTAATAAATAAAAAATAAATTTCTTCTTTTATTCAGGTATTTATAGCCACTTTATTTAAGCATTTAGTGCTCCATAGCTGGCTTCTATTATCTTTACAACAAACTAATGAAACGTGTTTTGAAAATATTTTATTAGTAATAAATACTGGAGAGTTCATTCCATTTGTTATAAAAATGTATTGTTATAATTTACAGCAGCATTAAGGGTTTTTATATTTGTTTATATTTACCCAAAACTTAATCAGTATTTGTCACATGGTGGCAGTTTCGATGTGACGGTGGTCATATCACTCATTGGCTAACTTTCGTACAATAGATATATAGTATTTCTTATTATCATTCAAAGGTATTTGTCACTAGGCGATTCCCGTGACGGTGGTCAAATCACTGTTGATCATTCTTTCAACTAGTGACTAGGGTCATAATACTGTTGATCATTCTCTCAACTAGTGTATGTGGTCGTATCACTGTTGAGCATTCTCTCAACTAGTGCCTTTGGTTACGTCACTGTTGATCATTCTCTCAACTAGTGACACTTATCAAATAAGGTATACCAAATTTCAGTATAAGTATATTTTAAAATTCCTATGGATACTTATATATAGATATTTATTTAAAAATTTGGTAAAATGATACATAAATAATAAATTTCATATAATAACAAGTATAAATTATTATTTTCATATATTTAACGTATAATTTAATATATATAGATAACATCACCACAGAAAAAGTATATACTTTTAGTACCATACATGAACTCTTATTTTAAAACAAAACATCTACTTTAACAAATATAATATAATATATTCAATAACCTAAAACACTTATTTGTTAAAATATTATATATAGAGTATCATTTTAACATAAATATACTCACATGGTTTATAAATATGGAATTAGTACAAACCATTTAGATTTATTTCAATCATACATTAAATTTATTAGTAATGTAAAATAATATTAGTTATAGGCTTTGGCTACTGGGGCACAATTCCCCCGTGCTTGTGGTCATGCTACTATTGGCTAACTTTTTGGCCAATAGTAACGAGGGTCAAGTAATGTATAAAACCTTCCATACCGGCAATTATTGCATAATACAAAAATTTAATCACTGTAAGTTTAACTGATAAACATTTAGAATTTTGAAAAACATTTTTAAATATAATTGTATCACAAAAAGGTGATAAAAAGAAGAATGGCCCACAAACTGTGAGAAAAGAGAATAGAGTCACTTTGTAACTTTAGGGTTCAATCAAAAGCCTCCTGGTATAATCTTGGGTATAACTCCTAATCTATTTAATAAAATATATAATGCGCTTGCGTTAAGTATAATAACCTAAATTCAACTTTATCAATATGACCGGGACAGAACCCCAACGTACTTAGTCGGGCAGAGTCTTGACTTGCGTTACGGGGCCCTAGATCAATCGGACAGGGTATCGACTTAGTGATCAAGGGTAAAACACTTAAAACATGGTAGGTCTTTGGAGTATTATAGGTTTAATAATACTAAAAAACATAGAACTATAGAAATGAGAGAGAGGGCGATAGCAAGATGGATAGCAAGTTGGAATGCTGAACAATCTCTTCTATAGATATATATATATATATATTGGTTTTGAAACTTGGAGATCAAGTTAAAAGTTAGTCACATTGATTCTCCTGATCACACGTATACATTATTCACATTAAATGTTTAGCTTATTATTTTAATATTTTATTCAATACGTAACTTTTAAGTTTTTGATTATTATTATTATTATTTTATTAATTTATATATTATAATTAATTCAACTGCTTCACTTATTTGGCGCATATAACTTCTAAAATATGACTTTTTATAAAACAATGAGTATGTCATTAGAACGAGAATATTTGTATCTACATTTTGAACCAAGCTTCATTAAAAACGGAGTAGGTTCAAATATAATGTATTTTTATAATTTAATTATTAAACGGTTCCTAGGTCCATCTAGGTACTTCATATTTCTAACAGTCAACTTACCTGTAGCTTACCCGTTTAATAATATAAGTTTTATATACTTTATTTTAATATAGAAAATAGAAATGTCACACATATACAAGCCAATTAATTAGTATAACATTCCAACCAATTATATATATATAATAGTTTTTAAAACTATGTAAAATGTATAAGAATAAAATGGGTCGAATAGTTATATTAAAATAAAATTAGTTACTAGTGGTTAATAAATTTAAGCAACCTATAACTCTTATATGATAAAAAAATGGAAATGTTACATCCTCCCCACCTTGTTTTAAATCTCGTCCTCGAGATTTGGGTTACAATGTTTCCTTAGAGTTATGTTATGTCTTAGTCAATAAGAACAGTTATTAAGGTAAATGACACAGAATCAAGACATGTTCAAATGCATACGTGTTTTACAATAAACAGGGCTCAATGGTTCAACTGAATTATTTCTAGAAATCGATGTCAAACAAACGAGGTGAAATGATATAATTTCCAAGGTGACTAGGTTCGAGCCAAAAAAGATATATGATTAAATTGACTGTTTACAACTTGTAAATGACTTTTAGAAACAATAGAATTCACTGTCAAAAGAAAACTTACTTTGATTGTCAACTGAGGAAGATTTAGAATCAACAAGCTCAAAATGAAATAGAAGCACGAAAATGATTTGTCAACTATCAAACCATGATATGAGAAAAATCAATGTGTTGACATTTATTGAATTGCAAGGATACACCGAAATAAAATAGAGTTTAGTGTATCATTGTCTTAATACATAATTGCATTAAGACTATTTTCAATGATGAGCCAAACAGAAGACATACGTAGTTTTGCATGATTTGTATGATTATGATTAGTCCACGCTACAAGTTTATACTGACGCCACAAGGTGTTGTAATGATTGAAATAGTGCAATAATTACGGTGACCGAACAAATTCACCGTGTTTGTAATCAACTGAAAGTTTTAGTGAAGTAAATTTGGATATTCATTTCAAATAAATCTTATAGGATTTTCAATTGATGATGAAAGACCAAATGAATATCATAGAATTTTTATCAATGATAAAAGAATCTTTAGAGGTACACAAGAATATAATACGAATTTGTGTACTCTTATCTTAACACATAATCGTATTAAGACTGTTTAAGATAATGAATCAACAGAAATTAATTAAATAAATAAATCCGTATATCAGGTATGAAAATGAGATTAGTTCAAGTTTCAAGTTAATGAAAATGCCACCACAAGGTGTTGTAACCAATTAAAGGATTCAATGAAAGTGAAGACCAAATAAGTCTATTATGGTTGATAAATGAAGTACTTGACATGATGCATTTATTTATAAACTTTTATTTGTACTAGGGTCAAATAATAATTTAACTTAGATATTACATATTAGCGATTACGTCTGGAATCATTTCTGCTTCTTGCGTAGTAAGTACGAATGCTCGCACGTCCCTTTTAGCTCCGTCTGTTGTTCTGGCCTTGTTGTCGGGTGCTTTGGTCAGTTTCGGGCAATATGGTTTGATGTGTCCTGTTTCTCCGCAATTGAAAAAATATTAGTTTTCCTTCTACCTTCTTCCTCTATATGCCTAGTCATCTTGCAGAAGTTACAGTAGGGTGTTCTCCTAAAATGACATTTTCCTGAATGCTTTTTGTTACAGTTTCTGCAGGTAGGTTGATCCAATGACGGTCCAGTTCCTTTCTTCTTAAATTCTAGGGAAATTTTCTAGGCTTACTCTTTCTTCTTGTTTTCTTCTCTTGTGCGGATTAGTCCATCTGTCAGGATGTTAGCTAGTTCAATTGTTTCTTCAATAGTCTGTGGTCTAGCGGCTTTGACCATGTCTCGAATTTCACTAACTAATCCCCAAATATAACGAGAAATTAGTACGGCTTCTGGTGAAGCCAGAGTTGGTACCATTCTTGCATATTCGAAGAATGTTGTCATATATTAACGACAATTCACATCTATCATTTTATGATTTAGGAATTCGTTAGCCATTCGTTCCTTTTCATAAGAAGGACAAAATTTCCTTTCTACCATTTCCTTGAATTTTTCCCAGTTCATGGCATAAGCCATGTCACTTCCTTTTGCTTGAAGAATTGTATTCCATCATTCTAAGGCTTCTTCCTTGAAGAGGTTGGAAGCATACATCACCTTATCTTCTTCGGCACATTTGATGATTTTAAGAACAGCTTCTGTCTTTTCCAACCATCGCAGAGCAGCCGTGGCTCCTTCACTGCCTGCGAACTCAATTGGTTTACAAGCTAGAAATTCTTTGTAGGTACACCCGAGAGTCATCACCTTCATTTTCTTGGGAAATGGGGGTTTGATAATATCGCCATTGCTTCCATTGACACTATGGCTAAAACTGTCGTCACGAGTATGCTTGCTACTCACAACTTTGGTGTGTTCTACGGAGTTTTTAACAGCTTTAATTATTAAAGGTATAGCATTAGCTATTCCTTAGGCTATTATATTTTCTATTGCATTTTTGTCCAAAGGATTTTCATTATTAACATGAACTTCTGGATTATTTGATACTTCATTCGACATCTGGATTGAAAATATTTTCAATTATTAATATCACAGAATAATTAAAACAATACTTTCAAGAAGCATATATGCATGTATATATATAGGTATTCACAAAAATAACACATATGTTACTTTGTATTAATTTCCTAACTTTATTGTTTAAGTTTAGGTATTAAAAGAACACCTAAATAGCTTAAACAAGTGGCTCTGATACCACCTTCTGTCACGGCCCTCGACCCCACCCTGGGAGCGGGAGCCGTGAACCAGTCAAGTGGTACCGGTGTTTATTAATTACGCAGCGGAAAATTTTACATTAGGATCGTAGTTAGGAAATAATTTCAGAGTTTAAAAAACACCAAACTTTTAATATTAAACAAATGGGCTAAAACCCATATTTCATTCAATTTTTATAGGGATAAACCCTAATAAATAAAACATAATTTTTTTCTTTTATTCAGGTATTTATAGCCACTTTATTTAAGCCTTCAGTGCTCCATAGCTGGCTTCTATTATCTTTACAGCAAACTACCTGAAACGTGTTTTGAAAATTTTTTATCAGTAATAAATACTAGCGAGTTCATTCCATTTTTTATAAAAATGTATTGTTATACTTTACAGCATTAAGGGTTTTTATATTTGTTTATATTTACCCAAAACTCAATCAGTATTTGTCACATGGTGGCAGTTCCGATATGTCTCAGTTACTCATCAAATGGCACTCAGTTCATATCTTTAATTTAAGTTCGATCATTGGTGGTCATATCACTCATTGGCTAATTTTCGTCCAGTAGATATATAGTATATCTTATTATCATTCAAAAGTATTTGTCACTAGGCAATTCCCGTGACGGTGGTTAAATCATGGATGATCATTCTTTCAGCTAGTGACTAGGATCATAACACTATTGATCATTCTCTCAACTAGTGCATGCGGTCGTATCACTGTTGATCATTCTCTCAACTAGTGCCTTTGGTTACGTCACTGTTGATCATTCTCTCAACTAGTGACTCTGGTCATTTCACTGTTGATCATTCTCTCAACTAGTGACACTTATCAAATAAGGTATACCAAATTTCAGTATAAGTATGTTTTAAAATTCCCATGGATACTTATATATAGATATTTATTTTAAAATTTGGTAAAATGATACATAAATAATAAATTTCATATTATAACAACTATAAATTATTATTTTCATATATTTAACGTATAATTTAATATATATATAGATAACATCACCACAGAAAAGGAATATACTTTTAGTACCGTATCTGAACTCTTATTTTAAAAAAAAGCATCTACTTTAACAAATATAATATAATATATTCATTAACCTAAAACACTTATTTGTTAAAATATTATATATAGAGTATCATTTTAACGTAAATATACTCACATGGTATATAAATATGGAATTAGTACATACCATTTAGATTTATTTCAATCATACATTAAATTTATTGGTAATGTAAAAATAATATTAGTTATAGGCTATGGCTACTGGGGCACAATTCCCCCGTGCTTGTGGTCATGCTACTATTGGCTATCTTTTTGGCCAATAGTAACCAGGGTCAATTAATGTATAAAACCTTCCATACCGGCAATGATTGCAGAATACAAAAATATAATCACTGTTAGTATAACTGATAAACATTTAGAATTTTGGAAAACATTTTTAAATATAACTGTATCACAAAAAGTTGATAAAAAGAAGAATGACTCACAAACTGTGAGAAAAGAGAATGGACTCATTTTGTAACTTTAGGGTTCAACCAAAAGCCTCCTGGTATAATCTTGTCACACCCCATTCTAAGGCGGAAGCACGAGGTGTGATCTTGAAAGGTTCTCATTGCATACGAATGGTAAACATACTACATGATCATAAAATAACTCCAAATGCCATTAATATTACATAACTAAAAGCATAAGTTAAGTTTTGAGTTTACATCACAACATAAACTATTGTCTGAAAAGTTTACCACATTATTCAAAGACAAACATAAAGGTTTTGATCCTTATATCACCACACAGGATGGGACATAACAACCAAACCCAGCAAAACGGGCATAGGAGTCTTGACACATAGTAACTAAAAACACAAACGACATTCTTGAGCAAGGGTGAGACCGCACGTACATTCACTTTAGTTACCTGAAATACATGTAAGTTTTGGAAAATCGTCAACATAATGTTGGTGTGAATTCATGCAGTTTTTGTATTGAATGTTTATATACTTGAATGAAAACTTGGTATGTAATTTGTAAAACATATCTGTGCCGTGTCTGTAAATGTAAGGAATACGAGATCGCTAATGTTTCGCGAGGACATTAACATATGTCACGACATAGGAAGCCACCAAACTTAGGCATTTTTGTCGAGATCGACTGAGACACAAAAGCACTCCTTGGTAGAAGTAGGCGAAGAGTGGGGTTGCCTGAAACCCATTAGATCTAACCCTTCTGTTCCGCGGCCTAAATGTATACATTGACTAATGGTGCTTATGGTACCCTATTCGTCACGTGATCTATGTGTCATTCCTTAGTTTTGTGTGCGACATACCATTGTACATGTATTTTCCCCAAGTTTAGAAAACAAGTAAAAGTTTAAAAGTGGGGACATAAACTCACAACTTTGCGTATCATGCGCCGTAAACTTCACCGGTTGGTTTCGTAGCATCGTGACCTATACGCGTTCTATTAATGTTAGTTACTAGACTTGTATCTCACAAGTACAAGTCACCATCTTTTGTTTATGTATATGTTCTTTGTATGTTCAATCTTTGTGAGGGTCGTGCCCTTGTTTGTCGGGTCTTGCCCGTACGTTGTGTCGTGCACCTTTGAGTATGTATTGTAAATATATATTTCACTCTTAAAATATATGTTTGTTTATAAGTCTTTTTGCCAAGGTAATAAGTGTTAAAAATAATTTATATTTTTAACTTTTCATGTATGTTACTTATATTATTTTCCCAAAAATAAATATAAGTATTTTGTGAAATAATATTTTCAATATTATTTTTGTACAAGTATTCTTAGGAAAGTATACTTGTATTATATGTAAATACTTGTGTATTTTGTATTTTTCACCAAAAATCAATACTTTGATTTTATTACCTTCCGGAATTATATTTCTTAAATATAATATATTTTTAAGACTTTTATTAAATATATATTTTTTTGTCATGCTATAAAATATATACATATGGTTATTCTTGTTATCCACCCGATTTTTATATAAATTCCATTACTTGGTAATGGTTATATATTTGTCCAAGTTTATTAATATGTTAAGGAATATATTTTCATAGATATATTTCCTTGTATTAGACCATGTGTTTTCTTGTGAGGAATTTTTGTATACTTGTATACTTATGTGTTCTCATGTATTTGTATGTGTATTTTTGTATTCATACTCCTTGGGAGTATTTAGTGTATTTTCAAGTTCCTAATACACTAATTTAAATAATATAAATAATACACATAATATACACTTAGCACAAAATTTGGTGATCACTAAATATATATATTTTCCCTAAAAATATACATACTTAATATAAATTTGAACTTGAAGAAATCACCATTTCTTGACTAGTAATTATACACAAAAATTAGGGAAACCTTGGTAAATATTTTTAGGTGAATTTTTAAGGAATAAGTTTCACCAAAGCTTATATTTTTGTAAGTGTCAAAATTTTATAAAATTTTGACATGGTTTCCCCTAAAAATGGAGGTTTCCCATGTTTTCAAAACATGTGTTTATTTTCTTTTCAACATCAAAACAATTTTCCAACAATAATCATCAACAACATTCACTAATTTTCCCATGTGAAACATCATGGTGAACTTGATTCTTGTTAAAAATGTGTAGTCTTTTAGATCTACACTTAACATATTATGATCTTTCCAAAAATAAGTGTTCTTGAGTATTTTAAACAAACTTTTATGAAACTTTATTTTATTAACCAACTCATCAATGAGTTTAATCCTTAAAGTTTGTAAATCATGTTCTAAAACCACTTTTATGTTTATTAGAAAGATCATTATTTTTAACATCATGTTTAACCATGGATCTTTCAAGATCCATGCTTAATAACTTTAGATCTTTCAAAAACAAGCTTTATGTTAAATTTTTAACAAACTTTCCATGAATTTTAGTTTCAAAAATTAGTTCTACACACACTTTATTACTTCAAGATTACAAGATTATGCATCAAAATTTATTTTTCAAGTTCACATAATGCTTTATATGTCCATCTTCAAGTTTAACCATGGATCTTTCAAGATCCATGCTTAAACTTGTTAGATCCAAGCTTTAACATACTTGATCTAAACATAAACACAAGATATAACATCAACAACTTCATTACATACACTAAAAATTCATGTAATCACTTATTTTCTTCATGAATATGTTAGATCTTTTCATTTTTAACATTAGAAGTTAAGTTGTTTAGATGGTGAAACTTGTACATAACATAAACATGACTTATATTAGTGATCAAGAAGCTTACTACTAGCTCTAATGGCTAGGGAAGTGGCACAAGAATGAAGATGATGAACAAGTAAGAAATCAACTGGTTAAAAGCTCCAAAGTGAGGTCCTTCCACTTCTAGCACATTACACCTTCTTAGATGAGCTTCTTACACCTCCTAGTGGCCTTGGATCAAGAGATTGAAGCTTGAAAATGGTGGTGGTAGTGTGTGGTGTGTGAGCCAAGACCAAGGGAAAGCAAGGGGAAGAAGATGAAGTATTTTTGAGATAATAGGCAATGGTTACTTACTTGTGGTCTTATATAAAAAAAAATCCAACAACATGATCTTTTAAAGATATCTTGTATAAGAATTAGGGGACAAGAGAAATAAACTAATCAAAAGTGAAGTGGGGCCCATAGGGGCCGGCCATGGTGAAAGGGGGGGGGGGGTAAAGTGTAAAATTTGGGAAGTTAGGGGTTTAAAGTGCAAACGAGGGGGTTTAAGTTAGTTTAAGTGTGTTTAGGTGTTTTTATGATTTTTAAGGTGTTCTAGCACCAACACTAGTTTAATATCATAAAAACATTACTTGTAGTCAAATTTTGATGTTCCGGGTATTGTCCGGTTGTTCGTTTCATTATGGTTCGTTAAAGTGCTGAATTGCGCAGTTTCACTAAGTATGAAGCATCTTTTGTGGCAGTTTTAATTCCCGACACTTTGTAAGTTATTTTGGACAATAAAACATAAATTTTGCATGATATTATTGTGTTAAATAGCTGATTATAGCTGAATTGTGCTGATTTACGCAGAATTCTGCATTTAAAGTGTGTTTCGGGTGTCTTTTAGCGCATAGTTTAGCTTCCGGAAAGTTTATATGTTAACCCTTATATCCATACTTGGGTTTTAATATATTTTTGATGTTGGACCTATTCCTAGGCCCTAATTCTATTATCTGACTGCTTTCTGCAGAATTGCTGACACAGCGTGTCTTACCGGTGAGTTTACTAGTCTTTCTGACGTAACACTTAAAGTAATGCATAAAGCGATAGTTGAAATATAAAACGTGCATGAATTCACATGTATAGCATGAAATCGGACCATGTTGACATTTAATCACATAATTGCAGATAATAAATAATAATTAAACTGTACATAAATGACCGGTTTTGTGCCAGTTGTCACAGTCTCCCCCCCGTTAAAAGAATTTCATCCTGAAATTCAGGCTGAGTTATCTCCCGCAGGAGCTTTCTCGAACAAATGGGGGTACTTGGCTTTGAACCGGTCTTCACATTCCCACGTGTATTCAGGTCCGTGCTTAGAGTTCTATCGTACCTTGACAAGCTTAATGCGACTCCTCCTTGTTTTATGTATCTTCCAATCCGTTACCTCAACAGGTTGTTCTGTAAATCGCAGTGTGTCGTCGATATGCACCTCATCCACAGGGATGATAACTGTTTCTTGGGTTGGACTCTTTTTAAGGTTTGACACATGGAACGTATCATGTACTCCGTTAAGTTCTTCCGGTAACTCTAAGTTGTACGCCACGGTACCAATTCTTTCCAAGATCTTGAATGGCCCAATGTATCGTGGATTCAACTTTCCACGTTTTTCGAATCTTGCTACACCTTTCCAAGGTGAGACTTTCAGCAAAACTTTGTCTCCCACCTTGAATTCTAAGGGTTTCCGTCTTCGATCAGCGTAGCTCTTCTGTCGATCTCGAGCCGCCTTAATGCGCTCTCGGATCTGCATATTCTTTCCGGTTGTTTCTTGAACAAGTTCAGGACCAATCAACTGTTTGTCTCCAACGTCTGCCCAATACAACGGCGAGCGGCACTTGCGGCCATATAGAGCTTCGAACGGTGCGGCTTTTATGCTCGTATGGTAGCTGTTATTATAGGAAAACTCAACTAAAGGTAGATGAGTATCCCAGTTGCCGCCTAGATCCATAACACATGCGTGAAGCATATCTTCCAGTGTTTATATGGTCCGTTCGCTCTGACCGTCTGTTTGCGGGTGAAAGGTCATGCTTAGATCAAGCTGAGATCCAAAGGCCTCCTGGAAGGATTGCCAGATCCTTGAGACAAAACGTCCATCTCTGTCTGAAACAATCGAAATTGGCACTCCATGTCGTGCTACAATTTCCTTAAGATACAGCTCAGCAAGCTTTCCAGTGCTATCCTTCTCTCGGATCGGTAGGAAATGCGCAGACTTCGTCAATCGATCAACTGTCACCCATATCATATCATGCCCTCTAGGGGTCCTGGGTAATTTCGTTATAAAATCCATTGATATTTGTTCCCATTTCCACATGGGTATCTCTGGTTGTTGCAGTAGACCAGACGGTTTCTGATATTCGGCCTTAACCTTAGCACAGGTTAGGCACTATCCAACATAAATGGCAACGTCGCTTTTAAGATTCAGCCACCAGTAGTATTCTTTCAAGTCTTGATACATCTTGTCCGATCCTGGGTGGATCGAGTATCTCGACTTGTGAGCTTCATCAAAGATGACTTCTCGAATACCGCCATAGAGCGGAACCCAAATATGCCCCATAAAGTATAAGGTTCCCTCTTCGTTTGGCACCAATTTCTTCTCCATACCTCGGAGATATTCGGCTCTAAGATTTTCCCTCTTAAGGGCTTCTTGTTGGGCGTCATGAATGCGTGCAGTGAGATTCGTTTGAATAGTCATTTCCAATGCTCGAACCCTTAAGGTCTTAACCCTTTCTTTTCTACTTAACGCGTCAACTACTACGTTTGCCTTTCCTATCTCGTAATCATAATCGTTCAGCAACTCAACCCATCGTCGCTGACGCATATTCAATTCCTTCTGATCGAATATATGCTGTAGGCTTTTATGATCTGTGAAGATTGTACATCGAGTACCATACAAATAATGTCGCCAGATCTTCAAGGCAAACACCACCGCGCCTAACTCCAGGTCGTGGGTGGTGTAATTCCTTTCAAGAACTTTCAACTGTCTAGAAGCGTAAGCAATGACCTTTTGGCGTTGCATGAGCACGTAACCCAATACTTGACGCGAGGCGTCACAGTATACCACGAAGTCCTCAGTGCCTTCGGGTAAGGATAGTATTGGTGCATCGCATAGCTTTCTTTTGAGAAGTTGGAAGGCTTATTCCTGCTTATCTCCCCAATCGTACTTCTTTTCCTTCTGCGTAAGGGAAGTTAGCGGTTGAGCTATCTTGGAAAAATTCTCGATAAATCTGCGGTAGTAGCCCGCTAATCCCAGAAATTGTCTACATGAATACCCTTCTAGTTCACGACATGACTAAGGAACTGTACTTCGCGAATCCAGAATTCGCACTTTGAAAACTTTGCATAAAACTTCTCTTTCTTCAGCAGTTCTAGAATGGTCCTGAGGTGTTGTTCGTGCTCGTCTTTCGTCCGAGAATAAATCAGAATATCATCGATAAATACAATCATGAATTTATCGAGATATGGTTTGCAGACACGATTCATCAGATCCATAAACACTGCTGGCACGTTCGTCAATCCAAATGGCATCACAAGGAACTCGTAATACCCATAACGAGTCCTGAACGCAGTCTTCGGTATACTCTATTCTTGGATCCTTAACTGATGATAGCCAGATCGAAGGTATATCTTGGAGTAGTAACTCGATCCTTGCAACTGATCGAATAAGTCGTCAATCCTCGGTAGTGGATACCAATTCTTGATAGTGAGCTTATTCAATTCTCTATAATCGATACACATTCGCAGTGTTCCATCCTTCTTCTTCACGAACAAAACCGGAGCTCCCCAAGGCGAGAAGCTCGGCCTTATGAATCCTTTATCCAACAACTCCTGGAGTTATGTAGATAATTCTTGCATCTCGGATGGCGCAAGTCGATAGGGTGCCTTGGCTATAGGAGCGACTCCTGGAACCAAGTTAATATGGAATTCGACTTGTCGTTGCGGAGGTAGTCCTGGCAAATCCTCGGGAAAAACATCAGGAAATTCCTTCACCACAGGAATGTCTTCGAGTTTCGGCTCCTCAGCCTTCTTGTCTACAACGTGTGCCAGGAATGCAACGCATCCTCTCCTTAAGCACTTCTACGCCTTCATACAATTGATGATTCGTAGAGGCATGTCTCGTTTCTCTCCATGCACAATGAGTGTCTCATCATTCGCAAGGGGGATGCGAATGATCTTCTCATGACAAACAACTTCAGTCTTATTCTTGGACAACCAGTCCATTTCGACCACCACATCGAAGCTACCCAATTGAACAGGTAAGAGGTCGATGCTAAATCTCTACTTACCGAGTTCTAACGTACAACCCCTAACAACTTCGCCCGATTCAACAAGTTTACCATCGGCTAGTTCTATGGAATAAGGAATATCTAATCTACTAGATTCTATTCCAAGCATACGTTTAAATTCCACAGACATGAAACTATAATCGGCACCAGTGTCAAATAGTATGGATGCAAAGTGATTGTTAACGAGAAACGTAATGGTGACCACGTTGGGGTCCTCGCGTGCGTTCCTTGCTCCAATCACAAATGCTCGAGCCTGAGCGGTGATTTCCCTTGGGCAATCTTTCTTGAAATGCCCCTTGCTACCACAACCAAAACATCCTTGGTCCTGCCCATTTCCGTTACCATTTCTGTTACCAGTACCATTACCATTTCCATTACCGTTCCCATTACCGGCACCATTTCGATTTCCATTCCTGATCCTATTACCATTACCATTGCGGCCTCCAATACTTTTTCCCCAAAAATCTTTGGTACGGTGACCCGATTTCCCGCAGTTCTCGCACCTCCCAACACGACAGTTTCCCACGTGGTGAAAGTTACAGCGGTTACATTTAGGCAGAGTACCCTGATACTTCCTAGCTCCGGTATCGTTTGCGGCTGCGAAGGTTTTCGCCTCCTTAGGCGGGTTAGTATCACGCTTCTTGTTGTTCGAACCCTTGTTGTTGATGCGGGTCGCTTAATTCAGATTTAAATGTTTCCTTTTCTTTTCACCGGACGACTCAGCATGCGTCTCGGTTTTCTCAGTAGGGTTCAGCGATAACTTCTTCATACGGATAGCATCATCAGTAAGGCTGACAACCAGAGTCACAGCCTGAGTGATCGTTGTCGGTTTTGCTGCAGTCACCATGTTGCGAAATTCCGGAGCCAATCCCCAGATGTAGATCTCAATGCGCTTAAATTCAGGAGTCACCAGATAGGGGATCACTCTTGACAGATCATGAAACCATCGAGTATAACCAACAATATCCGCACCTTCCATGGATAGGTTCCAAAACTCAGTCTCCAACCTTTGGAGTTCCGCACGAGAGCAATACTTCTCTCTCATTCTTTACTTCAACTCATCCCAAGTCATACCATAAGCTGCATCATCTCCCAGGGTCTGGACTTGCAAATTCCACCAAGTCAAAGCTTCATCAACAAACAACCCAGTAACAAAAGTGACTTGATGGTCCGCGGTACACTTGCTCATGCGGATAGTGGAATCAGTCTTCTCCGTCCAGCGCATAAAGCCACTACACCTCCAGTGCTGTCGTAATTCAGTGGCTTGCAGTCGAGAAACTGCTTGAAGGTGCATCCTTGAATTGATCCAACCAATTCACACGTGAGTAATTAATGAAACCATGAAACAAAGACCGTTCATAAATTTCATCATGTTTTAGCAAATCAGCTTAAGGTTTCCTTGAGTTGTGTTTCCTCCATATGAGTCTCCTTGACCATTACGTCTAGTACCACTTGGTCCTCCACTGTGTTCAGTACGGTTCGCCTCGTACTGGGCGATAGCTTCGGAGATCCTTTCTTCTAGCAGAGAGTTCAGTTCTTCGGCAGTCCTCGGCAGAAGAGGAGGAGGAGGGATGAGGGGATATGAGGTGTGAGTGGGTGTAGCTGGGACCGTAGAGGAGACATCATCAGTAGGATATGCCTCTAGGCCAACGGTCCGAAGTGCAGTTGAAGTATCTGACTCCTTAGGGTCGGAATCAAAAGGGATATCGACAACCGGCACAACAGTCTGACCAACCCCCAAAGCAGCAACGTGAGTGGGAGTATGAGGAGGTGTATGAGTGGGTGTGGAAACACCACATCATTATCCAGATCATTAACGAATGGCCAGTACTCAGCAGGGATGGTGGCAAAAGGAATAGCATTAATGAGAATAGGCTCAACAAGATGCTCACCAGCGGGATGTCCGATGATAAGCTGGCCATGGAGGGGTAAGGGCAAAGTTAAGACATCTTCGAGATCATCATCATCGGTTATCATCTCAGGGTCGGTCTCGAAGTCAGACGTGAAAATCTCCAGAGGTGAATCAATCTCGTCGTCGGAGGCATCCGTCATCGGGTCACTTCCTTCAGATAGGCTGCTGCTTTCAGACGAAGACATGTGTACCTGTAATATTTTATTCATAGTATATGTATATATTAATTATTACTTAATTAATATACAAATAATTATACACATTGATGCAAGTAATTCTTAGTCAAAGACAAGTGCTACTCCAGTGCACCCTAAGTCTCGTAGTGTCCTTACTTGACTCTTTGAAAACAGCTTCAGGTAGTGGATTTCGCGGAAAGTTTTATGCAATGAAAACATTTTGAAAAATTATTTTCGTGAGAGGATCCTAAAGATTGTAGTTAAGACTCGAGAAGGAATCCTAGTTCACTACAATCGCAGCTCTGATCCCAATCTATCACACCCCTTTCTAAGGCGGAAGCACGATGTGTGATCTTGAAAGGTTCTCATTGCATACGAATGGTAAACATACTACATGATCATAAAATAACTCCAAATGCCATTAATATTACATAACTAAAAACATAAGTTAAGCTTTGAGTTTACATCACAACATAAACTATTGTCTAAAAAGTTTACCACATTATTCAAAGACAAACATAAAGGTTTTGATCCTTATATCACCACACAGGATGGGACATAACAACCAAACCCAGCAAAACGGGCATAGGAGTCTTGACACATAGTAACTAAAAACACAAACGACATTCTTGAGCAAGGGTGAGACCGCACGTACATTCACTTTAGTTACCTGAAATACATGTAAGTTTTGGAAAATCATCAACATAATGTTGGTGTGAATTCATACAGTTTTTGTATTGAATGTTTATATACTTGAATGAAAACTTGGTATGTAATTTGTAAAACATATCTGTGCCGTGTCTGTAAATGTAAGGAATACGAGATCGCTAATGTTTCGCGAGGACATTAACATATGTCACGACATAGGAAGCCACCAAACTTAGGCATTTTTGTCGAGATCGACTGAGACACAAAAGCACTCATTGGTAGAAGTAGGCGAAGAGTGGGGTTGCCTGAAACCCATTAGATCTAACCCTTCTGTTCCGCGGCCTAAATGTATACATTGACTAATGGTGCTTATGGTACCCTATTCGTCACGTGATCTATGTGTCATTCCTTAGTTTTGTGTGCGACATACCATTGTACATGTATTTTCCCCAAGTTTAGAAAACAAGTAAAAGTTTAAAAGTGGGGACATAAACTCACAACTTTGCGTATCATGCGCCGTAAACTTATTTGTATGTTTTAAAATTCCCATGGATACTTATATATAGATATTTATTTTAAAATTTGGTAAAATGATACATAAATAATAAATTTCATATTATAACAAGTATAAATTATTATTTTCATATATTTAACGTATAATTTAATATATATATATATAGATAACATCACCACAGAAAAGGAATATACTTTTAGTACCGTATCTGAACTCTTATTTTAAAAAAAAGCATCCACTTTAACAAATATAATATAATATATTCATTAACCTAAAACACTTATTGTTAAAATATTATATATAGAGTATCATTTTAACGTAAATATACTCACATGGTATATAAATATGGAATTAGTACATACCATTTAGATTTATTTCAATCATACATTAAATTTATTGGTAATGTAAAAATAATATTAGTTATAGGCTATGGCTACTGGGGCACAATTCCCCCGTGCTTGTGGTCATGCTACTATTGGCTAACTTTTTGGCCAATAGTAACCAGGGTCAATTAATGTATAAAACCTTTCATACCGGCAATTATTGCAGAATACAAAAATATAATCACTGTTAGTATAACTGATAAACATTTAGAATTTTGGAAAACATTTTTAAATATAACTGTATCACAAAAAGTTGATAAAAAGAAGAATGACTCACAAACTGTGAGAAAAGAGAATGGACTCATTTTGTAACTTTAGGGTTCAACCAAAAGCCTCCTGGTATAATCTTGTCACACCCCATTCTAAGGCGGAAGCATGAGGTGTGATCTTGAAAGGTTCTCATTGCATACGAATGGTAAACATACTACATGATCATAAAATAACTCCAAATGCCATTAATATTACATAACTAAAAGCATAAGTTAAGTTTTGAGTTTACATCACAACATAAACTATTGTCTGAAAAGTTTACCACATTATTCAAAGACAAACATAAAGGTTTTGATCCTTATATCACCACACAGGATGGGACATAACAACCAAACCCAGCAAAACGGGCATAGGAGTCTTGACACATAGTAACTAAAAACACAAACGACATTCTTGAGCAAGGGTGAGACCGCACGTACATTCACTTTAGTTACCTGAAATACATGTAAGTTTTGGAAAATCGTCAACATAATGTTGGTGTGAATTCATGCAGTTTTTGTATTGAATGTTTATATACTTGAATGAAAACATAGTATGTAATTTGTAAAATGTATCTGTGTCGTGTCGTGTCTGTAAATGTAAGGAATACGAGATCGCTAATGTTTCACGAGGACATTAACATATGTCACGACATATGTAACACCTCGTAAAATCATGTCCAATACAGTGGTGACACGTGTCATAAACCCTGATCATGTTACAAGCTAACTTGTGGGACTAAAATTGTCAAACAGTTCAAAGATGTATGTGAAAGGATTAAAAGCGTCAACATGCCAAACTTATGCCTCTAATTGACCTCATATGATGTTCATATTCTTTATTGATTAAATTGTGGAACACAAGAAGCCGTTTGTGCTTAAAAATCAAAAGTTTACAAAACACAGGGGTTAAAAGTGTCAACATGTTAATTCTTACCTCTGAGTGAACTTATGACAACCCCGAAGCTTTGTAATATATTATTATACCCTAATGAACATCAGATAATGGTTTCATGAACTTTCGGTACAATCTGGTGATATAAATTGAAATTTCCAAGAAGAAGGGTTAAAAGTGTAAAAGTGACAATTCTACTCTCGGGAGACCTTTTTAACAAATCCAAAACTTGTGAATGCATAGCTTAACTCCCAAGATCATTTCAGACCTGTTTATGTGGGCCCATCATGCTGAAAATGTCAGATAATCGAATTATAGAAGTGCAGGGACTGAATTTGCAAACAAACAAAACAATTTTTGAATTGCACTCCCCCGCGTGTCGCGCAGGGATCCCCTGCACCTGGCACGTGTCGCGGGCGGGACCACTTTTCAGCAGCTACTGGCAGCTGCCCAGCATGTAACCTGAAATCTGATTTCTGATCTTCTGCAATTCTAGGGCGTAAACAGCAGCAAGTTAATGGTTTTTAAAAACCACTAGGACACTTGTGTGTATCATAATTCACCTGAGGACACTTGGATTGATCTAGATTCATCCTCATTCACTATAAATAGAGCCCAAGATTGAACATTTGAACTTGCCATTTTCAAAATCTGAATTGCTCAAGCTTTGGAGCATTCTCTGGAGCATCCTAATCATCAAGGAAGCTCTCTTAGTTCAAGTTTTCGTGCTAAGGACCCTTGTAAGCGTTCTTAGCTCCTGTAGTTAAATTTTTATTAGCTTAATGACCAAAAGTCAAAGATATCGTAATGATACTTTGACTTTGTGATTAATAACTAACGGTCCAACCATTATTCGAATTGAAAATGGCTATGTGTTGGTAATTAAGTAGGTGATAATCCCTCAAAAGGGCACCTCCTGATTATCACGTTTACTTAGTCAATTGTCGGGTCAAAGTAATGAACAAAAAAGTCAAACGAGTCAGTTTTTATAAAATAATTCATAACTGATAATGTAGAAGCTATAAAATACGTTTTATCACTTAAATAACTTGGCAAATAATATAAGAACATGTTTAGGCATGTTCAACCTGACAATTCTAAGTATTAGGCTCGGTTCGCAACCGAAAGTCGCAAAAGTAGACTTTTGCTTGGACTTTCAGTTCTGACCCGATTTAGTTTAGTTTCTTTGTGCCTTAGGGTTCCTTTGTTACCATATTATATGTAAGCATAACGATATGAGGTTATACTACATGGTCCCATAGAAATCATAGTTCATTGCATGTTTCCGTTAAACGCTTAAATTTGACTATTAGGCTCTTATATTATAAAAACGAGCTTTTTGAAAATGTGAGAGGACAAAAATCTTTATTACTGATATATAAGTATGTCATAAAAATTTGACATCAGTTTCTGGTCTCAAACAAAAGATATGCAAGATATCGTAAAATGAAACTTTTTATTAATTAAATCGCATTTTTAGCATAAATCATGTTTAAACCCAAATTTTGGCACCAAACACATTACCTACTGTTTTGGTATTATTTTTAGGGATTTTTGGAATTTTTGGTCAGATTTTATACTGACCATAACATAGAGTTCTTGTATAAATCGGTAATGACGATAATATCCTTTTTGTTAATAAAATGAGTTTAACATATGAATTGCATACCAAACCTTTTCCTACGGATATCATATGTTAAATAAAATATTTTTAATATTAAAGACTGATCAAAATTCAGAATTTTATAAACATCTCAAAAATCGTCAATTACCGACTTTTACGCTAATTAGGCGCATAGTATGGTTTAAAACCATATTTAACGCTTAAGACTTATTACCTACTGATTTAAAAAATAAATTTTAATACTTTAACAGTAAGTATAAGTCTTGAACTCAGACTTCCAAATTTGACCTTAAAAGCATATGTGAAATGACCAAAATGCCCCTACGGTGCATAGTTTGGCCATAAATGATAAGCCTCACATATGTATGATATCCTACTGTTATAAATTTATAAAATAAGTATTTTTACTGAATATTTTGGACTAGAACCTCAGTTTACTATTAAACCCCATTTATAAACTTTAAAATGACCAAAATACCCTTACGGGGCTTAAATTGGCTTTAAATTCATTTTGGGCATAATTGTAGATATCCTACTGATATCATATCATATTTAAAGCATATTAACTTGTGAAACTTACACATGACTCATCCGGTTACCCGCTATGCTTATACGTGTTCGGTACGGTCTATGTAACTAGTTTGCATAAATTAACCGAAACGGGTCAAACCTTATCATTTTTACTTCAAAATCCAGAATGTATTTAGTTTACCCATTTTATACAAGTCTTCATACTTGTTGGGTCTAAATCACATTCCAATCTGGTCATCGCTTAATCTCGCGTTTCGTACCGTAAACTTTCTTTAAAACTAATCGGTCTAAGTTACAACTTAAATAAGACCCGTTAGGAATCTAATAGGTTATTAAAACCTTCGTTCCAGATTAGGAGCCCAGTAAAAGCTACCTACACTTGTTGAGTAGGATATACGGCTGAGAATACAAATTTTACATTTTAAGCTCAAGTAAATACTTTTAACTTATTTTCCCTTATACGGGCTTGGGATACGGTAAATTATTACCGCTTGGTCGGGTATTGAATATTTAATCGATTAGTGGTTAAATCATTGAGATAATCCGTTTTAATCTGTTTTGTTTGATTTAAGCATTTGGGGGTTAATGACCGTGTCCTGGATATCCTCGGCTCATTTATTTGAAATGGCCACGACTTAAGCACGGGGTGTAGGCATACACCTGACAGTTGCGTATGTAAAATGGTATCCCACTCGTGAGGATAACTTCTTGTGGGCTTATACTAGTGGTGTGTCTATTAATCTTGTCTCGACTTCTATCTCGGGCCCTGAATATACGACAAACATGTGAATCTGCATACAAGATTATTTTATATAGTTGTCCCAAGTTATAAAAGAACATTTGTGCCTTGTGCATTTAAATCAATTTTTCATAAATGTTTTCAAAAGAGTCAGTTAATTGTATTTACCAGTGTAAACTGACGTATTTTTCAAAAAGACTAAGTGGCAGGTACTAAACGAAATTACCTGGAAGCTCATGGGCATTTGATAGAGAATCTTGCAAGTTCTTGATGCTTAAAGTCTGTCGAATAATAAATTGTTTTCTGTTTTAGATCCGCCTGTGGATCCACTTACAACCATTTGTATAATATTTATTTATACTTTGAATTTCAGTTTGTATTAATATTTTCTTCCAAGACTTCCGCTGTGCATATAAACTATGATTATTGACTAATGATGATATCAACTACGTCACGATACTCCCCACCGGGCCCACCGGTAATACGTGGAAATATCGGGGTGTGACAGGTTGGTATCAGAGCCAACATTGAGTGAATTAAACACTAGCCTTTTGTGTTTAATCTCAATAACACAGTTTCACATTCCTTGACTTCCGAGTCTAGGCGAACAACTTAAGACTAATCTTAATCTTAATCGTTTTTGTTTTATTTGTTTTTGGTTTTGGTTTTGACAGGACTTCGAGCCAACATGCCACCAAGAGTGAGAGGACGTGGAGGATGAGGAAAAGCACCAATATTAACTAGGAACGATCACGAAGCTGGGCCATCTCACCGGCGCACACCATCCGCATCACTCGGCTCCAGTCCACACGAAGACTGGAGGACCTACCTGGAGCCCGTGAGACGCTCTGTCTCGCTTAGCTCCTCACCATCTTACCACCATTCATTCGGGCCGCATCAGGATGAAGAGCCTCACGATTCACATCATTCTTTCATGCCATTGCAGCATTCGGGTTCACAGCATTCCTTTCAGAACCCAACACCCTATTTTCAGAGCCGGTTCAACCCGATGAACCAAATCGAAGAACCGGAGGGTCAAAACCCTTTAGGACCAGCTGACCACTTTCCTGAGTACCAGGATATGGAGATGGACGAGGATCCAGATCCTGAAATGCCGCCTTCTGGGACGCCGACGCATCCCATCGAGATTTCCAGCGGATCATCTTTTCATGGTTCGCCATACAGAGGCCCTGATATCTTGGCCGAAAGGTGGGGCTCTTACAGGTGGGAGTTCACACCTCCTCACTACCCACCACAACAGCGGGCCCCTTCTAAGGACCCACATTTCCAGGCGGTCACGCCACCCCCACCACCAGCGCCTGAGCAACCACAGCCGCCAGAACCGTCAAGGCGGAGAAGAACTCCATGGATGTCCGTGCATGGGGGTTTCTATTTCAGCACCCCCCCCAACACTCTAGCAACAGCAACTACCCGCCACTCTATGAAGACCCGCAAATGGGTGGGCCTTCAAATGCAGTTTCTGAAGTCGACTCTGCACCAGTCGCACCTGCACCGCCCATGGGTTATGAAAACCCAATTCCATCTTACCCAGGTGCAGCTGGGTACAACCCGTTTGAGCAGCAAGCTTATTCGGGTTATAACTACAACAATGCACCTGCCGTTGACCCGTACACAGAAGCATCAAACTTCAATGCTCTCTACCCTGGGCCCTTTCCACCAGCATACCCAACTGGGTACCCTGCATATGGGTATCAATACCCACCGCCTCCTCAACCTCAGCAGCAGCAGCCACCGCAACCCCAAATCCAATAGCCTTAGCAGCAAGAAATTCTCTAAAGGTTGCATGAGGTGGAATAAAGGGTAGACGAAGAGCGTAGAAGTCGCCGCAGTCTTCTAAAGGGTTTGGCAAACCACATTAAGGGGAAGAAGAAGAGTGATTATTAGAAACCCTTAATTATTGCATTGTAATTTTATTTTCAATTAAGTCCCTGCGTGGACTTGTTTCTTATTTTAATCCCTGCGTGGACAATGTTATTCCTTAAAGTCCCATTTAGGGCAACTATTGTACTTCTTAAGACAATTTATTGAATATTTCATTTTAAATTCTCGTTTGTCATTATATATATGCATGTACAATATAAAACAAATCAAAATATCATTTCAATTTACAATTGATCAGCCATTAAATATTAAAAGAAAATCTTAAAGGCATAACCTAGCCCATATGTCATTTTAGACATGGCCAGGATGGTAAAACCTTTTTAGATTCAAATCTTTGTTAACATCTGAAAACATGTTAGCACTCCTGACACAAGTGGTTCGATAAAATCACACCAGTCATCTTTATATTGGATTATTCAAATTCCTTATTTAGCCCAATGATCTAGAAAATCATGGCTTATATTATCAATGAGATGATCATATTATAAACATCCATTAGTGATGAAGTGCCTGCGGGCCATACTGATTGTCCAATAGGAAAAATGACAGTTGTAGCCTATGACTCACTGTCAAGAAAAGGTGATGAACTATGTTCGAGCCTTAATGCCTTGATCCTATATAAGATCATGGCTTATCAATTAAAACTGTCCTTGTGACAAGGCCTTTTGTGCCTGATGTGTGTGGTCATGTTATATATTTTTAGTTATATTTTTCGCCCTTTTTAACACTTTAGTCAAGTTTTAAAATTATAAAGCACGATATTTTACTAACACTAAACACACATATGGGCAAGTGCACCCATCGTGAGCGTAATATAGCGTTGGTAAGATACCGAGGTCGTCCAAGGACACAAGAGCTTTTAGTACCGGTTTATACTCAACGTCTAATCAAATCAAAAGTTTGGAAAAAGGTTTTAAACAAGAAAATAAAACTAACTAAAAATGCTGAAAATAAAAAAATATAAAAGTAAAACAGATAGACAAGATGAATCACTTGGATCCGACTCGCCTTTAGTGTAGCCTTTGATGAATTTCGCACTTTTGCACTTTTTAAGAGATTATCTTAGTTATAGTAGTAGGCCCCTCTTTTGAAGGTGACGTTACCCTCAACCCAGTAGTTTGAGTCAGCAAGGATACAATCCTAATGGGTTGGATTATTGGAAGATAATTAATTAAGTTATTAATGCGTAATGTGGTAGGCCCCTCTTTTGAAGGTGACGTTACCGTCGGCTAAGTAGTTTGAGTCAGCAAGGATACAATCCTAAGTAGCCGGGTTAATGTAATAATAGTAGTTTACATATGAGGGGATCAAGCTATTCGCACCCCCGCCATCCAATACCGGTGGGTATTTAAGGAGATCCTAGTAAGCTTGACCCAGGTCCTTGCAGGATCTATACACTGAACAAGGCAAGAACCTTATCAAACCATTCCCTTAACCCCCGACCAGGTAGCCAACATATCTCTATATAGACTGTAGAGATATGAATTGTGTAAATATTTTATTTTATATAGACAGTAAAAGAACGCCAAGACACCACGGACAAATGATAAGGAAGTTTCACCTTCAACATAAGAAACTAGTTATTAATGTCATTAATACAAAACGAAATAAAAAGTGCGAAAAGATTAAAAAACAAAAGTATTACACTAAATGCTTGTCTTCACCAAGTGATGTAAGAGACTTAGGCAAACATGGCATTTGATTGTTAAGAACTCTTACGATCAATCTTGGATCCCGAGACTACTACACACACTCTATGATGGATGATGGATGATGGATGATGGTGGTGGATGTGGGTTGTGATGGTGGTGGAGGGTGGGTGAAGTGTGAGAGAGGTGGTTTGTTAATGGATGCCTTTGAAGTGAACCAAACACCTCTATTTATAGCCTGCACAGAAGCCCGGACACGGCCCCGTGTCCATTGAGCACGGCCCCGTGTCCACCCACTTTCTCTTTCTTCATTAATTGCAGTTTGTCTGCATTAGTTGACCACGCCCCCGTGTCTACTGAGCATGGCCCCGTGTGTAGAAGCGTATCTGTACTATCAAGATTTGCTCAGATTCTGCGAATCTTAGCGTTGACCATGGCCCCGTGTCCGCTGGACACGCCCCCGTGTTGGGAAATAGAAGCTTCTACCACTTTGTCTTTTCTGCAGACACTTGGGCACGCCCCCGTGCTCACTGAGCACGGGGCGTGTTCAGTCTTCTAATCTCTTGTTTTTGCTTGGGAAGATGCTGTCGAGGGGTCGGGCATGCCACTTTTATTCCTTTTCTTGTATTATTGTTAGACTTGGTTGCATTTTTGCTTCTTTTGTTCATTTAAGCTCATTTATCCCTGAAAATACAAAAGGAAGACAAAAGCACACTTTTTCCAACATTAGTACTAAAAAAGGGTTAGTTTTATGCCTCTTTTGATATAATTTATATGTTGCATTTTACACACATCAAATACCCCCACACTTGAATCTTTGCTTGTCCTCAAGGAAAACTCTTTATAATGTGGCTTACACACCCAAATGGAATGGGTAGAAGAGAATGTTTTGGGCTTGTCTTGAGTGTCGGGATTCCAAGATCTTTATTAGGTTTTATTTTTATGTTATTTACAATCCTATTCATTATGATTTATTTAGAACATTACATAAGACAAATTACTTATTTGGGCATAACATGCCTCTTTAAAATTCCATTTATATACAAGTTCACAAACTTCACGGGAGATCACTCAACACTCGGTCGAAGATGCATTTTTCTGAAACACTCGAGAGCGGCATGGAACTTACTTCTACCATATGCTTGCCAAGCAATCAATCCTCCTCCTTTTTAACTATAAACCTTTGTAAATATCAAGAGGACTTTTGGGAAGGGTTAGGCTTGGGTTAAAGGTAGGTGGTTTTTGGGTTAGTGGTTAGTAGAAAAGGGCGAAAAGGCGTAAAAAGCGTCAGTTTTCGTAAAACATTTTGTTTTTGTGACTTTTTATTCTAACGAAGCATTCCTCAAACAAGGTTTCTTTTGATAAGCTTGTTTGTTTATTGCTAACTTTATTCTCTCTTTTTTTTTTGTTAAGGATGTCACAAGAAAACCGAGCTTTGTTACTAAATTAAAGGGTTTAAAATGAAAAAGGTTTTGGTGGGTAAAGGGTGTTTGTTTTGGGTAAAGAAATGAAAAGGTTTAGGCTCAAAGGGGTTAACTAGGGGGATTTTGGGTAGGTGGTAAAAAAAAGTAATGGTGTTGAAAGAAAAAGGGTTAGTCCTAATGCCTCCGTCATTTACTTTGTAGGATCGTTTTCAGACCCAAACGAGTCGATAAGAAGAGTTTATCTCAATACGAGTGGCGGAAACAAACGTATCGAGGTCAATTCAGCTAGATTCACACATTAAACTGTCCGTATATTGATTTCAGATCAATTACAAGTCAATGGACACTTCGGCAGCACTTCGTTGCTCTGACCGGAATTGTTCTCCTTGATTTCGCTTGGGAATGCCTATATATAGAGTTAGGATTCCGCTTGAGAGTGGCAAAGGATCAGTTCAAACGAAATCTCAACATGTTGATTTCGCTTGAGACTGCAAAGTCTCTTTCAAGCGAAATCTAATCCTTCAAGCGAAATCATCAAATCTTAAACTACGTGCTCCGTTCTAACATTCTACGTACAAGACTCGATACAAGACGAAGTCGACATACGCATGCACCAACAGACTCCCCCTCGAATGTTGACGAGTCTTCAGTGTCGAGTCTTCGGTTATCAAACCTTCAGTCTTTATCAGTCTGCTCGCTCTCTTCATATATTCTCCATTGTAAGCATCCACAATCAATCTCTCTATTTCTCGTAATATTCAGAATCTGAATCTGGCTCTCCAATCTTCAGACTCCTTCTCGATATCCTCAGACTCCCCCTTTCGCTAAACCGGGATCGCAGTCTGGAATTCTCTATCCTCAGGTTCTTAGATCGTAACCTGGTAATCATCTAACTCAGGTATCGGAACCTGTCTAACCTGCATACATCTCTACCCAAAAATAAGTTTCACAAATTTAAAATTTTGCAAATTTAGAAACCACTTGCAGGTATCATTCAAAAATGATTTAATCTTTGATAATCACTGAAAACACAACTTCTTCATACATTCTTTCCCAAACCTGTTCATCAAGTTTAGCACTTGAAATTTTGAAAATCAGCTCTCCAACATCAGTTGTCGAAAATCTTTTTGAATTTTTCAAAATTTATGCTAAAACACACTAAAATCTTTTTGGATTTTTGAATGTAATGAAATGCAGTAAAGAACTATTTACAGACACTATTTTTGTGAGTTTGTGCAAGAGGGTCATATCAATTTATGAGACAAATCACCAACACCGTTAAGCTTTAAACATCTTCAGTTCTAAACGATTCACATAGATTGACGATATTGTTGTCCACTTAAACTCAATCTAAAAACTTTCGAAATGCTTACCGATACGTTAAGGTATATTAATATTGCACTAAGTTCTTATGGACCCCACGATCTCAGCATATCCCCTCGTCATGCAATACACTGACTCAAGTAATGCCTTTAAACTTTTATCAACTGTGATTTGTGCGAAAACAAAGCTGAATGTTTAAACATTAACAATCAGGTCGATACTTCCGTATACGTAGAGAAAGTCCAATGTTTAAACAAAATAAAAAAATAAAAATAAGTTGAAGTTGTTTAGGCTTTAACCACCAGGTCGATACTTCCGTATACGCAGAGGAGTTCCAAAGCTTAAACGAAACACCAAAGAAAATAAAGCAGAACGTTTAGGCAATAACATCCAGGTCGATACTCACGTATACGCAGAGGATGTCCAATGCTTAAACAAAATAAAGAAATAAAACAAGTTTAAATCTTTGCAAAATAAAATGCACAAACACAGCTATTTTTCAGCAAAGTTGTGAAAGTTCACAAACTTAACCAGTTTTATGTCTTTCGACAATCAGCGATTACCGAGTAGGCACCCAATCAAGAAGGACAAAACTAAGTACTATGCTTTCGACCATGTTTCCCACTAGAACTAGGCTTTTTCATTTAAGTTTGTATCGTTATTGCAAATCTACTAGTCTAGCTGAGCCTACCGTCACATCTTTAGTGAGACCGTTTATCACATTTTATCTTTTCATTTATTTAGCATGTCATGATCGTCCACTGATGTACTATCATTTCCTCTTTTTATCAATAAAACTCATTTTCATTTTATCATGTTTTTGGCTTTTTCAAATTTTCAAATGTTTTTGGATTTTCTGAAATTTCTTACTCCCCCTAAAATTCAAATACATTTTAGGAAATTTGAAAACAAACTATACAAAAACATGACAACTGAAATCGAATCGCTTCAATTCGCCATTCACTTGGCATAAACAATCAGAACTCCCCCTCACAACAAACTATTTTCCCATTGATTTCAAAACACTTAAGTTTGTTTTAATCAAATGGTTTTTCCGGAAAATTAGTTTTGTTGACTGATTTTACCATTTGTAGGTTAGGGGTTTGGTTCATCACATTGTCTTTCAACCAAATATCACTTGTAGGAAAATGCAAGTACAAATTAATGTCCTTGATTTACCACTTGTAGGTAAAAACCTTTTCAAACCAATTTTTCAACCACATGGCTTACCAACCAATACCACTTGTAAGTTACCATATGTAGGTTGAATTCTCAAGATGCCGATTCCTACTCCTCGCTTACCAACCTGGGAGTTCCGGCAAGTCACACTTATCAAAAATTTCAATATTCAAAAACATTTTAAGAATGATGCCGATTCATGCTTCGCGATTACCAACTTGGAAGCTCCGGCAAGTCAGGTTTTTCAGTTAGAGACTTTCTCCCAAGCCTGACAGTCCTTGGGAGATTCCGGGTTACCAACACTCGGTTGCTTACCTGCCATCTTTTTCTCATAGAATTCTTTAACCCCATTAACCTTTCCATCAATAATTTTACAAAATATATTGTTGGGATTGAACCCTACCAGAGGAACAGATAATGAAAGCCAAAACCAGATCACAACAGTGGATTCACAATAAGCAATTGTTTACACAAAGTCTTCTCCCGTGAGAGTGATTATAACAGCTGATGGTCTTACATCCACTGCCCGGATACAACTGCTGCTGTTATTCAAAACCACTGATGAAGCCAGAAGACTGCTAAGAACTAAGCACTGCTGGTACAATCTACTGATGACAAAACACTGCCCAATCAAGGACTGATCAACCTTGATGAAAGCACTGACATAAAGAGAGAGCAGTAGTTTAGTATATCATCTGTTTCATGTATAGTCAGTAGTTAAGATTAGCAGTGTTTGTATAAGAACAGTAGATATAGGTTGTTAGGCTGTTAGACGTCGCTTTCATGGTGACGTCAGCTGAGATGCCTCAGCGGTTTGGCTTGTCTATAAATGGAACAGTACTCTGTACTGTTACATTTGATCGTTTTGAGTGAGTTCTTCTCCTAAATTCAATCCTTTCATCTTGTGCAACCAACCACTGTAGTATCAGGCTGAGGGGGGGCTTAGTTTGTAAGCTTGCAATGTAATCTTTTGCTTTGAATTGTAATCTTTCGACTCTATGAAAAGCAAATGTTTATCAAACTATTTTCTCCTTTGATTGTGTTTACAAAGTTTGTTATTCATTTCCGGTGCACTTTACATTGTTTCATATTCATTCATTGTTCAAATCATACAAACAAACACAATCATGAGAGCCTCCGATCCTAACAATTGGTATCAGAGCCAGGACAATCAAATTCGATCTAACAATCAATTTGACATAACAGTTCAGCTCAAAATTCATTGATACTGAGGTTGATTGTATTCAGTTGAAAAACAGAGTAACGAGTAAGTCATGATCAAATTGGCTATTCAAAAATTCTGTAAAACAACCAAGATGTCATAGGACACACAAATTTCATATAACAAGTGACGTCATGCATAAATCACCTATAATTTTCAGATCTGAGAATATATCTGATAATTATGGTACAATTGTTTACGAAAATTGATTTCAATTGTTGTTTTGAAATTCGTGTTGTTTCCATTATGCTTGATGCTGAAGTATGAACCTCAGATTAACAAGAACCTATGTTCATAAAACATTAGTGTTCTTGCTAACGTGAAAAGAGGGAAATTAAAACTTCAGTCATTTGATCTTATGTGTTGAAAAACAGGTTGGGATCCTCAAAAGGAACAAATCAACTTTGTTAAAAAAAATACATTAAGAAAATCTGTGGTCAATATAGTCCGTATCATATGTAATGTGAGATTGGTTGAAAACTTGTGCAAATATGGCCAAATCTCTCAAAACATTACTGCAAAATGATTCTGGATTAAGTATTCCTTAAATAAAGACCTCCCAGAAAGTATTTTATTACTTATGAATGGGAAGGGTAAAAAGGGAAGAAGAAAGTTCACAAAAACTCATAAGTGTGTTTATCTCAAAACTTTTGAAGTCAGAAGAAAATAGCATAAACATAAAACACTTAAGAGTCTAGGTTTGGGGTAACAGTGGTCATTAAGCAACTATGTGCAACCATTGGTTCAGGAAAAGGTTCAGGAAACAATAGTATTCGCAGAGAATAAACTTTCAAATGAAGTAGACAAATTTTCAAGATAATCACATGGTAACAAAATCTACACCAGGGTTTTCGAAAACTCATGTGATCTTGTGTCCTCATTTGTCTGTTGTAAATCAATCAACAGGAAAATGGTACCAAACAGTGGTCAACATGCATTCAAAATTTCATACCACTGTTATCAAACCACTGATCATTTTCATAAGCTTGGGTTTGATATGATTAGGAGTTTCTGTGGAAAATTATATCAAGTTCTTTTTGATGCTGTTTTTAGAAAATCCTTTATTTATTTTTCTGAAAAAGGATTCTCTCGAATAATGCAGGATATATTATTCTTCATTTTTTTTTAAGAAGAATATATTTTGAACTTTTACTGGTTTTTGATAGTAAAGGTTTCTTTCACCTGTCAGGATGTATAACCTTTATCTTGTTGGTTATATTATCCTCAAAAACAGATCAAAAGGAATTTGGTACTAGTGTCAAGGTCATATCTAACTTAAGTTGGTCTTAAAACTGATCAAAGATTGATTGCCAAAAGATCTTGAAATACTGGGGTACTCTTGTCTTAATTTAAATATTATAACAAGAATGAGTAGCCTTAGTAGAAAGTTTACATCATCTGGGTTACTAAACCACTGTCAAGGATTTGTAAAAGCATCAAAATGTGTAAATGACATGTGGCAAAACCTAGAATGAAAATTCTCAAAACAGTTGCTGACATATTTGCCTTTCAAATCATTACCATTATATTACCCCTAATCACTGTTTTGCTCAAACATCTGTTTTCTAAATACTGTCCACTGCTGAAAGTCAGCCATTGTTCCTTCAATTTCTTGCCAAGCACTGATGTTCAAAATCAATGTCTTATCCACTGATAATCTATCCTCTGATAGTAAAAATCATCCACTGTTATCATATTATTACCGTTGTAACTACTGAGGCTTGGTACATCAGTGGTTCTCAAAACAACTGTTCTCCACTCTTCATCCACTTCATCAGAGGTTGGCACGTGGTCAGTTTTTAGCCCTCAGATTCTCATAACCGCTGCCACATCAGCGTCCATTTCATTTTTCCCTAAAATAAAACCCTGATCAAAACCCCCAAACAGGGTTTTACACTGTCGAATTGAATTCTAAAATTCTCTTCTCAAAAGCAGTTATCAATCCTCCATTCCAAATCATTCTCTGTTCCTCTTCCTCCTATTTCAAAATGACGAAATCAAAATCAAAACCAAAATCACCATCATCTTCCAAAGAGGTCGCTCAAACGGCCGTTGAACTCGTTGAAATACCATACAAATCCCCTCATAATTATTTGGGTCTACTCACAAAACCCACAAACAACCACACCTTCGATTCCATCATCGACACCATATCTGCATCAAAGTACAAAACTTTGTTGACAGCAGACGCTCCCATTTATTTGCAAACCCAGAGAGAGTTCTGGAAAAATACTACGCTTGAAAAACAAGACGGTAAAACAATAGCCATCAACTCCTCGATACAGGGTAAAGCGATTCAAATTACTCCACAATCAATCTCAGAAGTCTTCAAACTCGATGATCAGAACGGTAAAACTTCCTTCGATAAAAACGAGTTGAAAGCTGATTTTCTGAAAAGGGGATATGCAGAACAATCAAAGGTAGATACCTTACAAAAAGGTTATTTCCCTTCTGCACCAAGGTTTTTATTTCACACACTTTTGATGTGTGTTTCAAATAAAACAACAGCGTTTAACGAAATACCATTAAAGATTCAATGTCTGGGTTATGCTATTTTAAAGAATGAAAATTACAACTATTCCCAGGAGATCTTTAATGACTTGGTAAAAAATGTTGATAGCAAATCATTTTTACTTTTTCCAAGATTTTTAAGTTACTATTTTAAACAAAAATTTGAAAAAGAAAATGAAAATTTGCTAAAACAAGGTGTTTATTTTCAAATAAAAAGTTTAACACCTGAAACATTCACTAGAATGTTGGCACCAATAAAAACAAAAGCAGAGGTGCCTGAGCAGGATTTAGCAGTTACCACTGCTCCTTAGACATCTGCTGCTGAGCCCACTGCTCCAGGTGATCATAGTAGCACAACCACTGCTTTGAAACCTACACCTGCTATTACCAAAAAGACTAAAAAGAAAACATCCAGAAAGCCCCCCAAACCCAAAACAAAGGCAACTCTGGAAGATGAGATCCCAGAGCAAATGCCAGTGACAACACAAATGTCACCACAAACCACTGCTGCTACTTCCTCACAGCAGTTGGTAGAAAGATCTCCACCTTTGCCTCATACTCCTCCTGCATCCTCACAAAAGGATCAGGTTGTAAGCATAGGGACCCCACAATATGAAGCTCTGGATTCAATCGGATCCATCTTCCTCAGTCCTGATCCCAAGGACATGTCTCTTTCAACTCACATACCCTCACCAATCATACTACCATAATCCATGCTACCTTTGTTGCATGCAGTTGATATAGCTCAGACACAAACCAGTTCCTCTCAATCACTCATCAAAGAGAATACACTCCAACAAGTGACTGGATCTGATGCCTATACCTCTGCTATCCCAGCAACAACTGAGGAGGTTACACTGCAGGAGTTACAAGTAACTCCTGTCAGTAGTTCAAGTGGAGCAGCAACTACAAATGTTGGATCAACAGATCTACATATGGACAGTTGTTTCATTAATAAGTCTCCCTTGAAGGCAATTTCTTCTATAGCACCTTCGGTAACCACCAGTGAGTTTGTTTTAACCACTGGTACCATCAAAGGATTATCAAGTGCTGAAGAAAGAAGTCCCCAGTACCAAGAACAAGGGGCATCAATGGGTGATTTTTGGGACTCAGTTCCTAAGTCACACATTGGTACAACCACTGCTGGTGGGGATTCAGATGATTCCATTAAGGTGGGTGATGATTCAAATATCAGGAATTGACGGGCAGAGTTGAAAAACTTGAAACATCAGTTGCTGAGATAAAGGATATGGTGCAACAGCTATTAAAAGCTCAAAAAGCACAAACCACTGCTGTTGCACCTCAAGCACCTGCTCCACCACAAGCACTTGCTGCGAATGAGCTCTGGAATCTCTTTCAACCCTTGCTTGAAAAACAAAAACAAATGGCTGATCAGCAGCATGCAATACATGTACAAATGCTGACAAACATGGTGGAATCAAGATTCAAAGATACTCAGGCAGACATTAAGGCTATAAAGGCCAGCATCCAGAGCACCACTGGAAAGGTTCCATCTACTATCCTCTTCATGGATAAACCCCTTGCAGATAATGCCAAAAAGGGGGAGAATATCACGCAGTTGAAGAAAAAGGGAATTGAAGACGGGCTGTATGTTGAACCAGAACAAAAAAACAGACATCTAAATCCTTAAAAGGTTCAAAATCTCAAACTTCCATCCAAACAGCTGATACAGCAGTAGTTACAAAAACCGCTAGCAGTAGCCAAACAGCTGTCATCTCATCAACACACACAACTTCACCACACACCACCAAAACCACTGCCCTACCACCATTACCTCCTGTCATAAAACAGAAGACAACAGATGTAATAACATCTGTTGTAATGACAACAGCGGTTGAACCACGAGTTGTTTCAACAGCTGTTAGTCAGACACTTTCCATCACTCAAACCACTGATCCACCCAAGACATCATCAGCCTCTCCTACAATAAAAAGGAGAAGGGTTTTCATTCCTGATGATGATTCTCCATCAACATCACCAAAAACAACTTCACAAACTTCAACCCCTGCTCAAAAGCAGAAGACATCTACTGACACATCAGTAGTTGTAATGACAACAGAGGTTGAAACACCAGTTGTTTCAACAGCTGTTTGTCAACCATCCACCACTGCTCTCATCATCCCTGCATCACAACCAAAACCCTCTTCATCCGTAAAGCTTCACAAAAGAAAAAGAGAAACAACTCAAGCCACTGATGAAAAATATGATCCTGTTGCCGCAAAATATCCACTGGAACTAGATGCTGTGAAAAATGAGATGAGACAATTTTACACTGAGGAAGATCCTTCAAAAAGAAGATTTCCTTCTCTCATTGGCTTCATAGTCCCAGAAAACATGGATGAATATCTCGAAATAAAAGCAAGGCAAGCAAGGATTAGAGCTAAGCTTGAATGCAAAGATGAAGGTGATAAAGCCATTGCAGAAAGAATGGTACTCTTGCTCACAAAAGTCAAGCTGATGGAAGACTATGCACAAGATCTGATCAAAGAAAAGACAGATCAACGAAAAGCAATGAGAAAAGAATATCTTGCATATATAATGAAAGAAAAATTCTATCAAGCTGAAGAAAACCAATTTGAAGAGTGGCCACTGGTTGCCTTGAAGCATGAAGCAAACAGGATTGAAAGGATTAAAAATGATCCAAGTAAGAAGAAGACAGCTCCAAATTGGAATAAGTTCAAAAAGCTAATTGCTGATCTTACTTCTGAATACAAAAAGAAAAAGCAGGAACTAATAGATGCTAAGGTGGATACTGCTGAAGCCATAGCAAAATGGACAAAGCAGTATACCGACGAAGCTTATGAAAGGCTGAAGAAAAGAAGGACAACAGTCCCATACACTTCTAAAAAGCCAGATTACAACAAGATGGAACAAAAGCTGGATACTCTTAAAACACTGCTCACATCAGCAGATTACCCTATCCTTGTGAAAAACCAAGAAAAAGGAAAACTGCTGACCAGTGAAGAAGAAAAAGAAAAGGAAGCTGAGTACTTCACAGAAGCCATCAAGAAAATGGGTCTAAAAGAAGATAGTTCAGTGAGCCTTCAAAACCTTTTCAAAAAGGTATTAATCAAACCTGCATCACCAAACATTTCAGCAGATATCTTAGACAGTGAGCTTGATCAACAAAAGACACAAGAGCAAATTGACAAAGAAGTTGCAGAAGACATAGCTGCAGCAAATGAAGTCATAGAAGAAGCTTTCAAAAGAATGTCTGAAGTTTAGGATACTGCTTTACAATTTTTCTCAAGGCTAAAATCTCCAGACTCATCAGGAAATAAAACTCTCCCAAGAAACCCATTGGGTTCAAAAGTACTAAAGTGGCTCTCTGATCAAAAGACCCATGTATTGACCCTGGTCAGATCCAATGGTGAGATGAAGTATATATCAAGGAAAGAAGCACTAGGCCTTAGTGTTGAAGATTTGCAGGATCTCCTTGAACTTTCATTGTGCAGGGATGAGGATGACACAAGTTCCAAAGAATTTGAAGAAGAATTTAAAAGACAAGCAAGGGAACTACTGATGAGAAATAAAAATCCAGAATAATGAAGGGTTTTGGCATTATCTGTTCCAGGGGGAGATTGTTGGGATTGAACCCTACCAGAGGAACAGATAATGAAAGCCAAAACCGGATCACAACAGTGGATTCACAATAAGCAATTGTTTACACAAAGTCTTCTCCCTTGAGAGTGATTATAACAGCTGATGGTCTTACATCCACTGCCCGGATACAATTGCTGCTGTTATTCAAAACCACTGATGAAGCCAGAAGACTGCTAAGAACTAAGCACTGCTGGTACAATCTACTGATGAAAAAACACTGCCCAATCAAGGACTGATCAACCTTGATGAAAGCACTGACATAAAGAGAGAGCAGTAGTTTAGTATATCATCTGTTTCATGTATAGTCAGTAGTTAAGATTAGCAGTGTTTGTATAAGAACAGTAGATACAGGTTGTTAGGCTGTTAGACGTCGCTTTCATGGTGACGTCAGCTAAGATGCCTCAGCGGTTTGGCTTGTCTATAAATGGAACAGTACTCTGTACTGTTACATTTGATCGTTTTGAGTGAGTTCTTCTCCTCAATTCAATCCTTTCATCTTGTGCAACCAACCACTGTAGTATCAGGCTGAGGGGGAGCTTAGTTTGTAAGCTTGTAATGTAATCTTTTGCTTTGAATTGTAATCTTTCGACTCTATGAAAAGCAAATGTTTATCAAACTATTTTCTCCTTTGATTGTGTTTACAAAGTTTGTTATTCATTTCCGCTGCACTTTACATTGTTTCATATTCATTCATTGTTCAAATCATACAAACAAACACAATCATGAGAGCCTCCGATCCTAACATATATTTTGCACTGTGGGGTTAAAAGCCTTTTCAACATCAAATTCTTTCTTTTCAGAAAAGAATTGATTTGAAATTTCAATTTTACCAATTTTAGATTTCAAATTTTCAGCCCGCAGTGGTGGAAAATTTGCATCATCCAAAGGAGGAACTGAATTCTCTTTTTACATAACAACTTTTGGCTCCTCTGATTTTGTGGAATCAGAGTCATCACCAGAACTATTTCCTGAACTCTTAACCACCCACTTTTGATTTTTTAAAGTTTCTTTTCTTTTTAAAACATTCTTTGAACATTCTCCAACCTCAAATATTGAATTTTCAAAACCATTAAATTTTCTGGTTGTAAGTTCAGTTTCCCCAACAATCTTTTCTTTCAGTTTATCAAAGACTCCCTGTTTTGTTTGAATTGTCTTTGGACAATTTCTGGCAATGTGACCAGCTGTTTTACATTGAAAACAGGTTCTAGTCTCTATCTTCTTTTGAACAATGCTTCTCTTCATTTCTTCTTGCTTTTTGGCAAGGAATTCTTTGTTCCTCTCCTTCCAGAATGAACTCTTTTGTTCTTTCTCAGCACTTGTTCCTAAAACAAAAACAGTTTTTGGTTTATAAGTTTTCTCATTTTTATAATTTTTCGGTGCAATAAAACCCAATCCATTCTTTTTGAAATTACCGTTATGGTTTGATTTCTTTCCATAACCAGAACCAGAACTGTAACCCTTTTTCTTGTTTTCTCTTTGTTTAACTCTTGAGGTGTAAGGTGTAGATTTTTCAGAAAGATTTACATCTTTTATTTCAGAAATATTAATTTCGGTTAGTTTGAAGACCTTTTTGATCATTTCTGGTTTAACACCTCTTATTGGAAAAACCTCATCAGAATATAATTTGTCCGAATCTTTCAAAGTATATGCTACTTTGATTGGATCATCATCCAAATTAGATTTTGATAACAAGAACTCTTTATTATACACCCATTTTCCATGTTTGGCTTTTTGACTTGACGTGTCGGATTTCGACTTTAACTCTGATTTTGACTCCGACATTGACTCCTCTGTTTCATCCTTATCCAACACCTGATCGACCACTTTTTTTATTAATTCGGACTCATGATCAGTATCGGACGACGTGAAAGTGACATCTATACTTTCTGGCAAGTTATCCGACGACCCAGACTCCCATTGTAAATTTGTTGCCTTTTCAACTCTTTCAGAATTTGGATTTCGAGGAGAATATCCATTTTCAACCGGGGGTGGACATTTGTTATAGACAACACTTGGTTTCTTACCAGAAATCTTCACTTCATCATCTTCTTCTGTTTCGGACTTCTTCTCTTTCGAAGTCTTCTTATCTTCAAACGTCTTCAATCCCTCCACTATAGGGTAAATCCTGTCAACAACAAAAGTAGAGCATGAGTAACTTTTTAATAATCTGTTAACTCTCTCAGTTTCAATTCTTTGTGTTGCCAACTTTAATTCAAGCTCAGCACACTTTTCTGTGTAATAGTTGACATCGTTAAGCTGTCTCATGTAAGCTCCTTTGAGTGTATTCATTGCTACAGCTTGTTCACTACTTGACTCGTTGTACTTATTCATTTCTCTGTTCAAAGTATCATATGATTCTTTCAGCCTTTTTATGTTGTGTAGCAACTCATTGTTTTGCTTGATTAAAGAATCACAATTCATACACTTCTCAGAAACTTTGACTGCATCAGTATCTGTTTTAATTTCAAATTCTGGAACTTCTTTAACTACTCTCACTTGAACTTCTTCTAAAACTTCTTTCTTTTTCTTTTCTTCACCATTTAAACGTTTTCTGACTTTTTCTGCCCAATAATCATCAGTATAATCATTGATAACATGAGCAACAAATCCTTTTGCCAGGAATTCTTTGTCTGGGCAATAATCGTCCCAACTAAAACCTTCTGCCAATTTTTCATCTTATTGTTCTGCCACACAAACTTTACTATCTGTTGGAATGTATTTATCCCAACTGAAACCATTTCTTTATCTTGATTAACAAGACATGCTCTCTTTGAATCTTCAATTTCTTTCCTACCATGAGCTGTTTGTGGTTGTTGTTGTTGATGTGTCTGTTGAGCAACTTGATGATATAAAGCTTTTCGATAGTAATCATTGTTTCCAAAGGGATTTTGAGCTCCACTTGCTTCACGATTTGTGCACTCCCTCTTGAAATGCCCTTTTTCACTGCATTGAAAACAAGTAACTTTAGACTTATCAAATCCTAAAGCTGAAACATGTGCATCACGAAAATCATCTCTGCCTGTAATTTCTTTAAACTTTTCAGCTCGTCTCAGTACACTAGCCATGCACCATTTTATATCCATTAATTCCATCTCTTCAGCATCAATTTGATCGTAATCCTTTTTTGTTAGCATTGGATTTCCGATCCTTCCTGCAACTAAACCTCCATAGGATTCAAGCACAGTTACCAACAAAGACATGTGGCTTTTAGCAACTTCCTCGGTATAATTCTGATCATTTTCAAGGTTTAAAGCAATGTTGCATTGAAGTACTTTGCCACTCTTTGTTGTAGAAAAATGTGGATCAAATGATGGAAATGAAGAAAATCCCATCTTGTTACTTGATCCTTGAGATGGTTTTTCAGAAGATCCCGTTGTATTGAAAGCAGTTTCAACTTTTGGCGAAAACTTGGTTTTGTCATTAACACCACTTTTGTAGTACAAACCAATATCTTGCTCTCCATCATAATTCTTCATTCTCGCTATCTTTCGTTGCTCCATTTCTTGAGCTTCAAGCTGTTTAATAAAATCACTCAATGTTAGATCATTAAAACCTGGTTTGTTTTTCAACATCATAAGATACGTGCCCCACTCATCATGTGGCAACGCATCAGCTAACTTTTCAATCAACTCATCTTTATCCTTTCTGATACTCAATCTGTTCATGTTTTTCAATAAATTGTAGTATCTTTCAATGATCTACTTGGTGCTTTCATTTCTTAAACCTCGAAACAAATCGAATTCCTTCTTCATCAACGACTTTTTGTTCTTAAGCATGTCATCACTACCAAGAAACTTTGCTTCTAATTTTGTCCATATTGAATGTGCAGTTCCATTATGTTGAAGTAAAATCAAGATGTCTTCTGTAATCGCCTACTGCAACAAACTAACCATCAACTTCTCATCTTTGTATTTCTGTTTCTCCTCAACACTCAAATCTCTAACTGGTATTTTCTCTCGATCACTACCAACTGGTCTAAAATATTGAACTTCAGTATGTCCCCATGCATCTAAATGATAAGCTTCAACCCAGTTACCAAATCGTTCAGCCCATCCACTAAAATCATCAATATCCAAAAGCTTAGGCGGTTTTTGAGTTGTTCCAGTTTCATTTTCAAGCATCGTGTTCTGTGTAATTGATATCGGACTAGCAAAAGCATTGTAAAACTCGTTGTCCATGGTTTCAGTTTTCAAAGATTCACAACCAGACTGTTTCAAACGGAATACCAGATACAAACTAAATCCTCTCTCAAATGGAATTACCACCCTTCAAACGGAATCTTCTTATTTCGTTTGAAGTTTCAAATGGAATTACAACTTGAAACGGAATCTCATATTTCAAACGGAATTCTCAAGCGAAATTATGGTTTCAAACGAGATACCATTTTCAAACGGAATCAACATGTAATTTCAAACGGAATCAGTCTCAATGTGTACTCTCAAACGAAATCAGCAAGCTAGTTCAAACGGAATCAAGATGATGTCATACTTTCGGTCTGATTTTTGTCCAATTGATCAAGTAAATGGTCGAATTTAGTTCTGAAACTTTCTAGGGTTTGTTAAAACAACATTAAGCACATGATATGTGAAAATCAAACGTTTTTAACGGTGAAAACTTGTTTAATTTTGAAAGAAGGTGTAGAAAAACAGATTTAGCAACTAAATTGATATGAACTCTTCCTCCTGAGCTCTGATACCACTTGAAGGATCGTTTTCAGACCCAAACGAGTCGATAAGAAGAGTTTATCTCAATACGAGTGGCGGAAACAAACATATCGAGGTCAATTCAGCTAGATTCACACATTAAACTGTCCGTATATTGATTTCAGATCAATTACAAGTCAATGGACACTTCGGCAGCACTTCGTTGCTCTGACCGGAAATGTTCTCCTTGATTTCGCTTGGGAATGCCTATATATAGAGTTAGGATTCCGCTTGAGAGTGGCAAAGGATCAGTTCAAACGAAATCTCAACATGTTGATTTCGCTTGAGACTGCAAAGTCTCTTTCAAGCAAAATCTAATCCTTCAAGCGAAATCATCAAATCTTAAACTACGTGCTCTGTTCTAACATTCTACGTACAAGACTCGATACAAGACGAAGTCGACAGACGCATGCACCAACATACTTACTCGGGTTTAAGTTGGTAAGGACCGGGAATGTATCGTCGTGGCAAGTTCTAGAGTCGTAAGAAACCAAGCGGCTATTCACACAAGAAACGAAAAATGAGCATTTAATATAAAGATGTGTATTTGTATGCTCAATAAAGGCTCAAAACTCACTTTTTGTGGGAATGGGTTTTTAATGTGATCAAGTATATATAATCAAATTTTAACAAGATTTGTCACGCCGTTTCATAATTTTCTTATGTTGGTTCTTTTTATCACGACGCTATCGGTTGTAAATTTATAAAAATATAACCTTTTAGAACTTGTTATTCCCAATCTAAACCAAGACAAGTAAAAAAATGAAAAGTTTTTGAAAAAAATTGGGGTGTTTAGCGGTTCCGATAGAGTTTTGTGTAAGGCTTGTGATTAGGACTTGCAAATTTCAAGGTTTTAGCATCCCCCCCACACTTAAATTACACATTGTCCTCAATGTGTCCCAAAAATAAGTTTTTAGGTTGATTGAATGTGTAAAAGGTGTTAAAACAAAAATTTGTGTTACTGGGCATCTGGACACGGCCCCGTGGTGTCCGGGCACGGCCCCGTGTTCAGATTGCCAGTAACAAAAAGTATCAAAAAGTAACAGAAGGCTGGGAACGGGGGCGTGTTCAGTGAACACGCCCCGTGTCCAGGTACCTGAACTGGGCATTTTTCTGCAGATCCTTGAGCACGGGTCCGTGTTGGCTGGGCACGGCCCCGTGTCGAACTTGCTGTAATGAAGAAAAATTGTCGGGAGGCTTCTGTTTTTGTGCATGGGGCGTTGGTTCAAGCTTCCCTTAGTATCCTTCACCATCCAAGTGTGTTTTACCCGTTACAACATCATCCAAACACCAAATAATTTGGAAACCATCATTCATTAAATAGAGAGTTACAATAAGTCCTAGAAAAGTAAAGAAAAATAGAAAGCTAAAGAGTTCCTAAGATAGATAGGTCAAGTGATACATGAAATTATCCTAACGAGTTCTATCCTTATTATAGGAATATAAAAAGCCCGGAAATAGCTTCCCAGTATTTCATAGGTTTTGTAGAACTTGGAGCCGAGAGGTGTCCTTTAGAGGTCGTTGAGCCACCCCTCTATCTCTTTTGGGAGGAAAAATGCGGGCTCATTTTCCTCAACATCTTGTGGGGGAGGAGCGGCGGCAACCGGGACCATATGGAGTACGTCTTGAGGGGGACCCGCATTCATGGCGTACCACTCGGCCGGTAAGATAACTTCCGGCACCACATTCCATGCCCTTTGGGTAATGATTGGTACCAAAGGAGGAGAAGCGAGAATATTCAACCTTTGGTGCAAAAGGTTGACCTCTCTAAGACATCCTTCTAGCCCCACCGATAAATGATTAATACGGTCGACCAGAGCTTCCTCAACCCTTGTCATCTCATCTATATCCTCTCTTAAGGCGTATACATAATTGACAAGGGAGTCTTCAACCGATGACCTTCTCCCTTGATGGTTGCTCCTGGAGTGTGACGAAGATGTTCCACTGTTTCTGCTCGACATTCTAAGAAAACAAACCGAAAAGAGCTCATTTTAGTGCAACAGTACCTCGGACACGGCCCCGTGCTCAATGAGCACGGCCCCGTGTTTTCCTGTCTGCAGGTTTTTGGAATAAGGAATCTTGGAGTTTCAAATTATTTTTCTGACTTTTGAAGCATTTTTAAGCAGAAATAACTTAAAACAGTGTTCTAAAACTTATTTTTAACAAGATTCCTTGAATAAAAATTTAACAAACATCTTAATAAAGCTTGAAACCATGGTGATTTTAAACTTTAATGGAGGTGTTGAGGTAAAAATGAAGAAGAAGGCAATAGACAAAAGTAGAAAAGACAAGATGGTTGTTGGGAACCTTCTTTAGAATATACCTAGGATCGTATGTGTGAAGATCCCACCAAATCTCTGTCTTTGGAGTGGTCCAAATGTGCAGGAATCTTGGCTGCATTTATAGAAAACGACAGCACGCTGGACACGACCCCGTGTCGGCTGGACACGGCCCCGTGTGCAGACAGGATTCTGACACAGTTTGTCCGTATTCTGACCGAAAGTCAGACGGGAATCTTTTGGTGGACACGGGGGCGTGCTGACCTGGACACGGCCCCGTGTCTAGAGGCTGTTTATGAAGATTTGTCTAATTTTAAGGAATTTTCCCGGATCGGGTGGTTCCTTACTGGATGGAACAACACCGAAGTGCCTGAGATACCTAAGTTGCCCTATATTAAGACGAGAACACAAGAGGTTATCAGTAAGGGTGATTCCTATGCTAAATGTAGGTGGACAAGTTCAACCCTTTCCCGGGCTCTCGTTAAAGAAGGTGTATGTCGAATCGCTTAGGTCTATGTATGCATCGACGGAAGTCGATGGGGAGTCCTTCACGGCACAATCGACATAGGGATGACTATTGCTCAAGTCTTCATGAGAGTTAGAGGTGATTTCAGGAACAACGAAGTTGTTTTTATCCGAATGCGATCTCAATAATTCTTCTTGGGTATCATCTTGAGATGAATTAGTTATGTCCATCTCAAACTCTTTTATCCAATCAAGAATTAGATCTTCCATTTGAAATAATTCGTCAAGAAGCATTTCATCTAGAAGGGACGATAGAGAGCATTCGAGGGAGAGATAGGGATTATTTTTACTTTCGCCCCTCTTAAGGCTACAGGAAAACAATGGGTCTATATAGTGGGGCTTGTAATTTAAAAAATAACATTTTAAATCTTCGTGATTTCCACCACATATTTGACACCACGTACCATAAGGGGGCCGGAAGTAAAAAAAATCAGTATCGCTCATGTTTGTGTCAGAAATTAACAACCGTCGGGATCTTACGGTTCTGTTTTCAGTATCTGATACTTGGGCAAGAGGCGTGTTGAGTTGGCACGGTCCCGTATTCAGCTACTGTCTGACTTAAAACAGGATTGCCAGTACCAAAGATTGGGCACGGGGGCGTGTTCAGGTGCTGAGCTCTGCAGAAGCTGAAAATTTAAGAAAATCCTAAAAAAACAGAAAAATAAGAAAAACAATTAGGCCGTTGATTCCTAACTTTCTTAAAATCCTTGTGTCCCCGGAAACGGCGCCAAAAACTTGATGTGTGTGGTCGTGTTATATATTTTTAGTTATATTTTTCGCCCTTTTTAACACTTTAGTCAAGTTTTAAATTTATAAAACACAATATTTTACTAACACTAAACACACATATGGGCAAGTGCACCCATCGTGAGCGTAATATAGCATTGGTAAGATACCGAGGTCGTCTAAGGACACAAGAGCTTTTAGTACTGGTTTATCCTCAACGTCTAATCAAATCAAAAGTTTGGAAAAAGGTTTTAAACAAGAAAATAAAACTAACTAAAAATGTTGAAAATAAAAAAAAATATAAAAGTAAAACAGATAGACAAGATGAATCACTTGGATCCGACTCGCCTTTAGTGTAGCCTTTGATGAATTTCGCACTTTTGCACTTCTTAAGAGATTATCTTAGTTATAGTAGTAGGCCCCTCTTTTGAAGGTGACGTTACCCTCAACCCAGTAGTTTGAGTCAGCAAGGATACAATCCTAAAGGGTTGGATTATTAGAAGACAATTAATTAAGTTATTGATGCGTAATGTGGTAGGCCCCTCTTTTGAAGGTGACGTTACCCTCAACCCAGTAGTTTGAGTCAGCAAGGATACAATCCTAAGTAGCCGGGTTAATGTAATAAAAGTAGTTTACATATGAAGGGATCAAGCTATTCGCACCCCCGCCATCCAATACCGGTGGGTATTTAAGGAGATCCTAGTAAGCTTGACCCAGGTCCTTGCAGGATCTATACACTGAACAAGGCAAGAACCTTATCAAACCATTCCCTTAACCCCCGACCAGGTAGCCAACATATCTCTATATAGACTGTAGAGATATGAATTGTGTAAATATTTTATTTTATATAGACAGTAAAAGAACGCCAAGACACCACGGACAAATGATAAGGAAGTTTCACCTTCAACATAAGAAACTAGTTATTAATGTCATTAATACAAAACGAAATAAAAAGTGCGAAAAGATTAAAAAACAAAAGTATTACACTAAATGCTTGTCTTCACCAAGTGATGTAAGAGACTTAGGCAAACATGGCATTTGATTGTTAAGAACTCTTACGATCAATCTTGGATCCCGAGACTACTACACACACTCTATGATGGATGATGGATGATGGATGATGGTGGTGGATGTGGGTTGTGATGGTGGTGGAGGGTGGGTGAAGTGTGAGAGAGGTGGTTTGTTAATGGATGCCTTTGAAGTGAACCAAACACCTCTATTTATAGCCTGCACAGAAGCCCGGACACGGCCCCGTGTCCATTGAGCACGGCCCCGTGTCCACCCACTTTCTCTTTCTTCATTAATTGCAGTTTGTCTGCATTAGTTGACCATGCCCCCGTGTCCGCTGGGCACGGCCCCGTGTGCAGAAGCGTATCTGTACTATCAAGATTTGCTCAGATTCTGCGAATCTTAGCGTTGGCCACGGCCCCGTGTCCGCTGGACACGCCCCCGTTTTGTGAAATAGAAGCTTCTACCACTTTTTCTTTCCTGCAGACACTTGGGCACGCCCCCGTGCTCGCTGAGCACGGGGCGTGTTCAGTCTTCTGATCTCTTGTTTTTGCTTGGGAAGATGCTGTCGAGGGGTCGGGCATGCCACGTTTATTCCGTTTCTTGTATTATTATTAGATTTGGTTGCATTTTTGCTTCTTTTGTTCATTTAAGCTCATTTATCCCTGAAAATACCAAAGGAAGACAAAAGCACACTTTTTCCAATATTAGTACTAAAAAAAGGGTTAGTTTTATGCCTCTTTTGATATAATTTATATGTTGCATTTTACACACATCAGTGCCACAACAATATCCTTAATATTTTATAATTGGGTATAATTATAATGAGAAATTTAAATAAATTTGATTAATAAATTAACCAACATGGTCTATAATTACCATGGTTAATGAGTCGTCAAAAATGATGATTCCATAATAGACACCTGAATAAATTATTGTCAATTGTTTTATAGCAATCATGCTTCGCCATGGTAACTCAAAAGAGGTTAATAGTCATCCCAATGTGAGGAATGACAACACCAGAATGAATATAACGGGTGCAGATCTTCAAGCGATGATAGACAATGTTGTCACCAGAGCCGTTGACAGAGGGTTCAAAGAACCAAGTGGTACTCATACTAAGACGCAGACTGTGGCTCATTCAAAGCCCCCTTCTAAAACACATGAATCAAAGAAAGATGACCCTCAGCACTCGTCGAATCAGAAAAGTCAGCCATCTAAGATAATAGTGTTCGATCAGGAACCGCGTTCAAAGACTTGTTCTTACAAATACTTCATCTCTTGTAAGCCAAGGGATTTTACTAGTGAAAAAGGTGCCATAGACTGTATGACATGGCTTTATGAGATGGATACTGTTGTGGATATCAGTGGTTGTGCGTAACAGGATATTGTGAAGTTTGTTTCACAGTCATTTAAAGGAGAAGCATTGGCTTGGTGGAGGTCGTTAGTCCAAGCCATGGGGAAATTTTGCACTTTATAACTTGTCATGGGAACAATTTGTAGCACTGGTCAAAGAAAATTTAAGTCCCCAGCATGAGCTGGAAAAGATTGAAACCGACCTCTTGACTCTGGTCATGAAGAATTTGGATTGTCAAGCTTATGTCATGAATTTCAACACCATGTCCCGACTTGTCCCCTACTTGGTTACACCAGAACCTAAGCGCATAGCGCGCTTCATTGGAGGAGTGGCCCCGAAAATTAAAGGAAATGTCAAGGCTTCCAGGCCTACCACTTATAGGTCCGTGGTGGATTTTTCCTTATCCCTCACGCTCGATGCAATCAGGAATAAGTATGTTAAGGCTTCTGATGACGGAAAGAGGAGAGCGTGAAGATGAAAGCTCCCATCGCTCCGATAAGAAAAGGAAGGGTAACTCTGAGCATAGGAAGATTTCTGGGTTTAAGAAGGACTCCCAACAGACAGGTGAGAAGCCCAAGTGTAAAATCTGTAGGAAGCACCATTTTGAGAAATGCAGACTCGAATCACAATCGCAGCCTAGAGTTTGTGGGATCTGCAAGTCAAAGGAGCATAAAACTTTGGATTGCAAGAAAATGAAGGATGCAACCTGTTATGGTTGCAATGAGAAGGGGCACATAAGGACCAACTGCAAGAAAAAACCCAAAGAAGCCTAAAGAGGCCAAGAAGACCAATGCTCGAGTCTTCCAGATGAATGCTTAGGAGGCAGTGCAAAATGATAATGTTATAACAGGTACTTTCCTCATCAATGATGTTTATGCTAGAGTTTTGTTTGATTCTGACGCAGATAAGTCTTTTGTAGACAATAAATTTTGTAAACTGTTAAATCTGCCTGTTAAAACTCTGAACATAAAATATGAGGCAGAATTGCCCGATGGTACCATAGAGACTGCTTCAACAATTTTAGACAGATGTTTCATATCCATTAGGAATCACTCCTTTCCGCTGTCTTTGCTTCCGTTGAAATTGGCAGGATTCGATATAGTTATAGGCATGGATTGGTTATCTCGTAACCAAGCCCAAATTTCCTGTGATAAGAAGCAAGTTTTCATTAAGACCCCTTATGATGAGCCACTTACAATTCAGGGAGATACGCAGTATGGGTTGTCTAAACAAGTATCTATGCTTAAAGCATCAAAGCGTTTGAAGAAAGGTTGTCTCATTTACATGGAACAGGTAACTATAGATGAGCCAAAACCCAAGATTGAAGAAATTCCTGTTATTTTTGAATATTTAGATGTTTTTCCTTAAGAATTACCTAGTTTACCTCCCGACAGACAAGTGGAATTCAGAATTGATATCATTCCAGTAGCAGCACCAGTCGCACGAGCTCCTTATCGTCTGGCACCGACCGAGATGAAAGAATTAAGAACACAATTGGATGATTTGTTGGAGAAGGGTTTTATTCAGCCTAGCTCGTCTCCTTGGGGAGCACCTATACTATTTGTGAAGAAGAAAGATGGTTCAATGCGTCTATGCATTGATTATCGCGAGCTGAACAAAGTTACAATCAAGAATAGATATCCATTACCCTGGATCGACGATCTGTTCGATCAACTGCAAGGAGCAAGTTACTTCTCAAAGATTGATCTGAGGTCAGGGTATCACCAGTTGAAGGTTAGAACCGAAGATGTACACAAGACTGCATTCAGAACAAGGTATGGCCACTACGAGTTTTTAGTGATGCCTTTCGGGCTCACTAATGCATTTGCAGCATTCATGGATCTCATGAATCGTGTTTCTAAGCCGTATCTAGACAAGTTTGTCATTGTCTTCATTGATGACATACTTATTTATTCCAAAAGTCAATCGGATCATGAAAAACATCTCTGATGCATTCTTAAACTCCTGCAACAAGAGAAGCTATACACAAAGTTCTCTAAATGTGAATTCTGGCTTCGAGAAGTCCAATTTCTAGGACATGTGGTAAGTGAGCGTGGAATCCAGGTGGATCCCGCTAAGATAGAATCGATTATGAATTGGCAAGCACCTAAGACACCCACTGAAATCCGCAGCTTCTTAGGTTTGGCAGGTTACTACAGACGTTTCATTGAAAACTTTTCGAGAATTACTGCACCTTTGACTTCATTAACTCGTAAGAATATAAAGTTTGATTGGGGACCCAAACAACAAGAATCTTTCGAGATCCTTAAACAGAAATTAAGCAATGCTCCTATGTTGACATTGCCAGAAGGGATTGAAGAATTTTTTTTTATTGCGATGCATCGCACACTGGTATGGGTTGTGTGCTTATGCAAAGAGGTAAGGTCATTGCCTATGCTTCACGACAACTAAAGGTGCATGAAAAGAACTACACCACCCATGATTTGGAATTGGGTGCCGTTGTATTCGCACTAAAATTATGGAGGCATTGCCTATATGGAACCAAGTGTGTGATCTACTCGGATCACAAAAGCCTTCAACATCTGTTTAACCAGAAAGATCTCAATATGAGGCAACGTCGTTGGATGGAAACATTGAACGACTATGATTGTGAAATTCGCTATCACCCGGGCAAAGCGGATGTTGTTGCTGACGCACTAAGCAGGAAAGAAAGGATTAAACCTATCAGGATCAATGCCAAAAGCATCGAATTAAGGAACAACTTGAATGAAAGGCTGTTAGCTGCTCAGAAGGAAGCTGTATTGGAAACTAACTTTTCGAATGAGAAGTTAGGTATAACTGCTGATCAACTGTCTTATGGCAAGGATGGAATCCTTAGATTGAATGGTCGAATCTGGGTTCCAATCCATGGAGGACTTAGAGATGTGATCCTCCAAGAAGCTCATAGTTCAAAATATTCAGTCCATCCAGGCAGTGATAAGATGTACCAGGATTTAAAGGAAAATTATTGGTGGATATGTTTGAAGAAATCTATAGCCACTTATGTGGCTAAATGTCTGACGTGTACACAGGTTAAAGCCGAGCATCAAAAGTCGTCAGGTTTACTGCAACAGCCTGAACTTCCCACTTGGAAGTGGGAAATGGTAACTATGGATTTCATTACTAAGTTACCAAGGACGAAACATGGGAATGATACGATATGGGCTATAGTTGACAGGCTGACCAAGTCAGCTCACTTCTTACCAATTAAAGAAACGCAAAGCTCCGATAAGCTAGCTCAACTGTATGTGGATGAGATTATATCTCTCCACGGGGTGCCAGTATCTATTATCTCTGATAGGGATACTAGATACACATCTCATTTTTGGAAAAGCTTTCAGCAATCTCTAGGCACTCGTTTAAATTTTAGTACTGCTTATCATCCTCAGACGGATGGGCAAAGCGAGCGCACGATTCAAACGCTTGAGGATATGCTCAGGGCTTGTGTTATTGACTTGGGTGGAAGTTGGGATGACCATCTTCCTTTGATTGAGTTTTCTTACAACAATTGTTATCATTCGAGTATCCAAGCCGCACCTTTCGAGGCCTTATATGGAAGGAAGTGCAGAACGCCAGTTTGTTGGGCGGAAGTTGGAGAAACCCAACTATCAGGACCTGATATAGTCCTCAAGACAACGGATAAGATTGTTCAAATCCGTGATCATCTCAAAGCTGGCAGGGATAGGCAGAAAAGCTATGCAGATAAGAGGCGCAAACCTCTAAAATTTGAAGTTGGTGATAAAGTACTACTTAAAGTGTCACCCTGGAAAGGAGTGATGAGATTTGGTAAAAAGGGCAAGCTGAGCCCAAGATATATTGGACCATTCGAGGTCATCGAATGTGTCGGGAGCGTGGCCTACAAGCTAGATCTACCTGAAGAGCTTAGTGGAATTCACAATGTATTCCACATCTGCAATTTAAAGAAATGTCTAGCCGAAGAGTCGCTAGCAATGTCTCATAAGGACGTGCAGATTGACGAAAGCTTAAGGTTTGTTGAAAAACCCTTGTCGATCGAGGATCGACAGGTTAAGAAGCTTCGAAGAAAGAATGTGCCGATCATAAAGGTGAAATGGGATGCCCGTAGAGGCCCAGAATATACGTGGGAAGTTGAATCCACGATGAAACAGAAATACCCTCATTTATTTCAGTAAATCTCGAGGTCGAGATTTCTTTTAAGGGGGTGAGGATGTAACACCTCGCAAAATCATGTCCAATACAGTGGTGACACGTGTCATAAACCCTGATCATGTTAAAAGCTAACTTGAGGGACTAAAATTGTCAAACAGTTCAAAGATGTATGTGAAAGGATTAAAAGCGTCAACATGCCAAACTTAGGTCTCTGATTGACCTCATATGTTGTTCATATTCTTTATTGATTAAATTGTCGAACACAAGAAGCCGTTTGTACTTAAAAATCAAAAGTTTACAAAACACAGGGGTTAAAAATGTCAACATGTTAATTCTTACCTCTAAGTGAACTTATGACAACCCCGAAGCTTTGTAATATATTATTATACCCTAATGAACATCAGATAATGGTTTCATGAACTTTCGGTACAATCTGGTGATATAAATTGAAATTTCCAAGAAGAAGGGTTAAAAGTGTAAAAGTGACAATTCTACTCTCGGGAGACCTTTTTAACAAATCCAAAACATGTGAATGCATGGCTTAACTCTCAAGATCATTTCAGGCCTGTTTATATGGGCCCTTCTTGCTGAAAATGTCAGATAATCGAATTATAGAAGTGCAGGGACTGAATTTGCAAACAAACAAAACAATTTTTGAATTGCACTCCCCACCGTGTCGTGCAGGGATCCCCAGGGATCCCCTGCACCTGGCGCGTGTCGCAGGCGGGACCACTTTTCAGCAGCTAATGGCAGCTGCCCATCATGCAACCTAAAATCTGATTTCTGATCTTCTGCAATTCTGGGGCGTAAACAACAGCAAGTTAATGGTTTTTAAAAACCACTAGGACACTTGTATGCATCATAATTCACCTGAGGACACTTGGATTGATCTAGATTCATCCTCATTCACTATAAATAGAGCCCAAGATTGAACATTTGAACTTGCCATTTTCAAAATCTGAATTGCTCAAGCTTTGGAGCATTCTCTGGAGCATCCTAATCATCAAGGAAGCTCTCTTAGTTCAAGTTTTCGTGCTAAGGACCCTTGTAAGCGTTCTTAGCTCTTGTAGTTAAGTTTTTATTAGCTTAATGACCGAAAGTCAAAGATATCGTAATGATACTTTGACTTTGTGATTAATCACTAACGGTCCAGCCATTATTCGAATTGAAAATGGCTATGTGTTGGTAATTAAGTAGGTGATAATCCCTCAAAAGGGCACCTCTTGATTATCACGTTTACTTAGTCAATTGTCGGGTCAAAGTAATGAACAGAAAAGTCAAACGAGTCAGTTTTTATAAAATAATTCATAACTGATAATGTAGAAGCTATAAAATACGTTTTATCACTTAAATAACTTGGTAAATAATATAAGAACATGTTTAGGCATGTTCAACCCGACAATTCTGAGTATTAGGCTCGGTTCGCAACCGAAAGTCGCAAAAGTAGACTTTTGCTTTGACTTTCAGTTCTGACCTGATTTAGTTTAGTTTCTTTGTGCCTTAGGGTTCCTTTGTGACCATATTATATGTAATCATAACCCTCTGAGGTTATACTACATGGTCCCATAGAAATCATAGTTCATTGCATGTTTCCGTTAAATGCTTAAATTTGACTATTATGCCCTTATATTATAAAAACGAGATTTTTGAAAATGTGAGAGGACAAAAAGCTTTATTACTGATATATAAGTATGTCATAAAAATTTGACATCAGTTTCTGGTCTCAATCAAAAGATATGTAAGATATCGTAAAATGAAACTTTTTATTAATTAAATCGCATTTTTAGCATAAATCATGTTTAAACCCAAATTTTGGCACCAAACTCATTACCTAGTGTTTTGATATTATTTTTAGGGATTTTTGGAATTTTTGGTCAGATTTTATACTGAACATAGAATTCTTGTATAAATCGGTAAATGACGATAATACCCTTTTTGTTAATAAAATGAGTTTAACATATGAATTGCATACCAAACCTTTTCCTACTGATGTCATATGTTAAATAAAATATTTTTAACATTAAAGACTGATCAAAACTTTAGAATTTTATAAACATCTCAAAAATCGTCAATTACCGACTTTTACGCTAATTAGGCGCATAGTATGGTTTAAAACCATATTTAACGCTTAAGACTTGTTACCTACTGATTTTAAAAATAAATTTTAATACTTTAACAGTAAGTATAAGTCTTGAACTCAGACTTCCAGTCTTGAACTCAGACTTCCAAATTTGACCTTAGAAGCATAAGTGAAATGACCAAAATGCCCATACGATGCATAGTTTGGCCATAAATGATAAACCTCACATATGTATGATATCCTACTGTTATAACTTTATAAAGTAAGTATTTTTACTGAATATTTTGGACCAGAACCTCAGTTTACTATTAAACACCATTTATAAATTTTAAAATGACCAAAATACCCTTACGGGGCTTAAATTGGCTTTAAATTCATTTTGGGCATAACTGTAGATATCCTACTGATATCATATCATATTTAAAGCATATTAACTTGTGAAACTTACACATGACTCATCCGGTTACCCGTTATGCTTATACGCGTTCGGTACGGTCTATGTAACTAGTTTGCATAAATTAACCGAAACGGATCAAACCTTATAATTTTTACTTCAAAATCCAGAATGTATTTAGTTTACCCATTTTATACAAGTCTTCATACTTGTTGGGTCTAAATCACATTCGAATCCGGTCATCGCTTAATCTCGCGTTTCGTACCGTAAACATTCTTTAAAACTAACGGGTCTAAGTTACAACTTAAATAAGACCCGTTAGGAATCTAATAGGTTATTAAAACCTTCGTTCCAGATTAGGAGCCTAGTAAAAGCTACCTACACTTGTTGAGTAGGATATACGGCTGAGAATACAAATTTTACATTTTAAGCTTAGGCAAATACTTTTAACTTATTTTCCCTTATACAGGCTTGGGATACGGTAAATTATTACCGCTTGGTCGGGTATTGAATATTTAATCGATTGGTGGTTAAATCATTGAGATAACCCGTTTTAATATGTTTTGTTTGATTTAAGCATTTGGGGGTTAATGACCGTGTCCTGGATATCCTCGGCTCATTCATTTGAAATGGCCACGACTTAAGCATGGGGTGTAGGCATACACCTGATAGTTGCATATGTAAAATGGTATCCCACTTGTGAGGATAACTTGTTGTGGGCTTATACTAGTGGTGTGTCTATTAATCTTGTCTCGGCTTCTATCCCGGGCCCTGAACGTACGACAAACATGTGAATCTGCATACAAGATTATTTTATATAGTTGTCCCAAATTATAAAAGAACATTTGTGCCTTGTGCATTTAAATCAATTTTTCATAAATGTTTTCAAAAGAGTCAGTTAATTGTATTTACCAGTGTAAACTGACGTATTTTTCAAAAAGACTAAGTGGCAGGTACTAAACGAAATTGGATGGAAGCTCCTGGGCATTTGATAAAGAATCTTGCAAGTTCTTGATGCTTAAAGTCTGTCGAACAATAAATTGTTTTCTGTTTTAGATCCGCCTGTGGATCCACTTACAACCGTTTGTATAATATTTATTTATACTTTGAATTTCGGTTTGTATTAATATTTTCTTCCAAGACTTCCGCTGTGCATATAAACTGTGATTATTGACTAATGATGATATCAACTACGTCACGATACTCCCCACCGGGCCCACCGGTAATACGTGGAAATATCGGGGTGTGATAACATAGGAAGCCACCAAACCTAGGCATTTTTGTCGAGATCGACTGAGACTTTACGTATCATGCGCCGTAAACTTCACCGGTTGGTTTCGTAGCATCGTGACCTATACGTGTTCTATTAATGTTAGTTACTAGACTTGTATCTCACAAGTACAAGTCACCATCTTTTGTTTATGTATATGTTCTTTGTATGTTCAATCTTTGTGAGGGTCGTGCCCTTGTTTGTCGGGTCTTGCCCGTACATTGTGTCGTGCACCTTTGAGTATGTATTGTAAATATATATTTCACTCTTAAAATATATGTTTGTTTATAAGTCTTTTTTCCAAGGTAATAAGTGTTAAAAATGATTTATATTTTTAACTTTTCATGTATGTTACTTATATTATTTTCCCAAAAATAAATATAAGTATTTTGTGAAATAATATTTTCAATATTATTTTTGTACAAGTATTCTTAGGAAAGTATACTTGTATTATATGTAAATACTTGTGTATTTTATATTTTTCACCAAAAATCAATACTTTGATTTTATTTCCTTCCGGAATTATATTTCTTAAAAATAATATATTTTTAAGACTTGTATGAAATATATATTTTTTGTCATGCTATAAAATATATACATATGGTTATTCTTGTTATCCACCCGATTTTTATATAAATTCCATTACTTGGTAATGGTTATATATTTGTCCAAGTTTATTAATATGTTAAGGAATATATTTTCATAGATATATTTCCTTGTATTAGACCATGTGTTTCCTTGTGAGGAATTTTTGTATACTTGTATACTTATGTGTTCTCATGTATTTATATGTGTATTTTTGTATTCATACTCCTTGGGAGTATTTAGTGTATTTTCAAGTACCTAATACATTAATATATATAATACACATAATATACACTTAGCACAAAATTTGGTGATCACTAAATATGTATATTTTCCCTAAAAATATACATACTTAATATAAATTTTAACTTGAAGAAATAACCATTTCTTGACTTGTAATTTTACACAAAAATTAGGGAAACCTTGGCAAATATTTTTAGGTGAATTTTTAGGGAATAAGTTCCACCAAAGCTTATATTTTTCTAAGTGTCAAAATTTTATAAAAATTTTGACATAGTTTCCCCTAAAAATGGAGGTTTCCCATGTTTTCAAAACATGTGTTTATTTTCTTTTCAACATCAAAACAATTTTCCAACAATAATCATCAACAACATACACTAATTTTCCCATATTAAACATCATGGTGAACTTGATTCTTGTTAAAAATGTGTAGTCTTTTAGATCTACACTTAACATAATATGATCTTTCCAAAAATAAGTGTTCTTGAGTATTTTAAACAAACTTTTATGAAACTTTATTTTATTAACCAACTCATCCATGAGTTTAATGGTCCTTAAAGTTTGTAAATCATGTTCTAAAATCACTTTTATGTTTATTAGAAAGATCATTATTTTTAACATCATGTTTAACCATGGATCTTTCAAGATCCATGCTTAATAACTTTAGATCTTTCAAAAACAAGCTTTATGTTAATTTTTTAACAAACTTTCCATGAATTTTAGTTTCAAAAATTAGTTCTACACACACTTTATTACTTCAAGATTACAAGATTATGCATCAAAATTTATTTTTCAAGTTCACATAATGCTTTATATGTCCATCTTCAAGTTTAACCATGGATCCTTCAAGATCCATGCTTAAACTTGTTAGATCCAAGCTTTAACATACTTGATCTAAACATAAACACAAGATATAACATCAACAACTTCATTACATACACTAAAAATTCATGTAATCACTTATTTTCTTCATGAATATGTTAGATCTTTTCATTTTTAACATTAGAAGTTAAGTTGTTTAGATGGTTAAACTTGTACATAACATAAACATGACTTATATTAGTGATCAAGAAGCTTACTACTAGCTCTAATGGCTAGGGAAGTGGCACAAGAATGAAGATGATGAACAAGGAAGAAATCAACTGGTTAAAAGCTCCAAAGTGAGGTCCTTCCACTTCTAGCACCTTACACCTTCTTAGATGAGCTTCTTACACCTCCTAGTGGCCTTGGATCATGAGATTGAAGCTTGAAAATGGTGGTGGTAGTGTGTGGTGTGTGAGCCGAGACCAAGGGAAAGCAAGGGGAAGAAGATGAAGTATTTTTGAGATAATAGGCAATGGTTACTTACTTGTGGTCTTATATAAAAAAAATCCAACAACATGATCTTTTAAAGATATCTTGTATAAGAATTAGGGGACAAGAGAAATAAACTAATCAAAAGTGAAGTGGGGCCCATAGGGGCTGGCCATGGTGAAAGGGGGGGGGGTAAAGTGTAAAATTTGGGAAGTTAGGGGTTAAAGTACAAACGAGGGTGTTTAAGTGTGTTTAGGTGTTTTTATGATTTTTAAGGTGTTCTAGCACCAACACTAGTTTAATATCATAAAAACATTACTTCTAGTCAAATTTTGATGTTCCGGGTATTGTCCGGTTGTTCATTTCGTTACGGATCGTTAAAGTGCTGAATTGCGCAGTTTCACTAAGCATGAAGCACCTTTTGTGGCAGTTTTAATTCCCGACACTTTGTAAGTTATTTTGGACAATAAAACATAAATTTAGCATGATATTATTGTGTTAAATAGCTGATTATAGCTGAATTGTGCTGATTTATGCAGAATTCTGCATTTAAAGTGTGTTCCGGGTGTCTTTTAGCGCATAGTTTAGCTTCCGGAAAGTTTATATGTTAACCCTTGTATCCATACTTGGGTTTTAATGTATTGTAGATGTTGGACCTATTCCTAGGCCCTAAATCTATTATCTGACTGCTTTCTGCAGAATTGCTGACACAGCGTGTCTTACCGGTGAGTTTACTAATCTTTCTGACGCAACGTTTAAAGTAATGCATAAAGCAATAGTTGAAATATAAAACGTGCATGAATTCACATGTATAGCATGAAATCAGACCATGTTGACATTTAAGCACATAATTGCAGATAATAAATAATAATTAAAACTGTACGGAAATTACCGGTTTTGTGCCAGTTGTCACAAATCTTGGGTATAACTCCTAAGCTATTTAATAAAATATATAATGCACTCGCGTTAAGTATAATAACCCAAATTCAAATTTATCAATACGACCGAGACAGAAGCCCAACGTACTTAGTCGGGCAGAGTCTTGACATGCGTTTCGGGGCCCTAGATCAATCGGACAGGGTATCGAGTTAGTGATCAGAGGTTAAAACACTTAAAACGGGATAGGGCTTTGGAGTATTATAGGTTTAATAATAATAAAAATAGAATTATACAAATGAGAGAGAAGGCGATAGCAAGATGGATAGCAAGTTGGAATGCTGAACAATCTCTTCTATATATATTGGTTTTGAAACTTGGAGATCAAGTTAAAAGTTTGTCACATTGATTATCCTGATCACACGTATACATTATTCACATTAAATGCTTAGCTTATTATTTTAATATTTTATTCAATACGTAACTTTTAAGTTTTTGATTATTATTATTATTTTATTAACTTATATATTATAATTAATTCAACTGCTTCACTTATTTGGCGCGTATAACTTCTAAAATATGACTTTTTATAAAACAATGAATATGTTATTAGAACGAGAATATTTGTATCTACATTTTGAACCAAGTTTCATTAAAACGGAGTAGGCTCAAATATAATGTATTTTTATAATTTAATTATTAAACGGTTCCTAGGTCCGTCTAGGTACTTCATATTTCTAACAGTCAACTTACCCGTAGCCTACCCGTTTAATAATATAAGTTTTTATATACTTTATTTTAATATAGAAAATAGAAATGTCACACATATACAAGGCAATTAATTAGTATAACATTCCAACCAATTATATATATAAAATAGTTTTTAAAACTATGTAAAACGTATAAGAATAAAATGGGTCGAATAGTTATATTAAAATAAAATTAGTTACTAGTGGTTAATAAATTTAAGCAACCTATAACTCTTATATGATAAAAAAATGGAAATGTTACACTAATGGCCACGACCTATGCACGGGTTGTAGGCATACACCTGACAGATGTAAATGCTAAAATATAAAAATTACCCACAAGTTGGGGATAACTCCTTTGTGGGTTCTATAAGTGGTGTGTCGGTTAATCATGTTCCGGTTTCTAAACCAGGCCGCAAATGTATGACAAACATGTAATTCTGTATATAAGATTATAAATGTAATTGTCCCAAGTTATAAAAGAACTTTTCATGCCTTGAGCACATAAACCAATTTTCATAAACATTTTTCAAAAGAGTCAGTTAATTGTATTTACCAGCGTAAACTGACTTATTTTCAAAAGACTAAGTGACAGGTACCTCGCGTAATAGGCTGGAGCTACTTGGCGTTTAATAAAAGGATCTTGTAAGTCCTTAGATTCCTTAAAGTCTGTTGAACTCTGTTTTATATTTTTATTTAAGATCCGCCTATGGATCCTTTTTACAACCGTCTGTATATTATTTTATTTGTACTTTGAACTTTCGGGTTGTAATAGTAATTTCCTTCCAAGCCTTCTGTTGTGCTATAACTGTGTTTAATTGACTATGATGATATCAACTACGTCACGATACTCCCCACTGGACCCACCGGATTATGTGGAAATATCGCGGTATGACAGGTTGGTATCAGAGCCAACATTGAGTGAATTAAATACTAGCCCTTTGTGTTTAATCTCAATGACGCAGTAGCACATTCCTTAGACTTCCGAGTCTAGGCAAATGACCTAGGATTAATCTTAATCTTTATTTGGTTTATATATATTGTTTTTCTTGTTTTTGACAGGTTTAAACATAGAAGATGCCTCCACGAGTTAGAGGAGGAAAAGGCAAGGGTCCTATGAGAGGAGGACCATCTAGCCAGGCGGGGCCTTCACACCGCCGCACACCATCAACATCTTTTAGCTCCGATCCCTATGATGATTGGAGACATTCGTTGGAACCTGCTAGGCGATCGGTCTCGTTGAGCACTTCGCCATCTTACCACCACTCTCTTGGGCCACAGCAACCGCAAGAACCCTAACACTCACAACATTCGCAGCATTCGCTGCATTCTCATCATTCTCACCAATCTCACCACTCCTATTCTCAGGGTCACTTTGACCCTAACGACTACATCAACTCACCAGCAGGTCATAACCTGTTAGGTCCTAAAGATCATTTTTCTGAAGATATGGATATGGATGAAGATCCAGATCCAGTCATGCCACTTTCTGGGACGCCCACGCATCCCATCGACATTTCTAGTGGTTCTTCCTTTGTGGGATCTCCCTACCAAGGTCCCGATGAATATGCCGAATGGTGGGGACAGTGGAATTCGAGAACACTCCTTCCTACCACAACACCCCACAACAACCTCCATCAGAGGAGCCGCACTTTCAGGCGGTGACACCACCACCACTACCAGCAGAGGAACAACCTCCGCCACCACCAGAACCACCAAGGCGGAGGAGAAACGCACCATATCCGTGCGAGGGGGCTCACGATTTAGCTCCCCCAAGCTTCAAGCAACTATCCTTCCATCCCTGAAGATCCACAAATGGGTGGACCTTCAAATACTGTGCCGGAAATCGACATTACACCGGCTACCTTTGCACCACAACCACCTCCGATAAGTTACGAAAACCCAATCCCTACCTACCCAGATATGACTGGGTATAACCCATTCGAGCCACAAGCTCCTACAGGTTATAACTACCAACCAACCCTCTTACGACCCATACGTCGAAGCAGTCGCCTATAATGCTCTCTATCCTTCACCTTTCCCACCTGCATAGTGTCACACCCCTTTCTGCGGCGGAAGCACGAGGTGTGATCATGAAAGGCTCTCATTGCATACGAAAGGTAAACATACTACATGCTAAAAAATATCTTCAAATATTACATTACTGAAAACATATGTCAAGTGTTTACAACACGAGATAACATATTGTCTTAAAAGTCACAACTTTATTTAAAGATAAACAAAGCGACATCCACGAGCATGAGTAAGACCACGCGCACATCCATCCTAGTTACCTGAAATACATGTGAGTTTTGGAAAAACGTCAACATAAAGTTGGTGTGAATTCATGCAATTTTTGTATTTCATGTTTGTATTCTTTGTATGAAAACATAATTTGTATCTTGTATAAATCAAGTCTTTTGTGTACACCACGTACTCATGTATAAATCAAATATTTCTGTATGTATCAAGTGTTAATGGGTTGCAAAGCCATTAACATGTGACACGACATAGGAAGTCACCAAACCATAGGCATTTTTCTGTAGTCGATTCACGACTGAGACACAAAAACACTGCTTGGTAAAAGAGTGGCCAAGAGTGGGGCTGCCCTGAAACCCATTAGATCTAACCTTTTGTTCTGCGGTCTTAGTATGTACACGATTAATGGTGCTTATGGTACCCTATTCGTGACACGATTTCTCGTATCATTCCTCAATTTTTGTATCCATCATACCATTTGTAAACATTGTAATATTTGTAACATGTATTTCACCCCCGAAGTTATAAAACTGAAAACAGTTAAAAGAAAAGGGGGAGCATGAACTCACAACTTTGCGTTCCTTGCGTCGTAAACTTCACCGGATTTGCTTAACTAACGTCGTAACCTATACGTGTTTTCTTAACGTTAGTCACTAGACTTGTGTCGCACAAGTACAGTCACTCTCTTTTGTATATATTCTTGTGTTAAAAATATTCTATATTTTTAACTACGTATCTTACTTATATTATTTTCTCAAAAATAAATATAAGCTTTTTGTATTTTGCACTTTGCACCCGAATTACGTATCTTGTATTTTGTATGTGTATTTTTGTGTTTATACTTCTCACGAGTATTTAGTGTATTTTTAAGTCTTAATACACTAGCACGTATAACACATACTATATATACTTAACACAAAAGTTGGTGATAACATAATATATATTTTTCTCTCAAAATATACATACTTATATCCATTTTTATTCTTGAAGAAATCCTCATTTCTTATCACCAAAAATTAGGGAAACCTTGGTAATACTTTTAAACACATTTTTAGGGGATAAGTTTCTCAAAAACTTATATTTTTCTAAGTGTCAAAATTTATAAAAATTTTGACAGAGTTTCCCCTAAAAATGGAGGTTTCCCATGTTTTCAAAACATGTGTTTATTTTCTTTTAAATCGTCAACAATTCCCTCATTCAACAATAAACAATATTCAACTAGTTAAATTAGATATAATCGCAGAAATACATGAACTTGTGGTTTTTCCAAAATAGGTAGTATCTTTCCATTATTTTTAGTGGATCTTTGTATAGATCAACTTCGTTTCTTGAAAGTCTCGTTTTTAAAGAAATTATATCTTTACAACTTCCTGTCAACATTTACAAAGATAGTTATTTTGTCGAAACTTTGTGTTACACAAGTGTTTACACACTCGTGTGTTTGCTAAAATCATTCTTTTTCATGTAAGATCCGGCTTTAGAAAATATGATTTCTTGGACACTTGGTCCTTTGAAAGTACCGCTTGTAGATCCGTAGATCTACTAGTTTTGAACACTATTTCACAAGCAAAATCGCTTTTACACAAGTTCATGATTCGTGTGTGGTAGAGTTTCATCCTTTAACCCTTGTTACTTCCAAAACAACCTTATGTCATGATCCATGATCATGACCAACCCGGGTTAAATGACGATCCGAGCTACCACAACATAGATCGGGTCCAAATAATCACACAAATCAATTACCACAAGATTTACACAACATATGAGCTTTTAACCATCATTACAAGTATTTTTAGTAAACTTTTGTGTGTCATTTTGTAAGATTACGAGTTTTAACCGTTACAAATCATATTAACCACTTCAAAATAGTTCGAGAGGGTGATTATAGCAACTTACTACTAGCTCGAGGCTAGGGAAGAATCTAGACGCAAAATGAGTGGATAAAAGCAATAGAGTGAGGTCCTTCGCCTTCCGATTGCACCAAGCCTCCTTATACGTGATCCTTAACGCTTGTATGAACTTGGAATGTGAAGATTAAGGCTCGAAAAATTGATGGGTGCAAGAGGGTGTTCGGCCGTGAGCTTTCTAGAGAGAGAGAGGGAGTGTTGTTGTGAGTTGTGTAGTGAATGATCATGTGTGCAAGAGTTAGAACTTATAGGCAAAGTTAAGGTCATGGTCCATTGGATTTTATGCTACTTAGATATTAAACAAGATGATTAAAATAATCATAAGGGTACAAAGGGTGTCCCCCCTCTTGGGGACGGTTTGGTTAAGGGGGGGGGGTAGCTAGTTCAAATCCAACCAAAATAGTTAGTGTAAAGTTAGGTTAATCTAGTTAGTTAAGTGATTAACCTGGTTACTAGTGTGTTGTGCTTTATGGCGGGTGTTAGGGTATTCAGGGACCCTAACTGGCTCAGAAAAAGATAAGTAATGTTATTGGCAATATTTTTCATGTTCCGGGTATAGTCCGGTTGTTCGGTTGCATACCGATTCGTTAAAGTGCTAAATTGCACCTTTTAGTGTTTAATAAGTATCTTTTTATAATACTATCGATTCCTAACACTTAGGGAAATATTCTGGATAATAAAACGACATTTCTGCAAAATATTCATGTGTCTAAATGCTGAATTATTGCTGAATTATATAAATTCTGCACTTAAAGTGCGTTTCGGGTGCTTTTTAGTGCTTAATTTTGCTTTCGCATTGCGTATGTATTAAACCCTTGTATGTACTCTTGGGTTTTAATGCATTCTTGTTGTCGGACCTACACCTAGGCCTCAATTCTAATGTCTGACTGCTTTCTGCAGTTCTGTTGACACAGTGTGTCTTACCGGTGAGTTTACTAGTATTTTTGATGCAACGCTCTCGTTTATGCATAAAGCAATATTTTGTAGTATACAACATGCATGAGTTCACTTGTTTAGTAGGTAATTAGACATGGCTGACAATTAAGCACATAATTGCAGTCATTAAGCAATAATTAAAGTGTACATAAATTACCGGTTTGGTGCCAGTTGTCACAGTCTCCCCCCGTTAAAAGAATTTCGTCCCGAAATTCAGGCTGAACTAACTCTCGCTGGAGTCTTCTTGAATAGGGGGGATACTTTTTCTTGAACTGGTCTTCACGTTCCCATGTGTACTCGGGTCCGTGCTTAGAGCTCCAACGTACCTTGACAAGTTTTACGCTGCTCCTCCTGGTCTTGTTGACTTTCCAGTCGGTAACCTCAACGGGTTGTTCTGTAAATCGGAGGGCTTCATCAATATGCACTTCATCCATCGGGATGATCACGTTTTCTTGTGTTGGACTCTTCTTCAGGTTGGATACATGAAACGTATCATGTACTCCATTAAGTTCTTCCGGTAACTCCAATTTGTACGCCACGGTACCAATTCTCTTCAATATTCTGAATGGTCCGATATATCGTGGATTTAGCTTTCCGCGCTTTCCAAATCTGACTACGCCCTTCCAAGGTGAGACTTTTAACAGCACCTTGTCTCCCACCTTGAATTCTACTGATTTCCTTTTCGGATCGGCGTAGCTCTTTTGTCGATCTCGAGCCGCCTTAATGCGCTCTCGGATCTGCGCAATCTTGTCGGTTGTCTCTTGTACAAGTTCAGGACCAACCATACGCTTATCTCCGGCATCTGCCCAACATAAGGGCGATCGGCATTTGCGGCCATACAGAGCTTCGAACGGCGCGGCTTTTATGCTCGTATGATAGCTGTTATTGTAGGAAAACTTAACTAGAGGTAGATGAGTATCCCAGCTGCCGCCTAGATCCATGACACATGCGCGAAGCATATCTTCTAACGTTTGTATAGTCTGTTCGCTCTGGCCGTCTGTTTGTGGATGGAATGCCGTGCTCAGATCTAACTGAGATCCAAAGGCTTCCTGAAATGATTGCCAGATTCTTGAGACAAAGCGTCCATCTCTGTCTGAAATAATTGAGATTGGCACTCCATGTCGCGCCACAATTTCTCTTAAGTATATTTCAGCAAGCTTTCCAGTGCTGTCTTTTTCACGGATCGGTAGGAAGTGCGCAGACTTCGTTAATCGATCAACTATTACCCATATCATATCGTGCCCTCTCGGGGTCCTGGGTAATTTCGTTATGAAGTCCATCGAGATTTGTTCCCACTTCCACACGGGAATCTCTGGTTGTTGTAGTAGGCCGGACGGTTTCTGATATTCTGCCTTAACCTTAGCACATGTTAGGCATTTTCCAACATAGACAGCAACGTCGTTCTTGATTCTCGGCCACCAATAGTATTCTTTCAAATCTTGATACATTTTATCTGATCCTGGATGGGTCGAGTATCTCGATTTATGCGCTTCATTAAGGATGACTTCTCGTATGCCACCATAGAGTGGAACCCAAATACGCTTCTTGAAGTATAAGGCTCCCTCTTCGTTTGGCACCATGTATTTCAGCATACCCCGTAGGTATTCAGCTTTACGGTTCTCTCCTTTAAGAGCTTCTTGTTGTGCATCACGAATGCGTGCAGTGAGGTTCGTTTGAATCGTCATTTCCAATGCTCGAACCCTTAGGGTCTTAACCCTTTCTTTTCGGCTCAACGCATCCGCTACAACGTTTGCCTTTCCAGGATGGTACTTAATCTCACAGTCATAATCGTTCAGCAGCTCAACCCAACGTCGCTGGCGCATATTCAATTCCTTCTGATCAAATATGTATTGTAAGCTTTTGTGATCTGTGAAGATTGTACATCGAGTACCATATAAATAATGTCGCCAAATCTTCAGGGCGAATACCACTGCACCCAGCTCCAGGTCGTGAGTGGTATAATTTCTCTCGTGAACCTTCAGTTGTCTTGAAGCATAAGCGATGACTTTTTGGCGTTGCATGAGCACGCAACCCAAGCCTTGTCGTGAGGCGTCGCAGTATACCACGAAGTCTTCAGTGCCTTCGGGTAACGATAGTATCGGTGCATCGCAGAGCTTATTCTTAAGTAGCTGAAAGGCTTCTTCTTGTTTGTGACCCCAATCGTATTTCTTGTCCTTCTGTGTAAGGGTCGTTAGCGGTTGAGCTATCTTTGAGAAATTCTCGATGAATCGTCGGTAATAGCCCGCTAAGCCCAAAAATTGTCGAACTTCAGTTGGGGTCTTGGGAGCTTCCCAATTCTTTATTGCTTCAATCTTGGACGGGTCTACATGAATGCCCTTCTCATTCACAACGTGACCAAGAAATTGTACTTCGCGAATCCAGAATTCGCATTTCGAGAACTTTGCATAAAGTTTCTCTTTCTTCAGTAGTTCCAAGATGGTTCTGAGATGTTGCTCATGCTCTTCTTTCGTTCGCGAGTAAATCAGGATATCATCGATAAATACAATCACGAATTTATCGAGATATGGTTTGCATACGCGGTTCATTAGATCCATAAAGACCGCTGGCGCGTTCGTCAATCCAAATGGCATCACAAGAAATTCGTAGTGCCCATAGCGTGTTCTGAATGCAGTCTTTGGCACGCTTTCATCTTGGATTCTCAGCTGATGGTATCCAGATCGAAGGTCGATCTTGGAATAGTAGCTTGATCCTTGCAGTTGATCAAACAAGTCATCAATCCTCGGTAGCGGATACCGATTCTTGATTGTGAGCTTGTTCAGTTCCCTGTAATCGATACACATCCGCAGTGATCCATCCTTCTTCTTCACGAATAATACTGGAGCTCCCCAGGGTGAGAAGCTTGGCCTTATGAATCCTTTATCCAACAACTCCTGAAGTTGTGTAGATAATTCTTGCATTTCGGATGGCGCAAGTCGATAGGGAGCCTTGGCTATAGGAGCGGCTCCTGGAACCAAGTCTATACGAAATTCGACTTGTCGTTGCGGAGGTAGTCCTGGCAGATCTTCGGGAAAAACATCAGGGAATTCCTTCACCACAGGAATGTCTTCGAGTTTTGGCTCCACAGCCTTCTTATCTACAACGTGTGCTAGGAAAGCAACACATCCTTTCCTTAAGCACTTCCGTGCGTTGATGCAACTGATGATTCGAAGAGGCGCGTCTCGTTTTTCTCCATGCACGATGAGAGTTTCACCATTCGCTAAAGGGATGCGAATGATTTTCTCATGACAAATAACTTCAGCTTTGTTCTTGGACAACCAGTCCATTCCGACTACTACATCGAAGCTACCCAATTGAATAGGTAAGAGGTCGATGCTAAAATTTCGTTCGCCAAGTTCCAGTGTGCAGCCTCTAACAACTTCGCTCGATTCAACAAGTTTACCATTGGCTAGTTCTATGGAATAAGGAATTTCTAATCTACTAGATTCTATTCCAAGTATGCGTTTAAATTCCACAGACATGAAACTATAATCGGCGCCAGTGTCGAATAATATGGATGCAAAGTGATTGTTAATGAGGAACGTACCGTTGACCACATTAGGGTCCTCGCGTGCGTCCCTTGCTCCAATCACAAATGCTCGGGCCTGAGCATTGTTTCTCTCTGGGCAGTCCTTCATGAAATGATCTTTGCTTCCACATCTGAAGCATCCTTGGTTTCGCCCATTCCCGTTGCCAGCACCGTTTCCATTTCCACCATTGTTCCTATCATCAGCCCCATTACGATTTCCATTCCCGTTCCTCTTACTCCAGCAGTCTTCAGTGCGGTGACCCAACTTTCCACACTTGTCACACTTTGAGATGCGACAAGCTCCCTCGTGGTGGCGTTTACACCGATGGCATTTGGGCAAGGTGCCCAGGTATCCCTTTGCTGGAGCGTCGTTCATAGCTGCAAGGGATTTCGCCCCTTGAGGCGGGTTAGGGTCACGCTTCTTGTTGGAACCTTTGTTGTTACGAGTTGCTTGATTCAAGTTTGCATATTTCCTTTTCTTGTCGCCAGACGACTCAGCATGCGTCTCGGCATTTTCTGTTGGGTTCAGTGATAGCGTCTTCATTCGAACACAATTTTCAGTAAGGCTGATAGCCAGAGTTACAGCCTCGGTGATTGTTTGTGGTTTGGCCGACGTCACCATGCCACGAAACTCTGAGGCCAGTCCCCAAATGTAGCGTTCAACACGCTTGAATTCGGGAGTCACCATGTAGGGAAGTACTCTAGACAGATCGTGGAACCTTCGAGTGTAACCATTAATGTCGGCACCTTCCATGGTCAAGTGCCAGAACTCCGTCTCCAGCCTTTGGAGTTCAGCACGAGTGCAGTACTTCTCTCTCATTCTTTCCTTTAGTTTATCCCAAGTTAGGCCATAAGCGGCATCATCGCCCAAGGTTTGGACTTGCAGGTTCCACCAAGTCAGAGCTTCATCGACAAACAACCCAGTAGCAAAGGTGACTTGTTGATCCGCGGTACACTTGCTCATGCGGATAGTAGCTTCAGTCTTCTCCGTCCAGCGCACAAATGCTACTGCACCTCCTGTGCCATCATAGTTCATCGGCTTGCAGTCGAGGAACTGCTTGAAAGTGCAGCCTTGAGCTGTATTGCCTCTAGATGAATATCCATTCCCATTACGCCTAGCGTTGCTTGGTCCACCACTGTCTTGAGTTCGGTTCGCCTCGTACTGGGCGATAGCAGCGGAGATCCTTTCCTCCAGCAGAGCGTTCAGCTCTTCAGCAGTTCTTGGCAGTGGGGGAGGAGGAGGTTGATCGTCATTGCGAGCATTCACAGCTTTCCTGGGTGCCATGTTCTGACAGAACATAACACAACAGGGTTAATCATTTGTTTGATATCGTCACCCTAGACAGTAGTATCATATATATTCACAGGTATATATACCACATAAGTGACATCAAACAATTATTACTCTAGCAGAGTACTTAGTAGGCTTGCACTGAGGGAATCTATACGTGACAAGACTTGCTGTGGTTTCTGTGCACTGAATTCCATAATTATGTATGCATCTATAATTACGTAACTCCTTGCACAGTCCGCACAGTTCGTTTCATCCTCGTATTTCTTCCTTCAGATGGGCCATTGCTTTCAGATAAAGTCACGTATACTTGTGACATTCTACTTCTAGTACATGCTAATTATCACACATAATTGCAAGTAATTTCTAGCTAACGACAAGTGCTACTCAAGTGCACTCTAAGTCTCGTAGTGTCTTTTCTAGACTCATGTAGACAATTTCAGGTAGTGGATGTCGCGGGACGTTTTATGCAATGAAAACTCGTTGAAAATTGTTTTCGTGAAAGGATCCTAGAGATTGTAGACTAGACTCGAGAAGGAATCCTGGTTCACCACAATCGCAGCTCTGATACCAATCTGTCACACCCCTTTATGCGGCGGAAGCATGAGGTGTGATCATGAAAGGTTCTCATTGCATACGAAAGGTAAACATACTACATGCTCAAAAATATCTTCAAATATTACATTACTGAAAACATATGTCAAGTGTTTACAACACGAGATAACATATTGTCTTAAAAGTCACAACTTTATTTAAAGATAAACAAAGCGACATCCACGAGCATGAGTAAGACCACGCGCACATCCATCCTAGTTACCTGAAATACATGTGAGTTTTGGAAAACGTCAACATAAAGTTGGTGTGAATTCATGCAATTTTTATATTTCATGTTTGTATTCTTTGTATGAAAACATAATTTGTATCTTGTATAAATCAAGTCTTTTGTGTACACCACGTACTCATGTATAAATCAAATATTTCTGTATGTATCAAGTGTTAATGGGTTGCAAAGCCATTAACATGTGACACGACATAGGAAGTCACCAAACCATATGCATTTTTCTGTAGTCGATTCACGACTGAGACACAAAAACACTGCTTGGTAAAAGAGTGGCCAAGAGTGGGGCTGCCCTGAAACCCATTAGATCTAACCTTTTGTTCTGCGGTCTTAGTATGTACACGATTAATGGTGCTTATGGTACCCTATTCGTGACACGATTTCTCGTATCATTCCTCAATTTTTGTATCCATCATACCATTTGTAAACATTGTAATATTTGTAACATGTATTTCACCCCCGAAGTTATAAAACTGAAAACAGTTAAAAGAAAAGGGGGAGCATGAACTCACAACTTTGCGTTCCTTGCGTCGTAAACTTCACCGGATTTGCTTAATTAACGTCGTAACCTATACGCATTTTCTTAACGTTAGTCACTAGACTTGTGTCGCACAAGTACAGTCACTCTCTTTTGTATATATTCTTGTGTTAAAAATATTCTATATTTTTAACTACGTATCTTACTTATATTATTTTCTCAAAAATAAATATAAGCTTTTTGTATTTTGCACTTTGCACCCGAATTACGTATCTTGTATTTTGTATGTGTATTTTTATGTTTATACTTCTCACGAGTATTTAGTGTATTTTTAAGTCTTAATACACTAGCACGTATAACACATACTATATATACTTAACACAAAAGTTGGTGATAACATAATATATATTTTTCTCTCAAAATATACATACTTATATCCATTTTTATTCTTGAAGAAATCCTCATTTCTTATCACCAAAAATTAGGGAAACCTTGGTAATACTTTTAAACACATTTTTAGGGGATAAGTTTCTCAAAAACTTATATTTTTCTAAGTGTCAAAATTTATAAAAATTTTGACAGAGTTTCCCCTAAAAATGGAGGTTTCCCATGTTTTCAAAACATGTGTTTATTTTCTTTTAAATCGTCAACAATTCCCTCATTCAACAATAAACAATATTCAACTAGTTAAATTAGATATAATCGCAGAAATACATGAACTTGTGGTTTTTCCAAAATAGGTAGTATCTTTCCATTATTTTTAGTGGATCTTTGTATAGATCAACTTCGTTTCTTGAAAGTCTCGTTTTTAAAGAAATTATATCTTTACAACTTCCTGTCAACATTTACAAAGATAGTTATTTTGTCGAAACTTTGTGTTACACAAGTGTTTACACACTCGTGTGTTTGCTAAAATCATTCTTTTTTCATGTAAGATCCGGCTTTAGAAAATATGATTTCTTGGACACTTGGTCCTTTGAAAGTACCGCTTGTAGATCCGTAGATCTACTAGTTTTGAACACTATTTCACAAGCAAAATCGCTTTTACACAAGTTCATGATTCGTGTGTGGTAGAGTTTCATCCTTTAACCCTTGTTACTTCCAAAACAACCTTATGTCATGATCCATGATCATGACCAACCCGGGTTAAATGACGATCCGAGCTACCACAACATAGATCGGGTCCAAATAATCACACAAATCAATTACCACAAGATTTACACAACATATGAGCTTTTAACCATCATTACAAGTATTTTTAGTAAACTTTTGTGTGTCATTTTGTAAGATTACGAGTTTTAACCGTTACAAATCATATTAACCATTTCAAAATAGTTCGAGAGGGTGATTATAGCAACTTACTACTAGCTCGAGGCTAGGGAAGAATCTAGACGCAAAATGAGTGGATAAAAGCAATAGAGTGAGGTCCTTCGCCTTCCGATTGCACCAAGCCTCCTTATACGTGATCCTTAACGCTTGTATGAACTTGGAATGTGAAGATCAAGGCTCGAAAAATTGATGGGTGCAAGAGGGTGTTCGGCCGTGAGCTTTCTAGAGAGAGAGAGGGAGTGTTGTTGTGAGTTGTGTAGTGAATGATCATGTGTGCAAGAGTTAGAACTTATAGGCAAAGTTAAGGTCATGGTCCATTGGATTTTATGCTACTTAGATATTAAACAAGATGATTAAAATAATCATAAGGGTACAAAGGGTGTCCCCCCTCTTGGGGACGGTTTGGTTAAGGGGGGGGGGGTAGCTAGTTCAAATCCAACCAAAATAGTTAGTGTAAAGTTAGGTTAATCTAGTGAGTTAAGTGATTAACCCGGTTACTAGTGTGTTGTGCTTTATGGCGGGTGTTAGGGTATTCAGGGACCCTAACTGGCTCAGAAAAAGATAAGTAATGTTATTGGCAATATTTTTCATGTTCCGGGTATAGTCCGGTTGTTCGGTTGCATACCGATTCGTTAAAGTGCTAAATTGCACCTTTTAGTGTTTAATAAGTATCTTTTTATAATACTATCGATTCCTAACACTTAGGGAAATATTCTGGATAATAAAACGACATTTCTGCAAAATATTCATGTGTCTAAATGCTGAATTATTGCTGAATTATATAAATTCTGCACTTAAAGTGCGTTTCGGGTGCTTTTTAGTGCTTAATTTTGCTTTCGCATTGCATATGTATTAAACCCTTGTATGTACTCTTGGGTTTTAATGCATTCTTGTTGTCGGACCTACACCTAGGCCTCAATTCTAATGTCTGACTGCTTTCTGCAGTTCTGTTGACACAGTGTGTCTTACCGGTGAGTTTACTAGTACTTTTGACGCAACGCTCTCGTTTATGCATAAAGCAATATTTTGTAGTATACAACATGCATTAATTCACTTGTTTAGTAGGTAATCAGACATGGCTGACAATTAAGCACATAATTGCAGTCATTAAGCAATAATTAAAGTGTACGGAAATTACCGGTTTGGTGCTAGTTGTCACACATAGCCAACTGGGTATCCTGTCTATGGGTATCAATAGCCTCCACCATAACCACAGCCACAACCTCAACCTCCACCCCCAACAACAACTAGAAATTTACAAAGGGTGTAAAATGTTGAACGTAGGGTGGATAGACGTGAGTGAAAGACCACTAAGTTTCTTAAAGGTCTTTCAAAATTTATCAAGGGAAAAAGGAATGATGATTGAAGATTTTTATTTTTATCTTTATCTTGTATTGTTAGTTTTAATTAAGTCCCTGCGTGGACATTTTCTTTTAAAATTAGTCCCTACGTGGACATTATCTTTATGTATTAGTCCCTACGAGGACTAGTTCTGTTTTTAGTCCCTGCGTGGACAATTTATGTTATTTAAAAGAACCGTTTAGGGCAGTTTTGTAATCGTTAGTATTATTAATGAAAATTTTCTTTTGGAATTTACATATGTATATTCGTTACATTATTGTACAAATAATCATTTCAATTTCTATTGATCTGCCAAGAAATTCCAAAAGATCTTCTTAATGGTATAACCTAGCCTATATGTCAATATGAACATGGCTATAATGGTAAAACCCTCTTAAGACAACAAATCCTTGTTAACATCCAGAACATGTTAACAATCCTGGCAGTGTGACTTGAGAAACCACACCAGCCGTCAAAGTACTTGGATTCTTCCAAACTTTCACACAACCTAAATGATCAATGTGAATCATGGCTGATATCATCAAATATGATGTCAATAATAAAACATTCATAAGTAATGTTATTCGTTTTTCCTACGGGCCAAACTATATCATTTTTCATAACAACGACAGTTGTAGTCTATAACTCTCTATCAAACGGCGATGAACTATGTTCAAACCTTAAAACCTTCGATCCAATAAGATCATAGCTTATAATTCAAATTGTCCAAGTGACAAGGCCTTTTGTGCCATCTAAATGTCCTTCGAGACGAGCTTTCGTGCTATATAAAAGTGTCACACCCCCAAAATACCACTTGCGGAAACACCGCGGGGCGTGTGACGTACCAGGATCTTAGCCACCAATCACATTGAACTAATAAATATATTTAAATAAAACTTTCATTCTTTAACATGAAGTGTTACAAAACGTTACATAATAATAATCCTTTGTACACAGCGGAAGCCTAACTCATTTGTAAGTGTTTCATAACCACGCGTACGTAAACCATTAGACTTGTGTTACGATTCCATGTATCTCGACCCATGACCACTCCAGCCTTCCAGACAGCAAGTTCCATGATATAACCCTACAGACCTGCAAGCATGCAGACAAGTGTGTCAGACGACGCTGGTGAGTTCAAAGTTTTGTTAACGCGTTTAGTTACCAGTTTCCAGTTTAAAACATTTCAATGATTCGTTGTTAATCACACGCTTACCGCCGATGGCAACAGATTATTTTCCCTATTCCCCAATGCCTCTATCAAAGCAATGGTCAAGATGGGGGTCATTAGTTCACTCCCGACCTCCTCGGTGCGGTGTGAGGGTGCCAAACCTAAATAGCGCCATTAACTAATACCCCGTTGCCTCTCCGGCAACAATCGGTAGGAGGGACTTGAGTGATAGATATACGTGTATTAACCAACAACCCAGGTTTAACATTCCAGTCAAACCCATTTACCCGACATTCCTCCCCGGAACGTCTACCAGATGTCCCTCCCCGGGACGCATGCTTGGAAAAAGAGCAGTGAACTCACCTTAGATTTGCTCGGTATGTTACGTTACATTACCCGTTCCCAGTTGGTCAACCAAACCCTATCGTGGTTACTAATTAACATCAGTCACATAGTCAACAAGTCACGTATTGGTACACAGTAAGTCACGTAGCACATAGTAAGTGTTTAGATTTCATACACATTTACATCACAAGTTCATATTCCCAACAGTAGTTACTGATGACACCAGTTTCATAACAATCGATTCACGTGTTGTCACATATTGCATTTGGTTAAGGTCATAGTATCATACATATCAAGTACTCAGTTTCCAAACAAGTCTACATCCTGTGTTCATGATACATAACAATGTTTTACAGATAAGTTGACTACCCACAGCAGTTAAGTCAAGACTCTCATTTCTGGTTATCATTATCATCATACAACAGACTGAGTTTCACAAACACCAGTGTACAATCATCATAAACAACCCTACTGTTCAGCTCATTTACTTACACGACGAAACACCCTACGTTTCGTCAAGATGAGGGGTAACGAAACGCCTAGTGTTTCGTCGAGAATATGGGTGACGAAAGACCCATGATTCGTCAACAGGGGTTTCGTCGACATTGATTGTTTGTCAGTAGTTTTTCATCGCTAACCCTATCAGTTAACAATTCAACACCAAATCCAATCAGATAATATCAACATAACTAGTTAGTCCATTATCAATTAACAATCACCTGGACATTCAAATCAAGCATCACTCATAGTATCTAATATAACCCATCATTGAATCATGATTTCACAGTTTCTAAGACCTATTAACAACTTCTATTCACCATAAATCTAAACGGTGGTCGCATACTTATGTTAATCGCTCATGAACCTTCTTCAAAACAAATCAAACAACATCATTATTCAACAATTAATCATCATACAGGTTTGAATCATCATCTAGTAATCAGTATTATCATCGATCTATCACAAATCATCAACCGTTAAATCAAATCAGTTCATCAGATTCATACTAACATACAAACAAACCCTACATCATAATTTAATTTCTTGTGCATAACATAACAATATCAACGAATACCAAATCAACAAGGACGATCAACCCGGAACTAGGATTAATATACTAACCAAGAAGTAGAGGGCGTGTGAGTGAGCTAGGCCGAGAAAGATAATGTTTCCGATCCGAAGAGGGCTTCGAGTAGAGGGAGAATTGACGCTGCCTTGTGTGTGTTTAGAAGGGGATTTAGGGTTTTAAGTTTATGATCGTCGGTTACAAGGAGTTATACAAACCATGTGACAGTCAGGCCCAACCTGGGCCGCGATTAATCCTGGGCCGACAGTTCTCTCTCGGCGAAAGACTCCTCTGGCGAAACACCTATTTCGCCACAATGTGATCCCAGCGAAAGACCTTAGTTTTTCGTTAGCTTGAGTTTATGACAAGAACCGAAGCGTTTTAGTTAAGAAACATACACAACCACACAATCAATACGGAAGTCATTTATCAAACGTGCAACATTAATCAGTTATTGAACAGAGTTGTGAAACAATAACGTGTCGAGGAAGACCTTGCAAACTCGGGTTGTCACATCATCCCCAACTTGAAAGAAATTTTGTCCCAAAATTTGAATTTGATGAGCAATCCCAAACAGCAAGATGTTAGATCAGGATGACCGTGGATTTTCCTTGGGTACCACATCCTCCCCAACTAGAAAGGGAATTGCGTCCCGAAATTCGCCATTGATGTCAGAAGTTGATACAACCGCTTGAACAACTGAGGACACTAGAGCTTCTCCGATCATTGTGTTCCCACATGAGCTCCGGTCCACGTCTCGAGTTCCAACGAACTCTCACGATTGGAATTCGACTATGCTAACGAATCTTGACGTCGTGGTCCATGATTTCAGTAGATTCCTCAACAACTGTAACTTGTCTTTAACCTCAGACTCCAATAAGGGTATGACAAGGGTTTCGTCAGACAAACACTACTTTAGATTCGAGACATAAATGACATCACGTACATTACCCAATTCATTAGGTAAGTCGAGTTTGTAGGTCACGTTACTGATTCTTCGCAGAATGTTGTATGGCCCCACATGATGTAGGTTAAGCTCGCCACGCTTCCCAAACATACCACACCCTCTCAGGGTGAGACTTTCAACATGATCTGATCGCCTGCAGCGATATTCCAGTGTTTCCTGATGGTCACCCATTGCCGCCATATGACTCCCAATCCAACAATCTTCCCAATAGTTTCGAGTACAAGTCCTGGCCCCGTAATTAAGTTGTCAACCATCCTAGTCCAACAAAGGGGGGGGGGGGGGGTTGGCGTCATCGTCCATGCAATGCGTCAACAGAGCTGTATGCATACTAAAACGGTAACGGCTATATGCCCAAAGATAAGTGTCCTTCCAAATGTTTACTAAAGTCAATCACGCACATGCTCGCAGCATGTCTTCGTGTGCCAGGATGGTTCGTTGCTCTGTCCGGTTGTCCTACAGTGATAAGTAATGCTCATGTCTAGACGTGAGCCAAGGGTGTTGTGTATTGCCGGTCATAAATCAGGTATAGCTCAAAATCAAAGGTAACAGGAGCTGGCACCTCGTGCCTAAAAGCCGCCTCTCTCAGAGGAACATTCACAGCTGTGAAGACTCATCAGTTTCCTTGATTGAAAGAAAGTGTGCTGGTAACGTGAGACAATCAACGATCACCTAGGTGATATTGTTTCCGTTTCGAGTTGTAAGTAGACTAGTGACAGAATCCATGGCGGTCTGTTCTCATTTCCATATGTGTGTTTCTAGTTGCTGATTCTTCCCCTTGACTTTCCCACAAGTCCAACATCATTCATTTACATAGCTAGGTGGGCCTTCTTACCCGATCACCAGTGCAAGATTTATAGATCCTAATATCTCTCATCAAAACCCAGACGAATAGAATATCGAGGCCGGTGTGCCTTGCTCAACACAAGTTCCCTAAAGTTGCCATATAATAAGATCCACATTCATTCCATGGGGTAGCGAATATCATCCGACCTGCCAAAGGTTGCTTCTCCATGCCCCGCATGGGTTCAACTTCAAAATCCTCTTCCTTCAATTCTCCAGTTTGAAAAGAGCGAGTCTGATCAGGTAGGTTAGAGTCGATAGTGAGCTGCAAAGCTCGTGCACATTCAAGTTTCACAGTCGTAATCATCCAAAAGTTCCGTCCAGCGATGCCATTAACTGATTTAGCTCTTTTGTAACCAGGGTACACGGGAGGCCCTTGTGATGGGTCTAAGTAGTGCATTCGGTACCGTCCAAGTAATGCCTCCAACTTAAATCCAAAGGCCACGGTTTCCACCGCAGATTGTATGTGGTGCAGTTCCTCTTCGTAACTCCATTACGTAAGTCATCACTCTCTCGTGTTGCATCGGTGTGTAACTGGGACTCTGATTCGGAGCATCATGGTATACCGCTAGATCACCCGTACCCTTAGGTAAAGACGATGCTCAGTGCATTGCAGAGTTGGGATTTGAAAGCTGAAAAGACGTGTTGGTGCATATGCCTGTCGACTTCGTCTTGTATCGAGTCTTGTAATAGAATTGATAGATCTAGACACGTTGTACGAGAAAAACGGGAAACAATCATGAATCAGCCAGTCCACACGAACTGACCAGTTCATGCGAACTGGGAGTGCTTGATTCATGCGAAGTAGTTTAAGTATAAATAGGTGAGTTGTGTTGTCATTTGTAACTTTGGATTCCAGTAGCGAAGCTCTGCCGATGTGTCACCAGCTCTTGTAATACTATCAAATCAATACAAGTGACAGTTAAAGTGATTCTTAGTGCATATCAAGCTGATTCATCATCAATACGTTTGTTTCCGCCTCTCGTATTGATCTAGATCTCTTCTGAACAACTCGTTTAGGTCGAATCTCGATCCTACAAGTGGTATCAGAGCTCAGGAGGAAGAGTGTCACACCCCAACCGATGGCGGAAACATCGGGATGAGACGAACAAATCGCTCAAAAGCATCATAACACTAATTGTGACAATATAGATTAAATCAAATTTCATAAATGACTAAATTCAAGTACATTGTTTCAAATAAAGACAAATTGCAACAAACATGGTTTATTATTAAAATGGGTATCTAGTCCATCCTAACTTGATTCTTCAACATCTTGACTATCAACCTGCAACATGTATTAAAATAACATCAACAAAAATATTGGCGAGTATACAAGTTTGATACATAGCATAGTAGAATAAAATGTTTAAATGTGCTCATATCTAACATGAATAAGATGATGCAAGTTAACAGTTATGCCGAAACGATGTTACTCTACATGCTCAAACCAAAGTTTCCAACGCAATTAAAGTGCCTATCCCAAGAGTCTAGCGGGATGGTTAACATGTTTAACTTAACAATACCCAAAAGAATAGCGGGCGGGGCGTTACAACCTATAGCATATGCAGAGTACCATAATTGTTAATGTAGGCTTGATCGAAGTTAATGAGCATATAGTCATGAAGTGTTTACATTAGCATCACATGTATAACAAGAATCAAACATTTCATGTGTAATTTGGATAGAGTGTGAATAAATAAAGTTTAACGTGTTTGTGAATTTGGCGAGATTGAAAGCCGATGAGTGAGACTAGTAAACAATATGCGAGTTTCACCTCTAACTTGATAACATCGTACCCTAACGTGGTTAGTACTCATCAAAAGATAAGGGTCCACTAGAATATGAAATGGAAATTTCCTTGAAGGTTTGGATATCACTCCTAACTTGAGGGTAGATTTCGTGCAAAATTCAAAGTATAGCTGAGTGAAAGTCATCACCAAATGTGGGAATCACCCCTATTTTGGTGAATCGTTTCGATTGTGTTATAATTCAAAGCCTTCAAGTGTGTATTGTGTTAGCCTTAGGAAAGGCATGTATGTTAAAAGATCAAAGAGAATAGAGAGAAACAAATAAGATAGAAGGAAAGTAGTCTTAAACAGCACATAAGGATAAAGCTCCTAAACTATAGACTAGGTAAAATCATTCCTACTTTTCCTAATTCCCTATAGTTATGGCTCTGATACCAATCTGTCACACCCCAACCTATGGCGGAAACATCGGGATGAGACGAACAAATCGCTCAAAAGCATCATAACACTAATTGTGACAATATAGATTAAAGCAAATTTCATAAATGACTAAATTCAAGTACATTGTTTCAAATAAAGACAAATTGCAACAAACATGGTTTATTATTAAAATGGGTATCTAGTCCATCCTAACTTGATTCTTCAACATCTTGACTATCAACCTGCAACATGTATTAAAATAACATCAACAAAAATGTTGACGAGTATACAAGTTTGATACATAGCATAGTAGAATAAAATGTTTAAATGTGCTCATATCCAACATGAATAAGATGATGCAAGTTAACAGTTATGGCGAAACGATGTTACTCTACATGCTCAAACCAAAGTTTCCAACGCAATTAAAGTGCCTATCCCAAGAGTCTAGCGGGATGGTTAACATGTTTAACTTAACAATACCCAAAAGAATAGCGGGCGGGGCGTTACAACCTATAGCATATGCATAGTACCATAATTGTTAAGGTAGGCTTGATCGAAGTTAATGAACATATAGTCATGAAGTGTTTACATTAGCATCACATGTATAACAAGAATCAAACATTTCATGTGTAATTTGGATAGAGTGTGAATAAATAAAGTTTAACGTGTTTGTGAATTTGAATACGAATACAAGTTGCACCCAAAAGTGTTTAAAATGAAAATGGGATCATGTATACTCACATTGGTTGCGTTGCTATTTCTTGTAATAACGCATGAGTAAAGATTGGGAAAAACCCAAGAGAACGAACGAGGGCGATTAACCTAGATATGAAAATATCACATAACGATTATTTATTTATAGGTTAAATAAGGATCTAATATTTATTGTTTATGAATTAATTATTAAAATTTATCGCATTATTAGTATTTACGATATAAAGAGGTTTAGAATAAATTTGTTAGTTATTGTTGTTATTGTTAAATTTAGAGGATTATTGTTGTAAAAGAAAATATAATGAATGATACAAACTGAATATATAACTATGTTATTAATGGAATTAAAAGAAGTTAATGGTTTTATTAAAAAGGAAATTGATTTAGAAAAGAGATAAAAGCACAAAACCGGTTTATATGTAAACCATATGTATGTGTATACTGATTTAATATAATTATGCGTATTGCGTAAACGTGAATCGGTTTATGTAACTTGATAAATAATCTGATCACGTCTCCAGACCATGTCTATAGATAATGAGAATGCTAAGAAAAACAAGGTTTATGGGAAACTGCACATTTCAATTTAAAATTCAAAATTCCCCATTTTTTAATTTATCTCAACCTATGTGCATGTATACATGCAAAAGGGAAGATCCATAATCTGATCATCCATATACATTTCCATCCACACATGCATAGCATAAACTTTTGATTCATCCGTAATAGAAAAAAAACTAACAAATGAAAAGAGTAACATAAAGTTTTATTATTTTTTTATTCTTTTGAACACCACCCAAGTGCTCATCTCCTTTAAGGAGAACCCAGCGAACCAAAATAACCCAACCAAAATATTTATCAGTTGTTCTTGTTCAGCACACTTCAGTTCATTATTTTTTTTAACAATAAAACAACGAATTTATAAAATGGATTGACAAGGTAACAAAATAAGATCCCGAAACGATGCGAGGTGTTCAACGACAATGTTTTAACCCACCCGAAACCGCCACTTTTTATGTTCTACAGAATCATCAAAATTCTTAAATGGTTCGATAGAACTTTGCTTTTCAACAGAATCAAAAGAATACGAGAGTATTATACCGAACAAAGGTGACGTGAAACTCTTGATGTTTTCCGGCGAAACTTCGATACGGCTTCCGTTGGGTTTTCCGGCTAGCTCCGATCTTCGGCGAAACTCCGGCGTGGATACAAGCTTCTCCGGCAAGTGCAGGTTATGCGAGAGTGGTGTGACGGTGTGAGGGGGTCGCTATTTATAGTGTTCACTTGATCCGTATGCGTGTCGTAAACAGTCTAGGTTCATGATGATTGGTTCTTATAACGGAAACAATAGATTAGCGATTCATATGATCGGATCAGCCATCGGTTACGAAACATTGATTGGATCATTGAAGTTTAACTTGAAAACAATTTTCGCGATTGTAGACGGAAAAGAAACGGCCCACCAATTAATTAGCATGTATTAATAAACTTTTTCAGTTTAACCCTTAGAGTTTTGATAAGTTTTAATACTAACTAAAACTAGAATGAACCTTAATAATTTAATTCCTTTATTACATATAATTTATAACATTAAATTTTTAACTAGAACTAGCTTTTTTTTATATATGTTGGTTGTTTTTTTTTTATTTTTAAACTAAAGATATTCCAATAAAATAAATGAATGAAAATTATTTTTATGATTAAATTGGGAATTTGAAATTGGATATTAAAACGGGTTAGGTTTCGAAGATCCGGTTTTGACGGATGTTACAAAGAGTTCTTACCGATTCAGCTTGTTTTCATCCGAAAATCTCACTTCTACTCATTTTCTTCACATTTTCTCAAAATTAACTGAGTTTTTACTGTAACACCTCGTGTTTTCACAAGTCAAAGTCAAAGTCAAGGTCTAAGTCAACGACCGATTTCGCGCAACTTGACTTGCAGGAATTTCTTTATTTAATTCGTATTATGTGGAGTAAGTGTTGTTAATAACAATAATCGATGTACGATAATCGCAACTCGAGCTACGAATTTTACTTGTTAATATACGTGTGTGTGTGTGCCTTACGTGTTACCTGTGCATGCTTATTTATGTTGTGTGGTGATAACCAAGCAAACTCAATCGAAACTCGAATCGCTATCGAACTATGATAATTGGTGGAAAATAGATTATGCGAGATATGAAGTGGTTGGGACTGAAAGTAATTTGACTAGGAAACCTATCGTAACGAACCGCTCGCAATCGAAATCGAAACGCTAAAAATCGTCGCGTCAAACACTCAACCCAGGTGCCATCCGATCGGATAGCCGCCTTGCCAGCAAACAAGAGTCATCCGACCGGGATGTCATCCGATCGGATAAGCCATCCGAGCGGTATGTCATCCGATCGGATAAGTCTTTCCTCTTTTGGAATCCTATAAATACTCCTGTCATTGTCACACTTTCCATTTCTGGAAACCCTCTGTCCGAACCACTCGTGCTCCTCACCTTTTCTTCGATTTCTCTCAATCCAGGTAAGATCTCGCCCTAAATCTTGTACTTTCATGATCTACACGCACTCCTACACCTTTCTATCTTTTAAATCTTAACTTTTAACCGTGAAATCACTAAGATTTCGGGTGTTCTAGGGTGACGTCATCATGTGTTCTTCAAGAACTTCATGTTTTGACTTCAATCCGCCAAGAACAACCGAGATCTAACCGATTTCCACGCAAACATACAAAGATCTTGTAAAGATCTCGACATAAGAATGATGAAAAAGGATTGAAAGATGGTTTTAACTTTCTTTCAACTCTTTTACACTCAAAACCCTCAAAACCGGTAGAAACGGGTCCTGATCTAGTCTTCTACTCACTCTTAGTGTTGTACTGGCTCAGATCTCGATTCTACTAACGAGACTACCGATTTCGGGTTAACCAAGACCTTCCACCTCGAGCCGATAACCGGCCGGATTAGGGTGATTCCTGGTCGGGTTGGTCATCTGGGTCGAACTAGGGGTCCTGTTGGCTAACACGTTATCCAAGTGCCTCGACATAACGACAAACCTTCAAACGACCAAGTGTAGAACGAACAGGACAATCGGGACGGATTACTGTCCGAACGGATTGCTGTCCGATCGGATAGGTCATCCGAACGGATTACACTTGGGTCCCACCCTTTTAAAACAACCTTATCCGAAGTTTGAGTATCGAACGAGTTGCAATCCGATCGGACGACCATCTGACTGGATTACTCTTCGGATCATGAGATACTAAGACTTTAAAGACTTAAACAATTTTCGACACGTTCAATGACAAGGTTGCCATCCGATCGGATTGCCATCCGATCGAATGACACTTCTGTCATGTGCTTGCCTTCAGTAAGTAACCTCATTACAAAGCCGCCGTCCGACCGGATCACTATCCGACCGGATGACCATCCGAACGGATCGTCATCTGTACGACTTGTCATCCGATCGACCGACTTGAAAGATAGAGATACTTCGATGTTTTCAAAATACTACAACGAAAACTTCAAAAGTCAAACCATCATACACAAACATGTCCTTCTTATAGGAAGAAACAATCCACTCGAATAGTCATCCGACCGGATAACCTATCCGACCGGATGACCCTTCGAACGGATTGTCATCCGCACGGATTGCTGTCCGCTCGGATTACCATCCGATCGAGCTACCATCCGACCCACTTATACCTTGCCTCGTTTTACGCATCGCTTATCGTTATACAATCTAATCTATTCAGGCTAATCTTACTCGCTAAGCGCTCCCTTCAATCCATCAATCGCTGTGAGTATACTCGATCCCTTTTTGCTTTAAGCACTTTTGGGTGTTACATACGTTACGAATATTCAAACTACAACTATCACACTACTCAAACTATTTGAACGCTAACCGTTAATGCATGTTATACGTGGCTTATGAATGCTTGTTTGTTATGTTTACACATGGAATGCTGTCTACCTGCCTTAGCAACGATAGTACTATAGTTTGGACTCAGCACCCGTTCACTCGGGGGTTCTTAAGGATCTTTTACTTGCATGGATTACGGTGGTAATCATGTATTGCGAACTGCCTCGGGCAGTCAACCCGCAGTCATTGGTATCGTTGGATCTATGTCGATAACTAACGTGCTTCATTTCACTATGTGTACGTGCTGGTTATGCGTAAACGAATTCGAACTCTATATGCTATTATCAAACTTGTATGCTCACCTTTACATTTTATGTATTGACTTTATTTTAACGTATGTGACAGGTGTTTAGGTTGTTTGTATGCCTAGCCCACTGTGAAATCGAGGCTAGGAAAGGTCTAGGATGCTCTCTGCGCTGTAATGAAATCGAAGCTAGGGGAAGAGGTCCTAGAAACCAATAAATAAATTCTCTATGTTTAAATCTGAGTTGTCGGAACAGAATATATGCCTAGATTTTATCTGTAATAATTTGTTTACTGTTTGAGACATGGTATGGGACATGTTAATTTAAATTTATGGTAATGATAGTTGTTATGGAAACTTCTGGACAATCTGTTTCGCTCAGTGCCATGCCCCGATGATTCCGCCATCGGTTGGGGTGTGACAGATTGGTATCAGAGCAATAACTATAGGGAATTAGGCAAGACTCGACCTAGTCCGGGTCGATGTCTTAGAAACCTAGTCTATAGTTAGGAACCAATAGACCGACTTGTGCATAACCGGTAAGGATTATGTACTAGCTTATTCCTCGCTATTCTCGTTTATGCTACACTATCACCACACTCGAGTTTACAACTATAGATAGGCGATAAAGTCGAGATTAGGTGTGAAAACCGCAAACTCTCGACTAAATTGCTTAAATTAATGCTATGTTATCAACTTACCAATGATTTCTTCTCTCTTTTTCAATAACGAACGGGGGAAATTATACCAAATCAGGAGTGAAATCCATAGTCTGATGAAAAATTTCCTCTATTTTATCAAAGCAGGGACGAAGTTGTTAAGCCAGGGGTGAAACCCTAACCTTGACGACTAGTTCCGCACCTTTTACAAAACTCCCACTAGAGCCTCGACGGACTCCAACGGCCTGAAGTCGCAGCATGATCAACGGGATGTATGCCAAACGCCCAAGAATCGAGGCAAAGGCATAGTCCTGAAGGTTAAACGTGAACGACAAGTCCTTGTGAATAGTTGAATCGCTTGGGTAGTCGAAGTCTACTAGCCGCAGACGATCTATCCCTCGATTTTTACATGTTTCAATTCTGAGCCGCAACTACTGGCTCTGATGATTCGATGATTTTATGTGTTTTATGTGTGTTTACCTGTTTAAGTGTTTAAATATTTGAAATTTACACGATTTCGCTCTCACTTCGATCGACACATACGACTCGCACTGCTTTTCTATCTCAAATCGCTAGCAAATCGTTGAATTATGGACAACCTTAGGCTACGGTACGCTATTCGATATACTAAAACGCGTTCGCTATTATCAAACGATCGCAAGCTTTGAATGATAGGTTTCTATATTCTGACTGCCTCTTGTGTGAAAATGCCTCAGTGCTCTACGTGCTTATGTGTTAACGTGATTATGCGCTCTACGTGCTTATATGTTTATATGATTTTGTGTTCTACGTGGTTATGTGTCTATGTGTATAAGAATATGCGTATTCCTGAGCTTTAGTAAGTAGTAGACGTGTGAGGTAAGATTCGAACATAGTGTGTTGAGTCCTGTAACAATGTCTATTGCAGACAATGTCGTCTGGATCCCGTCATGCACTTTCTCGTCAAGAAAAGAGAGACAAACGTCTTGCCTCCATCATCGCGAAAAGTGTAGCAAAGGCCGTGAGTGATGTTTACGAGAATGCCAGCAAGTCATCTGAGGAATCAAGAACCGACGCTCCAAAAGCCGCCGCAAGGCCTTTCAGTTTCAAGCAATTCAAGTCGTGTGGGCCAAAAGAATTCACTGGCGAGGGAGGTCCCACTGCATTATTTCACTGGTTTGATTCCATTGAGGTTACTCTGCGACAGAGTGGTTGCCCTGATGACCTCCGTACTCTGAATGCTACCGGCGTTTTCCAGTCTCGTGCGCTAGACTGGTGGACGGCCGAGAGGAACAAGCGAGGGAACGATGCAGCCTACGATCTGTCATGGGACGAGCTCAAGGAAGTTATGCTAGAGGAATTCTGCCCTCCTCACGAACGTCAAAAGTTGGAAGATGAATTTTGGCACATATAGCAGAAGGATGGAGACAATGCTGGCCTTACTGCTCGTTTCAAGCAGCTCAGCATTATCTGTCCTGATCAAGTCAAGACTCCAGACGTGGCAATCAAGAAGTACATCCTGGCCCTGCCCGACTGCGTCGCTGATTTCGTGCAAGCGGCTAAGACTACAACGATCGAGGAAACTTATCTACTGGCCGCTGAAATCAACGACAAGCGGGTTAAGGCTGGTGTCTGGGATAAGACTTCGAAGCATCTGCATCAAGCTACCGCTACCACATCAACTGCTGAACCCACCTCATCGAGCAACAAGAGGAAGAACAAGAGAAAGAACAGCTCCAGCAACAAGAACTGTGCGATCACTGCTGCACCAGTTCAAGCTGTACCAGCTCAACAGCGTCAAGTAGCGGCGCCTGTGGCCAATGCACCTCCTGCTAAGCGTGCATACGCTGGGCCACATCCGCTCTGCCCTACTTGCACCTACCATCACCCAACTACCATCGCTTGCCGTTTTTGTGCTCACTGCAATGTTTACGGTCACTTTACTGCCAACTGCCGCATTCATCAAGCTCCTGCCAATCAAGCTCTACTCACTGCCCCACAGGGTCTACAAGCTCCTCCGGCACCCGCGGTCAAAGCCAGAGCCTGCTTCGCATGTGGCGACCCGAATCATTTTGCCAACATGTGCCCAAACAGGGTTGTGAAACAAGAGCCTCAGCAACAGCAACCACAACAGCAACAACAACAACAACAACAACAACAACAACAACAGCAACAACAACAACAACAACAGCAGCAGCAGCAACAACAGGCCGCACGCGCCAGAACTTTCAACCTCAACGTGCGTCAAGCCCAGGCCGACAACAACGTGGTGAATGGTACGTTCCTTGTGAATGGTATTTATGCTTCATGTTTGTTGATACTGGAGCCGATAACTGCTTTGTGTCATTCGCATTTGAGAAACTCCTTAGTCGTAAACGTTCCCAACTCTCCTCTGCATTCGATGTTGAAGTCGCTACCGGGAGAACCGTCACCGTCAATTCCGTTATCCGTGATTGTACTCTTGAGCTCAACAATCAAATCTTCTCAATCGACCTTATTCCGATGCAACTCGGAAGTTTTGACGTCATAGTAGGCATGGACTTTCTTCGAGAAAACCATGCTGAAGTTGTGTGTTTCGACAAGATGATTCGTTTTTCGCTCACTAATGGTGACTTATTATGTGTTTATGGCGATACTACTTCAAAGGGGCTCAAAATTATGTCATGCGTGCAAGCCAGCAAGTATCTCCGCAAGGAATACAGGGCTTTCTTGGCCAACATTGTAGTAGCGGAGAAGGAAAAGAAAGAGAAGAAGGAAGTGAAAGACGTTCCTGTGGTTCGAGAATTTCCTAATGTTTTTCCAGAGGATCTTCCCGGACTACCACCAAGTCGTGACATCGACTTTCATATCGACCTCATTCCTGGAGCCAATCCTATTGCCAAAGCTCCTTATCGACTTGCGTCGTCCGAAATGCGCGAACTCTCAACCCAACTCCAGGAATTGCTTGAGAAAGGCTTCATTCGCCCGAGCACCTCTCCTTGGGGCGCGCCGGTCCTTTTCGTCAAAAAGAAGGGCGGGTCGTTCAGGATGTGCATCGACTATCGGGAATTGAATAAGTTAACTATCAAAAACCGCTATCCCCTACCTCGCATCGACGATTTGTTTGATCAACTACAAGGTGCTATGTGTTTCTCGAAGATCGACTTACGCTCAGGATATCACCAGCTGCATATTCAAGAAGAGGATATACCCAAAACCGCGTTTCGCACCCGATACGGTCATTATGAATTCGTTGTCATGCCTTTCGGTTTAACCAACGCACCAGCGGTTTTCATGGATCTGATGTGTGACAACCGTCACTTTTCCGTACATTCCGTACACTCAATAAACAGTAATATGTGCTTTAGTGACTGTGCATGATCTAGTTTACCAGACGAATAAATTTCTGATTTCCATACAAGCAGATTCATACACGTTTTATACTACAAAAATAATGCTTTGTGCATTAACGAGAGCGCTGCGTCAAAAATACTAGTAAACTCACCGGTAAGACACATCGTGTCAACAGAACTGCAGAAAGCAGTCAGACATTAGAATTGGAGCCTAGATGTAGGTCCAACGTCAAGAATGCATTAAAACCCAAGAGTACATACAAGGGTTAACATATAGACGCTCCGAAAGCTAAAATACGCACTAAAAAGCACCCGAAACTCACTTTAAGTGCAGAATTTTATTAAATTCAGCTATGACCGGCTTTTAAGCAAATAAATGTCATACAGAATTTACGTTCCATTGTCCAGAATATTTCCCTAAGTGTTGGGAATTAAAAGGGGTACAAAAGGACACCTTACGGAACAATTAAACAATTTAACGGGACAGTATCCGACCGAACAACCGGACATTACCCGGGACACTAAATTTTTGCCAAACACATTATTTATTTATTTCTTGGCTAGTCGTGATCCCCGAACACCCTAACACCTACTACATATCAAATAAATACCCTATGTAAGTATACTTGAACTCTAACTTGCAATTACCATCTAGTTGCAAAATGCTACACATTACCCCCCCCCCCTTTGATTACAATCGGCCAAAGCCATGGCCCCACCAAATATTTCCAAGATATAGTGAGATCTTACTTGATTTCTTTGGATTACTTGTAATCTTACAAAGATATTATAGGATCTTACAAGATATGAAATGATTAAATGTTACAACAAGACCCCTCCCCATAAAACCAAATTCGGTCCTTGATGGACCCACCCTATCATCCACACCATACTCCATATATTTGAGAAGATTATATCTTATTTGTTTAGTGGATAGTTTACTTGTGGGATTGAACAAGATATGTTGTATGATCTTATAAGTATGGAAGACATAGATTTCTCATCATTTCATATCTTTCATCACTCCAACCTCACTCCCTCTCTCTCAATTCGGTTCCCCCAAAACCGAAACCCATCACCACCATCTTCATCATCCATCCCTTCCTTATTCAAGTTCCATTCAAAGCTCCAAAATTGATCTATGGAGGTTGCATCTTGAAGGGATTCCAAAGGAGCTTTGTTCTAGTCTTTTTCATCACATTTTCTCACTAAGAATCTCTACCCTAGCCTTGTGCTAGTAGTAAGTTTCTTGTACCTTGTTCATCTTGTTTTTGTGCTCAATAGTTGTAGTATGATGTTTATGTTTAAATCACAAGAACAAGAACACTAAAATGATGAATATGAAACTTTACTTGAAACTTGAACATAAAAGCTTTACATGAACATTTACATGATGAAATGTGGTACTAGAATGTTGCAGTGAACATGATGTTGATTACTTGATGATTTTCTGATTTATGTTGATGTTTGATGTTGTTATGATGACTAAACATGTTAACGAAATCAATCGAACACACTTATAAGGTTAAAAGACTGAAAACAGCTTGCTGATTCGCTTTTCCAGCCGACTTAAACTGGCTGTAACAGGACCTAACTGAAACGAAAAATGTATTTTCTTAAGTCTATAATGTTTTATTATGAAATACGGTTCTAATGGCACCGGAATCATAATTTTTGGACTCCGTTTACTATTTTTAAAGTGACTTTTCGTAACAGCAGCTAGAGCTGCATTTTTGCTGCTGAAAATGTGCGTCCTGTTTTCTGTCATAACTTGTATTCTGTATGGAGTCTGATCATGAAATTTATACCGTAGTTGGTCATTGTTGTATTTGTGATTCTCCCACTGGAATTTCGTAAATCGGACTCACGATGAATTTTTAATGAATTATTTCGTAAACTGCAATCAGAAAGCGACAAATCTGATTGCAGTCCGGAAAATAAATTCTTATAAAATATTGGTAATGAACTGGACCCCGATATTTTAACACAATAATTTTTGGATCGTTTAAGACGTTCTGTAAAAAATTGGGAATTTTTGGAATAAGATAACTGTTTTATTAAAATGCTCGAAAACAGTCCAGTTTTGGATATTTAAGTTGAAACGACATAAGTTGTAATTTGCGTGTCTAAATGTCGAGTATGTTACTGAGGAAAAGTATATATATTTGTTGATTACTAAACTTTGTGCTAGACGTGTGTGGTATGTATAATACGTGTTAGTATATTAGGACTTGCAAATACACATACAACATATTCAGACAAAATACATAATTCGGGTGCAAAGTGCATAATACAAGAAACTTATTATTTCGAGAAAATAATATAAGTAAGACACTTAGTTAAAAATATAAGTTATTTTTAACACAAGAATACGTACACAAGAGATAGTGACTGTACTTGTGCGATACAAGTCTAGTGACTAACGTTAGTAAAACACGTTTAGGTCATGACGCTAGATAAGCAAATCCGGTGAAGTTTACGACGCAGGAACGCAAAGTTGTGAGTTCATGCTCCCCATTTTCTTTAACTGTTTTTGGTTTTATAACTCTCGGGGGTGAAATACATGTACAAATACTTGAAACGGTATGAAATGCCTATGAAATACTAGATCATGTGAGCATAGACTAAATACAGAAATGCCATTAAAACATTCATTAGGAACGAGGGTTCCATTAAAACATTCATTAATTAGGGACGAGGGTTAGATCTAACGGGTACGGCCGAGCCCCACTCATGGTCCTTATGTGACCTCTTGAGTGCTTCGGTGTCCCAGTCGAGGGAAATCGACACAGTCGAGGTTAATCGACACAGTCAAGGGAAATTGACGCAGTTGAGGTTAATCGACACAGTCGAGGGTAATCGACACAGTTGAAGGAGAATATACTAATGCTCCATATGTCCTCACATGCCTTGAAGGAGAATATACTAATGCTCCATATGTCCTCACATGCCTTGAAGGAGAATATACTAATGCTCCCTATGTCCTCACGTGCCTTAATATCCTTGTATAAACAATCATTTAAAACGTGGGGTACACAAGAAAACTTGAATGATACTTGAGTACGTGGGGTACTCAAGAAAACGGGAATTATACTTGAGTACGTGGGGTACTCAAGAAAGACTTGAATTATACATGACACATACTATGTTTTCATACAAAGTATAAAAACGTGAAATACAAAAACGCATGAACTCGCTCAACTTTATGTTGATGTTTTCCAAAATTACATGTATTTCAGGTGACAGGATGGATCTTGGGCGCAAGTGTCGTAACTAGAAGTAGACTACAAGTTTAGATGTCATCCACTTTTGTTGAATTGTAACTTTGTCAAAGGTCGTGTTTTGAAAACTTAAATAACAAGTGTAATACTCAAATTTTCATGAATGGATGAACATCGTTTTGATCATGTAGTTGTTTATTACGATTGAATGCAATGATAACAAGCTAGTCACACATCATACGCTTCCGCAAAAGACAGGGTGTGACAGTTTGGTATCAGAGCTTCGATTGTAGTGAACTAGGATTCTTTCTCGAGTCTAGACTACAATCACTAGAGTTCTCTCACGAAAACATTTTACAAAAAGGTTTTCATTGCATTCACGAAAGCGCCAAGATCCACAAGTCAGACACTTTTCAAAAAGTGACAAGGCAAGGACATTAGTGAGGAATACCTTTAAAATAAGGTGCCAACCAAAGCATAGTCTACACGAGTTAGACTTGCCAAAAACAAAATGACCCCCCAAAAACGAGAGTTATACGTGATATAATGCATTAAATTGCTTGATTATGCTAAGTAGCATATATGTTATTGATATACATACATACAAATAAGTGTACGGAATGATTATTGACGTGAATAAGATACTTTCGACTCTGACTCCTATTACTGTACGTGACTCGCACGATGAAGCTACCGACCTCGCGTCCTTTGCAAAGCTCATGGATGGGAGTGATTACCAAACAAGATGCTGAGCTTGCTTCCGTAGGAGATGGCTGTTCTTCCCCCTCGATCGTGAAGATGCCTAACTACGGTGATGATGACGAGGCAGAGGCGGCAACCTTGATCGAATTCTCAATCAACGGGACGAGATCCCTGCGGCTTATGTGAAGCAAGATTGACGACATACTTGACCAGAAAAGGAAGATGAAGTATTCATCTCGAAGGTGCCCCTCCAACAACTAGGAATTCTCTCTATTCCTATTCCATCTAATCATCGTGCCTATACGCGCGTAACGATAACGAATGTTAGCGCGTGGACCATCGCAAAGGTCCCTTCCATGACAAGAGGTATAAGGACAGTAGTGTCCCCTCCTTGATTGATCATCTGCTTGGACGAGAGAAAATTGGGGTAACTGTGCAAGACAATTTATTATTACGGGGGCCCACGTAATAACGACTTGTAGTGCACAGAAACCCTGGTGGACTCTGCGGGTCAAGTTAAAGATCACCATCCCTCCCAAAATTAAACTCTAGGTGTTCACACCTTCATATGGTAGAACAATACATAGATCGGTGCTTTAGCGCATTATAAAGTAGGAAGCCTGTCTTAGCCTACTTCACGACTGACACTGCTACCGATATACGAGACGTTTGAGAAAACGATATTTAAGCAAGAGAAGATGGGTAACATTCAAAACGATTCAGCGACGTTACACTCTCTATCACCTCTACACGAACAACCCCATCTCTGGGAAAATATACACATCAATAAAGCTAATATAGCAGGAAATAACTGAAACCTAAATGACCGAGGCGATGTAACCTCGAGCTCATTTTATTACAAACAATAAGCCAAGTTGGCAAGCCTATGTGAGGGCTCAGTAACTGTTTCCTCGCTCATACATTGATTGTATATACATGTGAAATTGGGTGATTACATGATGGCTTATGGTTGCTATGTAGCTCATAGAAAATTGAAATGTTGTCTAACCTACTCCATACCATTTTGGCAGAAGAGAATGCCGCCCAGGCGAGACACAAACACCAGTACGCTGCCAAGAACAGAAGCCGAGCTGCAAGAATGCATCTCACAGGCGATTGCTCGACATGAAGCCCTCCGCTCTAAGCACAGCGATGGCAGTACTGGAAATAACCCTCCAACTGGCTGCACCTATAAACAGTTCCTAGACTGCAAGCCATTAAATTTTGATGGCACAGGAGGTGCCGTTGCATTTGTTCGTTGGGCAGAAAAGACTGACTCCATTCTAAGAATGAGTAACTGTTCGCCCCAATAGAGTGTTACCTATATCTCAGGGTTATTCGTAGATGGCGCACTCTCCTGGTGGAACCTTCAGGTTCAAACCCTTGGTGCGGATGCTACTTATGCACTGAGCTGGGACGAGCTCAAGGAAATGATGGAAAAGAAATATTGTTTTAGGGCTGAAATCCAGAAGCTCGAGGTGGAGTTCTGGAACTTGAAAATGGACGAACCGAAGATCCCTGAATACGTCCAGCGATTTCACGACTTGTCTAGGGTCGTCCCCTACTTAGTCAAACCGGAATTCAAAAGGATTGAATGATTCATTTGGGGACTTGCACCTCAAAATTAGGAGCTTGGTTACTACCTCAAGGCCTCCAACCATTGCAGAGGCTATCGATTTAAGTGTTACGCTTACTGAAGAAGCTCTACGTGCGGGAAAATTTTCGGAATCTGAGGATAACAAGAAAGAGACTCATGTGGAGTCATCAGGCAATAAGAAAAGGAAGTCTTCGAACCTAAAGGTGGGCACACAAGTCGGCTATGGGAGCTCTAAAAACAAAAGAAAGAAAGTGAAACCGCCGCATGGTAGGAAAACTGATGGAGCCACTAATAAGGCCGGTGGTAAAATCTACTCGGGGACTAAGCCGAGGTGCGGGGAATGCAATTTTCACCATGAAGGTCGATGTCTGAGGCCTAAGTGCGGGAAGTGTGGAAAAGAAGGGCACAGCAAGGATGCCTGTTGGGCGAAGGACCCAGATGGAAGAAATAAGAGAATACCAGGTTGCTACAGATGTGGTGAAGTAGGGCACTTTAGGAAGAATTGCCCTGGGAAGAAACCAGCAAGGAAGGGTTTTCACGATCGAAACTCGTGAAGCACGCCAGGATCCAGATGCGGTTACGGGTACGTCCCCTATTAACCAACCCTATGCATCTACTTTAATTAATACTGGCATCAACTTTAACATTGCATGCTTAGAACTTAAGAAACTGCCTGGCCCAGTTTCAAATAAATTAGACGTCCCGTATTCTTTAGAAATGGGCATATAGAAGGCTAGTTTAAACAGTCGAAGCAATTAAGGATTGCATTTAGGGACTCAGAAGGTCGGAACCTTCTGTTACCATTGACTTGCGAAGTCATAATATGATAGTCATCATGGATTGGATATCCAAGTATAGAGCCTGAGAACATCCCCGTTATGGAAGAAGTTCCAGTAGCCTTTTCTGAAGACTTGCCAGGAATACCTCCACATCGCCAAGAGGAGCTTGGGAAAACCCTCGTGCCAGGAGCGGTACCAATGCCGAATGACACCTTACCGACTAGCTTCGTCTGCAAAGCATGAGCCTCCGAGGTAACTGCCAGAGCTGCTAGACAGAGGGAAATTAAAGACATGACATCCTTAGTTAAGGAGACAAGGAGAAGGTTGGTAGTCTCCACTTTACATAAACTTCAGAAAATTGAGAATCAGAATCCTTTGCCAAGGATCGATGACATGAACAGATCAATCATAAGGTTCTAATTACCACTCAAAGATTGACTTGAGGGCAAGATGTCCTCCACCGTGAATACAAGAAGAAATACCCCTAAAACGACCTTTAGGACTCGCTTCAAGCATTACGAGTTCCTTGTCGTATCAGTTGGCTTAACACATGCATCGACAATATTCATGGACCTCATGAATCGAACGTGTAAGCCATACCTGGATAAGTCGTATACTTATTGACTACATTCTTATATGGCCAACGACCAAGGAAGGTCGTAAACAACAGCTGCAATTTAACTTGCAACCCCTAGAGAAAGAACAATTATGTGCTAAGATGACGAAAAGCGGATTTCGAATTCGCGAGGTGAGAACTTTAACAAATTCATGCCAACCCTGCAACCAAGAGCTAAGGAGCTAGAGTTGCGACTATGTGACGCCTCTCGACAAAGTCTCGATTGTACGTCGATGCAACGAGACCACAACATGGCATACGCGGCACATTGATCAAGGAATCATGGGAAGAAACCTTGAGCTAGATACAGTGATTGCACGCCGCAAACTTGACGTCACTACCTAACGGAAAACGCTGCACGACCTTTACTGAACTCAAGGGTTACAGCACACCGTTGATCATAAGAACTTGAATGTTAACGTAGACGGACTGAGCTACTAAACGATGCAGACTGAATGGACATGATACGTGCTTGTGTGATAAACTTTAACGAAGAGTTGGACCACTCACTTGCCCATAGTAGAGTCTTCCTACAACAGTATTTATCACACCGCCGTTTAAACCGCTTCGTGTGAAGCTTTAGAAGGAACATAATAAGTCGATTCCCGTCATGTTGAACGGAGACCGGAGATAAACAATCTACTGGCCCGAGTTGGCCCAGGAAAACTAGAGGCAAGATCGTTCAGATATGTGATCATATCAGGACAGCCCGCAGAATACCGAAAGATTGCGCCGAAGAGCGGCGGAAATCGTAAGAATTTGAAACAAGAAGTATGACTTTATTGAGAGCCTCGCCTAGAGAAGGCGTAGTGTGATTTGGAAAACGAAAAGGTTGAATCCCCAGTGTAGGGATCAGAACCATTGTTCACAAGATAAAACTCCCAGAAGAAGATCAGTAGTGATCGCGACACATTCATGTGTCTAGTCTGTAAAGGAGTCTGACTCAAGGAGCAGTCGTTGTTCCCACAAATAAGATTCACGTCAATGATAAACGACAAGAATTACTATAGAAACCTGTTAAGGTTTTGGACCAAGAGTCCACAATACTATAGAAACATGTTAAGGTTACGGACCAAGAGTCCATGGGATACAGAAAAGGCATGATTGATTTTCTTGAATACGATAAAATGCATGACATGAGAACACGAAGACGTGTTTCGAATATAAGTGACAATATTCGTTTCACAACTCCCCTGCGACCAATGGCATCGCTTGAATTTCGGGACGAAATTCTTTTAACGGGGGAGACTGTGACAACCGTCACTTTTCCGTACATTCCGTACACTCAATAAACAGTAATATGTGCTTTAGTGACTGTGCATGATCTAGTTTACCAGACGAATAAATTTCTGATTTCCATACAAGCAGATTCATACACGTTTTATACTACAAAAATAATGCTTTGTGCATTAACGAGAGCGCTGCGTCAAAAATACTAGTAAACTCACCGGTAAGACACATCGTGTCAACAGAACTGCAGAAAGCAGTCAGACATTAGAATTGGAGCCTAGATGTAGGTCCAACGTCAAGAATGCATTAAAACCCAAGAGTACATACAAGGGTTAACATATAGACGCTCCGAAAGCTAAAATACGCACTAAAAAGCACCCGAAACGCACTTTAAGTGCAGAATTTTATTAAATTCAGCTATGACCGGCTTTTAAGCAAATAAATGTCATACAGAATTTACATTCCATTGTCCAGAATATTTCCCTAAGTGTTGGGAATTAAAAGGGGTACAAAAGGACACCTTACGGAACAATTAAACAATTTAACGGGACAGTATCCAACCGAACAACCGGACATTACCCGGGACACTAAATTTTTGCCAAACACATTATTTATTTATTTCTTGGCTAGTCGTGATCCCCGAACACCCTAACACCTACTACATATCAAATTAATACCCTATGTAAGTATACTTGAACTCTAACTTGCAATTACCATCTAGTTGCAAAATGTTACACATTACCCCCCCCCCCCTTTGATTACAATCGGCCAAAGCCATGGCCCCACCAAATAATTACCAAATATTTCCAAGATATAGTGAGATCTTACTTGATTTCTTTGGATTACTTGTAATCTTACAAAGATATTATAGGATCTTACAAGATATGAAATGATTAAATGTTACAACAAGACCCCTCCCCATAAAACCAAATTCGGTCCTTGATGGACCCACCCTATCATCCACACCATACTCCATATATTTGAGAAGATTATATCTTATTTGTTTAGTGGATAGTTTACTTGTGGGATTGAACAAGATATGTGGTATGATCTTATAAGTATGGAAGACATAGATTTCTCATCATTTCATATCTTTCATCACTCCAACCTCACTCCCTCTCTCTCAATTCGGTTCCCCCAAAACCGAAACCCATCACCACCATCTTCATCATCCATCCCTTCCTTATTCAAGTTCCATTCAAAGCTCCAAAATTGATCTATGGAGGTTGCATCTTGAAGGGATTCCAAAGGAGCTTTGTTCTAGTCTTTTTCATCACATTTTCTCACTAAGAATCTCTACCCTAGCCTTGTGCTAGTAGTAAGTTTCTTGTACCTTGTTCATCTTGTTTTTGTGCTCAATAGTTGTAGTATGATGTTTATGTTTAAATCACAAGAACAAGAACACTAAAATGATGAATATGAAACTTTACTTGAAACTTGAACATAAAAGCTTTACATGAACATTTACATGATGAAATGTGGTACTAGAATGTTGCAGTGAACATGATGTTGATTACTTGATGATTTTCTGATTTATGTTGATGTTTGATGTTGTTATGATGACTAAACATGTTAACGAAATCAATCGAACACACTTATAAGGTTAAAAGACTGAAAACAGCTTGCTGATTCGCTTTTCCAGCCGAATTAAACTGGCTGTAACAGGACCTAACTGAAACGAAAAATGTATTTTCTTAAGTCTATAATGTTTTATTATGAAATACGGTTCTAATGGCACCGGAATCATAATTTTTGGACTCCGTTTACTATTTTTAAAGTGACTTTTCGTAACAGCAGCTAGAGCTGCATTTTTGCTGCTGAAAATGTGCGTCCTGTTTTCTGTCATAACTTGTATTCTGTGTGGAGTCTGATCATGAAATTTATACTGTAGTTGGTCATTGTTGTATTTGTGATTCTCCCACTAGAATTTCGTAAATCGGACTCACGATGAATTTTTAATGAATTATTTCGTAAACTGCAATCAGAAAGCGACAAATCTGATTGCAGTCCGGAAAATAAATTCTTATAAAATATTGGTAATTAACTGGACCCCGATATTTTAACACAATAATTTTTGGATCGTTTAAGACGTTCTGTAAAAATTTGGAAATTTTTGGAATAAGATAACTATTTTATTAAAATGCTCGAAAACAGTCCAGTTTTGGATATTTAAGTTGAAACGACATAAGTTGTAATTTGCGTGTCTAAATGTCGAGTATGTTATCTGAGGAAAAGTATATATATTTGTTGATTACTAAACTTTGTGCTAGACGTGTGTGGTATGTATAATACGTGTTAGTATATTAGGACTTGCAAATACACATACAACATATTCAGACATAATACATAATTCGGGTGCAAAGTGCATAATACAAGAAACTTATTATTTCGAGAAAATAATATAAGTAAGACACTTAGTTAAAAATATAAGTTATTTTTAACACAAGAATACGTACACAAGAGATAGTGACTGTACTTGTGCGATACAAGTCTAGTGACTAACGTTAGTAAAACACGTTTAGGTCATGACGCTAGATAAGCAAATCCGGTGAAGTTTACGACGCAGGAACGCAAAGTTGTGAGTTCATGCTCCCCCTTTTCTTTAACTGTTTTTGGTTTTATAACTCTCGGGGGTGAAATACATGTACAAATACTTGAAACGGTATGAAATGCCTATGAAATACTAGATCATGTGAGCATAGACTAAATACAGAAATGCCATTAAAACATTCACTAGGAACGAGGGTTCCATTAAAACATTCATTAATTAGGGACGAGGGTTAGATCTAACGGGTACGGCCGAGCCCCACTCATGGTCCTTATGTGACCTCTTGAGTGCTTCAGTGTCCCAGTCGAGGTTAATCGACACAGTCAAGGGAAATTGACGCAGTCGAGGTTAATCGACACAGTCGAGGGTAATCGACACAGTTGAAGGAGAATATACTAATGCTCCATATGTCCTCACATGCCTTGAAGGAGAATATACTAATGCTCCATATGTCCTCACATGCCTTGAAGGAGAATATACTAATGCTCCCTATGTCCTCACGTGCCTTAATATCCTTGTATAAACAATCATTTAAAACGTGGGGTACACAAGAAAACTTGAATGATACTTGAGTACGTGGGGTACTCAAGAAAACGGGAATTATACTTGAGTACGTGGGGTACTCAAGAAAGACTTGAATTATACATGACACATACTATGTTTTCATACAAAGTATAAAAACGTGAAATAAAAAAACGCATGAACTCGCTCAACTTTATGTTGATGTTTTCCAAAATTACATGTATTTCAGGTGACAGGATGGATCTTGGGCGCAAGTGTCGTAACTAGAAGTAGACTACAAGTTTAGATGTCATCCACTTTTGTTGAATTGTAACTTTGTCAAAGGTCGTGTTTTGAAAACTTAAATAACAAGTGTAATACTCAAATTTTCATGAATGGATGAACATCGTTTTGATCATGTAGTTGTTTATTACGATTGAATGCAATGATAACCAGCTAGTCACACATCATACGCTTCCGCAAAAGACAGGGTGTGACATGATGAATCGCGTGTGTAAACCATATCTCGACCGTTTCGTCATCGTATTCATCGACGATGTCTTGATTTATTCTAAATCGAAGACCGAACACGCGCAACATCTACGTTTGGTTCTTGAGTTACTCCAGGGGAACCAACTCTATGCCAAGTTCTCCAAGTGCGAATTTTGGTTAGAGAAAGTTCAGTTTCTGGGTCACATTGTGAATAGTCAAGGTATTCACGTCGATCCTGCGAAGATTGAAGCTATCAAGAGCTGGGTTACGCCAAAGAATCCGTCTGAAGTCCGTTCTTTTCTCGGACTAGCAGGCTATTATCGACGATTTATCAAAGGATTCTCGAAGATCGCTGTGCCGCTTACCTCTCTTACGCATAAAGACAAGCCTTTTGTTTGGGGAACTAAACAAGAGACTGTCTTTCAAACCCTCAAGCACATGCTTTGCAATGCTCCTGTTCTCACGTTGCCCGACGGAAACGATGATTTCATTGTCTATTGTGATGCTTCCAACCTTGGTCTTGGTTGTGTTCTCATGCAACAGGACAAGGTCATAGCTTACGCATCTCGTTAGCTCAAAATCCACGAGAAGAGCTACACAACCCATGACCCCGAGCTAGGCGAAGTTGTTTTTGCATTAAAGATTTGGCGACACTACCTGTATGGTACCAAGTGTACGATCTTCACCGATCATAGGAGCCTACAACATATCTTTAATCAGAAGGAACTTAATATGCGTCAACGCCGATGGGTAGAACTTCTCAACGATTACGACTGTGAGATCCGTTATCACCCAGGCAAGGCAAATGTTGTTGCCGACGCACTCAGCAGACGGAGTTATCTGCTTAGCACTCGTAATGTTTAAGCCCAACACGATCTCGAAACCCTCATTCGTGAAGCTCAGCATGCGTGTTTTAATGAACGCACTCTGAAGAGGGAACGAATCTACCACGATGGAGCCCAACTTGTGAGCAAATCGAACGGGATATTCCACTTTTTAGACCGAATTTGGATTCCCAAACGAACGGATTTGCGACAGATCTTGATGGACGAAGCCCACAAATCCCGGTATTCTATTCATCCAGGTGCTGATAAAATGTACCAGGACCTCCGTTATAAGTACTGGTGGCCGGGTATGAAAAGGGATATCGCTCTCTACGTCGGAAAATGCCTAACTTGTGCTAGAATCAAGGCTGAACATCAAAGACCCTCTGGCTTACTCGAACAACCACCAATTCCTATGTGGAAGTGGGAAAGTATAGCTATGGATTTCGTGACCAAGCTACCGCACACGTCATCAGGTCACGACAGCATATGGGTTGTGGTCGACCGTTTGACTAAATCCGCTCACTTTCTGCCGATACGAGAAGACTACAAGGTAGAACGATTAGCCCGAATCTACACCGACGAGATCATTTGTAATCATGGGACGCCTCGTGACATCATTTCTGATCGTGATGCTTGGTTTACCTCGCGACTGTGGGAAACGTTTCAAACGGCACTCGGTACAACGCTTAATCTAAGTACCGCTTTCCACCCTCAAACCGACGGTCAGACTGAAAGAATGATTCGTACACTTGAAGACATGCTCCGTTCGTGTGTTTTAGACTTCGGTGGTAATTGGGATAAATACCTGCCGTTAGTCGAGTTCTCGTATAACAACAGTTATCATTCTAGCATCCAAATGGCACCATTCGAGGCATTATACGGAAGAAGATGTCGATCGCCTATTGTATAGCACGAGATCGGTTACTCGCAATTAATCGGTCCTGAGTTATTACAAGAAACGACAGACAAAATTTTCCAAATCCGAGACAACCTGGTGAAAGCTCGGAATCGACAGAAAAGTTACGCCGATAAGAAACGCAAGCCCCGTGAATTTGACGTTGGTGACCACGTACTCCTAAAGGTATCACCTTGGAAGGGTGTGGTCCGCTTCGGCAAGAAAGGGAAACTCGCGCCTCGATATGTTGGACCTTTTAAGATTCTGGAAAGGATCGGAAAAGTCGCCTACAGACTCGAGCTACCGGAGGAACTTAGTAACGTCCACCCGACTTTCCACGTGTCAAACCTCCGAAAATGCCTAGCCGACCACGACTTACACGTTTCTCTCGACGATCTACAAGTGAACGAAACATTACACTTCGTGGAAAAGCCTGTCGAAATCATGGATCGCCAAACCAAGCAACTCAGACGCTCACGCATTCCTATCGTGAAAGTCCGATGGGAGGGCAAATGAGGCGCCGAGTTCACTTGGGAACTCGAAAGCGACATGAAGGCTAAGTACCCGCAGTTTTTCAAGAGAGGAGCTAGAGAGAGAAAGTAGCATTATGATTCTAGTACCTTGTACGATTTCATATCAATCTATAGAATCACCGATTATAGTACGTTCTTGTGTGTTTGGTCACGCACATTCACGGATTCCGTGTCACAAGCGATCGTTTCGAAGTCAAAATCGGTCCAAACGGAAAGTTCTCAAACGTGATTCACGGCGTTGTACAGCTTCCAGCCTAATTTCGGGACGAAATTCCCTAAACAAGGGGAGGTTGTAACACCCCGTGTTTTCACAAGTCAAAGTCAAGGTCTAAGTCAACGACCGATTTCGCGCAACTTGACTTGCAGGAATTTCTTTATTTAATTCGTATTATGTGGAGTAAGTGTTATTAATAACAATAATCGATGTATGATAATCGCAACTCGAGCTACGAATTTTACTTGTTAATATACGTGTGTGTGTGTGTGCCTTACGTGTTACCTGTGCATGCTTATTTATGTTGTGTGGTGATAACCAAGCAAACTCAATCGAAACTCGAAACGCAATCAACTCGAACTCGAATCGCTATCGAACTATGATAATTGGTGGAAAATAGATTATGCGAGATATGAAGTGGTTGGGACTGAAAGTAATTTGACTAGGAAACCCTATCGTAACGAACCGCTCGCAATCGAAATCGAAACGCTAAAAATCGTCGCGTCAAACACTCAACCCAGGTGCCATCCGATCGGATAGCCATCCGATCGGATAGCCGCCTTGCCAGCAAACAAGAGTCATCCGACCGGGATGTCATCCGATCGGATAAGCCATCCGAGCGGTATGTCATCCGATCGGATAAGTCTTTCCTCTTTTGGAATCCTATAAATACTCCTGTCATTGTCACACTTTCCATTACTGGAAACCCTCTGTCCGAACCACTCATGCTCCTTACCTTTTCTTCGATTTCTCTCAATCCAGGTAAGATCTCGCCCTAAATCTTGTACTTTCATGATCTACACGCACTCCTACACCTTTCTATCTTTTAAATCTTAACTTTTAACCGTGAATTCACTAAGATTTCGGGTGTTCTAGGGTGACGTCATCATGTGTTCTTCAAGAACTACATGTTTTGACTTCAATCCGCCTAGAACAACCGAGATCTAACTGATTTCCACGCAAACATACAAAGATCTTGTAAAGATCTCGACATAAGAATGATGAAAAAGGATTGAAAGATGGTTTTAACTTTCTTTCAACTCTTTTACACTCAAAACCCTCAAAACCGGTAGAAACGGGTCCTGATCTAGTCTTCTACTCACTCTTAGTGTTGTACTGGCTCAGATCTGGATTCTACTAACGAGACTACCGATTTCGGGTTAACCAAGACCTGCCACCTCGAGCCGATAACTGGCCGGATTAGGGTGATTCCTGGTCGGGTTGGTCATCTGGGTTGAACTAGGGGTCCTGTTGGCTAACACGTTATCCAAGTGCCTCGACATAACGACAAACCTTCAAACGACCAAGTGTAGAACGAACAGGACAATCGGGACGGATTACTGTCCGAACGGATTGCTGTCCGATCGGATAGGTCATCCGAATGGATTGTCATCCGAACGGATTACACTTGGGTCCCACCCTTTTAAAACAACCTTATCCGAAGTTTGAGTATCGAACGAGTTGCAATCCGATCGGACGACCATCTGACTGGATTACTCTTCGGATCATGAGATACTAAGACTTTAAAGACTTAAACAATTTTCGACACGTTCAATGACAAGGTTGCCAATATAGATACTAAGACTTTAAAGACGAACAAATCGCTCAAAAGCATCATAACACTAATTGTGACAATATAGATTAAATCAAATTTCATAAATGACTAAATTCAAGTACATTGTTTCAAATAAAGACAAATTGCAACAAACATGGTTTATTATTAAAATGGGTATCTAGTCCATCCTAACTTGATTCTTCAACATCTTGACTATCAACCTGCAACATGTATTAAAATAACATCAACAAAAATATTGGCGAGTATACAAGTTTGATACATAGCATAGTAGAATAAAATGTTTAAATGTGCTCATATCTAACATGAATAAGATGATGCAAGTTAACAGTTATGCTGAAACGATGTTACTCTACATGCTCAAACCAAAGTTTCCAACGCAATTAAAGTGCCTATCCCAAGAGTCTAGCGGGATGGTTAACATGTTTAACTTAACAATACCCAAAAGAATAGCGGGCGGGGCGTTACAACCTATAGCATATGCAGAGTACCATAATTGTTAATGTAGGCTTGATCGAAGTTAATGAGCATATAGTCATGAAGTGTTTACATTAGCATCACATGTATAACAAGAATCAAACATTTCATGTGTAATTTGGATAGAGTGTGAATAAATAAAGTTTAACGTGTTTGTGAATTTGGCGAGATTGAAAGCCGATGAGTGAGACTAGTAAACAATATGCGAGTTTCACCTCTAACTTGATAACATCGTACCCTAACGTGGTTAGTACTCATCAAAAGATAAGGGTCCACTAGAATATGAAATGGAAATTTCCTTGAAGGTTTGGATATCACTCCTAACTTGAGGGTAGATTTCGTGCAAAATTCAAAGTATAGCTGAGTGAAAGTCATCACCAAATGTGGGAATCACCCCTATTTTGGTGAATCGTTTCGATTGTGTTATAATTCAAAGCCTTCAAGTGTGTATTGTGTTAGCCTTAGGAAAGGCATGTATGTTAAAAGATCAAAGAGAATAGAGAGAAACAAATAAGATAGAAGGAAAGTAGTCTTAAACAGCACATAAGGATAAAGCTCCTAAACTATAGACTAGGTAAAATCATTCCTACTTTTCCTAATTCCCTATAGTTATGGCTCTGATACCAATCTGTCACACCCCAACCTATGGCGGAAACATCGGGATGAGACGAACAAATCGCTCAAAAGCATCATAACACTAATTGTGACAATATAGATTAAATCAAATTTCATAAATGACTAAATTCAAGTACATTGTTTCAAATAAAGACAAATTGCAACAAACATGGTTTATTATTAAAATGGGTATCTAGTCCATCCTAACTTGATTCTTCAACATCTTGACTATCAACCTGCAACATGTATTAAAATAACATCAACAAAAATGTTGACGAGTATACAAGTTTGATACATAGCATAGTAGAATAAAATGTTTAAATGTGCTCATATCCAACATGAATAAGATGATGCAAGTTAACAGTTATGGCGAAACGATGTTACTCTACATGCTCAAACCAAAGTTTCCAACGCAATTAAAGTGCCTATCCCAAGAGTCTAGCGGGATGGTTAACATGTTTAACTTAACAATACCCAAAAGAATAGCGGGCGGGGCGTTACAACCTATAGCATATGCATAGTACCATAATTGTTAAGGTAGGCTTGATCGAAGTTAATGAACATATAGTCATGAAGTGTTTACATTAGCATCACATGTATAACAAGAATCAAACATTTCATGTGTAATTTGGATAGAGTGTGAATAAATAAAGTTTAACGTGTTTGTGAATTTGAATACGAATACAAGTTGCACCCAAAAGTGTTTAAAATGAAAATGGGATCATGTATACTCACATTGGTTGCGTTGCTATTTCTTGTAATAACGCATGAGTAAAGATTGGGAAAAACCCAAGAGAACGAACGAGGGCGATTAACCTAGATATGAAAATATCACATAACGATTATTTATTTATAGGTTAAATAAGGATCTAATATTTATTGTTTATGAATTAATTATTAAAATTTATCGCATTATTAGTATTTACGATATAAAGAGGTTTAGAATAAATTTGTTAGTTATTGTTGTTATTGTTAAATTTAGAGGATTATTGTTGTAAAAGAAAATATAATGAATGATACAAACTGAATATATAACTATGTTATTAATGGAATTAAAAGAAGTTAATGGTTTTATTAAAAAGGAAATTGATTTAGAAAAGAGATAAAAGCACAAAACCGGTTTATATGTAAACCATATGTATGTGTATACTGATTTAATATAATTATGCGTATTGCGTAAACGTGAATCGGTTTATGTAACTTGATAAATAATCTGATCACGTCTCCAGACCATGTCTATAGATAATGAGAATGCTAAGAAAAACAAGGTTTATGGGAAACTGCACATTTCAATTTAAAATTCAAAATTCCCCATTTTTTAATTTATCTCAACCTATGTGCATGTATACATGCAAAAGGGAAGATCCATAATCTGATCATCCATATACATTTCCATCCACACATGCATAGCATAAACTTTTGATTCATCCGTAATAGAAAAAAAACTAACAAATGAAAAGAGTAACATAAAGTTTTATTATTTTTTTATTCTTTTGAACACCACCCAAGTGCTCATCTCCTTTAAGGAGAACCCAGCGAACCAAAATAACCCAACCAAAATATTTATCAGTTGTTCTTGTTCAGCACACTTCAGTTCATTATTTTTTTTAACAATAAAACAACGAATTTATAAAATGGATTGACAAGGTAACAAAATAAGATCCCGAAACGATGCGAGGTGTTCAACGACAATGTTTTAACCCACCCGAAACCGCCACTTTTTATGTTCTACAGAATCATCAAAATTCTTAAATGGTTCGATAGAACTTTGCTTTTCAACAGAATCAAAAGAATACGAGAGTATTATACCGAACAAAGGTGACGTGAAACTCTTGATGTTTTCCGGCGAAACTTCGATACGGCTTCCGTTGGGTTTTCCGGCTAGCTCCGATCTTCGGCGAAACTCCGGCGTGGATACAAGCTTCTCCGGCAAGTGCAGGTTATGCGAGAGTGGTGTGACGGTGTGAGGGGGTCGCTATTTATAGTGTTCACTTGATCCGTATGCGTGTCGTAAACAGTCTAGGTTCATGATGATTGGTTCTTATAACGGAAACAATAGATTAGCGATTCATATGATCGGATCAGCCATCGGTTACGAAACATTGATTGGATCATTGAAGTTTAACTTGAAAACAATTTTCGCGATTGTAGACGGAAAAGAAACGGCCCACCAATTAATTAGCATGTATTAATAAACTTTTTCAGTTTAACCCTTAGAGTTTTGATAAGTTTTAATACTAACTAAAACTAGAATGAACCTTAATAATTTAATTCCTTTATTACATATAATTTATAACATTAAATTTTTAACTAGAACTAGCTTTTTTTTATATATGTTGGTTGTTTTTTTTTTATTTTTAAACTAAAGATATTCCAATAAAATAAATGAATGAAAATTATTTTTATGATTAAATTGGGAATTTGAAATTGGATATTAAAACGGGTTAGGTTTCGAAGATCCGGTTTTGACGGATGTTACAAAGAGTTCTTACCGATTCAGCTTGTTTTCATCCGAAAATCTCACTTCTACTCATTTTCTTCACATTTTCTCAAAATTAACTGAGTTTTTACTGTAACACCTCGTGTTTTCACAAGTCAAAGTCAAAGTCAAGGTCTAAGTCAACGACCGATTTCGCGCAACTTGACTTGCAGGAATTTCTTTATTTAATTCGTATTATGTGGAGTAAGTGTTGTTAATAACAATAATCGATGTACGATAATCGCAACTCGAGCTACGAATTTTACTTGTTAATATACGTGTGTGTGTGTGCCTTACGTGTTACCTGTGCATGCTTATTTATGTTGTGTGGTGATAACCAAGCAAACTCAATCGAAACTCGAATCGCTATCGAACTATGATAATTGGTGGAAAATAGATTATGCGAGATATGAAGTGGTTGGGACTGAAAGTAATTTGACTAGGAAACCTATCGTAACGAACCGCTCGCAATCGAAATCGAAACGCTAAAAATCGTCGCGTCAAACACTCAACCCAGGTGCCATCCGATCGGATAGCCGCCTTGCCAGCAAACAAGAGTCATCCGACCGGGATGTCATCCGATCGGATAAGCCATCCGAGCGGTATGTCATCCGATCGGATAAGTCTTTCCTCTTTTGGAATCCTATAAATACTCCTGTCATTGTCACACTTTCCATTTCTGGAAACCCTCTGTCCGAACCACTCGTGCTCCTCACCTTTTCTTCGATTTCTCTCAATCCAGGTAAGATCTCGCCCTAAATCTTGTACTTTCATGATCTACACGCACTCCTACACCTTTCTATCTTTTAAATCTTAACTTTTAACCGTGAAATCACTAAGATTTCGGGTGTTCTAGGGTGACGTCATCATGTGTTCTTCAAGAACTTCATGTTTTGACTTCAATCCGCCAAGAACAACCGAGATCTAACCGATTTCCACGCAAACATACAAAGATCTTGTAAAGATCTCGACATAAGAATGATGAAAAAGGATTGAAAGATGGTTTTAACTTTCTTTCAACTCTTTTACACTCAAAACCCTCAAAACCGGTAGAAACGGGTCCTGATCTAGTCTTCTACTCACTCTTAGTGTTGTACTGGCTCAGATCTCGATTCTACTAACGAGACTACCGATTTCGGGTTAACCAAGACCTTCCACCTCGAGCCGATAACCGGCCGGATTAGGGTGATTCCTGGTCGGGTTGGTCATCTGGGTCGAACTAGGGGTCCTGTTGGCTAACACGTTATCCAAGTGCCTCGACATAACGACAAACCTTCAAACGACCAAGTGTAGAACGAACAGGACAATCGGGACGGATTACTGTCCGAACGGATTGCTGTCCGATCGGATAGGTCATCCGAACGGATTATCATCCGAACGGATTACACTTGGGTCCCACCCTTTTAAAACAACCTTATCCGAAGTTTGAGTATCGAACGAGTTGCAATCCGATCGGACGACCATCTGACTGGATTACTCTTCGGATCATGAGATACTAAGACTTTAAAGACTTAAACAATTTTCGACACGTTCAATGACAAGGTTGCCATCCGATCGGATTGCCATCCGATCGAATGACACTTCTGTCATGTGCTTGCCTTCAGTAAGTAACCTCATTACAAAGCCGCCGTCCGACCGGATCACTATCCGACCGGATGACCATCCGAACGGATCGTCATCTGTACGACTTGTCATCCGATCGACCGACTTGAAAGATAGAGATACTTCGATGTTTTCAAAATACTACAACGAAAACTTCAAAAGTCAAACCATCATACACAAACATGTCCTTCTTATAGGAAGAAACAATCCACTCGAATAGTCATCCGACCGGATAACCTATCCGACCGGATGACCCTTCGAACGGATTGTCATCCGCACGGATTGCTGTCCGCTCGGATTACCATCCGATCGAGCTACCATCCGACCCACTTATACCTTGCCTCGTTTTACGCATCGCTTATCGTTATACAATCTAATCTATTCAGGCTAATCTTACTCGCTAAGCGCTCCCTTCAATCCATCAATCGCTGTGAGTATACTCGATCCCTTTTTGCTTTAAGCACTTTTGGGTGTTACATACGTTACGAATATTCAAACTACAACTATCACACTACTCAAACTATTTGAACGCTAACCGTTAATGCATGTTATACGTGGCTTATGAATGCTTGTTTGTTATGTTTACACATGGAATGCTGTCTACCTGCCTTAGCAACGATAGTACTATAGTTTGGACTCAGCACCCGTTCACTCGGGGGTTCTTAAGGATCTTTTACTTGCATGGATTACGGTGGTAATCATGTATTGCGAACTGCCTCGGGCAGTCAACCCGCAGTCATTGGTATCGATGGATCTATGTCGATAACTAACGTGCTTCATTTCACTATGTGTACGTGCTGGTTATGCGTAAACGAATTCGAACTCTATATGCTATTATCAAACTTGTATGCTCACCTTTACATTTTATGTATTGACTTTATTTTAACGTATGTGACAGGTGTTTAGGTTGTTTGTATGCCTAGCTCACTGTGAAATCGAGGCTAGGAAAGGTCTAGGATGCTCTCTGCGCTGTAATGAAATCGAAGCTAGGGGAAGAGGTCCTAGAAACCAATAAATAAATTCTCTATGTTTAAATCTGAGTTGTCGGAACAGAATATATGCCTAGATTTTATTTGTAATAATTTGTTTACTGTTTGAGACAATCTGTTTCGCTCAGTTGTCGGAACATGTTAATTTAAATTGAATGGTAATGATAGTTGTTATGGAAACTTCTGGACAATCTGTTTCGCTCAGTGCCATGCCCCGATGATTCCGCCATTGGTTGGGGTGTGACATTTACGGTTAAAATGGCCTGATTTTTTGATATAACAAGCGAAATACTGTTTTAATCAATCCGTGATCGTATTAGACCTTAATTCAGACTAAATCTTGATCAATTTGACAAAATACCTTCCGATCATTTGAACATGACACCAGTTCGCACGAATTAAAGACCTCAGTTCGCACGAAGTTAGTTCTGTTCGTACGATCTGAGCTACCAGTTCGCATCAGGAGGTTCACTTCGCACAAAAAAGCACAAAAAGAGTTCAGATCGCACGAAAAGAGTTCAGTTCGCACTAAAAGGGGTCAGTTCGCACGAGAAGGGTTCAGTTCGTACGAGAAGGGTTCAGTTCGCACGAGAAGGTTTCAGTTCGCACGGGGTGGGTTCAGGTCGCTTGGTTTGGGTCAGGTCGCTTGAAGTTTGAGTTTGTTGTTTCAGATCGTTTGAAAGTCTCCAGAACGCACGAAATTCAAATCGTTTGAAGTATTAAACACTCAGATTGTTTGAACTTGTCAGACCGTTTGTGAATTACCAGAACATTTGAAAACTCAGCTCGTTTGAACAATCAGTTTGTGTGAACTTTCGTATCGAAACATGGATTCTGAGTTTTACAACGCGTTTGCTACTGCTCCGGTCGCTCCAGTTACAGTTGCCGAAACTGTCGGTATTGAGAATGAAACGGGAACTTTTCAAAAACCGCCAAAGCTTATGTACATTGAGGACTTTAAAGGATGGAAAGAGCGTTTTGAAAACTGGGTGCAAGCTAATAAGTTTAATGCATGGGTTTCGTTAGAGAAAGATTACACTAGACCTACAGATGATCATGAAAATGAAAAACCATTAAGTGAATTTACACCGAATGAAAAATTAAGATACACCAGTGAAAAGATGATGATTAGCCTTCTCCAACAAGCGGTAAAAGAAGATATTTTCATTTTGCTTCAACATGAGGGAACTGCTAGATCAATTTGGTTAGCGTTGATTAAAAAGTTTAAGGGAAGTGCTGATATGATAAAAAACAAACGTGCATTACTAAAAAAATCTTTTGATATGTTTACAGCTTTTGAAGGTGAAACGACTAGGAAGATTATTGAGAGATATTGTCATCTTGTCCAGGAAATGAAAAGATTGGACATCAAGAAAGAAGATGAAGAATGGGTTGATAAGCTAGCTGATGCGTTACTACAGAATGAATGGGGAACATATCTGTTGATTTTAAAGCATAACCGACAATTTGAAGATATGAATTTGTGTAAGTTCATTCAGAAGCTTGAAGAACATGAATTGGATGTTCAGAAAACTGCAATCATGAAGAATCCGGGTGCTCAACAAGATGTCAGTCTATACTATAGAGGAAGCAAAGTTGAGACTACTCCGAGTCCGAAGATTCAGACTGGTTTCAGTGCTGATGGTACTTCCGGAACAAATGCTAGCACTACAACTCAGAGTGGTGGATATTCTTCATCTTATTCAAGCTTTGAACCAAATTTCTCAACACCAGGTTCTCAACCACAAAGTTCAACAAACTTTAATGGTCAAGTTTTGCAATGCAATGTTGTATTGAATATTCAAAATGGTCAAAATTTCTCTCCAAATATTGCAAAGCAACACATGGCATCACTTGCTACCATGTTAGAGTCATATGAAAGCTTGGTTGCTGGACGAATTGGCAATCCAATGCTCAATAAAGAGGATTATGACCAGATTGATTCTGAAGAACTTGAGTTGATGGACATCAAGTGGTGTTTAGCTAGTGTTTTGAGAAGAGCAGAAAAGTTCAAACAGATCACCGGAAGAGATGATCTTCGGGAAGCTGCTACATCTCAGCTAGGGTTTGACAAATCGAAGGTTACTTGTTTTCGTTGCCGAGAAAAAGGACATTTTAAACGAGAGTGTACAAACAGAGAAGCAACCGGAAGACAAGACCCTTTCGGAAACAACGATTATCATAGAAAAACAATTTATCATCAGGTTGCTCAACAACCATATCAACAACAATTTTCACACTCACGTACTATTGAAGAATCAAAGGGTAAAGGTTGTTATGGTCTGATAGATCAAGATGATGAGATAATTCCGAAAGGCTTCAGTTGGGATGATTATGATCCTAACCGACCTTTAGTTTCTAAAGCATTTGTTGCTCGAATCCTTGAAGATTCTACCTCAGGAGAAGAATCAGTCAAATCAAAGAACAGTCCTAGAAGAAAACCGATTTTAAGTCTTCAGGAAGTGATGAAGACACAGATGATAAGGAAGAGTATATTAATAAAGCTAGAAAAACTTTGGATTCTTATAGTTTTAATTTGTTTTTTGCAGATAAAATCGAGATGTTGAAAGAGAAAAGGGCTGCTAGACTGAAGAGAGAATTGGAAGCATGAAGGATTGTTGAAGAGGAAATTGAAGCAAGAAGGGTTGCTGAAGAAATGGCAAAAGCTGAAGAAAAACCGACAGAGAAGAGCGAGGTTGAAGAGAATGAAGTGAAGATGGAAGTTGAGAAAGAATCAATTGTGATTGAAAAAGTGGTGGAGAAAATTGTTGAGAAAATTGTCGAAGTTGAAAAGGTAGTTGAGGTTGAAAAAATTGTTGAGGTAGAAAAGATTGTAGAAGTTGAAAAACATTGTGCAAAGTGTTTAGTACCTTGCAAAGTTTGTGCTGAGAAAGACATGAAATTGGCTGAATTGGAGAAGCTCAAAGAGAACTTACTGCATAATGTGAGGAGCATAAAGGAGTCATATGATCTACTAAGCAGCAAAGTTAACATTTACAAAGGAGCTTGTGATGAGGATGTTCAGATGAAAAATCTTCTGAAAGCAACAGTTCATCAAAAGCAAAGAGCAATCAACGGATATATTGATATGAATGCTGAGCTGAAACAAGAATTGGCAGCAATGAAGATTGAAACTGAAAGAGTGAACAATTTACTTCGAAGTTATCAAAGTTCGGAGTATGTTATTGATCGCATCTATCCTGCCGTTGCAGCTCATAAGTTTGCAGATGATGAAGAAAATTCTGGTAAGAAAACTGGTGTGAAATATAACAGAGTTCCAAATCCAATGTGGGATGGCTATACCCCCCGAGACTTTGAAAAGGTGGCTGAAGCACTCAATCTGAATCTGAAATCCGAGTCTGTCAATGGATTACAAGATAATATTGATGTCACCTTCACAGCGTCTGACACTGATCATGAGTCCGAGTTAATTAAGAAAGTGGTCGATCAGGTGTTGGATAAAGATGAAGAGTCAAACTCAGAGTCTAAATCTGAAAAGTCGAGTTCGTCAGAGAAAAGCTCGAGTTCAACAGTCAAAAGGGTTTACAATAAAGATTTTCTGATGTCAAAAAATAATTTGGATGACGAAACATTCAAAGTAGCATATACTTTGAATGATTCCGACAAATTATATTCTGATGAAGAATTTCCAATAAGAAGTGTTAAAACTGAAATGGTCAACAAGGTTTTCAAATTAACAGAAATTAATATTTCTGAAATAAAAGATATAATTCTTACTGAAAAACCTAAAAAATACACTTCAAGAGTTCAACAAAGATTGAACAAGAAAAAGGGTTACAGTTCTGGTTCGGGTTATCGAAAGAAACCAAACCATAACAGTAATTTCAAAGAGAAAGGTTTAGGTTTTATTCCTCCAGAAAATCATAAAAATGAGAAAACTTATAAATCAAAAACTAAATTTGTTTTAGGAGCAAGTTCTGAAGAGGAGAAGGAAAAACCTTTCTGGAAACAGTCAAACAAAGATTTTTTCGCCGAAAAACAAAAGAATATGTTGAAGAAATCTGAACAGAGAGTTGAAAGAAGAACCTGTTACAAATGTCAAGAGGTTGGACATATTGCTTGGAATTGCCCAAAGTTAACCGACACAAAACAGGGAGTTTCTTCTAACTCTAAAATGAAAGAGAAGTGTGTTGATAAACAGGAACAACCAATTGAAAATTTAAAGAATTCAAAAATTCGACTTTCGAAGTTGGTGAAAGTTCGAAACATTTTTTACAAAAGAAGAGTCGATTTAAACAAACAAAAATGGGTTGTTAAATCAGAGGTTAGTTCTGGCAATGAATCTGATTCGTCAAAGTCAGAGGAGCCATATGTTGTGAAAAGTGATGAGAATTCCGTTCCGACGATGGATGATGAAAACTTTCCACCATTGTCAAACGGAAACTTGAAATCAAAAGTTGGTAAGATTGAGATTTCAGATCAATTCTTCTCTGGTAAGGAAGAATTTGATGCTGAAAAGGCATTCAATGGCAAAGTGTTACATATTTTTGGAAAGATGGCTGATGGGAAGGTAAAAGGAGTAAAAGAATTTTACGAATCGAAAATTGTCAAACCAAATGTTGATGGTTCACCCATGATTCCTCAAGCATGGGTGAGATTTTTTAAGAAGTAAAATCCGGACTTGCCGGAGCTCCCAAGTTGGTAATCGTGGAGCATGAATCGGCATCATTCTAGAAAAATGTTTTTGTGAAAAACCTTAAAATGTTAGATTTTACAAGTGGTTGAGAAAGCAATGTGATGAATAGATCCCCATGTTTGTGAAATGACAAACAAAGCTAATTTTCCGGAAAAACCATTTTGATTAAAACAAACTTAAGTGTTTTGAAATCATAATGGGAAAATGGTTTGTTGTCAGGGGGAGTTCTGATTGTTTATGCCATGTGGATGGCGAATTGAAGCAATTCACATCAGTTTGTCATTATTTTTTGTACAGTTTATTGCGTTTACTTTCAAATTTTCCCAGAAAATAAAAAACAAGTCATTTTTTATTTTAGGGGGAGTAAAAAAATTTAGAAATTTTGAAAATTTGAAAAATCCAAAAACATGATAAAATCTAAAATCCAAAAACATCGAAAAATAAAAAATGAGTTTTGTTGTGAAAAAGAGGAAATGATAGTACATCAGTAGACAATCACAGTACGCTAAAGAATTGGAAAGTTAAAATGGGATAAACGGTCTCACTGATGATATGCCAGTAGGTTTTTACACGCTTAGTAGATTGTTTTCGAGATATAAACCTAAAGATCAATACTTACTTATCTCGTGGGGAACATCTCTCAGATATATGGGTAACCCCCGAAATCTTGTTTGAAGGGCTTTCTATTTCTGACATACTAGGTCTTTGTGCGTGATGATATCTGGGGTATTATACCTGGACTTCTGATTTTGCGGGAGCAATAGCCTAGTCCTCATATAATACTCTGCACTGCTTTAATCATTAAAGCTCACCCTCAGCATAAAAAATGATGAAACATTGAAAAATGCTAATCATGTGCTGTTGAAGAAAAGATCCCCAAACGGGACCCACCTAAAGACGAGCCATCATCTCTCTGATTGAACGGAAGTTCTAGTCTGAGCTCTCATGGCCTCGCATTTACCCATTACAGATATCATTAGTGTACATTCACCTGTAAGACTGAATATAGGAGTCTGGATACGGGAGTATACTCTGAGATGGGGCACGCGAATAAGTTTAAGTCCTTAAAACACTAATCTCGTATCTCGAATCAATTGAACTTTGTGTGAAAATTTAAGTGGATCAGTATACTAACAATCTAAGTGAATCGTTTAGAACTTAAAGTGTTTAAAGCTCAACGGTGCTAGTGATTTGTCTCAAAAACTGATATGATCCTCTTACACAAACTCACAAAAATATTGTCTGTAAATATTTCTTTACTGCTTTTCATTAATGAAAAATCCAAAAAGAATGTGTTGTAGCATAAAAATTTTGAAAATTCAAAAAGATTTTATTTCATCTTATTTTCGACAACTGATGTTGGAAAGTTGATTTTCGAAATTCCAAGTGCTAATCATGATGAACAAAGGGTTGGGAGAGATTGTTTGAAAGATATATTTGATTTGAAAAAGGAAAAATTGTATGTTTACAAGTGGTTATCAGAGGTCATTAATTTGAACTTGTTATAACTATTGTTGATGGTTGAACAGCATCTACAAGTGGATTCTAAATTTGTTAAATCTTAACTATTGAGAAACTTATGTTTTGGGTAGAGATTTGTGCAGATTCCCGTGTCTGATCCTGTTGCTACGAAGAGCCAGGAATCGTTCCTGAACCTGTGAAAGCTATGTCAGATTACAATCACGGAACAATTTAAGGGGGAGTCTGTTAGCAAAGGGAAGTTTGAGAGAACCAGACTCAGATTCTGGAAGAAGATAGAGATTGAAGGATGCTTACAGAGATAGATACTTTGGTAAGAGCGTGAAGACTGATCAAGACTGAAGACTCGACGTACTGAAGACTCGTACCGAAGACTCGTCAACATCCAAGGGGGAGTTTGTTGGTGCATATGTCTGTCAACTTCGTCTTGTATCGAGTCTTGTAATAGAATTGATAGATCTAGACACGTTGTACGAGAAAAACGGGAAACATTCATGAATCAGCCAGTCCACATGTCACACCCCCAAAATCCACACGCGGAGTATCACCGCTTGGAGGTGTGACTGACCAGGATCTTAACCATCAATCACATTTTACTCATAAGCATAGATAAATAATACTTTTATTTATAAACAACAAGTGTTACAATATTTCACAGTTTACAGGGGAAGCATATTTGACTCGTTAAGTGTTTATAAAACCATATGTAAGCTCTTAGTCTTATATTGCGTTTCCATGTGTCTCGACCCATGACCACTCCAGCTTCTCAGACAGCAAGTCCCTTTGATATGCACCTAAAGGCCTGCAAGGCATGTAACAACGAATCAACAACAATGTTGAGCGAGTTCACAGTTGGTTATTTAGTTATAGTATTCGTTTCGTAAATCGTTTGTTCGTTTTGAAAACCATGTATCGTATTAATCCTTATCGCGGCCAATCCAGGCATCTGTGCGATGATTAGTGGGGGCTTCCCATGTGTTACTAGACCACGCGTATCGACTGCTACGAAAATATAAGAGGTGCCCTAAGTCAATGTCTATCTGCATTGACCCTTTGCCCATAGTCCATTAGTACACGCCCGTTCGGACGACACGGTGTGAGGTTTGTTAAACCTAATAGCGCTATCTACTAATGACCCGCTCGCCATAGGCCTTGGCGATTAAGTCGATAAATGAGGGACTTCCTTTGATAGAACTGATGGTCTTATGATCGTGTACGTAGGTTTTACGTACGTGCCCTTCAATCCGAGGACAGTAATAAGTATAACTGTACGTAGGTTTTACGTACGTGCCCTTCAATCCGAGGACAGAAATAATTTGTTTAATAGAAATAGTTGTACGAGTAGTTATTCAATCCCATTCCCAACCCACCGGGAATCCCATGCCTTGGCTAGTGTGAACTCACCTTGGTTTGCTCGGTATGCTAAGTTAAGTGCTCACATTAAATCAGTCAAGTCCTATATTTATGCACGTATTTCCAGTCAGTACAGGTTTGTAAGGTTTCGCATGCAATGTTCGTCACAGAGTGTGTGTGTAACAGTAAACATCAGGCATTACAAACAGTCAATCATCTTCATACAATTTATGTGTCTCATACCTGTCTTTGCAGTTTTAAATCTAACATAGTTAACTAACAACACACTTAGTAGAGCTACCACACTAACTGGATTATCATATTCAAACAGGAATGACAAACCACAATGCTAGTTAACTAACAGAGTTAACAAACTAGTAAGGTTACATATACTTGACAGCGTTAATAAAGTTAATAGAGTTAATAACTTAACTCAGTTAACAGACTATCCAGAGTTATGGACTTAACAGAAATTAATAAACTTAACTGGGTTTATATTCGTAACATGAATAGCATAATTAACAAACTTAACATGGTTAACACTTAACAAAGTTAACATACTGAATTAAGTTAATCAACTTAACAGGGTTTATCAACTAACAGTGTTAACAACTAACAGAGTTAACAGATATCATATAATCAGTTTGCTGTACAAAGCCTTGGACGAAATCACTAAGTGGACGAAAACCCTTATGGCCGAAATCCCCTTTGGGCCGAAATCACTTGGGCCTTTAAACACCTTGGCCGAAATCCCTATAGGGCCGAAATCCAAGCTTGCGCCGAAATCACCTTAGCCGAAATCACCTAAGGTGATTTCGCTGGTGAGTGGATTTCGTGAGGTGGGAGGGTGTTTTCGTTAGTTTTATCATCATCAACAACAGTAGGTTTTAAACCCAGAAAATCCCCAAACATTCCTAACCATCTCGCCAGTTTCAGTAATAATCAAAAGACCCAAACAATAAACACCATCGCACAGATTAATAAATCATTGTGATATCAAGACTATCATTAAATCCTCAGATCTTTCATAACATACAGATCAATACAAATCATACATTCATAATCATCACATACTACAAGTTCATTCATGATGTCCAGTAATCAAGTGATTCCAAATCAAGTAATCATAAGAAATCAATAACTAACCTAAGTAGCAAGGTGGTGCTTCGATCGATGTGTGCCGTCGGATTTCACAAAGGGAGCGAGAGAGAAAGAACGCGATAAGTGGCTAGGGTTTTCCGAATACCCCTTTTACTCAGAAAAATCAAAGTATATAAAAACTCAACACTGGGCCAAGGCCCATCTCTGTTTATGTTGGACCCATAGTGGACGAAAACACAAAGTGTTTTCACCACAAGGGTGTTTTCAGGTAGGGTGTTTGGCATGACTTATTAAACAACAGAATGTTAATTCTAAATATAATTTTAACCTTCACTACAAATATAATGCACACCACATATATAACATATCGATCACAGTACGAATTAACATATTACAACGTCTACAGTTGTGAAACAAACAAGTCGTGTCAACAAACAACATAAAAAAAATTAATGTGCAATTAATGCGAAGATGGAAATCTTTAGAATTCGAGTTGTTACATTATCCCCAACTTGAAAGAAATTTCGTCCCGAAATTTAGCATGCGGTTACTGAGGAAGCTAGGTAAGTTATCGTTTACTGGTTTTCCTGGGGTGTCACATCATCCCCCCGTTGATTTGGAATTTCATCCCGAAATTCTGTGGTAGCTTCAGCCTCAGTAGTGGTTGCATTGGTTCCGAATAACTGGGGATATTTGAGTTCCATTTGGTCTTCTCGTTCCCAGGTATACTCTGGGCCACGACGGGAGTTCCAACGAACTCGAACAAGTGGTATTCTGGTGTGCTTGAGGACCTTAACATCCCGGTCCGTGATTTCAACTGGTTCTTCGACGAAATGCAACCGTTCGTCGATAGTGAGCTCCTTCAAAGGAACTATGGGGGTCTCATCTGACAGACACTTCTTCAGATTCGACACGTGAAAGACGTTGTGAACTGTACTGAGTTCAGCTGGTAAGTTCAGTCTGTAGGCCACTTGCCTATTTTCTCAATGATTTCAAATGGTCCGACAAATCGCGGATTAAGTTTGCCTCGTTTTCCAAAACGAACCACACCCTTCCAGGGTGAAACTTTGAGTAGCACTCGATCCCCAACCTGGAACTCGAGTAGTTTCCTGTCTTTATCGGCGTATGCTTTCTGACGGTCACGAGCTGCCGCCACGCGTTGTCGTATTTGAGCAATCTTTTCAGTAGTATCAACTACCATTTCTGGACCTGGGATCTGACTATCCCCCACCTCTGCCCAACAAAGTGGTGACCGGCATTTACGCCCGTACAATGCCTCAAACGGAGCAGCTTTAATGCTGGTGTGGTAGCTGTTATTGTACAAGAATTCCACAAGTGGCAGATGCTTTTCCCAACCGTTGCTAAAGTCAATTACACATGTACGAAGCATGTCTTCAAGAGTTTGAATAGTGCGCTCAGACTGCCCATCCGTCTGAGGGTGATAAGCTGTGCTCATGTCTAAACGAGAGCCAAAAGATTTGTGCATTGCTTGCCACAGTTCTGAAGTAAAACGTGCATCACGATCGGAGATAATAGAGGTGGGCACCCCGTGCCTCGAGACAACTTCCTTAAGGTATACGTCTGCTAGAGTGGAGAACTTATCCGTCTCCTTGATAGCCAAGAAGTGTGCAGACTTTGTGAGTCGATCCACGATCACCCAAATAGTATCATTCCCACGTTGAGATCTAGGTAGGCCAGTAACAAAATCCATGGAAATTTGTTCCCATTTCCATTGTGGTATCTCAGGTTGTTGGAGTGGGCCTGAAGGTTTCTGGTATTCCGCTTTGACTCTCGCACAAGTCAAACACTTGCTAACGTAGGTTGCTATGTGAGCTTTCATGCTAGGCCACCAGTATGTAGTTCTGAGGTCGTGGTACATCTTATCCGAACCAGGATGTACTGAGTAGCGAGACTTATGAGCTTCTTCCATTACAAGCTCGCGTAAGTTGCCATAGTGTGGGACCCAAATGCGTCATGTTGCATAGTAGGCTCCGTCTGCCTTTTGTTCTAACCGTTTCCTGGAACCGCGTAGGGCTTCAGCCCTGACATTTTCTGGTTTCAATGCTTCTACCTGAGCATCTCGTATCTGTGAAGGAAGACTAGACTGAATAGTGAGTTGCATCGCTCGTACACGCCTAGGTGTAGTATCCTTTCGACTGAGGGCGTCGGCCACCACATTGGCTTTGCCCGGATGGTACTTTATGGCACACTCGTAATCGTTCAGTAGCTCGACCCATCTACGTTGTCGCATGTTCAATTCTTTTTGCTTGAAAATATACTCAAGACTCCTGTGATCGGTGTAGATGGTGCATTTAGTGCCATACAGGTAATGTCGCCATATCTTGAGCGTAAAAACAACAGCTCCCAGCTCTAAATCGTGTGTAGTGTAATTCCGTTCGTGAATCTTAAGTTAGCGCGAAGCATAAGCAATAACTTTATCCCGTTGCATCAACACATATCCAAGACCTTGGATGAATGCGTCACAGTAGTCTACAAAATCGTCCGTGCCTTCAGGCAATGAGAGGATAGGTGCACTACAAGGTCTATCATTTAAGTGCTGAAACGCTGTTTACTGTGTATTACCCCAAGGGTAAGCAACACCTTTCTGTATCAGTAGTGTAAGTGGCTGTGCAATCTTTGAGAAGTCTTTGATGAACCGTCTGTAATAACCCGCCAAACCCAAGAATTGGCGTATTTCGGTTGGTGTGCGAGGTGCAGGCCAGTCCTTGATCGAATCTACCTTGGATGGATCGAAATAAATCCCATCCTTGTTTACCACGTGGCCTAGAAAGTGGACTTCACGAAGCCAGAAGTCGCATTTTGAAAACTTAGCGTATAACTGTTCCGTTCGTAAGAGTTCCAAAATAAGTCGTAAGTGATGCTCGTGTTCCTCCTGACTCTTTGGAGTAAATCAAAATGTCGTCGATAAATACAATGACGAACTTGTCAAGATAAGGTTTGCACACCCTGTTCATAAGATCCATGAAAACCGCAGGCGCGTTCGTTAGCCCGAATGGCATGACCAAAAACTCGTAATGGCCGTAGCGAGTTCTGAATGCTGTTTTGGAGACGTCCTCATCCCGGACTCTCAGCTGATGATAACCTGATCTCAGATCAATCTTGGAGTAGTAGCTCGACCCTTGCAACTGGTCGAATAAGTCGTCGATGCGTGGAAGTGGATAGCGATTTTTCACGGTCACCTTGTTCAGTTCGCGGTAATCTATGCACATGCGAAAAGTACCGTCTTTCTTCTTCACAAATAATACTGGAGCTCCCCAGGGCGAAGAGCTAGGACGTATGAAACCCTTTTTCTAAGAGTTCTTGTAATTGCTTAGACAGTTCTTCCAGTTCAGTTGGAGCTAAGCAGTAAGGCGCTCGAGCTATGGGTGCTGCTCCAGGAGCTAGCTCGATCTGAAATTCGACCTGGCGATGGGGCGGTAACCCAGGTAACTCTTCAGGAAACACTTGAAGAAAGTCGTGTACAACAGAAATATCCTCTAACTTCTTCTCTGTCTTCGATGTACCTGTAACAAGTGCTAGAACAGCTGTGTGGCCCTTTCGCAAACACTTCTGAGCCTTTAAGAAGGAGATGATGCCACTCCCGACACCACTCTTGTCGCCTTGAACTTCGAGAGGTTCTTTGCCAGTACGGGGAATATGAATGACCTTCTCCTTGCATAGGATCTCTGCTTGCTGTTGGGATAACCAATTCATCCCAATGACGATGTCGAAACCATCACAACGTTGGGGTCATTTCTAGCATCACCCTGACCAACCATGAACACTCGACCCCTGGCACCATTGCCGTCGTTATTACCCCCGTTGATATTCCCGTTACCCTGAGTATTGTTGTTGCTGGTTCTGCGGTGCTCGCTGTTACTGCTGACGATTCTGATGTGCAGGTTGTGAACTCCTGAAATCTTTGGCTTCATGATCAATCTTGAGACACCTCTGACAACGAACCTTGTTCCACTGACCACTGTGGTGTCTGTTGCGTCTGTTGCATTTTGGGTGATTTCCTCGATATCCACCCTGCCTTTGACTACCATAAGACTGCTGACTGGGGCTCTGGTAATCATCAATCTTTCGCTGCTGTGCCTGGGACTGAACTGAAGTCGAACCCTTGCTGGAGGTTCCATCCCATTTTTGCTTGTTGTCACTAGGAATAGCAGAAGTAATAGTAGTGGTAGTAGTAGTACTGATACGTTTAGGCAGCCTGTTCTGTTCCACTGGCTGGTCTGTGAGACGATGAGCAAGACGAGTAACATCTTGAATAGTAGCAAGGTTAGCAGAAGTCACATGACTTTGAATTTCTGGTACTAAGCCTTTTGAGGTACAGCTCAATGCGCTTGATGGGAGGATCCACCATGGTTGGATATAACACTGCCACTTCGTCGGACCGTTTCGTGTATGCTTCTATCTCTGACCCCATCATCTTCAGGTTAAAGAACTCCCAAAACTGTCATTGTTCCTTGGGTTGATGATATTTTAACCTAACCCGTACAGAGGTCGGTAAGGTACTACGCTCATCCTCCTGTCCGTCGTCGTTACGAGTGGTTCAAGTGGTTCGCTATCTGATACGAGAGTGTTGCGGAAGTGATCACACTTCGGGATCGGGGACGTCAATCCATGAGTTTCAGGAGACGAGGAGGGGCAGGAAAGGGTATCGTTCAATCATTCTACGCAGGGACATCCAACTCAAGGACGTTTGTATAAGCACCTAACATTCTACGCGGTTTGCTAGACGTTCTAATGGGTGCTCAGGTAGCACTCGTCAACACCAAGTTTCGAAGGGATCCAACTAAAATTGAGAAGTTCACGTTTATGTTTGAGTAGGGAGACAATTACTGTTATGGCCCCTATAGGTTGGTCATGTTTCATATTGATCAAATAACGGGACAGAACCCCTTTTCCACTTGTTAAGCCTTACTGGGACTCACATGCACCCCACAATATTATTATGTGTGCACCCACAATAATATTGTGATTTGCATGTTCATCTCAGCTCCTCTTAACTCATGTCAAATGGTTCCCCACACTCAAGTAGGAATCAAAGAGTATCACATAGCGTAGGTTATGAAGGTTTAGGGAAAGACCACCCTATCGGTCACTTATAACGTGAAAGTGTTCATGAACTCATATCGGTGTGCTAAACGTGCTATCACATGCATTATTGTATGTAGGTGTTCACTAGCTATGTAGTACAATGAGTATAAGAGGGACGAACCTTGCAATCTGGAGCTGAGTGTCATGGTCGTATTCCCGTTTTCAGAATCTGACCGGTTATAGTCTGGTTTTACAAAAACAGTTTCCCTTTTTTTAAAACCAAGTTCACTATAACCAATGGCTCTGATACCAATCTGTCACACCCCCAAAATCCACACGCGGAGTATCACCGCTTGGAGGCGTGACTGACCAGGATCTTAACCATCAATCACATTGTACTCATAAGCATAGATAAATAATACTTTTATTTATAAACAACAAGTGTTACAATATTTCACAGTTTACAGCGGAAGCATATTTGACTCGTTAAGTGTTTATAAAACCATATGTAAGCTCTTAGTCTTATATTGCGTTTCCATGTGTCTCGACCCATGACCACTCCAGCTTCTCAGACAGCAAGTCCCTTTGATATGCACCTAAAGGCCTGCAAGGCATGTAACAACGAATCAACAACAATGTTGAGCGAGTTCACAGTTGGTTATTTAGTTATAGTATTCGTTTCGTAAATCGTTTGTTCGTTTTGAAAACCATGTATCGTATTAATCCTTATCGCGGCCAATCCAGGCATCTGTGCGATGATTAGTGGGGGCTTCCCATGTGTTACTAGACCACGCGTATCGACTGCTACGAAAATATAAGAGGTGCCCTAAGTCAATGTCTATCTGCATTGACCCTTTGCCCATAGTCCATTAGTACACGCCCGTTCGGACGACACGGTGTGAGGTTTGTTAAACCTAATAGCGCTATCTACTAATGACCCGCTCGCCATAGGCCTTGGCGATTAAGTCGATAAATGAGGGACTTCCTTTGATAGAACTGATGGTCTTATGATCGTGTACGTAGGTTTTACGTACGTGCCCTTCAATCCGAGGACAGTAATAAGTATAACTGTACGTAGGTTTTACGTACGTGCCCTTCAATCCGAGGACAGAAATAATTTGTTTAATAGAAATAGTTGTACGAGTAGTTATTCAATCCCATTCCCAACCCACCGGGAATCCCATGCCTTGGCTAGTGTGAACTCACCTTGGTTTGCTCGGTATGCTAAGTTAAGTGCTCACATTAAATCAGTCAAGTCCTATATTTATGCACGTATTTCCAGTCAGTACAGGTTTGTAAGGTTTCGCATGCAATGTTCGTCACAGAGTGTGTGTGTAACAGTAAACATCAGGCATTACAAACAGTCAATCATCTTCATACAATTTATGTGTCTCATACCTGTCTTTGCAGTTTTAAATCTAACATAGTTAACTAACAACACACTTAGTAGAGCTACCACACTAACTGGATTATCATATTCAAACAGGAATGACAAACCACAGTGCTAGTTAACTAACAGAGTTAACAAACTAGTAAGGTTACATATACTTGACAGCGTTAATAAAGTTAATAGAGTTAATAACTTAACTCAGTTAACAGACTATCCAGAGTTATGGACTTAACAGAAATTAATAAACTTAACTGGGTTTATATTCGTAACATGAATAGCATAATTAACAAACTTAACATGGTTAACACTTAACAAAGTTAACATACTGAATTAAGTTAATCAACTTAACAGGGTTTATCAACTAACAGTGTTAACAACTAACAGAGTTAACAGATATCATATAATCAGTTTGCTGTACAAAGCCTTGGACGAAATCACTAAGTGGACGAAAACCCTTATGGCCGAAATCCCCTTTGGGCCGAAATCACTTGGGCCTTTAAACACCTTGGCCGAAATCCCTATAGGGCCGAAATCCAAGCTTGCGCCGAAATCACCTTAGCCGAAATCACCTAAGGTGATTTCGCTGGTGAGTGGATTTCGTGAGGTGGGAGGGTGTTTTCGTTAGTTTTATCATCATCAACAACAGTAGGTTTTAAACCCAGAAAATCCCCAAACATTCCTAACCATCTCGCCAGTTTCAGTAATAATCAAAAGACCCAAACAATAAACACCATCGCACAGATTAATAAATCATTGTGATATCAAGACTATCATTAAATCCTCAGATCTTTCATAACATACAGATCAATACAAATCATACATTCATAATCATCACATACTACAAGTTCATTCATGATGTCCAGTAATCAAGTGATTCCAAATCAAGTAATCATAAGAAATCAATAACTAACCTAAGTAGCAAGGTGGTGCTTCGATCGATGTGTGCCGTCGGATTTCACAAAGGGAGCGAGAGAGAAAGAACGCGATAAGTGGCTAGGGTTTTCCGAATACCCCTTTTACTCAGAAAAATCAAAGTATATAAAAACTCAACACTGGGCCAAGGCCCATCTCTGTTTATGTTGGACCCATAGTGGACGAAAACACAAAGTGTTTTCACCACAAGGGTGTTTTCAGGTAGGGTGTTTGGCATGACTTATTAAACAACAGAATGTTAATTCTAAATATAATTTTAACCTTCACTACAAATATAATGCACACCACATATATAACATATCGATCACAGTACGAATTAACATATTACAACGTCTACAGTTGTGAAACAAACAAGTCGTGTCAACAAACAACATAAAAAAAATTAATGTGCAATTAATGCGAAGATGGAAATCTTGAGAATTCGAGTTGTCACACCACATGAACTGACCAGTTCATGCGAACTGGGTTTACCAGTTCATGCGAACTGGGAGTGCTTGATTCATGCGAAGTGGTTCAAGTATAAATAGGTGAGTTGTGTTGTCATTTGTAACTTTGGATTCCAGCAGTGAAGCTCTGCCGAAGTGTCACCAGCTCTTGTAATACTATCAAATCAATACAAGTGACAGTTAAAGTGATTCTTAGTGCATATCAAGCTGATTCATCATCAATACGTCTGTTTCCGCCTCTCATATTGATCTAGATCTCTTCTGAACGACTCGTTTAGGTCGAATCTCGATCCTACAAGACGTCCTCCTGTTTTTTCTTCCACGAATACAACACCTTGCTGTGTTAAAGAGATTTAAGCTGCGCGATCTTCGAAAATACTGTGATGAATCTGCGATAGTATCTAGTGAGGCCAAGAAATTGTTGTATCCTCGGAGGGATCTTTGGTGTCGATCAGTTTCTAACAAAATGGATCTTAGCGAGATCCACGTGTATTCCCACTTCGTTGTTTATATGACCAAAAATGTACCTCTCGAATCCAGAGGTTATCTTTTAACAAGACTTCGCGCGGAGTAGCTCCTCCTACAGGAGCTCTAAAATAAGATACATATACCGCCCATGTTGTTCCTTTCTCCTGGTAATGATTCAAAACGTCATCAACACACACGGTTAAAGTTGCTGGTGTGTTCATTAACTCAATGGTCATGGTGTACAAAGTCGCAATGGCTGTATTACGTTCGATATGCCGTTCTAAGGACATTCTCCCCTTGGACTTCCATCTTATGGTAGTTCGTTCGTTAGTCAACTCTCGAGTAGTAGCTTGACCCTCGCAGCTAGTCTACAGGTTGTCAATACATGGTCGAGGTAAACGGTCCTTGACTGTCACCTTGTTAAGTTCTCGATAATCACAACACATACGAAAAGGCTTATCCTCACGGATATAACTGGGGCTCCCCACAGCGAAAAGCTAGGTCCGACAAAACTCCTGTTCAACAGTTCCTGTAGTTGATTAGATAGTTCTTGCAACCCTCCTGGTGCAAGACGGTATGAAGTACAAGTAATCAGGGCTGCCTCTGGCGTGAGATCAAACTGAGAGTCTATCTAACAGTTGTGGAAGTAAACCTGAAAGTTCCTCGAGTAGCACACCGAAAGGAATCACGAACAATTGTTGGATCCTCGATCCTCTCTTTCTCATTCAGTAACGGTTGTTAACGTAGCGGGGTAATCCTCCCGTAGACACTTCTGGGCCTTCTTTGCTGGTATGGTGCTAACCTCTACACCACTCTGACACTTCAAGGTATAAAGTGACGCAAAAATTTCCTTCTCACAGGGTATATCTACGTGATATCTAGATGACCAATCTACACCACTACTGCATCGAACCCATCAAGGATAGCAAAAGGAAGGTCGATGTCAAACACCTGTCCCACAAGGTCGAGTTGTATCCAACGAACGTATGAGGTTTCAATTGACTTGCCATCAGCCGGTTTCACAACAAGTTTGGTTTCGAGAAGCATCAGGGTTAAACAGAACCGAGACGAAACGATTAGCTACCCATACAAGCTACCATGGTGCTACTTGCCTGGCGTCGCCTACGCCAATCCTAAATGCCCTTCCATGAGCATCATTTCCAGTGTTGTTATTTTTGTCATGAGAATTTCCAGTACCACCGTCGTCCCCTCGGTTTTTGTCATCTTGATTTAGCAACAGCCAGTCCATGCCGTAGGCACTTTCATTCCATACGGTAGGCTTCGATTACGAGTACCTTGATGTCGCCGCGACTGTTGCCTCTAATATCGTTGCTTGAAACAGAGCCCTACGATCTTTCACTGACAAGGTCCATCCTGTCACCTTCCACGTCACGTCATGAGGCGCTACTCATTGTGTTGTCAATTACACATTTCACAATATATTCACTTGTCATCGCTTATGCCCTGATTGATTCGTAAAGGTTGACTCCCATCAATCGCTGACTAGGGTTAGAGATTCGATTGCAGTCGCTTTGATGGCATTCGTTGTCGGCAATCAGGGTCGTCCTAATACTAAGGTCGGCAAGGTACTATGCTCATCCTCTTGTCCTTCGATTTTGCATGTCGATTGAGTAATACACGGTATGCTGCTAGAGCGTTGCAGAAGTGATCGCACTTTGGGATCTAAGGCGTCAGTACATTGAGTTCCAACAAACAAAGAGGAGTGTGAGAGGTATAGACCAATCATTGATGTTGCAACATCCAACTCAGGGACGTTCGTACAAGCACCTAACATTCTACACAGTTCGCTAGGCTTTCAGATGGGTGTTCAGGTAATATTCGATAGCATCGAGATTCGAAAGGTTTCAGAGGGAAGTGAAAAGATCATGCTCAAGTAGGAGACAATCACTGCAATGACTCCTATGGACTGTTGTGTTTCACATTGATCAAATAACGGAACAGAACCCCTTTTTCACTTGTTAATCCTCACTGGGACTCACATGCACCCCCACATTATTATTATGTGTGCACCCACAATAATATTGCGATTTGCATGCTCATCTTAGTTCCTCCTAACTCATGTCAAATGGTTCCTCAAACTCGAGTGCCAAACAGAGGTTATCAAAATGATAAGATCACAAGAATCTAAGGACAGCAACACACCAACTACATCATAAACATGTGTACACTAGTCATAAAGTAAACAAGCAATTCGTGAAATTATGCTAAGGTGACGAGGGTGTGTTCGTATGCTACATCATAAACATGTGTACACTAGTCATGCAATGTATACAATAGATGAAAGAGACGAACCTTGCAATCTGGAGCTGAGTGTCATGGTCGTATTTTCATTTTCAGAACTGTTCGGTTATAGTCTGGTTTTATAAAAACGTTTTTAAAACCAAGTTCACTATAACCAGTGGCTCTGATATCAAACTGTCACACCCCCAAAATACCACTTGTGGAAACACCGCGGGGCGTGTGACGTACCAGGATCTTAGCCACCAATCACATTGAACTCATAAATATATTTTAATAAAACTTTCATTCATTAAGATGAAGTGTTACAAAACGTCACATAATAATAATCCTCTGTACACAGCGGAAGCCTAACTCATTTGTAAGTGTTTCATAACCACGTGCACGTAAACCATTAGACTTGTGTTGCGATTCCATGTATCTCGACCCATGACCACTCTAGCCTTCCAGACAGCAAGTTCCATGATATAACACTATAGAACTGCAAGCATGCAGACAAGTGTGTCAGACGACGCTGGTGAGTTCAAAGTTTTGTTAGCGCGTTTAGTTACCAGTTTCCAGTTTAAAACATTTCAATGATTCGTTGTTAATCACACGCTTAGCGTCGATGGCTCCAGATTATTTGCCCTATTCCCCAATGCCTCTATCAAAGTAATGGTCAAGATGGGGTTCATTAGTTCACTCCCGACCTCCTCGGTGCGGTGTGAGGGTGCCAAACCTAAATAGCGCCATTAACTAATACCCCGTTGCCTCTCCGGCAACAATCGGTAGGAGGGACTTGAGTGATAGACATACGTGTATTAACCAACAACCCAGGTTTAACATTCCAGTCAAACCCATTTACCCGACATTCCTCCCCGGAACGTCTACCAGATGTCCCTCCCCGGGACGCATGCTTGAAAAAAGAGCAGTGAACTCACCTTAGATTTTCTCGGTATGTTACATTACATTACCCGTTCCCAGTTGGTCAACTAAACCCTATCGTGGTTACCAATTAACATCAGTCACATAGTCAACAAGTCACGTATTCGTACACAGTAAGTCACGTAGCACATAGTAAGTGTTTAGATTTCATACACATTTACATCACAAGTTCATGTTCCCAACAGTAGTTACTGATGACACCAGTTTCATAACAATCGATTCACGTGTTGTCACAGATTGCATTTGGTTAAGGCCATAGTATCATACATATCAAGTACGCAGTTTCCAAACAAGTCTACATCCTGTGTTCATGATACATAACAATGTTTTACAGATAAGTTGACTACCCACAGCAGTTAAGTCAAGACTCTCATTTCTGGTTATCATTATCATCATACAACAGACTGAGTTTCACAAACACCAGTGTACAATCATCATAAATAACCCTACTGTTCAGCTCATTTACTTACACGACGAAACACCCTACGTTTCGTCGAGATGAGGGGTAACGAAACGCCTAGTGTTTCGTCGAGAATATGGGTGACGAAAGACCCATGATTCGTCAACAGGGGTTTCGTCGACATTGATTGTTTGTCAGTAGTTTTTCATCGCTAACCCTATCAGTTAACAATTCAATACAAAATCCAATCAGATAATATCAACATAACTAGTTAATCCATTATCAATTAACAATCACCTGGACATTCAAATCAAGCATCACTCATAGTATCTAATATAACCCATCATTGAATCATGATTTCACAGTTTCTAAGACCTATTAACAACTTCTATTCATCATAAATCTAAACCGTGGCCGCATACTTATGTTAATCACTCATGAACCTTCTTCAAAACAAATCAAACAACATCATTATTCAACAATTAATCATCATACAGGATTGAAGCATCATCTAGTAATCAGTATCATCATCGATCTATCACAAACCATCAACCGTTAAATCAAATCAGTTCATCAGATTCATACTAACATACAAACAAACCCTACATCATAATTTAATTTCTTGTGCATAACATAACAATATCAACGAATACCAAATCAACAAGGATGATCAACCCGGAACTAGGATTAATATACTAACCAAGAAGTAGAGGGCGTGTGAGTGAGCTAGGTCGAGAAAGATAATGTTTCTGATCCGAAAAGGGCTTCGAGTAGAGGGAGAATTGTCGTCGCCTTGTGTGTGTTTAGAAGGGGATTTAGGGTTTTAAGTTTATGATCGTCGGTTACAAGGAGTTATACAAACCATCTGACAGTCAGGCCCAACCTGGGCCGCGATTAATCCTAGGCCGACAGTTCTCTCTCGGCGAAAGACTCCTCTGACGAAACACCTCGGCGAAAGACTCCTTTGGCAAAACACCAAGACTCCTTTGGCGAAACACCTATTTTGCCACAATGTGATCCCGGCGAAAGACCTTAGTTTTTCGTGAGCTTGAGTTTATGACAAGAACCGAAGAGTTTTAGTTAAGAAACATACACAACCACACAATCAATACCGAAGTCATTTATCAAACGTGAAACATTAATCAGTTATCAAACAGAGTTGTGAAACAATAACATGTCGAGGAAGACCTTGCAAACTCGGGTTGTCACATCATCCCCAACTTGAAAGAAATTTCATCCCGAAATTTGAATTTGATGAGCAATCCCAAACAGCAAGATGTTAGATCAGGATGACCGTGGATTTTCCTCGGGTACCACAAAAAGTGTCTATACGACAATGACAGCTGTGACATATGTCCCATGTCTAATATATGTAAAGGATTATATCCTGTTTAAATGACTTTGATGGTTCATTTGTAACATAGGCTAATTGTAATAAAATAATATCAAAATAAACGTTCTTCCGAAATGTTAAACCTATTAACCTATATGGTTTATTTATACCATGGCTAGTTAATCATCGAATATGATGATTCACTATACGACAACTAAACAAGTTATTGTTACGTGGTATATAGCATTCAAAGCTTCACCATGGATAATTCAGACGAGGCTCACAGCCACCCAGCTGAAGGGAATAATACTATAAGACTGAATATCACTGGCTCTGAATTACAAGCCATGAGAGATAGAGCCGTTACAAAAGCTGTAGATAAAGTACTGAAGGAGTCGAGTGATGCTCATTCCAAAACTCATTCTAATTCCCATTCAAAACCACATACATCAAAGAAAGATGAATCTGAACATTTATCCAATCAGAAGAGTGAACCATACAAGCAGATTGTGTTTGATCAGGAACCACGTTTCAACAAAGGTTATACCTACAAGTATTTCGTCTGTTGCAAACCGAGAGACTTTACTGGAGAGAAAGGAGCCATTGACTGCATGAAATGGCTTGATGAGATGGAAACAGTGGTGGATATAAGTTGTTGTACTAAGGAGGATGTGGTTAAATATGTTTCACAATCATTCAAGGGCGATGCCCTAACTTGGTGGAAGGCTCTGGTTCAATCCACCGGAAAGATTCCTCTGTACAACCTCTCTTGGGCCAAGTTTGTTGAGTTGGTGAAAGAAACATACAGTCCAGAACATGAAGTGGAAAAGGTTGAAACTGATTTCTTGACTTTAGTCATGAAGGATCTAGACTGTAGATCATATGTTACCAGTTTCAATTCTATGTCCAGACTTGTTCCTTACTTGGTCACTCCTGAACCTAAGCGCATCGCGCGCTTCATAGGTGGTTTAGCTCCTCAGATCAAAGGTAATGTCAAGGCTTCAAAGCCTACCACCTACAGGTCAGCTGTGGACCTGTCCTTGTCCCTTACACTTGATGTAATAAGGAGTAGGTCTAGAAAGACCTCAGATGAAGAGAAAAGCAAGAGAGAAGAGGATCAATCCCATCATTCCAACAAAAAAGAAGAAAGGGAACTTTGGGTTCAAGAAGAACCCTAATCAGTCTGGCAACAAGCCTTTGTACAAAAATTGCAACAAAAAGCACTTTGGGAAGTGCACCATACACCCACAGACCAAGCCCTGTGGGATCTGCAAGAAAAAGGGGCACAAATCTCTGGAGTGCCGAGATTTAAAGGATGCAACCTGTTATGGTTGCAACGAAAAGGGGCATATCAAAACCAATTGCCCGAAGAATGCAAAGAAGCCTTAGGAGGCTAAGAAATTGAATGCAAGGGTATTCCACATGAATGCCAAAGAAGCAGTAAAGGACGACAAAGTTATAACAGGTACCTTCCTCATAAACGATATTTATGCTAGAGTTTTATTTGATTCAGGTGCAGATAAGTCCTTTGTAGACCTTAAGCTTAGTAAACTGTTAAATCTGCTTATTAAAACTCTAGACATTAAATATGAGGTAGAACTCGCTGACGGTACCTTAGAAACTGCTTCGACTCTTCTGGATGGATGTTTTATATCAATGAAATTGGCAGGGTTTGATGTAGTTTTAGGCATGGATTGGTTATCGCGTAACCAAGCCCAAATTTCCTGTGATAAGAAACTAGTCAACATCAAAACCCCTTCTGGTGAATCGATCACCATTAAGGAGATACGCACTATGGATTGCCTGATAATGTGTCTATACTTAAGGCATCCAAGTGCTTAAAGAACGGATGTGTCATCTACAAGGCACAGGTGACAATGGATGAGCCGAAACCAAAGATAGAAGACATTCCAATCATTTTTGAGTACCCAGATCTCTTCCCTGACGAACTACCTAGATTACCTCCCGAGAGGCAAGTAGAGTTCAGGATCGACATCATGCCTGGGGCAACACCGGTTGCACGACCTCCTTATCGCTTAGCACCAACCGAGATGAAAGAGCTGAGAACCAAATTGGATGAACTTCTAGAAAAAGGTTTCATACTACCCAGCTCATCACCTTGGGGAGCACCCATTTTGTTTGTGAAGAAGAAGGACGGTTCAATGTGCCTATGCATTGATTACCATGAGCTAAACAAAGTAACAATCAAGAACCGCTATCCATTGCCCAGGATCGACAATCTGTTTGATCAACTTCAAGGGGCAAGCTTCTTTTCAAAGATTGATCTATATAAAAACACGAAACACTTGAAAAAAATTTAATCACACTCTATCGACGTTTAAACATGAAACTATATGATGCATGTTAATCTCGTATGCTATGTAAACTTTTCGTGTCAATGTGCTCATTAACTTCGTACAAGCCTTCCTTAACAATTATAGCGCTATAGGATTAACGCACCGCCCATTAGTCTCGGGGTATTGTTAAGTTAAACATGTTAACCTCCCGCTACTCTCTTGGGATAGGCAAAATTAACGCATTGGATACTTGGGTTTGAACATCTAGTACATCGTTTCATCATATTAGTAACTTGCATATTGTTATTCATGTTGGATATGAGTCGTTAAACAATTTTAATCTATATTATGCTATGTATGAAAACTTGTATACTCACCAACTTTTGTTGATCGTATTTTAATACATGTTGCAGGTTGATAGACAAGATGATGCTAAGTGAAGAAACAAGATTTAGGTAGACTTAGAAACACACTTAGATTAATTTATTTTGTCAATGTATGTTTGAAACAATGTTGTTTATGTTTGATTCTTGTATGAAATTTTTAGCAATTTATGAAATTTAATTTAAATTATATTGTCACATAGTGTTATGATGTTTTGAGCAATTTGTTCGTCTCATCCCGATGTTTTCGCCATCGGTTGGGGTGTGACAGATTGGTATCAGAGCCATAACTATAGGGAATTAGGAATAGTAGGAATGCTTTTACCTAGTCTATAGTTTAGGAGCTTTAATCTTAGGTGTTGTTTAAAACTACTTGCATTCAACCTTATTTGCTTCTTATCTATTCTCTTTCGATCTTTTAAACATATATGCCACTTTTATCTTTATGTGCTATTCTTGACATGCTTTCTTATGTGTTAATACATGTTTTATTATTATTCCTTAGCATACGCCTTTCCTAAGGTATTTTACTCAATTATTCTAAACTCGAAAACACTCGTATTATACAAACGAGACGACTTCACCAAAATAGGCGTGAAACTCACAATTTGGTGAACGAATCTCAATCCACCCATTCTTTTTACACAAAATTCACCATCAAGTTAGGAGTGAAGTCCTCACCTTGATGGGGAAATTCAATTTCAAATTCTAGTGGACCCTCGTCAACGTGTTGAAATTTAATTTTGACCCGACAAGTACCAACCACACTTAGGGTACGAAGTCGTCAAGTTAGGGGTGAAACCCGCATCTCGTCGACTAGTCCCACTCCTTGATTTTCATAAATCCCGACAAGTCTCGAATTTTCGATTGAATTGGAACATGTAGTAACCGGAAGTGTGAATACCGTTAACCGACATGTCAGCGAGAGTATACCACCTATTAGGCCAAAGCATGCTTCTCAAATTCAAAAGACTTTTCGACCACTTTGGTTAGTCAAAGTTCCGTTTTGGAACCATCCAAGTTTTAATCGAACTTACGTTTTACTATTCTCGATCTTATATGATGCAATCATCTCTTTTCAAATTCAAATTATTTTGAGATTTCACTTTTTACGCACACATCATACTAGAGTTTCTCATATAATTATACATTATGCACATGCATGATTTCACATAGTTTTATCTATATTCCTTGTAACAACAAATGGAGACATATCATCAAGATAGGAGTGATTTCCTTACCTTGACGATTAACTCCGCTTCTTTCTCATCTTACAATGACCTCACCAACGGGTTAGAGGTGATTCCCTTACCTAGGTGATCGTTACCAAGACTTTCTTTTAACAGACTTTATTATGCAAACATGATCATGTTTGTACCTAAATCGTTTATCATTCGTCAAAGTCCCTATTTATTTCAAAAAAAATGTATTGTTTATTCAAACGTATTTCTTATCCTACAATTTATTCTCACATAACTCACATGCACAAAATTTTTAATCATACCGTAAACGCTTGTTCCTCGATTTTTAAAATTTTACGAAATGCTACTCATCAACTTAGTCGGTCTAATAAATCCATTGCCCACAGAATTTAGTATTCAACGTCATTATTAAAACACACTCATCTCATATCATTATACTAAAGATTTTTATTTTCAATTGGGAATCAAACCAACTTTTCGTACACACTTACAATATATTACAAATGTCGTTCGATCGTTCACTAAAACTCTTTACAAAATCAATAAAATATTTTATTAAGAACACTTTTCAACAATCACTAAGTTCATCTACCAAATTTCTTTTCTAAGGATCAACATTTTCACAAGAACCTCTAAACTTCGAATTTCTTCTTTAATACAAGGTCATTTAAAACGATGCAAACTTATTAACTTCTGGAACCTTTTCAAACATCACTCAAGACGTCAGTTGGACTAAAAAACACGTGGGCAAGAAAACTTCATTGGAACTGACAATTTTCAACTTATGTAAATTGTTTTAAAACAAGAGTAGCATTTCCATTCTTTCACAAAGTACAACACACATAACCAACAGATGTTTTATACTCTCTTTATATTCATGAACTAGATTCTACATTCCATGTCAACTCAACCTATTTTGATTCTGTAGGATCGAGATTTGACCTAAATGAGTCGTTAAGAAGAGTTCTCGGTCAATACGAAAGGCGGACTCAGACGTATTGATGTTATAGCAGCTTGATTTGCACTTAGAATCACTTTAACTGTCATTTAGATTGATTTGATAGTGTTTACAGATCGTTTGACACTTCGGCAGCACTTCGTCTTCGGAATCAGAATGTTACAAATGAAGACCCAAGACTCACTATTTATAGGAAATGCCAGGTCGCACGAACATGTCCATACGAGCTGGTCCAGTTCGCACGAACTGGCCAGGTCGCACGAACTGGTCACCTCGTGGGAGGTGGCTGGTTCAGACCTGTTTCCCGTTTCTCTCAAAGAATGTGTCCTGGTTTATCTATTCTATTACATGACTCGATACAAGACTAAGACAACAGACATATGCACTAACAAACTCCCCCTTAGATGTTGACGAGTCTTCAGTGTATTGAGTCTTCAGTCTTGATCAGTCTTCTCTCTCTTCTTCCATCAGAATCTCAACCTGGCTCTATCCTCTCTCTAATTCTCTTTATCAGGTCTCTTGATTCCTTAAGCTCATCAGCATCAGCAGCTTCTATCTCGAGCATTGTTCCAGAATCTGAGTCTGGCTCTTTCAAACTTCAAACTCCCCTTTGCTAACAGAATCCCCCTTAAGTTGTTCTGGGATCGCAATCTGACATAGCACTCATTCTAAGATCGTGTCCTGGCTTATCCTCTACTCAGGCTTAGACATGGGGATCTGCACAAATCTCTACCCAAAAGTAAATTTCACAATTTTTTTTTTAAATTTAACAAATTTAGAAACCACTTGTAGACATCTTGCAACTTCAAAAATAGTTGTATCAAGTTTCAAATTAATGACCTTGATTAACTAACTGTAAAATCAGCCTCAAAACATTACTTGTAACATTTCTCAAATTATCTCAATCTTTAACTTCATTTTCCATTTCAAACACACTCTCCCAACCCACTGTTGTTCATCATGTTTAGCACTCGGAATTTTGAAAATCAGCTATTCAACATCAGTTGTCGAAAAATAAGATGAAAAAAAAATCTTTTTGATTTTTCAAAATTTTATGCTAAAACACATTCTTTTTGGGCTTTTTTTTTCAGTGTATTAAAATGCAATAAAGAAATATTTACAGACAATATTTTTGTGAGTTTGTGTAAGAGGATCATATCAGATTTTGACAAATCACTAGCACCGTTGAGCTTTAAAAACTTTAAGTTCTAAACGATTCACTTAGATTGTCAGTATACTGATCAACTTAAATTTTTACACAAAGTTCAATTAATTCGAGATACAAGATTAGTATTTTAAGGACTTAAACTTATTCGCGTGTCCCACCTCAGAATATACTCTCGAATCCAGATTCCCCATATTCAGTCTTACAGGTGAATATACCTGGATGATATCTGTAAAGGGGTAAATGCGAAACCTTGAGAGCTCATATTTTTGTTAGAGATGAAGGCTCGACTTTAGGTGTGTCCCCCTTGGGGATCTTCTTTACAACAGCACTTGATCTTTTATCTTTCGATATTTTATCAATTTTTATGCTGAGGGGGTGGTTTTATTTCAAGCAAGTGTAAAGTATTATACGAGGACTAGGCTATTGCTCCCGCAAAATCAGAAGTCCTGGTATAATACCCCAGATATCACTAAGCAAAAGACCTAGTATGTCAGAAACAGGTAATCTTTCAAACAAGATTTCGGGGGTTACCCATATATCCGAGAGATGTTCCCCACGAGATAAGTAAGTATGATATTTAGGTTTATATCTCGAAAACAATCTACTAAGCGTGTAAAAACCTACTGGCATATCATCAGTGAGACCGTTTATCACATATTAACTTTCCAATTCTTTAGCATACTGTGATTGTCTACTAATGTACTATCATTTCCTCTTTTCCACAACAAAACTCATTTTGATTTTTCTATGTTTTTGGTTTTTAGATTTTATCATGTTTTTGGATTTTTCAAATTTTCAAAATTTCTACTCCCCCTAAAATCAAAAATATGTTTCAATTTTTGATTTTCCGGGAAAATTTGAAAGTAAAATCAATAAACTGTACAAACAAAATGACAAACTGATGTGAATTGCTTCAATTCTCCATTCACTTGGCTTAAACAATCAGAACTCCCCCTGTTAACAAACTATTTTCACATTATGATTTCAAAACACTTAAGTTTGTTTTAATCAAAATGGTTTTTCCGGAAAATTAGTTTTGTTGATTTTACACATCATGGGGTTTAATTCATCATTTTGTTCTTTTAACAGCTTGTGAATGAATCCCTTTTTTTCTTTTAACCACTTGTACAAACTATCACTTGTAGGTTTTTCACAAAAACATTTTTCAAGAATGATGTCAATTCATGCTCCACGATTACCAACTTGGGAGCTCTGGCAAGTCAGGATTTTACTTTTTAAAGAATCTCACCCATGCCTGATCAATCATGGGTGAACCATCCTCATTTGGTTTAACAATTTTTGATTCATAAAATTCTTTCACTCCTTTCACCTTCCCATCAGCCATCTTACCAAAAATATGTAGCACTTTGCCATTAAATGTTTTTTCAGCATCAAATTCTTTCTTATCAGAGAAGAATTGATCTGAAATCTCAATCTTACCAATTTTTGATTTCAAGTTTCCGTTTGACAATGGTGGAAAATTTTCATCATCCATTGTTGGAACGGAATTCTCATCATTTAGCACAACAAATGGCTCCTCTGATTTTGACGAATCACATTCATTGCCGGAAACAACCTCTGATTTCTTAGCAACCCATTTATGTTTGTTTAAATTGGCTCTTCTTTTGTAAAAATGTTTCAAACTTTCACCAACTTCGAAAGTCGAATTTTTAAACTCTTTAAATTTCTCTGTTGGTTGTTCCTTTTTATCAACACATTTCTCTTTCAATTTAGAGTTAGAAGAAACTCCCTGTTTTATGTTGATGGGCTTTGAGCAATTCCAAGCAATATGTCCAACCTCTTGGCATCTGAAACATGTTCTTCTTTCAACTCTCGGTTCAGATTCCTTCAACACATTCTTTTGCTTTTCGGCGAGAAACTCCTTGTTTGACTGTTTCCAGAAAGGTTTCTCCTTCTCTTCTTCAGAACTTGCTCCTGAAACAAATTTAGTTTTTGGATTAACTTCTTTATAATTTTTATGATTTTCTGGTGGAACAAAACCTAATCCCTTCTTTTTGAAATTACTGTTATGGTTTGGTTTCTTTTGATAACCAGAACTAGAACTGTAACTTTTTTTCTTGTTCAATCTTTGTTGAACTCTTGAAGTGTATTTTTTAGGTTTTTCAGTAAGATTTACATCTTTTATTTCAGAAATATTGATTTCTGTTAATTTGAAAACCTTGTTAATCATTTCAGTTTTAATACCTCTTATTGGAAATTCTTCATCAGAAAATAATTTGTCGGAATCATTCAAAGTATATGCTACTTTGAATGTTTCGTCATTCAAATTATTTTGTGACATCAGAAAATCTTTATTGTAAACCCTTTTGACCGGTGAACTCGAGTTTTTGTCTGACAAACTCGAATTTTCAGATTTAGACTCTGACTTTGACTCTTTATCTTTCTCCAACACCTGATCGACCACTTTCTTAATTAACTCGGACTCATGATCAGTGTTAGACGCTGTGAAGGTGACATCAATATCATCTGGTAATCCATTGATAGACTCGGATTTCAGATTCAGATTGAGTGCTTCAGCCACCTTCTCAAAGTGTCGGCGGGTATAGCCATCCCACATTGGATTTGGTACTCTGTTATAATTCAAACCAGTTTTCTTACCAGAATTTTCTTCATCATATGCAAACTTATGAGCTACCACGGTAGGATAAATGCGATCAATAACATAATCTGAACTTTGATAACTTCGAAGTAAAGTATTCACTCTTTCTGTTTCGATCGTCATTGCTGCCAATTCTTGTTTCAGCGCTGCAATAATCTCAATGTATTTGTTGATTGCAGTTTGTTTTTGAAGAACTGTTGCTTTCAGAAGAGTCTTCATCTGGATATCCTCATCACTAGCTCCTTTGTACAAGTTCACTTTGCTGCTTAGAAGATCATATGATTCCTTTATTCTTCTCACATTATGCAATAAGTTCCCTTTGAGCTTCTCCAATTCAGCATACTGTGTATCTTTCTCAGCACAATCTTTGCAGGATTCTAAACACTTTGCACAATATTTTTCAACCTCTACAATCTTTTCAACTTCAACTATTTTTTCAACTTCAACAATTTTTTCAACTATTTTCTCCACCACCTTCTCAATCACAATCGGTTCTTTATCAACTTCTATCTTCACTTCATTCTCTTCAATCTCGACCTCCTCTGTCGGTTTTTCTTCAACTTTTGCCTTATCAGCTTTTATTTTAACTTCACTCTTTTCCTCAGCAACCCTTCTTGCTTCAATTTCTCTCTTCAATCTAGCAGCCCTTTTCTCTTTCAATATCTCGATTTTATCTGCAAAAAAACAAATTAAAACTATAAGGATCCAATTGTTTTCTAGCTTTATTAATATACTCTTCCTCATCATCAGTGTCTTCATCACTTCCTGAAGACTTAAAAATCGGTTGTCTTCTAGGACTTTTCTTAGATTTGACTGATTCTTCTTCCGAGGTTGAATCTTCAAAGAATCGAGCAACAAATGCTTTAGAAACTGAAGGTCTAGAAGGATCATAGTCATCCCAATTGAACTCTTTCAGAATCCTTTCATCTTCTTGATCTAGCAGACCAAAACAAGCTTTACCCTTTGATTCTTCAATCGAACGTGAGTGTGAAGATTGTTGTTGATATGGTTGTTGAGCAACCTGATGATAAATTGCTTTTCTATGATAATCGTTGTTTCCGAAAGGATCTTGTCTTCCGGTTGCTTCTCTGTTTGTACACTCTCATTTAAAATGTCCTTTTTCTCGGCAACGAAAACAAGTAACCTTCGATTTGTCAAAACCTAGTTGAGATGTTGCAGCTTCACGAAGATCATCTCTTCCGGTGATCTGTTTGAACTTTTCTGCTCTTCTCAAAACGCTGGCTAAACACCACTTGATGTCCATCAACTCAAGTTCTTCAGAATCAATCTGATCATAATCCTCTTTAGTAAGCATCGGATTTCTGATTCGTCCAGCAACTAGGCTTTCATACGATTCTAACACAGTGACAAGAGATGCCATGTGTTGCTTCACAATTTCTGGAGAAGAATTTTGACCATTTTGAATATGTAACGTAACATTGCATTGCAATACTTGACCGGTAAAATTTGTTGAACTTTGTTGTTGAGAACTCGGTGTTGAAAAATTTGGTTCAAATTTTGAATAAGACGAAGAATATCCACTGCTCTGATTTGTATTGTTTGCATTTGTTCCGGAAGTACCATCAGCACTGAACGCAGTCTGAATCTTTGGACTAGGAGTGGTCTCAACTTTGCTTCCTCTATAGTATAGACTAACATCTTGTTGAGCACCCGGACTTCTCATCATAGCAGTTTTTCGAATTGATAGCTCATATTCTTCCAATTTCTGGATAAACATACTCAAATTCATATCTTCAAATTGTCGGTTATGCTTTAAAATCAACAGATATTTTCCCCATTCATTCTGAGGTAACGCATCGGCTAGCTTATCAACCCATTCATCATCTTCTTTCTTGATGTCCAATCTTTTCATTTCCATGACAAGATGACAATATCTTTAAATAATCATTCTTGTTGTTTCACCTTCAAGAGCTGTAAACATATCAAAAGATTTTTTTAGTAATGCTCGTTTATTTTTTATCATATCAGCACTACCCTTAAACTTTTTAATCAACGCTTTCCAAATTGATCTAGCAGTTCCCTCATGTTGAAGCAAAACAAAAATATCTTCTTTTACCGCTTGTTGGAGAATGCTAATCATCATTTTTTTTCACTTGTGTATTTTAATTTTTCATCAGGTAAAAATTGACTTAATTGTTTTTCATTTCCAAGTTCATCTTTCGGTAAAGTATAATCTTTCTCTAAAGAAACCCATGCATCAAACTTATTAGCTTGCACCCAGTTTTCAAAACGGTCTTGCCACCCTTTAAAATCCTCAATGTACATAAGCTTTGGAGGTTTTTGGAAAGTTCCCGTTTCATTCTCGATACCAACAGTTTCGGCAACTGTAACTGGAGTGACCGGGGCAGTAGCAAAAGCATTGTAAAACTCGTTATCCATGTTTTGGTGTGAAAGTTTACAAAAACAGAATTTCAAACGAGTTGAATTTCGTGCGAGCTGGTTCTTTAAAATCCTGGTTCAAACGATTTGGTTCAAACGAGCTGGTTCAAACGACCTGACTAATCTTAAACAACCTGATGCCTTTTAACCACACCGTGCGAGCTGAATGGTATATTTCAAACGACCTGACCAACCTCGTGCGGTCTGAATCAACCCCGTACGACCTGATCAAAATTACAAACGATCTGATGATGTTTCACACGGTCTGGATCAAACCGTGCGACTTGGCTGTTCAGTTCGAACGATCTGGATGATTTTCACGCGATTTGGTTCAAAATTCAAACGATTTGAATGAATATCCACCTCGTTCGAGAATTCTAAGTCCAAAAGTTCATGATTTTGTCAATTTTTATCAAGTTTTAGGTTGAATTTGGTTCTGATATGTTCAAGGATTGATTAAAACAGTGTTTTACGTGTTATATGTGAAATTTAGATCATTTTATCCATGAAATCTCGGTAAATTTTATGAAAAGTGTAGAAAAGTGAGTAGAAATGAGTAGAAAACAGATTTATCCGTGAAAACAAGCTGAAATGGTAAGAACTCTTCCTCCTGAGCTCTGATACCACTTGTAGGATCGAGATTTGACCTAAACGAGTCGTTCAGAAGAATTCTCGATCAATACGAACGGCGGAATCAGACGTATTGATGTTATAGCAGCTTGATTTGCACTTAGAATCACTTTAACTGTCATTTAGATTGATTTGATAGTGTTTACAGATCGTTCGACACTTCGGCAGCACTTCGTCTCCGGAATCAGAATGTTACAAATGAAGACCCAAGACTCACTATTTATAGGAAATGCCAGGTCGCACGAACATGTCCATACGAGCTGGTCCAGTGCGCACGAACTGGCCAGGTCGCACGAACTGGTCACCTCGTGGGAGGTGGCTGGTTCAGACCTGTTTCCTGTTTCTCTCAAACAATGTGTCCTGGTTTATCTATTCTATTACATGACTCGATACAAGACTAAAACAACAGACATATGCACTAACAGATTCAATAAACTCCACGTTTTGCTCAAACAACTACACATGCATATCACCTTACACGTCTTAGTCAATATAACGCGACAATCTCACGCATATCACTCGTTTTCTTTTCTTTCATACTCAAAACTTCTTTACGTGCTTAAATTCGTATATTTCGATTAATACCATATACAAAATCATTATTTCTTATACTCATATTCATATTCGTACTTATACATCATATGTCTACACTTATATTCATACTTACACATGTATGTTTATATTCATATTCATATTCATACATTTTACGTTATATTCATATTCACAATTATACATTTACGCCATACTTATACCCAAATTCATATTCATATTCATACAATTATACGTCTATACTTATATTCATAATTATACATTTACGTTTATACTTATATTCATATTCATATTCATACATTACACGTTTATACTTACATTTATCCTTATACATTTATGCTTACACTCATATTCATATTCATGTTGATACTCATGCATTACACGTTTATACTTACATTCTCTTATTAGACTGCAGAATTAACTTTTTCTTTTACATCTTAAAGATAAAGAAATTATCAAATATTGTTAATAATAATAAGAAATAACTTTATAATCGTAATGGAAATTTTTTTTTAACACACGATACTAAAAGAAGAGTTTTATGATATTATTTAAAACATTTATTATAATAAAAATTAAGATAATGCTAAGTGATATTCATATCTTAAATTAAAAAGGTATATTAATTATAAAAAAAATATGAGATTGAAGGAGAGAATGTCATGTGGCATTATTTGAAGTTTTTTATTAGTATTAGATTATAATCAAGGATGATAATTACAAATCTATATCTATACTATATAACAAACTAAATCAAATAGGGGACACTTGTCACATTATGTGATGATTCTTATTGGGTTTTACCGCTTAATATTTATAGATTATAATAAAAAGAGAAGTTATCAAAAGGGTGCTACTTTCTACACCCCCCCCCCCTTAATTACTTTTTACACCCCCTCCTCTCACATACTTACAGGTGGGGCCCGCGTGGGACCGGCAGTTTTCCTCTCACAAGGGAGGGTATAATCAGGAGGGGGGTGTGTTTAGAATCAGCCTATCAAAAGGCAAAATTGAAAAGGATTGTAGTGACTAGATTCATTGGTTATTTCAAAACCGATTGGATCAAATTACTTATTTTTTTAGTCAAAAGTTATTCACAGTAACAATTAAAAAACAATTATATTTAACATGAATAATCATTCAAATGTGGTAATATTTAGATATTGATAGTGATTATATTACTTTTTTTATATAAGCATGGTTTCTAATTAAAATTTTACTTTATGCTTAGAAATAAATTAGACACTCATTGTTTATATATTTTATATATAAATATGAATATAAATTGGTCCAGCTTTTAACAAAGAGTGATCGGTGGGGTTTTTAAATATGAACTTCAAAAATTTACATACAAATCTATATAATAAAAAAAACTAAAATGGGGGACACTTGTCAGTTACGTTATGGGATGATTTCCATTGGGTTTTCCCACTTTATTTTTAGAAAACCGGAGATGCATGTATTAATACCATGACTTTTTATTTCCAGTAAGTAGTAAAAAAAGAATCAAACATGGTGATACTAACTACTAATAATGGTGCAAAAAAAACCCGAACCCGGACCCGGAAAAAAACCCGGAACCGGGTATTATAAAACCCGGGGTTTTTATACCTTAACCCAACCCTACTTATAGGGTAGGGACCGGGTATTCATATTTGATCTAAAACCCGAACCCGGAACCGGGTTTTTTTATACCTGGTTTATACCCGGTTTTTTGTAGTACCCGGTTTTATAAATACCCGGAACCGGTTTTTATAAATACCCGGAACCGGGTTTTATAAATACCCGGTTATCTATGTTATTTTATCTATGTTTTCAAGAATTAAGACGTCTAGTTCTTATGATTTAACAAAATTATGCATCTTAATGTAATCTTGTTTACTTATTGGGTTTAAAAATGTCATTAAATTTGAATAAGCTAAACCATTCACTAAAACCAATGTTGTAGAAGGCGCTAGGCGCTAGTCGGGCGGTGAGGTACAGCGGCCTAGGGATTAATCGGGATTAATCGGAATGGGATTTTTATATGTATTTTTTCAAAATTATATATATATACCCAATAATATAAAAATAATACTTCAAAATTCACATAAATACTTCAGGTTTCAGATAGTATGGTTCGATTTTGACCGATTTTGACCAATTTTGACCGCCTAGGACCGCCTAGGACCGATTTTGATCGATTTTGACCGACTAATATTGTTCGATTAATCCGATTTTTGACCGCCTAGGACCGATTTTGACCGATTTTTGACCATGACCGATTAATTGACCGCCTAGCTCAAAATTAGGCAGTAGATGACCGCCTAGCGCCTAGGCGCCGATTAATCGGCCACCTAGGCTGATTTCTGCAACCATGACTAAAACATATAAAGAAGCATTTAATACCCAGTCGGGTTTTTTTAATGCTCGATGTGGGTTTTTTGCCAACCCGATGCATACCCGAACCCTACCCGATGCATACCCGAACCCTACCCGAACTCGAAAATATGGTATTATAATACCCGGGTTTTATAAAACCCGACCCGGACCCTACCCGGACCCGGGTATATAGGGTATACATTTTTTATAGAAAACCCTGACCCGGACCCGACCTGGTTTTTAAAAAAACCCGATTTTGTAAAACCCGATACTACCCGAACCCGGTTCCATACCCGGAACCGGTTTTTAAAAAAACCCGATTTGTGCACCACTAACTACTAACCCGGTTATCGACATCCTAACCGTACGCCATTAAAAAAAACAAAAATCAAATAGTTGCATGTTTTTTTAATTCAACTTTTCCAAATTTTGTTGGTGTGAATTTTGATGACTTTGTTTTTTATTTTGCAATTTCCAGATGTTTTTCCATGAAATTTAGTGTTATACTAACTTGGTGACTCGGTCAAATATGTGAGAAGTGACAGGTTGTTTTTCAAGTTATTATATAATGCATGCAATGCCAGGTTTTAACACACAAAAGAGAAGTGGCAGAATGGTTGTTTGTTGCTCTTTTGGATCTTATTATTAGAGGACCCGGGTTCGAGTTCTGTATCGGGAGAGATTGTGTTTGGTTTAATTAATTGGTTACCTGGGTTTTAGTCCCGCTCGGCACCAATCTTCTTTTCTTGGGTAAATTACAGTTTTCGTCTTTTATGTTTGTAGTTACAATGGATAGCCTTTAACTTTAATAATTACAGTCACAGTCCTTTATTTGGAAAACTCATTACACAATACGTCCTTTGACTCAAATCTAGCTAAAATTTTCAGTTAAAGTATAACATGTGCCTTACACATGAGGGTAGGTTTTGTAAGGACATGCAATAAACGACCCGTAAGTGAAAACCCGGACCCCTGAAACCCTAATGTGCATGAAAAACCAAGAAAACAAGAATTTTGAGTTTCAGGCGGGCCGCGTAAAACGTAAGCTTAGGCTTACGCGGGCCGCGTCAACTTAAAAAGTCTCCGGATAAGCGTTCAAGCCACGTGTCGCACACGTGGCAACCCTACTCGTGACACACAAGCCCTACATGTAGACTAGGGGCCCTCGCGGGCCGCGTAAAAGTCTTGTGAGGGTTTACGCGGGCCGCGTAAAACCCATTTTTCTGTTATAAATTGTTGGTGCATGGCCTGATCGTCTGTGCTCGAGAAAACTTTCAAAATCACACTTATTATGTTCGAAAATCAAGTTTAAAGTAGGAAAACGCTGCTACGATCAAGGGTAATAACTCGATCACTGCTACGATACAATGTCCGATCGATTGAAACCAATCCGATGGATGTTTAAGTGCTGCCCGTATTTGGGCTATACTTTGTCATTCGTCGTGAGTGTTTTGATTTCGTGAGCGTATCGTAAATGTTGTATTAAGTTACTGACCTAGTTTCGTATGCATTGTTATTTTAATTAGGTTACAAGGCTAAATCAGTAGGCTAAACTCTGCCCGTCTAAACTTACAATGTGAGTCATTCTCTTTTTCTCAAAAATGTTTTACAATACCCAAATGTTTTCTAGTTATATAATACAGGGATTAAGTCTTGGTTATCTTGAATCACTAGCAAGTGGGGTATTGTGCACATTACTAATTTCTCATGGTTAGGTAAACAAACCTAACAGTGATAATCATCACTACTTGGGTGAAAGGACCCAATAGTGGTATGACCATCGTCACCAGGGTGTGACACGGCGCCAGATAAAAATAAGATAGTAGCCATTGTAATCGCTCTTATGTTGTAATTTATAACTAATGTGTCATTTTATATAACTTGAGTGACTCGCCAGTATTTCCCCGCTGATAAAATATTTTTAAACATGTTTCAGGTGACCTACTGTGAATCAAGGAAAAAAAAAGTGCTACGGAGCACTAACAAGCTTGAGGTGGTGGCTCAGTAAAATAAATAAACATGTTTTGTAAAACAAGGGATTCCCTCGGGAAACTTCCTTTACTGTAAATTATGGGGTTGTCCCAATTTGTGAAATAAAATAATTGGGCATTTTCAAGTTTTAACGATCCTGTTAAACTTCCGCTGTCAAATCAAATAATAAATACCACGGGTTTCTGTCCCGCGGCTCCTAGACCGGGTAACACCGGGACGGAGGCCGTGACAGAAAAAGGTGGTATCAGAGCCACTGATTTAAGCCAATTAAGTATTTAGAAATACTTAATTTCTCAAATTGCCACTCTGTGATTTTGTGAAAATTTAACTTGCAATATATAAATTTCTAATTAAGATTTCGTGTTTTCTCTATATCTACTAAACAACATGAATGAGTTGTCTGAAGCTCTTCAGAATCTCAATATCCATTCTGCTGGTATGGAAGTTTCCAGAGACTTTTCCGATTATCTGGCCGATACTGAAGAACCTATGGAATTCCAGGCTCAAGCCCAGGAGAAACCCAAGACGAAGAAAAGAAGGAGAATCGTAGGCTGGAGACGCGGACGGAGAAAGAAGCCAGCTGCCCAGAGGATTAAAAAGACTGAGGAACCAAAAGACAAAGGCAAGGGAAAGGAGATCGGGGAAAGTTCAGGACAAGCCCATAAAATGCCACCATGGGAAGAGCTGGATCGCAAACTGGCAAATTGTGACCTCATTGGACCTGCCAATGAAGACCTCTTCAATTACCCAATTGAATCACAACTTCCAGTTAATTTGGAACCTGCTATCCCAGATCCCATTGTCAACCACCAACTTCTATCCAGAGAGCTGGAGGAATGGTGGACAAGTGATTGGCAATTTCAGAACCTCTTGAATAACCCTAATACCTTTTTCCCCCAGTTTGACCCTGAGCCTGCACCAAACCCACCGATGAGCACCGAGAACTTGGCTGAACTCCGCCACTACGGCGAGGAATTGGTGGACGCAGGAAATAGAATCCGGGAAGTGGGGGAGAGGATATCATGGAAATACGACGAGAGGGAACGTCGTTTCTGAAATGCCAGCTGACGGGGATCGTAGGTGGTTGTGTGGTTACGTGTTTAATAATAATAAAATATTAATAAATATTAATAAAAATATAATCATGTAAAATAACTTAAAATAAAACTTTTGTAATATAACTGGTGTGTACGGATGCCTACTAATATATAAAAATATCAACGTCGCAATGTCGACAATTTTGGCTATACGTGTTGACATGATTATGTGTGATTGTTTTATCGTGACTGATTATTATTTATTTTAATTTGGTGCCAATAATTTATACAATTATATATTGAAAATTATCAGATGGAACCCGCTGTCAATGAGCCAGTTAATGAAGTTAACCAATCCGAACAAAACCATGAAGATCAATTTCTTAATAGGCAAGATATAGAAAATATCGTTGCCCAAGAAATAGCTAATGCTATCCCAGCAATCCTTGCTGCTGCCCGAAATCCAATTGAACCTCCTCCAGTTATTCCCAGCAAACGTACTCACAATGACAACTTTAGTAATAGTGTAAATGGAGGCGGCACCAATAACAATAACGATGATGTGATGCAAGCCCCATTTCTTAAAAGAATGAAAGCTGCAACGCCTGGTTGCACTTACAAGGAATTTCTTGCCTGTAAACAGTTGAATTTGCAGGCAACGAAGGGGCGACTGCCGCACTGCGTTGGTTAGAGAAAACCGAGGCAGTAATTAAAATAAGTAAATGTGTCGAGGAAGACAAGGTCATGTATGCGTCGCATCTTTTTAAAGAAGGGGCACTCGAATGGTGGAACACAGTACTACAAGCCAAAGGAAGTGATGTGGCTTATGCCATGAATTGGGAAGAATTTAAAAGATTAGTGGAAAGAAAATTCTGTCCCGAATATGAAAAGGAACAAATGACAAATAAGTTACTGAACCACCGGATGGTAGATGTTGACTGTCGAGGGTATACTTCGACATTCTTCGAGTATGCTAGAATTGTACCTACCCTGGCTTCGCTAGAATCGGTACTTATTTCTCGCTATATTTGGGGTTTGATTAGCGAGATTCGGAATATCGTCAAAGCTTCGAGACCTCGCACTATTGACGATGCTGTGGAATTAGCCAACACCTTGACCGATGGACTGGTACGCACAAGAGAAGAAAACTGGAAGAAAGAAGTGGCCCAAAAGATTACCCAAGGATTTCGTATGGGTAATAGTAGCAACTTCAAGAAAAAGGGAACAGGGCAATTTCTGCAAACATTTTGGAAAATGCAAAGGGTATTGCAATTTCTGCAAAATTCCAGGGCATCATGAAGAAGACTGCAGAAGGAAGAAATCCACAATTTGCTTCAACTGTGGAGAAGCTGGACATTTTAGACCAGACTGCCCTAAACAGGTCAAACCAGCTGACAACAAAGCCAAACCTGCAGAAGGAACTACCAAAAAGAATGCAAGAGCATTCCATTTGACTACCCAAGAAGCAGAGCTAATCCCCGATGTGATTGCTGGTACGTTCCTAGTTCACGACGTTTATGCAAAAGTATTATTTGACTCTGGTGCAAACCAAAGTTTTATAAATACTTCATTCTGCCAAACTCTTAACCTACCCTTAACCAATCTTAGACATTTTTTTACGGTAGAAACGGCAGATGGGAATTCTGTTAACATAAATATGGTTTTGCAAGAAGGAAAGATAGAACTCTTAGGCCATAAATTTTCTGCAAACCTGTTACCTATGAATCTAGCTGGATTCGATGTCGTGCTAGGAATGGATTGGTTAGTAGCCAACCATGCTCGAATCCTCTGTGATACGAATTCCATAGAAATTCATACACCCACAGGAGAAATAGTGGTGATTACAGGAGATAAGCCACGTAAGCCAATAAAATTCATTTCAGTCATGAAAATGGCCAGTTATTCAAGAAAACAAGGAATAGTGTATATGATTTCGGTAATCATTAACACTAAAGGTAAGGAACTTAAGGAAATTCCAGTAGTATCAGAATACCCGGATGTATTCCCAGAAGAACTACCTGGATTACCACCCGATAGGGAAGTAAAATTTAGAATTCATCTAATTCCTGGAACTACACCGATAGCCAAGGCACCTTATCGGTTAGCACCCACCGAAATGCTAGAATTGAAAAAGCAATTAGATGAATTGTTAAGCAAAGGATTTATACAACCTAGTTCATCCCTGTGGGGAGCACCAATGTTGTTCGTGAAAAAGAAAGATCATTCGATGCGAATGTGTATCGATTACAAGGAATTGAATAAAGTTACCATTAAGAATCGATACCCATTACCTAGTGTTGGACCGTTTTGCGACCCGAAAAGTCAGTTGAGAACGTTCATCTTCACATATAAAGGCGGAATCAGTACACGCAAAGTTACAACAGCTTTCCTATTCAATTCCTTCACTTTTATTGCTTTCTGAGTTCAATTTGACAGAGTTTCGTTACCGAAAGCAAGACCAGGTTCCGCTCCAATGTACATAACCGAATGACAAGGTTCCGCTTATGATGCCTATATATAGATCCTGAGGTTTCGCTCTTATGTCATGACCGAATAAGCGAAACCTCCAAGTGACAAATAAGCGAAACCGTCTAAGTGACCTAATAAGCGAAACCATCAAGTCCCTTGGAGCGAAACCATCTATAACTATGACCTTACAAACGAAATCACTTCTAACCTATGTACATACAAACGAAATTACAAGACTAAACCCTAATTTGACTTTCAAGACTCTATGTTGACTAAACTTGACTTAAAACTTGACGTAGACGTAGTCAACAGACATTCCGTGCACCAACAGACTCCCCATTGGATGTTGACGAAGTCTTCAGCTCCAAGTCTTCAGTCTTGGTCTTTTCTCCAACTCTCTGTCTTCACAGGTTCAGGATTTTGTCCTAGCTCCATCTTCAAACTCCCCTTTAACTGTTGATCCAGACTCCCCCTTTCACAGACTCCCCCTCTCAATATGATAGAATCTGAGGTCTTGATCTGGTTCAAGCTTTGACATTTAGCTTCCGTGGGAATAATGAAGTCCAAAACCTGTGTCTCAAACATCATTCATTACAAACTATCTTTTCAATCAATAAATCACAAACTCAATCAGTTTTAGAAATCCACTCAAGTATTCAGGTCCAATTTAATGACCCTGATCACTTGATTAATCTACCAAGTTCAACTTAATGACCTTGGTTGAACATTTGACGAATCAAACTGATTTTGAAAACATTTTCAAACATTTTCTGAAAATAACAAGTATCAAGTTAATGAACTTGTTTTTTACTTTTCAATAATTCAAACTCTATCAAAGTAAGCTCTCCTCATTCTTCAGTTCAGAATCTCCTGCATCTGCTTCAACATCTGAGAATCCAACAATCAACTCTCCACTTTGGTTTGTCTAAAATAAAGCAGAAATAAAATCTTTTTGGATTTTATAAAGTGTTCTAAACTAAGAAATGAAATACAGAAAACTTAAATTGCAGAAAGTAAACAAAGTAAACTATATACAAACATATTTTTGGCAAGCGTGTCAGGGAATCATATCAGCTATCAGACAAATCACAAGTACCGTTAAGCTGTGATTACATATTCAGAATTAAACAATTCACCTCGATTGTCGATATACTGATCCATCTTAAATTCCCACACAAATTTCAATTTACTCAGGATACGATTTAGATGTTTTATGAACTTAGCTCATTCATGTGTCCCACCTCTTGATTATACTCCCGTATCCAGAATCCCAATTATCAGTCTTACAGGTGAGTATACTACAATGACATCTGTACATAAATTAGGTATGCGAGGGCCGAGGGATCTCAGGTCGATACTTCCGTATACGCAGAGAGATATCAGCTTCGACTTTACAGTATGTCCCCTTTTAGAGGATCTTTTTGCTACAACAGCAGCGACTATCAATTTTATTGTTTCATCGGCATGCTGAGGGTTTATGCTGTGTTTCAAGCATATGAGAAAGTATTATCCAAGGACTAGGTCAGAACTACCGTTCAGCAGAAGTCCCGGAATAATACCCCAGACATCATTGAGTATAAAGACCTAGTATATCAGATTATGAGACCTTTCAAACGAGATTTCAGGGGTTACCTATATATCCAAGTAGTGTTCCCCACAAATTTCACAAGTTTGAAATTTTAGGTTTATATCCCGAATAAATCTACTAAATGTGCGAAAACCTATCGACGCATCATTAGTGAGACTATTTAACTCATTTAAACTTTACAAATCTTTAGCATACTGTAATTGTCTAGCCGATGTACTATCATTTTCCCTATATACACAAGCTCTTTTTCAGATTTTATCATGTTTTTGTATTTTTGCAATTTTTTTCTGTTTTTGTATTTTCTGAAAATATAACTATATACATCTATCTACTCCCCCTAAATACCAAAACAAGTAAAAAAATCGACAAACCATTGCAGATTGTTTCTCGTCTTCATCCGCAACAGTACTCTCATCAACGCCAATTATGCCATCCGACACCGAAAGAAGCTTCATACCATTAAGTTTTAACAAATATTTAAACCGATTTTTATCAAAAGCTTTGGTATGTAAATCAGCTTTCTGCTCGTCAGTGTGGATTTTCTCAATTCGTATCAACTTTTTCTCAAAACAATCACGAATAAAGTGATGACGAATTTCTATGTGTTTAGTTTTAGCGTGATGTACTGGATTCTTTGTTATATTTATTGCGGCCTCATTATCAACAAAAAGAGGTGTGTTAAGAAACTGCAAACCGTAGTCGCGCATCTGTTGCGGTATCCACAGGATCTGAGAGCAGCAACTGCTAGCAGAAACGTACTCCGCTTCACATGTAGATAGCGCCACAGACGTTTGTTTCTTACACTGCCAGGTAACCAATCTAGGACCAAAGAACTGGCATCCTGCAGTTGTTGATTTTGAATTGACTTTGCAGCATCCGAAATCCGAATCGGAATACCCTTCGAGCGTAAAGTCGCCTTTCCTAGGATACCACAACCCCAATGAAGGAGTTCCGTTCAGGTAGCGCAATATCCTCTTCACAATGATCATATGCGAAGCTCTCGGGTTAGATTGAAATCTTGCTGCGAGGCACGTTGGGTACATGATATCAGGACGTGAAGCTGTTAGGTACATCAAAGAACCTATCATGGAACGGTAAAATGTTTCATCAGCCCTGTCTCCAGTGAGATCTGGGTGAATCCCATGATTTGTTGCAAGTGGGGTAGCAGCTGGAGTAGAACTTGACATCCCAAATTTCTCTAGAATATCATGAACGTACTTCGTCTGATGAATGAAAATTCCCTCAGGTAGTTGTTCAACTTGTAATCCCAGAAAGAATTTCATCTCCCCCATTGATGACATTTCAAACTTTTGCTTCATCACTGATTCAAAATCTTTGCAAAGATTTTCATTCGTCGACCCAAAGATTATATCGTCCACATAAATCTGAACTATCAGAAGATGACCGTCGACCTCCTTAGTGAAGAGAGTGGCATCCACTTTTCCACGAATGAACTTGTTGGCTAGTAGGTGTTGAGACAAAGTCTCGTACCAAGCTCTCGGGGCCTGGTGTAAACCATACAGCGCTTTGTCCAATAAGTAGACCTTGTTTTTGTGGATTGGATCGGTAAAGCCCGGTGGCTGTCCGACATAAACCTCCTGTTTTGGTCAAAAATTACCTAAGCAATTAAGTGATCAAATTAGTTAAGTGAGGTAGTGTGCTAGAAATACGTGTGAAAAATGTGTTGGTTTGTTTGTTTGCAAAAACAGTTATCAGGATACGGCTCAGGATATAGAGCTGTATCTATGATCAAACAATGAGCAAGAATGTAAAGGTGGACACGTGATGTACGAGGAAAGCCCTTGATCAATCTAGATCGCCGGCATAAAACCTCGGGAGCTGACAATCGCAGCTGCCTTGTTCTTCTATTGCTTCAAATATCAGGATACAGTGCAGGATGTGGTGCGGATCAACTATGTGTTACAATGTAATTCGAATACAAGTGTTTGAATGTGGTGTTTGCAGTGAGTGAAAGTGTACGAGAGAGTAAGTGAAAGATTGTGTGCCTTAAACTGATCCGCCCTCATCTATTTATAGTAAAGATAATGTAACAAACTATCCTAAACTTCCGGGATTCACCGAATATTCCTTAAACGAACGTTGTAGACCTGGTCTTTCGGGTTCAACGTCTCTCCTTCAACAAACACGCCCGAGTCTTGAGGAGAAGAAGTCCACTTGACTGTTAGCAAGTCCCATTCTTCAACCTGCACGTGGTTAATTCGATAAAGCTCAGGATATCACCCAAGATGTTAGCAATATCCTTTTCCAGCATCCTGGTCACAAATAAACAATTAAAGGCAGGATATTGGTCAGGATAAGTATGCTTAGAAAATGAGCCATAACAATTGTCCCCAAATATATCGGTTGGTATACCAATCCAACGGATATATTTCAAAAATCTTATCCCATAACTCAAGGCACTTTAAACGAAGCGACGGTCAAGATCACATCGTAACTTCCAACGCGCTTTTTGCTCAATGGAGATCCATCATGCCCCTATATCTTCTCTTTTCTTGTTTAAAAAGCAGATATCTTCAACAGAACCTTCAGGTAATTCTCCATTTCTGATTTACTTTCTATCAATTTACATCGCCTTACTTGCAATGGATGCCGAGACCTTCACCCAGCAGAATCTACTCAAAAATCCCGAAAAGGAGATCTGTGCTTTTGACAACGCAGACATTGCAGCTTTAAGAGCCTCCGGCGCTTTCCCTGAGAACACGGTCTTTAGACCATTCGATCGGTCAATCCGATCGGATGTTTCTTCTACTGAATGGATTTGTTTTCCAGCATATCCTTTTTCGCTAGGTCTTCGATACCCTTTTCCTGAATTCATGATGCAATTCTTTCGAACCACCGGCATCTCTTTTGCTCAAACCATGCCAATGGTTTGGAGAGTACTAATCGTACTTAACCAAATAAAAAACCTCCATTGCTCCGACCTCCGCATCGAGGATTTGCCTATTACTTATCGCCTCCGATCCCATGGCTCTAGCCGGTTCTTGCTTTTCTCGACCTCCAGTAAACCCCTAATTCTTAAAGCCACCAAAAACGAAGACGGATGGCAACGCAAATTTTTCTTTGTCAAACGAGACTCCATTGCTGAGGGTGCCAACCTTCCGGTGGAGTGGTTAACCACCGGTAGGGTCATAAATATTCTCATAGACCATTTGATTGTTATCTTCTATTAATATTCTTCTTTTTGATCTTTATGCAGTGAACTTCAAGGAAGTCGCTCCCCCTACCACTGAGTCAGAAGAAAGAATCAATACTGTTTACCAGTTACCTGCAACAGACAGGACTTTCACCACACACGTCCCGAGTTCCAGTCAATACTCATCATCTGAAATGTCTGGTAAGAATTACTTTCAAAATAATTAGTCAAAACAGTATAATAATAAAATAAAGAGTAAAACTTTTCCCTTTATGCAGCACCGGCCAAGATCCCTGAAGTCTTTGACCTTGACGAATTGGACAGTTATTCTGATCAGATCCAGGTCAAGAAAGAACCTAGCCCCAAGACCACAGCCACATCCAAACCTAGCAGTTCCAAAGCCATCATTATTCCCAAACCTTCACCGGCTACCAAACCCCGGAGTTCAAGTTCCCGCAAAAGGAAAGAGCCTGATTCTCCTGTTATTTCTGACACATTTCCTTATGAGAAGCACGGGTTCATTGAAGCTAGCGGGTTTATGACTTCTTTTCTTAACCAGGTTAGTATTCTCATATCATATCCTGCGATTTACATTATTTCCAAGGATTTAACAATATTAATCCCTGTCCTCTTACCTTTGTAGGGTCTTGAGCGTTTGGTTCACTTATATCAAGAATCCTGCAAGCTTAACAAGACGCTTGAATCTAAGCTAAAGGAAGCAGAAATCACAATCTCCGACCAAGGCATGATCGCAGCCGCCAAATCTCGTCACTACGAGGAGAAATTCAAAGCTATGATCCAGGAACACCAAGTTGCTCTCAACAAAGCTACTCTTCAAGCCCAGGCCGATCTGGAAGCCGCCCACGTGCAGTACGAACGGGATATGGTCAGCTACCGGGAAAGCCTCAAAAGTTCCGTCGTCATTTCTCTCCTCCAAGCTAGGTTGAAGATGGCCCATGAAGCCAAAACATTAGGTTTTGAATGCCCTTCTTGGGATGTTGGTGCTTGGGAGACCAAGCTGAAGAACCTCGGCGACACCTCTTCCAAATCAACTGTCGAAGAATCTTCCAAAGCAGTTGAAAAAGCAACCGATGCTGAGAAGGATGCTGAGGCGGATCCCAAGACGGATGTTGCTGAAACCACTATGGACAAAGAAGGCACTACCCCCTAGAGCTTATTTCCTTTAAATCATTCGAACAATTTTATGTTTTTATGAACAATTTTTATTTCTGTGTCGAAACAATTTGATAGCCGAAGGTGGATGGGTCCTGGGTTTCAGGATGAAACCTTCGGTTATCAATTAGTACTGATTGTTTCAAATAATTTCATCTTTCATATTTCTTAGTACAGATCTTAGTCTTTACAAAATTTCGTACAATTATCTTTCAAAAATATCCTGATCAATATGCTCAATGATATATTGTGAAAACTTTTTATTAAATAGAACTTCCAAACATTCCTTTAACCTTGTAGAAAGTTTTTTAGAGAGTGAAAAACAATCTATCTTTCCTGTTTTGATAATGATCAAAGTTTCGAACTAGTATTGGTATCAAACATTTCGAGAAATATATTTTGAAAAGGATTTTGAGAATATATCAGGATATCTAACATAGTGTTAAAAACTTAGACGACGTCTACAAAGGAAAGATCATACCCGGAGTAGGATATAACCCTATTATCAAATCTCACTCTCCTTGCAACTTTTCCAATGAAGATGTCCCGTGTGTGAGATATTTAGCATACTAGTTCCGAACTTTAGCCCTTGAGCTTTACATCACTGCCTTGGTAGGAATTTCCCCTGTGTACAATGTCTTCAAATACTTAGAAATCTTCTGAATGTCAGTTTCCATTGTATAGGCAATTTTTTAGGTTCCAAGGGTAAAACCCAAGGATGTACTGGAGATAAATCCCTTGTATCCTGGGGAAAATCCCAAATTTTCATGCGCTACAGGCGGGAGTGTATAAACTCCAAGACTTAGAAAGGTGAAAACCTTTAAACCTTAGAGAGTATGAAAATACCCTTTCGTGAGAGAGGGTGATCAATCCTCATATACCTTTAGGATTCAGGATATAGCCAACAGTAACGAAATTGTCAGCCACTTTTACATGGACTGGTCCCGCCACCTTGAACTATCCCTGAATAACTTGCGCTCCAGGCGGGGTGTTTAAACCCAATTCGGAAGAAAGGTGAATACCTTTAAACCTGTGAAGGGATCAGGATCCCTTGTACGTGAGAGAGGGGGCCAATCCTCTAATCTTCCGAAATATCCTGAGTGAGCATCCTGGAGCTATATCCCGAAGCATATACTGCAAAACATCCTTACACTAAGGTGGGTGTTAGCTTGGCTAACACCCCTCCGATGCTTAAGTCAGTATTGGGTTACAAAGAACAAATTAAACCAAACATATTTTTAAAAAAGGTAGAATTCATACCATCCTGAGTTAGAAATTAAATTCTAAACTCACTTGAAATAGAGCTTAAGGTGTATAGCATTCCAAGACCTCGGTAGCATATCCCCCTCCATATTCTTGAGTCTGTATGCTCCTTTCCCTGCTTCTGATTCTACTTCATATGGTCCTTCCCATTTTGGAGCTAACTTACCATCGGCAGGATTAGTAGTATTTTGAAAAGCCTTTCTTAACACCCAATCTCCAACCTTAAATCTTCTGGTCCTAATATTCTTGTTATATGCCCTGGATATTCTCTGTTGATATGCTGCCATCCTTAGCCTTGCCGCATCTCTCTTCTCATCTATAGTGTCTAAATCCTGACTCAAGGCTTCAGGATTCTGCTAAGGATTACTTAGGGTAGATCTTGCAGTAGGTATTGTCATTTCCGTTGGAATCATTGCTTCTGTTCCAAATACCAAGGAAAATGGAGTTTGGCCTGTTGCATTCTTTACCGTTGTCCTATCAGCCCACAAAACAAAGGGTAATTCTTCTGCCCATCTTCCTTTTTTGGCTCCAAGTCTCTTCTTCAAGTTATTGACAATTATCTTGTTTGAGGATTCTGCTTGTCCATTCGCTTGAGGATGTACTGGAGTAGATGTTATCATTTTGATTCCCCAACTCTTGCAAAAGTCAGTAGTTCTCTTGCTTATAAACTGAGAACCATTGTCACAGATTATCTCGGCTGGTACTCCGAATCTGGTCAGGATATTCCTCTTTATGAAGGATACTACTTCTTGGTCTCTAACTTGAACAAATGCTTCAGCTTCAACCCACTTAGAGAAATAATCCGTCATTGCTAGCATAAAGACTTTTCCTCCTGGAGCTTTTGGTAGTTTTCCCACTATATCCATACCCCACTTCATAAATGGCCAAGGGGAAACAATAGGATATAATGGTTATGCAGGTTGATGCAGTATGTTACTATGTCTTTGACATGCGTCACATCTTCGAGCATATTCTGCGGCATCTTTTCTCATCGTTGGCCAATAATATCATGTCCTTAATACTTTTGAGAATAACGACCTACCCCCAGTATGGTTACCACAATCCCCTTCATGTATATCTTGAAGTACTTCTTTGGCTTCAGGATCCTCCAAGCACCTCAAATATGGTCCTGCAAGAGATTTCTTGTATAAAATATTATTTATAATAGTGAATCGTGATACCTTCATCCTAAATGCCTTAGGATTTTCATTTCCAGGGATGTGTCCTTCTTTGAGATATCTCACAATTGGAGCCGTCCAGGATTTAGGATCCTGTTCAGGATATTCCGCTCCGGGATCCCGAATACCCGCTACTTCTTTATCCTGAGGATTCGTTGCAGGATATAAGACATGTAATATTGGTATTAGGGTCCCTTCAGGTATCCTAATCGATGATCCCAAATTTGCTGAGGCATCCGCTTCAGCATTATCCTCCCTTGGTACCTGTTCAGGTGTAAAAACATCGAAATATCCTGCTAATTTTTTGAGAATATCGAGATATTCGATTAATTTCTCACCCTTAACTGCATAGGATCCATTAAAATGGTTAGTAATTAACAAGGAGTCAACATATACTTGCAAATTCTTGATACTCATATTCTTAGCCAATTCTAATCCTGCAATTAAAGCTTCATATTCTGCCTCATTATTGGTAGCAGGAGATTCACACCTAATAGCCTGGGGTAATATGTCCCCCTGTGGCGATTTTAGTAGTATACCTAAACCTACACCTCTTATATTGGATGCACCATCAGTATACAACGTCCAGGATCCTGAAGATTCTACTAACTGCTGAACTTCTAGGTCTGCCTCGTCCTGAATGTCACTACTGAAATCAGCCACAAAGTCAGCTAAAGCCTGAGACTTTATGGCATTCCTAGGTTCATACACTAAATCATAAGCACTTAACTTTACTGACCACTTGGCCATCCTGCCTGACATTTCTGGTTTCCTAAGCACATTTTTGACAGGATAATTCGTTTTAACATGGATCCTATGTGTTTCAAAGTAATGTCTAAGCTTTGTCGATGCCATAACTAGAGCTAATATCAATTTTTCTAAATGAGAATACCTAGTTTCAGCATCTAACAAACTTTTACTAACATAATAAACAGGATATTGCTGACCTTCATGGTCTTTTATAAGAACGGCACTTACAGCGTTCCCTGATACAGCAAGGTATAGGGATAATGGTTCACCATTTTCAGGCTTCATCAATAGAGGTGCGGTTGAGAGATATCGCTTCAAATCCTGCAAGGCTGCTTCATGCTTTGCTCCCCATTCAAATTTCTTATTCTTCTTGAGGATATCATAGAATTCCTTGCATTTTTCTGAGGATCTTGAAATAAATCTATTCAAAGCTGCTACTCGGCCTGTCAACCTTTGTACGTCCTTCATATTTGAGGGTGATTTTATATCCAGGATAGCTTTGATCTGCTCTGGGCTTGCTTCTATCCCCCTTTTTGTCACCATATATCCAAGAAACTTTCCTGCCCCCACTCCGAAATGGCATTTAGCAGGATTCAGCTTCATGTTGTATTGATCCAGGATATCAAATGCTCCCTTGATATCCTGGAGGTGATCCTCAGCCTTTTTAGATTTCACCACCATATCATCGATATATACCTCCATGGTGTCCCCCAGCTTATCCTTGAACATCATGTTTACCAATCTCTGGTATGTTGCACCTGCATTTTTCAAACCGAAAGGCATAGCAGTATAGCAATATATACCTGTTGGTGTCATGAAAGCGGTATCCTCCTGATCCGAAGGCTCCATTTGAATCTGCTGAAATCCTGAGGATGCGTCCATGAATGTTAACATCTCATGCCCAGCAGTAGCATCTACCATTGCATCGATATGAGGGAGAGGAAATGGGTCTTTAGGACAAGCCTTGTTCAAGTCCGTGTAGTCTACACAGACTCTCCATTTCCCGTTTTTCTTCTGTACCACAACTACGTTAGCTAGCCATCTTGGAAACTTGACTTCTCTGATCATCCTGGACTTCAATAACCTATCAACTTCTTCTTGGATAATCGCATTCCGCTCAGGAGCAAATTTTCTTCTTTTTTGTTGAACAGGCTTGAATGATTTGTCAATTCCAAGCTTGTGAGTGATAATGTCTTTGGATATGCCTGTCATATCCTCATGCTTCCATGCAAACGTCGACATCCTGCATTTCAAAAAGTTAGTTAACTGTTCTTCAATATCCTGAGGGATACTGGTTCCTACGAGCACCGAGATATCAGGATTATCCTGATCCAGGATGATTTTCTTCACATCCTGCTCCGAATCCTCCACAATATCCTGGGCCCGCATCTTTAATTGCTATGCTGTACTAGGCTTAGTTGAGGATTTCATTGAGGATGAGTAGCATTCTTTCGCTTCCTGTTGATCACTTTCCACCTTGAAAACCCCCCAAGGAGTAGGGATCTTGATGCATTGGTGATATGTTGATGGCACAGCCTTCATATCGTGAATCCATGGTCTTCCCAGTATGATGTTATAGCAGGATAAGGAGTCCATCACACAGAAGCGTTGTATTGAGTTGACCCCTTCAACATATACTGGTAACTTTATCTCCCCTACGGTATTTCTAGCTTCTCCACTGAAACCAACAAGCACAGTGGACTTCGAAGTAATGTCCATCGGAGATACATTCATCCTCTTCAACGTTTCCAGCTGAATTATATTGACAGAACTACCGTTGTCTACCAGTATCCTGCGTACAAAATGGTTAGCCACATATAATGTTATTACTAAAGCATCATGGTGAGGATCCTGAACAGTATCCCTGTCATCACTATCGAAAGTGATCACTTTATCAGTTGTGAGGGTAGTCATCCTGACTGGTCTGTCCCCTCTTTCACTCTTAGCTTCCTTTGCGTGTCTCTTGGCCGCCGAATACGAAGTCCCACAAATGTCAGATCCTCCTGAAATAAAGTTAATTATCTTGGCATCTGCTGGGGGTGATGCTGCTCGTTCAGGATCCTCCTCGGGATCCTGCCCTTTATTCTTCTTTTTTCCCAGCAAGTCCTTAAGATACCCCTTGCTTAACAGGTAGCTTATTTCTTTCCTTAAAGCAATGCAATCCTCGGTCATGTGTCCGAAGTCTTCGTGGAAGGCGCACCATTTGGACTTATCCTTCCAATCAGCTTTCTGCTGGTTCTTCCGAGGCCACCTAGCTTTGTCTCCTAAGCCCTGCATAGCATACATTAATTCAGGTATATTAACGGAAAAGCAGTATTCAGATAAGTCAGGATATTCTTCAGGATCCTCGTCTTCAACAGCATTCACTTTCTTGTTATCATTTCTGCCATATGGCCTGGATCGATACGGCTTATACGAGGTCTCCGATTTCCTGTTAGTTGATTCATAGGTTGAGGTAGAGTTCATCCTCTCCTGCATCTTCTTGTCATCTTCCAGGCGGATATATCTCAAAGCCCTATTGCGAGCTTCATCGAGATTCCTGCAGGGATTCATTACAAGATCCTGGTAAAACTGAGAATCCTTTTGTAACCCCATCTTAAAAGCTTGCACAGCTGTTGCAACATCAAGATGTGGGATATCCAAGGATTCTCGACTGAATTTGTTCACATAATCCCTCAAGGATTCCTGAGGCCCTTGAGTTATCCTGTAAAGATCACTGGTTAGTTTCTCAAAACTCCGACTACAAGAAAATTGACTGTTAAATAAATTAACCAAATGAGCAAACGAAGTAATTGAGTGAGGAGGAACGTTCAACAGCCATTTTAAGGCTGATCCTGTCAGAGTAGAACCAAATCCCTTGCACAAGCATGCTTCCTTGAGCTCCGGAGGGATAGGGTTGATCTCCATTCTTTCCCTATACTAAGCAATATGCTCTTCAGGATCCGTAGTCCCATCATACAGCTTCATGTTGGGAGTCTGAAATATTTTTGGGATTTCAGCATCACAGATAGGATATGCAAAGCGGGATATCCTGTGGCTGTCTTGGGATACTTCCGGAATTGGCTGGACTACTCCAGGTACACTGGATATCATGTCCTTCAATTTCTGGAGCTCCCTGGTAAATGTTGACGTCATACCTGCATCCTGCAAAGAGCCATTGTTGTTAGTAGCAAGAATATTGGTATTTGACACATTACCGTTCTGAGGATTTTGGCCATATTCTGAAGCATATCCTGAACTTCTCACAGTCGATATCCTGACCGAAGAGGGTATCTGTTATGGGTGAAATTCTGAGCCCATATCCTGGAAAATATCTTGATTTATATCTTGGTTGTGTAATATCTGTTTACGTCCGGGATGCTGGTTCAGGATATTGGTAATATCCTGAAAGGTATCCTCAGGATTACTAATGGATTATGTGCAGGTGCGTGGGTCAGAAGCTAGAAACGTTAACAAGACTTATTCCGCGGAAGACTCGGTCCAAGTCGTTCAAATGAAGACGTTGAAGCCGTATTACTCGGTCCATAACGTTCATAATGGAATATTCGGAGTAGCCCATATTTGTAGGGATTATTGTTTGTAATTCATTACTATAAATAGGTGGGTATATCAGATCAACTAGGACATCACAATTACACTCGCTACACTCTAACACTTGCTCTCTAGCAATTTTCACAAAATCATTGTAACACTTAGCGATCTGGTCTATATCCTGCACTGTATCCTGAAGTTGAAAGCAATAAGAAGAACAAGGCAGCTGCGATTGTCAGCTCCCGAGGTTTTATGCCGGCGATCTAGATTGATCAAGGGCTTTCCTCGTACATATCGTGTCATTTCCTTTACTTTTTGCTCATTGTTTGCTCATTGTTTGATCGTTGATACAGCTCAATATCCTGAGCCGTATCCTGCATACTAATTTTCTAAATAACTCAACAAGCATATTTTCAATACACTTTCTAGCACACTACCTCACATTACTAATTTGATCACTAAATTGCTTCGGTAATTTTTGACCAAAACAATTTGGCGCCCACCGTGGGGCAAGTGGTGCTCTCTTTACTAAAATTTTTTGTTAAATCGCTAATCGGTTTTTTATTCTCAAAACTTTCTGCTACATTGTCCATAATGGCCTCAAGATCAAACATGAGTTCCTCTACTATGTCTGCTATGACTTCTGCCACTACCGGTTCGGTGCTTCCACCACCTCCTCCAAGGATGCCAGCTTCTACGCAATCTCAAGATGTTATCCCTACTCGGAGTGTCCAGGGATCTGCTCCCGTTTTAGCTTCTAACGATGAATTTTTAACCTTATTTGGAAGTGTGCAGGAACAAATGAGGCAGCAACAGGAAACAAACCAAATGCTTTTAAGGGAAATACAACTCCTGAAGTCTGGCTCGAGCAGATCTGCTGAGGATATTGTCACTCCATTACATCCCAGAACGTTGAACTTCAGCTCGGCTGTGTATACTGAGGATAACAGGGGGAATATTGTGCCCAACCTTCCTCAAAATCATACTCCTGAAATACCCTCCTCGTTCAGGATGTCGACCATAAGGAGCTCAGGATATGCTTCAGGATATGGGCAAAATCCTCCAACGGGTAACGTGTCAAATAATAATAATACTCATGCTACTAACAATAGTGGATCTTTGCAGGATACAGGTGTGACATCGGCACTTACTAGGGAACTTCAGAAATTGAAGGACATGATATCAAGTGTACCCGGGGTGGTCCAGCCAATCCCGGAAGTGTCTCAAGACAGCCACAAGATATCTCGTTTTGCATATCCTATCTGTGATGCTGAGATCCCAAAGAGGTTCCAAACCCCCAACATGAAGCTTTATGACGGGACAACGGATCCTGAAGAGCATATTGCTCAGTATAGGGAAAGGATGGAGATTAACCCTATCCCTCCGGATCTCAAGGAAGCATGCTTGTGCAAGGGTTTTGGTTCAACCTTGACCGGATCAGCTTTGAAATGGCTCTTGAATGTTCCTCCACATTCAATTACATCTTTTGCTCACTTAGTAAATTTATTTAATAGTCAGTTTTCTTGTAGTAGAAGCTTCGAAAAATTAACAAGTGATCTCTACAGGATAACACAAGGGCCTCGGGAATCCCTTAGGGATTATGTGAACAAGTTTAGCCGGGAATCACTAGACATTCCTCATCTTGATGTTGCAACAGCTGTGCAAGCTTTCAAGATGGGGTTGCAAAAGGATTCTCAATTTTACCAAGACCTTGTAATGAACCCATGCAGGAACCTGGATGAAGCTCGGAACAGGGCCCTAAGATACATTCGGTTGGAAGATGACAGAAAGATGCAAGAAAGGATGAACTCATCCAACACTTATGAGTCAACTAACAGGAAGTCAGAATCCTCATTCAAGTCATTTCGGCCTAAGCCATATGGCAGAAATGAGAACAAGAGAGTGAATGCTGTCGAAGATGAGGATCCTGAAGAATATCCTGAATTATCTGAATATTGCTTTTCTGTTAACATTCCTGAATTGATGTATGCCATGCAGGGTCTAGGGGACAAGGCAAGATGGCCTCGAAAGAATCAACAAAAAGCAGATTGGAAAGACAAATCAAAATGGTGTGCTTTCCACGAAGATTTCGGACATATGACTGAGGATTGCATCGCTCTAAGGAAAGAAATAAGCTATCTTCTAAGCAAGGGATATTTGAAAGATCTCTTAGGAAGAAAGAAGAATAAGGGTCAGGATACTGAGAAGGATCCTGAGCGAGCAGCATCACCTCCCGCGGATGCCAAGATAATCAACTTCATTTCGGGAGGATCCGACATTTGTGGGACTTCGTATTCGGCAGCAAAGAGACATGCAAAGGAAGCTAAGGCCGAAAGGGGAGACAAACCTGTCAGGATGACTACACTCACAACTGACAAAGTGATCACATTTGATGCTGACGACAGGGATACTGTCCAAGATCCTCACCATGATGCTCTGGTAATAACGTTATATGTGGCTAACCATTTTGTACGCAGGATATTGGTTGATAATGGCAGCTCCGTCAACATAATCCAACTAGAGACGCTTAAAAGAATGAATGTATCTTCAATGGATATCACTTCAAAGTCTACCGTGCTTGTTGGGTTCAGTGGAGAGGCTAGAAACACAGTGGGAGAGATAAAGTTGCCGGTGTACGTTGAAGGAGTCAACTCGATACAACGTTTCTGTGTAATGGACTCTCTATCCTGCTATAACATTATACTGGGAAGACCGTGGATTCACGATATGAAGGCCGTGCCATCAACATATCACCAATGCATCAAGATACCCACCCCTTGGGGGGTTGTTAAAGTTGATAGCGATCAGCAGGAGGCGAAAGAATGCTACTCATCCTCGATGAAATCCTCAACCAAACCTAGTGCAGCATAGCAATTAAAGACGCGGGCCCAGGATATCGTGGAGGATCCGGAGCAGGATGTGAAGAAAATTATCCTAGACCAGGATAATCCCGATATTTCGGTGCTCGTGGGAACCAATATCCCTCAGGATATTGAAGAGCAGTTAATTAACTTTTTAAAATGCAGGATGTCGACGTTTGCATGGAAGCATGAGGATATGACAGGCATATCCAAAGCTATTATCACTCACAAGCTTGGAATTGATAAATCATTCAAGCCCGTGCAACAAAAAAGAAGGAAGTTTGCTCCTGAACGCAATACAATTATTCAAGAGGAAGTTGAAAGATTGTTGAAGTCCAAAATGATTAGAGAAGTCAAGTTCCCAAGGTGGCTAGCAAACGTGGTTGTGGTACAGAAGAAAAACGGGAAATGGAGAGTCTGTGTAGATTACACAGACTTGAACAAAGCTTGTCCTAAAGACCCATTTCCTCTCCCCCACATTGATGCAATGGTAGATGCCACTGCTGGGCATGAAATGCTGACTTTCATGGATGCATCCTCAGGATTTCAACAGATCCAAATGGAGCCTTCTGACCAGGAGGATACTGCCTTCATGACACCAACAGGTATTTATTGTTATACAGCTATGCCTTTTGGTTTGAAAAATGCAGGTGCAACATACCAAAGATTGGTAAACATGATGTTCAAAGACAAACTGGGGGACACCATGGAGGTGTACATTGACGATATGGTGGTAAAGTCAAAGAAAGCTCAGGATCACCTCCAGGATATTAAAGGAGCGTTTGATATCCTGGATCAGTATAATATGAAGCTGAATCCTGCTAAGTGCCATTTTGGAGTAGGAGCAGGAAAATTCCTAGGATATATGGTGACCAAAAGAGGAATAGAAGCAAGCCCGGAACAGATTAAAGCCATCTTGGATATTAAATCACCCTCAAATATGAAGGATGTTCAACGATTAACAGGGCGAGTGGCAGCATTGAATAGATTTATCTCAAGGTCTTCAGAGAAATGCAGGGATTTTTATGATATCCTGAAGAAGAACAAAAAATTCGAGTGGGGTGAGAAGCATGAAGCAGCCCTACAGGATTTGAAACGATATCTCTCAACCGCACCTCTACTGATGAAACCTGAAAATGGTGAACCACTATCCCTGTACCTTGCTGTATCAGGGAATGCTGTAAGTGCCGTTCTTATAAAAGACCATGAAGGTCAGCAATATCCTGTTTATTATGTTAGCAAAAGTTTGTTAGATGCTGAAACTAGGTATTCTCATTTAGAAAAATTAATACTAGCATTAGTTATGGCATCAACCAAACTTAGACACTACTTTGAGACACATAGGATACACGTTAAAACAAATTATCCTGTCAAAAGTGTACTTAGGAAACCGGAAATGTCGGGTAGAATGGCTAAGTGGTCAGTAAAGTTAAGTGCCTATGATTTAGTATATGAACCTAGGAATGCCATAAAATCTCAGGCTTTAGCTGACTTTGTGGCTGATTTTAGTAGTGACATTCAGGATGAGGTAGACCTAGAAGTTCAACAGCTAGGAGAATCCTCAGGATCCTGGACATTATATACTGATGGTGCATCTAATGTAAGAGGAGTAGGACTAGGAATACTACTAAAATCGCCACAGGGGGACATATTACCCCAGGCTATTAGGTGTGAATTTCCTGCTACCAATAATGAAGCAGAATATGAGGCTTTAATTGCAGGATTAGAATTGGCTAAAAGCATGAATATCAAAAATTTACAAGTATATGTTGATTCTTTGTTAATTACTAACCATTTTAATGGGTCCTACGCAGTTAAAGGTGAGAAGTTAATAGAATATCTTGATATTCTCAAAAAATTAGCAGGATATTTCGATATTTTTACACTTGAACAGGTACCAAGGGAGGATAATGCTGAAGCAGATGCCTTGGCAAATTTGGGATCATCAATCAGGATACCTGAAGGGACCCAAATACCAATATTACATGTCTTATATCCTGCAACGAATCCTCAGGATAAAGCAGTAGCGGGTATTCAGGATCCTGAAGTGGAATATCCTGAACAGGATCCTAAATCTTGGACGGCTCCAATTATGAGATATCTCAAAGAAGGACATATCCCCGAAAATGAAAATCCTAAGGCATTTAGGATGAAGGTATCACGGTTCACTATTATAAATAATGTTTTATACAAGAAATCTCTTGCAGGACCGTATTTGAGGTGCTTGGAGGATCTTGAAGCCAAAGAAGTACTCCAGGATATACATGAAGGGGATTGTGGTAATCACACCGGGGGCAGATCATTGTTCTCGAAAGTATTAAGGACAGGATATTATTGGCCAACGATGAGGAAAGATGCTGCAGAATATGCTCGAAGATGTGATGCATGTCAAAGACATAGTAACATACTACATCAACCAGCTGAACCATTATATCCTGTAGTTTCCCCTTGGCCATTCATGAAGTGGGGGATGGATATAGTAGGGAAGTTACCAAAAGCTCCGGGAGGAAAAGTTTTTATGTTAGCTATGACAGATTATTTCTCCAAGTGGGTTGAGGCTGAAGCATTTGTCCAAGTAAGAGACCAAGAAGTAGTATCCTTTATAAAAAGGAATATCCTGACTAGGTTTGGAGTACCAGCTGAGATCATTTGTGATAATGGGTCCCAGTTTATAAGCAAAAGAACTACTGACTTTTGCAAAAGTTGGGGAATCAAAATGATCACATCTACCCCAGTACATCCTCAAGCGAATGGACAAGCTGAATCTTCAAACAAGATAATAGTCAATAACTTAAAGAAGAGACTTGGGGCCAAAAAAGGAAGATGGGCAGATGAGTTACCCTTTGTTTTGTGGGCTGATAGGACAACGGTAAAGAATGCAACCGGCCAAACCCCGTTTTCCTTGGTATTTGGAGCGGAGGCGATGATTCCAACAGAAATGACGATACCTACTGCAAGATCTATGCTGCAGGATCCTGAACAGAATCCTGAAGTCTTATGTCAGGATTTGGATACTATAGACGAAAAAAGAGATGCAGCAAGGCTAAGGATAGCAGCATATCAACAAAGAATATCCAGAGCATATAATAAAAACATAAGGACTAGAAGATTTCGAGTTGGTGATTGGGTGCTAAGAAAGGCTTTTCAAAATACCACTAATCCTGCCGATGGCAAGCTAGCTCCGAAATGGGAAGGACCTTATGAAGTCGAGTCAGAAGCAGGGAAAGGAGCGTATCGACTCAGGAATATGGAAGGGGATATGCTACCGAGATCTTGGAATGCTATACATCTCAAGCTTTACTTCAAGTGAGTTTAGAATTCAATTTCTAACTCAGAATGGTATGAATTCTATCTTTTTTAAATATGTTTTGGTTTAATTTACCCTTTGAAACTCAATACTGACTTAAGCATCGGAGGGGTGTTAGCCAAGCTGACACCCACCTTAGTTTACAATTGTTTTGCAGAATATCTTTCAGGATATAGCTCCAGGATATATACTCAGGATAAGTCGAAAGATTAGAGGATTGGCCCCCTCTCTCACGTTTAAGGGATCCTGGTCCCTTCAAAGGTTTAAAGGTATTCACCTTTCTTTCGAATTGGGTTTAAACACCTCGCCTGGAGCGCAAGTTATCTAGGTATAGTTCAAGGTAGCGGGACCAGTTCATGTAAAAGTGGCTGACAATTTCGTTACTATTGGCTATATCCTGGATCCTAAAGGTATATGAGGATTGATCACCCTCTCTCACGAAAGAGTATTTTCATACTCTCAAAGGTTTAAAGGTTTTCACCTTTCTAAGGATTGGAGTTTATACACTCTCGCCTGTAGCGCATGAAATTTAGGGTTTATCCCCAGGTATCAGGGTTTATCCCCAGGGTATTAAGGGTTTATCCCAAGTATGCTGAAGATTTATTTCAGGATATCAGGGGTTTTGCCACAGGGTATGCGGAATTTACTTAAAGACAAGGTATGAATACATTTGTGTTTCTGTGCCAAACACAGGGGACATACGTTATACTGTTCAAAGGATGGATCCAAGGTTATAAGTATGCACTGGGGACAAACTTATGATAAAGAGTTGGAACTGATTCTCTAAGAATCTCTGGTATGATCTCTCCTTTTTATTTGGACAATTTGTAGGTTATATTTTAATATCCTTATCAAGATATCTTTCAGGATACCTTTCAGGATACATCTATAATATATATTCCTAAAAGTGTACATACCAAAAAAATTTTACAACTACGATTTTCATAGCAATGACAACAGTAATAAGGTCAAAAGAGAAGCTATATTATTAACATACCAAGAGATGTGCTCTTAGTTTCACCTCAAAACAAGGCCCATCCACTAAGAGCACTAATAGTTCATAACCATATTTACCCAACAGTTGAAGGCTTCATCTCAAACTGAGACCCATCCACCTTCAACTGTTGTATTGTTCAAAAAGCATGCAGGAAATGTAAATTGTTCAGGTACGGGAAAGTAAAATGCAGAAAAGTAAATTGTTTGTGGAACTACAAACCAACATTCAAACTCAAAAAGGTGGGCTCTGGCCTTGGCACGTATATCCGTCATCGCCCACCTAAATGCCCTCACACAGCGGCATCTCCTCCAACTTTCTCAGACTTCTCCGCTCCAGCATCCTGACCAATGACCATCTCAGCATCAGCTCCAGCATCCTTCTTCTCTCCAGCTTGGACCACCACCTCTGCTGACTTGGAAGACTCACCGGCTTCAGCGGGAAGTGGCACAGCTTTGCCTCCGAGCTCCTTTAACTTAGCCACCCAGGATTCAACTGGCCAAGATGGACAAACAAGGCCCGTCTCCTTGGCCTCGTAGGCCATCTTGATGCGTGCTTGTAGCAGGGAGACAATAGCAGAAGCCTTGATTCCCTCTCGGAAGTTGATCAAGGCCTGATCATGATCCATTTGAACGCTGGCAAGTTTGACCTCAGCGTCTTGGGTGACCTTCTTTAGCAAGCTTTCATAGTGCCGGCTCTTCGCTTCAGCAATAGCACCTTGGTCAGCAACGGTGCTCTCGAGCTGCTTGATCCTGGCTTCATGAAGTGCCACAGTACCACAGGCATCATTGTACAAGTGGAGCAAATGCTGGAGGCCCTGCACATTAATTGCAGGTATGGAGTTAGAATGTATGCTGACTAAGACATCCTACCAGGATACCCTGTTAGGATATACGTGTAGGATATATGTGCAGGATATACATGAAGGATATGCGTCAGGATATTACCTTGTTGAGGAAGGATGTCATTGGCTCTAAGGAGTCAGAGAAGCTGAGTTCGTCATAGGAGAACCCTTCTGAGCCTGGAGCACTGACCTCAAGACCCTTTCTCTTTTTCGCTGCGGAAGCACGGGTTCTTGGATTGGCCTTGGGAGCCGGGAGTGGCTTGGAGCTAGTAGCAGCAGGAGTCTCCTTCTTGACTATGGCTGGGGTTGGATAGCTGTCAAGTTCATCCAGGTCTAGATAGACTGGGACTTTGCTGGAATCTGCACACAGGGAGTAAATTCTAAATCCTTCCTATGAATAACAGATAAAAAAAAAAACATATGTGTGCAGGGTATCTTGCAGGATCTTTACCAGACATGTTGGCACTTGAAAGAGGGCTTGGAGTTGGTGGAGAAGGATTGAAACTTCTCTCTGCCTCTGGAAGAAGTCTGATGGCGTCTATTCTATCTTGAGAATTAGCAAGAGGAGGTGCAATCTTCCTGAAATCAGCTGCACAAAAAATGAAAATTTATTAGTTCAGAATAGGAGATGAGGATGAGAAGATATAGGGTATGATGAGTAAATATAGGCCGGGTGGTTGAAAGCTGTCACATCAGAAGTCTTATCTCTTAATTGCCTCGGCCACTGTGAAAAAATGTAACCGTTAGGATATCAAACGGTAACATTTTTGGGGACAATTGTTATGGGTGAAATTCTGAGCCCATATCCTGGAAAATATCTTGATTTATATCTTGGTTGTGTAATATCTGTTTACGTCCGGGATGCTGGTTCAGGATATTGGTAATATCCTGAAAGGTATCCTCAGGATTACTAATGGATTATGTGCAGGTGCGTGGGTCAGAAGCTAGCAACGTTAACAAGACTTATTCCGCGGAAGACTCGGTCCAAGTCGTTCAAATGAAGACGTTGAAGCCGTATTACTCGGTCCATAACGTTCATAATGGAATATTCGGAGTAGCCCATATTTGTAGGGATTATTGTTTGTAATTCATTACTATAAATAGGTGGGTATATCAGATCAACTAGGACATCACAATTACACTCGCTACACTCTAACACTTGCTCTCTAGCAATTTTCACAAAATCATTGTAACACTTAGCGATCTGGTCTATATCCTGCACTGTATCCTGAAGTTGAAAGCAATAAGAAGAACAAGGTAGCTGCGATTGTCAGCTCCCGAGGTTTTATGCCGGCGATCTAGATTGATCAAGGGCTTTCCTCGTACATCTCGTGTCATTTCCTTTACTTTTTGCTCATTGTTTGCTCATTGTTTGATCGTTGATACAGCTCAATATCCTGAGCCGTATCCTGCATACTAATTTTCTAAATAACTCAACAAGCATATTTTCAATACACTTTCTAGCACACTACCTCACATTACTAATTTGATCACTAAATTGCTTCGGTAATTTTTGACCAAAACAGTATCTCAGGGGTATGATTCTGAGAATGGCTTGGGACGATATTTCCCCTATTATCCTCAGTGTAAACTGCGGAACTGAAGTTCAAAGCCCTGGGCTGTATAGGAGTGACAATTTCTTCAGCGGGTCTACTCGAGCTAGCTTTTAAGAGTTGTATTTCTCTTAACAGCATTTGGTTAGTCTCCTGTTGCTGCCTCATTTGTTCCTGCACACTTCCAAATAAAGTCAAAATTTCATCGTTAGAGGCTAAAACGGGAGCAGATCCCTGAACACTCCGAGTAGGGATAACATCTTGAGGTTGTGAAGAAAACGGCATCCTTGGAGGAGGTGGTGGAAGCACCGAACCAGTGGTAGCAGAGGTTGTAGCAGACATAGTGGAAGAGCTCATGTTTGATCTCGAGGCCATTGTAAACAATGTGGCAAAAAGTTTAGAAAATAGAAAACCGATTAATGATTTTGCAAAGATTTTTAGCAAAAGTAGCACCACTTGCCCCACGGTGGGCGCCAAATTGTTTTGGTCAAAAATTCCTAAGCAATTAAGTGATCAATTAGTAGGTTTTTATAGGTTTATCTTTAATATTAATTTATTTATAGTAGTGTGCTAGAAATACGTGTGAAAAATGTGTTGGTTTGTTTGTTTGCAAAAACAGTTATCAGGATACGGCTCAGGATATAGAGCTGTATCTATGATCAAACAATGAGCAAGAATGTAAAGGTGGACACGTGATGTACGAGGAAAGCCCTTGATCAATCTAGATCGCCGGCATAAAACCTCGGGAGCTGACAATCGCAGCTGCCTTGTTCTTCTATTGCTTCAAATATCAGGATACAGTGCAGGATGTGGTGCGGATCAACTATGTGTTACAATGTAATTCGAATACAAGTGTTTGAATGTGGTGTTTGCAGTGAGTGAAAGTGTACGAGAGAGTAAGTGAAAGATTGTGTGCCTTAAACTGATCCGCCCTCATCTATTTATAGTAAAGATAATGTAACAAACTATCCTAAACTTCCGGGATTCACCGAATATTCCTTAAACAAACGTTGTAGACCTGGTCTTTCGGGTTCAACGTCTCTCCTTCAACAAACACGCCCGAGTCTTGAGGAGAAGAAGTCCACTTGACCGTTAGCAAGTCCCATTCTTCAAGCTGCACGTGGTTAATTCGATAAAGCTCAGGATATCACCCAAGATGTTAGCAATATCCTTTTCCAGCATCCTGGTCACAAATAAACAATTAAAGGCAGGATATTGGTCAGGATAAGTATGCTTAGAAAATGAGCCATAACACCTCCTCTTTGACCTTCCCATAGAGAAATGCCGATTTTACATCTAGCTGATATACTTTGAAGTTCTTCCAAGACGCAAATGCAAGAAAAATTCTGATTGCCTCTAGTCGTGCTACAGGAGCATAGACTTCTGTAAAATCAATTCCCTCCTGTTGACTAAATCCCTGAACAACAAGTCGAGCTTTATTCCTTATAACAACTCCTCTGTCGTCTCTCTTGCACTTAAATACCCATTTTGTATTAATCTTCCTCTGACCATCTGGCAAATCAACTAACTTCCACACTCCCAATTTCTCGAATTGACTAAGTTCCTCCTGCATTGCATTGAGCCAAGAGTCTTCAGTAAGCGCCTCTTTGTAAGTTCTTGGCTCAACCTGCGAGATAAAACAACTCAATGAGAATTCAGTTTGCAAAGGAGCAACTTTTGTATAAAAACATGTAAGCCCTTTATCAATCTGATTTCGAGTGCGAACGCCTGTCTGCAATTCTCCTATGATCAACTCCTCTGGATGATATGAAAAAGTTCGCGGCATCACTTCGCTTGGAACATCTACATTTCCCTCCAGATTAGTAACATTCTGCTCTGCATCTTGTTCACCAACTTGGTTTGTTTGACTTGAAATCTGAATTTGCTCCCCCTCAGAATCTGAATCACCATGATCAAAGACTGGCATGTTTTCAGCTTCTTGATTATCATTCTGAACCGACTGATTATCTTGAGCAACTTCATTCTGTTGGACATCATCATGTTCACCGGCATTACTTGGACCTGCTTCATCGTCATTTGAAGTTTCCCGTGGTCTTCTAGAATACTCAGCTGGGAACCTTAGCTGTGACTCGTATTCACGCAAAATATCCAACTCATCAAAGAAATCTTCATCATTCTCTGATTCTTCTCTCATGTCAAACGAATCCCATAGTTTGTCATAATGATAACGCCATGAATCACCAGGATTCTGCGGCGGCATAGTATATCCTTGACATTCAACATTAGCAGCTTCAATAATCCGCTTCTCACTTGGAACGAAGACACGTCGCATCGGATTTGCATAACCAACAAATATTCCCTCAATGCACTTCGGACCAAACTTTCCAAAAGGCTCTATAACTGTACAGGGTGACCCGAACGGTTCTAGATACTTTAAATTCGGTTTGCGGTTATTGATTAGCTCAAAGCATGTTTTGTTAAACTTCTTGATAGTGAGAACCCTGTTGAGCGTATAGCATGCGGCAGAAACAACTTCAGCCCAAAAATTTATCGGTAACTTTGAATCTGCGAGCATAGTTCTAGCCGTCTCGATTAGTGTCCGATTTTTACGTTTTGCGACTCCATTCTGCTGCGGAGTGTACGGAGCACTAAACTCATGCAATATACCTCTTTCATCACAAAATTCTTCCATCTTACTATTCTTAAATTCAGTACCATTATCACTTCGAATTATTTTGATACGCCTTTGGTACAAATTCTCAATCTTCTTAAACAACGCCATCAAACTATCAAATGTTTCGTCTTTCGTCTTCAAGAATGATACCCACGAAAATATGGAATAATCATCAGTAACGACCAAACAATAGTAATCTCCTGTAATACTTTTTACATTCACAGGACCAAACAAATCCATGTGAAGTCTTTCCAGAGGTCTCGAAACTGAATTGACTTGCTTTGTAGGGTGTGACTTTTTCTTCTGCTTGCCTTTAACACAGCTAATGCACTCCCCTTCCAGATGAAAACCTTTGATATGAACTCCAAGAACCAAATCATTGTGCACCAAGTGATTCATCTTCCTTAGGTGAATATGCCCCATCTTGCGGTGCCACAATCTTGATTCTTTCTCAGTTGCTCTAGAAACAAAACAATGTGCTTGACCAGTAGATGTAGTTGCTACACTCATATCTAACACATATAAATCATTCACTCTAGGTGCCCGCATGATAATCCATTCTTCAGGGATAACAAATCCTGGTTTCAAGATCAAACATTCTTTATCAGTGAAGTGAGTAGTATACATATTGTCACAAATCTGTGAGATGCTCAGCAGATTGTTCTCCAGCTCAGTAATGTAGTTAACTCTTTCAAACGTCACAATCCCGTTGGATAACGTTCCTTCACCAATAATTATACCACCTTCATGACCAGCAAATCCCACATAACCACCATTGATATTTCTCACATCATACAGCAACGCAGTCTTTCCTGTCATATGTCTTGAAGCTCCACTATCCATGATCCATCTGGATACAAGTTTTGGAAGATCCTGCACATAACAAACTTCAAATTAACCAACTTCAATAAAGATGCCGATTCATGCTTCGCAATCCAGGAAGCTCCGGCAATTCAAACTGCTTATTCGAACATGGTGTCCACCCAGGCCTCATCAGCCTTAGGTGTAACCTTGACTCTCGCAATTTGAATTTTGAAATTTTCAGCCTTCAAAGGTGGAAAATTTGCATCATAATCAACCGAAATTGATTCTTCAGCCTTTTTCACTTCAGAAGTTGAAATTTTCATTTCTGTTTTTGGTTTCCAAACTTGTTGAGATAATGCAACCCGCTTGTAAAATTTGTCATTTTTAGTTACCACTTTCTTTACGGGTTCATTTTTCACTTTGATGTTGTCATTTTTCACATTCTTTTTCTCAACAACGATTGGTGCTTTACCCTTCACATCAACTTTCTTCTGTTGAATCTTCACAGTTTCAGTCTTAGGCCTCACGTTGGTACACTTTCGTGCAATGTGACCAACTTGATTACATCTGAAACATGTTCGAGTATTAACAACTCGACTTGTGCCTTCAGACTGATACTGTGAAGCTCTTTTCTCAAAGAACTCTTCATTCGATTTTGAAAAAATTTCATTTTCCTCATCAGAAAGTGAACTTGAACCATTCACAAACACCTTCTTTTCAGCAAACCTTTTGTTTTGAAAACTCTTTTTCTGATAACTCTTACCACCCCGATAACCACCCGACCAATTGTTTCGATTGTTATTATAAAAACGTGGTGGAACAACAGGCTTTTTGTAGTAAGCTTTATCTTTCTCAAAATTCATTTGCCTCTTTGTTTGACTCAAACTGTTCACTTCTGACAACTCAATTTCAACCAATTTGAAAACATTTGTCAACTTTTTCACATTAACATTCTCAATGGGAAACTCAGAATCCGAATACAACTTATCAGATCCAGCCATCTTGTACATTACAAGACCCGGTTCATTACTTAAGTTGTTTTTGGATTTTGGTTTCTGAATGTACTTATCCAAGAAACACCCATCTTCCTCAGTAGTGTCACTATCCATTTTTAGTACATTTTCAACAACACCTTTTACAATATCATTTTGGACACTATCATCATTGGAAGATGTGAACGTGACATCAATTGAATCTGGAAGTTTAACTTCACTTTCTTCCTCAATTTCAACCAACCCAGATTGCTTTTTCGTGTAATTATCAAGAACAGGTGGTGGAGCTTTATGAAAACCCACCCCAGTTCCATCAGAATACACATCTTCGCCTGCTTTGTCTTTCCCGATGGGTTTGGGAATAATGTGTTGCAAAACAAAGCTTGCTGAGCTGTAACTGTTAAGCTTCAACTGGATTCGCTCGTTTTCAATTTCAGCCTCTTGAAATTTAAGTTTCAGTTTAGCGATTTCATCCAGTTGTTGGTTGATTGATTCTTCTTTTACTCTAAGCACTGCTTTTAGATGTTCATTTTCTTTAAAAGTTTTACCATTTTGATCATCACAATCTTTCATTGTGCTTTTTAGTTTTTCAAACTTTTCAAAAATCTGACGGTTTTCAAGAATCAACTTTTCATTTTCTTGTTTAATTTTGTCATGATCAATTTTATCATTTTCAATTTGTCTAGTTAATTCTCTTATCCGTTCAGTTGAAGCTTTAACTGTTTTGTCACGATCAAGAATCTGATTCTCAACGCTTCTGACCTTTGCTGTCAGATCATCAACTTTCTTCCCGTTGAGATACGTGACTGTGCTACAAAATTTGCACTCTTTGTTGCAATTTTTGCAATCAGCATTTCCATCAATTTTCTTACTTGACACATTTGTTGACAAGTTTGAACTGACCTGGCTTTTTGACTCAGACACGGAGTTAGAGTCTACCTCAAGTGCCTTAGCAGCCAGCACTTTGTCAGCCATTTTTCCCAAGTTCTCAGCATTCAACTCCTGCGATGTGTCAATAACTCCAGTATCAACTTTCTTTGATTTTTCCTGCTCTTCTTTCTCTTTTCTCTCTTTCTCTTCTTTCTCTTTCTGGTCTCCAGTTCCCCACCATTTATTCTGCCACTACTCATCCTCTTCTTTATACTGCTGTATTATGGCATCGATATCAAGCGTTTTGTCATCGATCGCAATATTTCCATATTCATCAAGATAACACTCCCTGTCCGGATCCCATCTATTTGCTCTCCTCGCTTCCAGAAAGATACGAGATATTCTAATTATTTTGTTTTCAGCAATCATTTTTCTGTATTGATATTTTTGCTCTTCAGTTCTATCGTCTTTCCACGGAATAGGTTCGTCGTTTTTAGCCATGAATGCGTAACCAACCGCATCTTCCTCCGGTAGAACCTCTTGACTCCAATCATACCCTTCATCATCGTAAATCACCGCAAGAGCTCTAGATTTCTCTTTGTTGTCTTCAACCTGCTTCAATCTAGGCGGCTCGGATTTATTCTGATGATAGATTGCCCTCTTGTAGTAATCATCTCTGAAAGGATTCTCCGACTCATCAGCATAAGCGTTTCTGCATTCTCGTTTGAAGTGACCTTTCTGCTTACACTTGAAGCACGTCACCTTGGACTTATCGAACCCCAATTTGGTAGATGGACCACCAATTGTTTTTCTGCCAGTAATTTCCATGAAACGCTGTGCTCGACGAACAGCACTGGCCATAGCCCAACGAATATCGATCAGTTCCATTTCTTCAGGATCTATCTGGTCATAATCTTCTTTCGTTAGGTTGGTGTTGCCTATCTTCCCAGCTACTAACCCTTCATACGATTCCAACACCGTGCTAGGACGATCATCGCTGTTGGCCGACTCCTCATCAGAAATTCGATCCTGCTGTTGGCCGATCTCATCAATTCTGATTGCAAAAGTGTATTGAAATGTGCATTGAAAACGATTCTTTGCATCAGAATGACTTGCAGATGATGAAGATCCACTGTGATAACCACTGTGACTTCCACTGCTTTGATTGCTTTGACTTTCTTTGCTTGCTGTGGACACATTCTCAACAGAAAACGCAGTCTTTGGAGAAGTTGCTTTTGGCATCATACTCTTTGGATAATACAAATCCAAATTCTGTTGATAAGATGAGTGATTAACTTTGTACGTCTTCTTCAACTCCAGCTCGTGACTTTCAAGTCTCTCAATCAGCAAATCTGGAGTAAGATCTTTCGGCAAGATAGTGTTTTTTAGCATTAGAGCATAATATCTCCACTCCATCTCATCTGGCAACGAATCGAACAACTTGTCTACTTGCTCATCATCAGAATACTTAATTCCATGTCTAACTAATTCCAGCTTCAGGTGCCCAAACCTCTCGATCATTTTTGAAACTGATTCATTCTTTAAGCACCCAAACATATCAAACCCTTTCCTAAGTAGTTTTATTTTGTTTTTCTTGATTTCTTCACTACCTATACATTTCTTTTCTAATTTTGCCCAGAGGTCTTTAGCGTTTGAATAATCGATCAAGGCAATAATATCTTCCCGAACGGATTGAAATAACAATGCCACACACTTTTATTCACTTACAAACGAATCAATCTCCTCAGCTGCTCTTAAAGTTTCACCATTTTTGTTTCCATTGGCATAACCATTTTTCAGACTTTTCCAGCTGGGAAATGCGAATGCCATCAACCAGTCTTCAAACTTTCTTGACCACCGACTGTATTCCTCGATAGCCATTAGCTTTGGAGGTTTATTGAATGTTCCGAAGGCACTTTCCGATTCCCAAGCTTCCTTTTTCTTCTCTTTAGGCGGATTCTCATTTGTATTACTAGACGAAGAATCATTGTTTCCGGAATCTCCAGTGAATGCGTACATGTCGCTAAACGGGTTCAAGAAAATATCATCCATCTTGAATGTACCTGCAAAATCAGCAATCACTTAGAAAAATTTTCGAATTTTTGAAAAATGATGACTTATAAGCGAAATCTATTATTATGACAAATAAGCGAAATAGCAATATGTCACAATAAACGAAATCTGATGAATGTCACAAAAACGAAATCAAGAGTGTCACTATAAGCGAAATCACTATTGACAGAAAAGTGAGACTAGACAATGACAGATAAGCGAAATCAGTCTTGTCCGTATGAGCGAAATATCACTTGTCTGAATAAGCGGAACCTTATGGTTCGTATAAGCGAAATTAAACGTGACCGTAAAAGCGAAACCACTAGTGTCCGAATAAGCGAAAGTAACAGGTTCGTATGAGCGGAACCTTCGAATGTTCAGAAAAGCGAAACCTTCTGATGTTCGAAAAAGCGGAACCTTCGATTACCGAATAAGCGGAAACTAGTTTTTAGTTGATTTTAACAATTTTTAGTCCGAATTTCAACCTGAAACTTTCTAGGGTTTGTTATTACTGTATTTTACATGTAATACTCAAAAATCAGACAGTTTCAACTGTAGGAACTATCTCAAATCGAAAAAGTATGAGAGAAAGTGAGTAGAAGTAAGAGAATTCTGTAGATTCGAGCTGTAGTAGTATGAACTCCTCGTCCTGAAGCTCTGATACCACTTGTTAAAACTGAAATTACATGTGAAGTACTATGCTTAATTTCAGGTAACAATTTTAATACATTGTTCAGTATAAAGTGAATAAATCACAAACTCAATCAGTTTTACAAGTGCATTCATCATTTTATTGATATACTATATTTTACGCTTGCCAAAAATATGTTTGTATATAGTTTACTTTGTTTACTTTCTGCAATTTAAGTTTTCTGTATTTCATTTCTTAGTTTAGAACACTTTATAAAATCCAAAAAGATTTTATTTCTGCTTTATTTTAGACAAACCAAAGTGGAGAGTTGATTGTTAGATTCTCAGATGTTGAAGCAGATGCAGGAGATTCTGAACTGAAGAATGAGGAGAACTTACTTTGATAGAGTTTGAATTATTGAAAAGTCAAAAACAAGTTCATTAACTTGATACTTGTTATTTTCAGAAAATGTTTGAAAATGTTTTCAAAATCAGTTTGATTCGTCAAATGTTCAACCAAGGTCATTAAGTTGAACTTGGTAGATTAATCAAGTGATCAGGGTCATTAAATTGGACCTGAATACTTGAGTAGATTTCTAAAACTGATTGAGTTTGTGATTTATTGATTGAAAAGATAGTTTGTAATGAATGATGTTTGAGACACAGGTTTTGGACTTCATTATTCCCACGGAAGCTAAATGTCAAAGCTTGAACCAGATCAAGACCTCAGATTCTATCATATTGAGAGGGGGAGTCTGTGAAAGGGGGAGTCTGGATCAACAGTTAAAGGGGAGTTTGAAGATGGAGCTAGGACAAAATCCTGAACCTGTGAAGACAGAGAGTTGGAGAAAAGACCAAGACTGAAGACTTGGAGCTGAAGACTTCGTCAACATCCAAGGGGGAGTCTGTTGGTGCACGGAATGTCTGTGGACTACGTCTACGTCAAGTTTTAAGTCAAGTTTAGTCAACATAGAGTCTTGAAAGTCAAATTAGGGTTTAGTCTTGTAATTTCGTTTGTATGTACATAGGTTAGAAGTGATTTCGTTTGTAAGGTCATAGTTATAGATGGTTTCGCTCCAAGGGACTTGATGGTTTCGCTTATTAGGTCACTTAGACGGTTTCGCTTATTTGTCACTTGGAGGTTTCACTTATTCGGTCATGACATAAGAGCGAAACCTCAGGATCTATATATAGGCATCATAAGCGGAACCTTGTCATTCGGTTATGTACATTGGAGCGGAACCTGGTCTTGCTTTCGGTAACGAAACTCTGTCAAATTGAACTCAGAAAGCAATAAAAGTGAAGGAATTGAATAGGAAAGCTGTTGTAACTTTGCGTGTACTGATTCCGCCTTTATACGTGAAGATGAACGTTCTCAACTGACTTTTCGGGTCGCAAAACGGTCCAACAAGTGGTATCAGAGCTTCAGGACGATGAGTTCATACTACTACAGCTCGAATCTACAGAATTCTCTTACTTCTACTCACTTTCTCTCATACTTTTTCGATTTGAGATAGTTCCTACAGTTGAAACTGTCTGATTTTTGAGTATTACATGTAAAATACAGTAATAACAAACCCTAGAAAGTTTCAGGTTGAAATTCGGACTAAAAATGGTTAAAATCAACTAAAAACTAGTTTCCGCTTATTCGGTAATCGAAGGTTCCGCTTTTTCGAACATCAGAAGGTTTCGCTTTTCTGAACATTCGAAGGTTCCGCTCATACGAACCTGTTACTTTCGCTTATTCGGACACTAGTGGTTTCGCTTTTACGGTCACGTTTAATTTCGCTTATACGAACCATAAGGTTCCGCATATTCAGACAAGTGATATTTCGCTCATACGGACAAGACTGATTTCGCTTATCTGTCATTGTCTAGTCTCACTTTTCTGTCAATAGTGATTTCGCTTATAGTGACACTCTTGATTTCGTTTTTGTGACATTCATCAGATTTCGTTTATTGTGACATATTGCTATTTCGCTTATTTGTCATAATAATAGATTTCGCTTATAAGTCATCATTTTTCAAAAATTCGAAAATTTTTCTAAGTGATTGCTGATTTTGCAGGTACATTCAAGATGGATGATATTTTCTTGAACCCGTTTAGCGACATGTACGCATTCACTGGAGATTCCGGAAACAATGATTCTTCGTCTAGTAATACAAATGAGAATCCGCCTAAAGAGAAGAAAAAGGAAGCTTGGGAATCGGAAAGTGCCTTCGGAACATTCAATAAACCTCCAAAGCTAATGGCTATCGAGGAATACAGTCGGTGGTCAAGAAAGTTTGAAGACTGGTTGATGGCATTCGCATTTCCCAACTGGAAAAGTCTGAAAAATGGTTATGCCAATGGAAACAAAAATGGTGAAACTTTAAGAGCAACTGAGGAGATTGATTCGTTTGTAGCTGAACAAAAGTGTGTGGCATTGTTATTTCAATCCGTTCGGGAAGATATTATTGCCTTGATCGATTATTCAAACGCTAAAGACCTCTGGGCAAAATTAGAAAAGAAATGTATAGGTAGTGAAGAAATCAAGAAAAACAAAATAAAACTACTTAGGAAAGGGTTTGATATGTTTGGGTGCTTAAAGAATGAATCAGTTTCAAAAATGATCGAGAGGTTTGGGCACCTGAAGCTGGAATTAGTTAGACATGGAATTAAGTATTCTGATGATGAGCAAGTAGACAAGTTGTTCGATTCGTTGCCAGACGAGATGGAGTGGAGATATTATGCTCTAATGCTAAAAAACACTATCTTGCCGAAAGATCTTACTCCAGATTTGCTGATTGAGAGACTTGAAAGTCACGAGCTGGAGTTGAAGAAGACGTACAAAGTTAATCACTCATCTTATCAACAGAATTTGGATTTGTATTATCCAAAGAGTATGATGCCAAAAGCAACTTCTCCAAAGACTGCGTTTTCTGTTGAGAATGTGTCCACAGCAAGCAAAGAAAGTCAAAGCAGTCAAAGCAGTGGAAGTCACAGTGGTTATCACAGTGGATCTTCATCATCTGCAAGTCATTCTGATGCAAAGAATCGTTTTCAATGCAACATTGCAATAGACTTGAAGAATGCTCAGAATTTTGATGAGGAGTCGGCCAAACAGCAGATGATCTTCCTAGCATCGGTGTTGGAATCGTATGAAGGGTTAGTAGCTGGGAAGATAGGAAACACCAACCTAACGAAAGAAGATTATGACCAGATAGATCCTGAAGAAATGGAACTGATCGATATTCGTTGGGCTATGGCCAGTGCTGTTCGTCGAGCACAGCGTTTCATGGAAATTACTGGCAGAAAAACAATTGGTGGTCCATCTACCAAATTGGGGTTCGATAAGTCCAAGGTGACGTGCGTCAAGTGTAAGCAGAAAGGTCACTTCAAACGAGAATGCAGAAACGCTTATGCTGATGAGTCGGAGAATCCTTTCAGAGATGATTACTACAAGAGGGCAATCTATCATCAGAATAAATCCGAGCCGCCTAGATTGAAGCAGGTTGAAGACAACAAAGAGAAATCTAGAGCTCTTGCGGTGATTTACGATGATGAAGGGTATGATTGGAGTCAAGAGGTTCTACCGGAGGAAGATGCGGTTGGTTACGCATTCATGGCTAAAAACGACGAACCTATTCCGTGGAAAGACGATAGAACTGAAGAGCAAAAATATCAATACAGAAAAATGATTGCTGAAAACAAAATAATTAGAATATCTCGTATCTTTCTGGAAGCGAGGAGAGCAAATAGATGGGATCCGGACAGGGAGTGTTATCTTGATGAATATGGAAATATTGCGATCGATGACAAAACGCTTGATATCGAGGCCATAATACAGCAGTATAAAGAAGAGGATGAGTACTGGCAGAATAAATGGTGGGGAACTGGAGACCAGAAAGAGAAAGAAGAGGAAGAGAGAAAAGAGAAAGAAGAGCAAGAAAAATCAAAGAAAGTTGATACTGGAGTTATTGACACAACGCAGGAGTTGAATGCTGAGAACTTGGGAAAAATGGCTGACAAAGTGCTGGCTGCTAAGGCACTTGAGGTAGACTCTAACTCCGTGTCTGAGTTAAAAAGCCAGGTCAGTTCAAACTTGTCAACAAATGTGTCAGGTAAGAAAATTGATGGAAATGCTGATTGCAAAAATTGCAACAAAGAGTGCAAATTTTGTAGCACAGTCACGTATCTCAACGGGAAGAAAGTTGATGATCTGACAGCAAAGGTCAGAAGCGTTGAGAATCAGATTCTTGATCGTGACAAAACAGTTAAAGCTTCAACTGAACGGATAAGAGAATTAACTAGACAAATTGAAAATGGTAAAATTGATCATGATAAAATTAAACAAGAAAATGAAAAGTTGATTCTTGAAAACCGTCAGATTTCTGAAAAGTTTGAAAAACTAAAAAGCACAATGAAAGATTGTGATGATCGAAATGGTAAAACTTTTAAAGAAAATGAACATCTAAAAGCAGTGCTTAGAGTAAAAGAAGAATAAATCAACCAACAACTGGATGAAATCGCTAAACTAAAACTTAAATTTCAAGAGGCTGAAATTGAAAACGAGCTAATCCAGTTGAAGCTTAACAGTTACAGCTCAGCAAGCTTTGTTTTGCAACACATTATTCCCAAACCCATCGGGAAAGACAAAGCAGGTGAAGATGTGTATTCTGATGGAACTGGGGTGGGTTTTCATAAAGTTCCACCACCTGTTCTTGATAATTACACGAAAAAGCAATCTGGGTTGGTTGAAATTGAGGAAGAAAGTGAAGTTAAACTTCCGGATTCAATTGATGTCACGTTCACATCTTCCAATGACGATAGTGTCCAAAATGATATTGTAAAAGGTGTTGTTGAAAATGTGCTAAAAATGGATAGTGACACTACTGAGGAAGATGGGTGTTTCTTGGATAAGTACATTCAGAAACCAAAATCCAAAAACAACTTAAGTAATGAACCGGGTCTTGTAATGTACAAGATGGCTGGATCTGATAAGTTGTATTCGGATTCTGAGTTTCCCATTGAGAATGTTAATGTGAAAAAGTTGACAAATGTTTTCAAATTGGTTGAAATTGAGTTGTCAGAAGTGAACAGTTTGAGTCAAACAAAGAGGCAAATGAATTTTGAGAAAGATAAAGCTTACTACAAAAAGCCTGTTGTTCCACCACGTTTTTATAATAACAATCGAAACAATTGGTCGGGTGGTTATCGGGGTGGTAAGAGTTATCAGAAAAAGAGTTTTCAAAACAAAAGGTTTGCTGAAAAGAAGGTGTTTGTGAATGGTTCAAGTTCACTTTCTGATGAGGAAAATGAATTTTTTTCAAAATCGAATGAAGAGTTCTTTGAGAAAAGAGCTTCACAGTATCAGTCTGAAGGCACAAGTCGAGTTGTTGATACTCGAACATGTTTCAGATGTAATCAAGTTGGTCACATTGCACGAAAGTGTACCAACGTGAGGCCTAAGACTGAAACTGTGAAGATTCAACAGAAGAAAGTTGATGTGAAGGGTAAAGCACCAATCGTTGTTGAGAAAAAGAATGTGAAAAATGACAACATCAAAGTGAAAAATGAACCCGTAAAGAAAGTGGTAACTAAAAATGACAAATTTTACAAGCGGGTTGCATTATCTCAACAAGTTTGGAAACCAAAAACAGAAATGAAAATTTCAACTTCTGAAGTGAAAAAGGCTGAAGAATCAATTTCGGTTGATTATGATGCAAATTTTCCACCTTTGAAGGCTGAAAATTTCAAAATTCAAATTGCGAGAGTCAAGGTTACACCTAAGGCTGATGAGGCCTGGGTGGACACCATGTTCGAATAAGCAGTTTGAATTGCCGGAGCTTCCTGGATTGCGAAGCATGAATCGGCATCTTTATTGAAGTTGGTTAATTTGAAGTTTGTTATGTGCAGGATCTTCCAAAACTTGTATCCAGATGGATCATGGATAGTGGAGCTTCAAGACATATGACAGGAAAGACTGCGTTGCTGTATGATGTGAGAAATATCAATGGTGGTTATGTGGGATTTGCTGGTCATGAAGGTGGTATAATTATTGGTGAAGGAACGTTATCCAACGGGATTGTGACGTTTGAAAGAGTTAACTACATTACTGAGCTGGAGAACAATCTGCTGAGCATCTCACAGATTTGTGACAATATGTATACTACTCACTTCACTGATAAAGAATGTTTGATCTTGAAACCAGGATTTGTTATCCCTGAAGAATGGATTATCATGCGGGCACCTAGAGTGAATGATTTATATGTGTTAGATATGAGTGTAGCAACTACATCTACTGGTCAAGCACATTGTTTTGTTTCTAGAGCAACTGAGAAAGAATCAAGATTGTGGCACCGCAAGATGGGGCATATTCACCTAAGGAAGATGAATCACTTGGTGCACAATGATTTGGTTCTTGGAGTTCATATCAAAGGTTTTCATCTGGAAGGGGAGTGCATTAGCTGTGTTAAAGGCAAGCAGAAGAAAAAGTCACACCCTACAAAGCAAGTCAATTCAGTTTCGAGACCTCTGGAAAGACTTCACATGGATTTGTTTGGTCCTGTGAATGTAAAAAGTATTACAGGAGATTACTATTGTTTGGTCGTTACTGATGATTATTCCATATTTTCGTGGGTATCATTCTTGAAGACGAAAGACGAAACATTTGATAGTTTGATGGCGTTGTTTAAGAAGATTGAGAATTTGTACCAAAGGCGTATCAAAAGAATTCGAAGTGATAATGGTACTGAATTTAAGAATAGTAAGATGGAAGAATTTTGTGATGAAAGAGGTATATTGCATGAGTTTAGTGCTCCGTACACTCCGCAGCAGAATGGAGTCGCAAAACGTAAAAATCGGACACTAATCGAGACGGCTAGAACTATGCTCGCAGATTCAAAGTTACAACAGCTTTCCTATTCAATTCCTTCACTTTTATTGCTTTCTGAGTTCAATTTGACAGAGTTTCGTTACCGAAAGCAAGACCAGGTTCCGCTCCAATGTACATAACCGAATGACAAGGTTCCGCTTATGATGCCTATATATAGATCCTGAGGTTTCGCTCTTATGTCATGACCGAATAAGCGAAACCTCCAAGTGACAAATAAGCGAAACCGTCTAAGTGACCTAATAAGCGAAACCAACAAGTCCCTTGGAGTGAAACCATCTATAACTATGACCTTACAAACGAAATCACTTCTAACCTATGTACATACAAACGAAATTACAAGACTAAACCCTAATTTGACTTTCAAGACTCTATGTTGACTAAACTTGACTTAAAACTTGACGTAGACGTAGTCAACAGACATTCCGTGCACCAACAGACTCCCCCTTGGATGTTGATGAAGTCTTCAGCTCCAAGTCTTCAGTCTTGGTCTTTTCTCCAACTCTCTGCCTTCAAAGGTTCAGGATTTTGTCCTAGCTCCATCTTCAAACTCCCCTTTAACTGTTGATCCAGACTCCCCCTTTCACAGACTCCCCATCTCAATATGATAGAATCTGAGGTCTTGATCTGGTTCAAGCTTTGACATTTAGCTTCCGTGGGAATAATGAAGTCCAAAACCTGTGTCTCAAACATCATTCATTACAAACTATCTTTTCAATCAATAAATCACAAACTCAATCAGTTTTAGAAATCCACTCAAGTATTCAGGTCCAATTTAATGACCCTGATCACTTGATTAATCTACCAAGTTCAACTTAATGACCTTGGTTGAACATTTGACGAATCAAACTGATTTTGAAAACATTTTCAAACATTTTCTGAAAATAACAAGTATCAAGTTAATGAACTTGTTTTTGACTTTTCAATAATTCAAACTCTATCAAAGTAAGCTCTCCTCATTCTTCAGTTCAGAATCTCCTGCATCTGCTTCAACATCTGAGAATCCAACAATCAACTCTCCACTTTGGTTTCTCTAAAATAAAGCAGAAATAAAATCTTTTTGGATTTTATAAAGTGTTCTAAACTAAGAAATGAAATACAGAAAACTTAAATTGCAGAAAGTAAACAAAGTAAACTATATACAAACATATTTTTGGCAAGCGTGTCAGGGAATCATATCAGCTATCAGACAAATCACAAGTACCGTTAAGCTGTGATTACATATTCTGAATTAAACAATTCACCTCGATTGTCAATATACTGATCCATCTTAAATTCCCACACAAATTTCAATTTACTCAGGATACGATTTAGATGTTTTATGAACTTAGCTCATTCATGTGTCCCACCTCTTGAATATACTCCCGTATCCAGAATCCCAATTATCAGTCTTACAGGTGAGTATACTACAATGATATCTGTACATAAATTAGGTATGCGAGGGCCGAGGGATCTCAGGTCGATACTTCCGTATACGCAGAGAGATATCAGCTTCGACTTTACAGTATGTCCCCTTTTAGAGGATCTTTTTGCTACAACAGCAGCGACTATCAATTTTATTGTTTCATCGGCATGCTGAGGGTTTATGCTGTGTTTCAAGCATATGAGAAAGTATTATCCAAGGACTAGGTCAGAACTACCGTTCAGCAGAAGTCCCGGAATAATACCCCAGACATCATTGAGTATAAAGACCTAGTATATCAGATTATGAGACCTTTCAAACGAGATTTCAGGGGTTACCTATATATCCAAGTAGTGTTCCCCACAAATTTCACAAGTTTGAAATTTTAGGTTTATATCCCGAATAAATCTACTAAATGTGCGAAAACCTATCGACGCATCATTAGTGAGACTGTTTAACTCATTTAAACTTTACAAATCTTTAGCATACTGTAATTGTCTAGCCGATGTACTATCATTTTCCCTATATACACAAGCTCTTTTTCAGATTTTATCATGTTTTTGTATTTTTGCAATTTTTTACTGTTTTTGTATTTTCTGAAAATATAACTATATACATCTATCTACTCCCCCTAAATACCAAAACAAGTAAAAAATCGACAAACCATTGCAGATTGTTTCTCGTCTTCATCCGCAACAGTACTCTCATCAACGCCAATTATGCCATCCGACACCGAAAGAAGCTTCATACCATTAAGTTTTAACAAATATTTAAACCGATTTTTATCAAAAGCTTTGGTATGTAAATCAGCTTTCTGCTCATCAGTGTGGATTTTCTCAATTCGTATCAACTTTTTCTCAAAACAATCACGAATAAAGTGATGACGAATTTCTATGTGTTTAGTTTTAGCGTGATGTACTGGATTCTTTGTTATATTTATTGCGGCCTCATTATCAACAAAAAGAGGTGTGTTAAGAAACTGCAAACCGTAGTCGCGCATCTGTTGCTGTATCCACAGGATCTGAGAGCAGCAACTGCTAGCAGAAACGTACTCCGCTTCACATGTAGATAGTGCCACAGACGTTTGTTTCTTACACTGCCAAAAATACCTATATATTTTACTACTACAGGTGCATTCAGTTTCTAGTACTATGCTTAATTTCAGGTAACCAATTCTAGGAGCGAAACCATCTATAACTATGACCTTACAAACGAAATCACTTCTAACCTATGTACATACAAACGAAATTACAAGACTAAACCCTAATTTGACTTTCAAAACTCTATGTTGACTAAACTTGACTTAAAACTTGACGTAGACGTAGTCAACAGACATTCCGTGCACCAACACCTAGGATTGATGATATTTTTGATCAACTTCAGGGAGCTAGATATTTTTCTAAGATAGATTTACGCTCCGGATATCATCAGTTGAAAGTACAAGAAGAAGACATGCCTAAAACTGCTTTCAGAACTAGGTATGGTCATTACGAGTTTACAGTCATTCCCTTTGGATTAACAAATGCTCCTGCAGCATTCATGGACATGATGAATAGGATCTGTAAACCGTACATGGATAAATTTGTAATTGTCTTTATCGACAATATACTCATTTATTCCAAAAGTCAGGACGAGCATTGTGAGCGCCTACGAGCACTCTTAACCTTGTTAAGAAAAGAGAAGCTTTACGCTAAATTCTCGAAGTGTGAATTTTTGCTACAAGAGGTACAATTTTTAGGACACATGGTGAATCACAAAGGTATTCACGTAGATCCATCTAAAATAGAAGCGATCACCAAATGGAAGGTCCCGCAATCAGCTATGGAAGTTAGAAGTTTTCTAGGGTTAGTCGGATACTATAGACGGTTTATTAAGGATTTTTCCAAAATAGCTGTACCATTAACTAAGCTGACCTGTAAAGCAGTGAAGTTTGAATGGGCATCTAGACAAGAAGCGGCTTTTAAGATTTTAAAGCAAAGGTTAACCAACGCCCCAATTCTTGCCTTACCAGAAGGAACAGAAGACTTTGAAGTTTATTGTGATGCTTCTAAGTTAGGATTAGGATGTGTGATAATGCAACGCAAGAAGGTAATTGCGTATGCCTCACGGCAATTGAAGAAGCACGAGGAAAACTATACGACTCATGATTTAGAGTTAGGAGCCATAATTTTTGCCCTTAAAATTTGGAGACATTATCTGTACGGAAGTAAGTTTACTGTCTATACAGATCATAAAAGTTTAAAATACATATATGGGCAAAAAGAATTAAACATGAGGCAAAGAAGATGGATGGAAATTCTAAGTGATTACGACTGTGATATTCAATATCATGAAGGAAAGGCAAATGTAGTAGCAGATGCCCTAAGTCGTAAGTATCATGAGAAACAACGACGAGTTCATGCTCTTAGATTAAGTTTATAATTAGATCTAATGGAACAACTGAAGAATGTCCAGGAAACAGCAATCAAGGATGATGCGGAAGGAATGAAAGGACGAATCAAGGAACTAGAGCAAGGAATTGATGGAATTTGGAGATTCCACAAGAAAAGGATTTGGGTACCTAAGCAAGGAAACTTAAGAGATAAAATTTTAGAGGAAGCCCATAAATCTAGGTATACCATGCATCCTGGTAATAATAAAATGTATCAAGATTTAAGGAACAATTTCTGGTGGATCGGTATGAAAAAGGACATAGCTAGATATGTATTTAAGTGTCTAACTTGCTCGCAAGTTAAGGCAGAACACCAGAAACCCGCAGGTCTACTGCAACAACTAGAAATGCCAGTATGGAAATGGGAACTAATAACCATGAACTTTGTGACTAAGTTACCCAAAACCAGAAAAGGTAACGACGCAATCTGGGTGATTGTAGATCGATTAACTGTTGGTGCATGCGTCTGTCGACTTCGTCTTGTATCGAGTCTTGTATTTGTTTAGATAGATCAGGGTACGTAAAACGAAAAAACATGTCAAGAGGCTAATTTCACACGAAATAGGACAAGTAATTTCGCACGAAATTACTTGGTGATTTCGCACAAAATAGTAATTTCGTGTGAATCTGATTTCGTTTGTGTAGTTTCGTGCGAAATCAACCTGCCTATAAATACCCTTGATTTCGTTTCATTTGTAACTTTTCCAGTTTTAGAGCCAAAGTGCTGCCGAAGTGTCTACTCGCTGTAAATCATTGTCAAATCAATTATATAGACATTTAAAGTGAATATCTTGCTGAATCTACTCAATTCGTCTGTTTCCGCCTTTCGTATTGAGCAAAAACTCTTCTGAAACTCGTTTGGTCGTGAAAACGATCCTACAAGTGGTATCAGAGCTCAGGAGGAAGAGTTCTTACTGATTTAGCTTAATATTTCTGATTTCTACACCTTCTTTTCAAAATTAACAAGATTTCACGGTTAAAATGTCTTGAATTTCACATATTATATACGAAACAGTGTTTTAACAAAGCCTTGAAAGTTTCAGATTTAAAATCGGACAAAAACTTGATCAATTTTGGCAAAAACAGCTCGAGATGATGACATCAGCAGTATTTCGCACGAAATAAGCCTTATTTCGCACCAAGTTGGAATTTCATTTGAGTATTTCGTACGAAATTAGTTAATTTCGCTTGAAACCGGATTTCGTTTGGTTATTTCGCACGAAATCACCTATTTCGTGTGAAAATTCTGATTTCGTTTGAACTGATTTCGTGTGAAGCTGGTATTTCGCTTGAAAACACTATTTCGTGTGAAAGTTTCAGATTTCGTTTGAGTTGTTATTTCGTTTGAAAGTGATTGATTTTGAAACTTGTTACCGAATCATGGAAGAGGAATTCTATAACGCATTTGCTACATCCCCGACTACTCCGACTGCCATTGCTCAAAGCATGAATATGGACAATGAAATTGGAACTTTGCAAAAACCCCCGAAGCTAATGGGTATTGAAGAATACCATGTTTGGAAAGAACGGTTTGAGAACTTGGTCCAAGCAAATCATCTGAGATCGTGGGAAAGTATTGAAACCAAGTATGTTAGACCACAGACCGCTTTGAATGTTGATAAAATTATTTCAGAATTTTCAGATAAAGAGAGAGATAGTTATAAAGGAGAAAAAATGATGATTAGTCTATTACAACAAGCTGTCAAAGAGGATATTTTTGTTTTGCTTCAGCATGATGGTAGTGCGTATTCGATTTGGGAAGCACTTAAGAAAAAGTTTGAAGGAAGTGCAGAAATGATCAAGAGTAAAAAATCTTTATTGAAAAAAGAATTTGAGTTGTTTACGAGTGTGCCAGGAGAGACTACAAAGACTCTCATTGAGAGATATTGTCATCTTGTGCGTTCAATGTCACAGTTGAAAATTACTAAAGCTCCAGATGAATGGGTTGAGAAGTTAGCTGACACATTACCACAGAAAGAATGGGGTACTTATCTCATGATTTTAAAGAATTCTGGAGAGTTTAGTAGATTGTATATTGGACAATTTATTGAAAAACTTGAGGGACAAGATCTCGAACAGCAAAAGATTGCCAGAATGAATAGTTCAAGCAATCAACAAGACATCAAACTGTACTATAAAGGAAATGTTCAAACTGTTGAAGCCAGTCCAAAGATCCAAACTGCTTTTAGTGCAGAAAACTCATCAGGATCAGGATCAGTCAATCAAAGTTCATTCAAGTCTAGTGGATTTTCTTCATATCCGACTGTCAATCCTAGTGTTCAAAGTTCAAGAAATGGTGACGATCATGTGCTACAATGCAACATTGCGTTGCATCTTCAGAATGGTCAGAATTTCTCTGAAGAAGTTGCTAAGGGTCACATGGCATTGCTTGTTACCGTTTTGGAATCATATGAAAGTTTGGTTGCGGGGAAGATCGGTAATCCTATGTTGACAAAGGAGGATTACGATCAGATCGATGGTGAAGAAATGGAATTAATGGATATTAAATGGTGCTTAGCAAGTGTGCTGAGGAGAGCTGAGAAATTTAAGCAGATCACTGGAAGAGATGATTTTCGTGATGCTAATGTTTCTACTTTGGGTTTTGATAAATCTAAAGTTACTTGTTTTCGATGCAGGGAAAAAGGACATTTCAAGAGAGAATGTACCAATCGAGAAACAGTTGGAGCTCAGAATCCGTTTGGCAATAATGATTACTATCGGAAGTCAATTTATCATCAAGTTGCTCAACAGCCGCATCAACAACAAATGCAAACTGCTCATGCTAGACAGATTGAAGATGGAAAGAAGAAAGCCTATCTAGTGAATCAAGATGATGAAAAAATGGCAGAAGGCTTTAGCTGGGATAAGTATGTGACAGAGAATATGGAGCTTAAAGCTTTTATCGCACAAATTGTTCAAAAGCCAGAATTGATGAAGGAATGGATAGCAGTGTTAGCTGATGAAGAGAAAAGTTAAGATGAAGAATCTGTTTCTTCAGAGAATAGTTTAACAGACAGTAGTGATGATGATGAAGAAATTGAACAGATAAACATTGGAAAAACTCATTTATCTTCTGACAGTTTCAAATTTTATTTTGCAAATAAATTGAAGAAACTAAAACAGAAAAGAGCTGTAGGAGAAAAGAAAGAAGTTAAAGTTGTTGAAAAAATTGTTGAAGTAGAGAAGGTAGTTGAAGTTGAGAAGATTGTGGAAGTTGAAAAATTGTAGAGATTGAAAAGATTGTTGAAATCACAAAACCTTGTCTTACATGTTTGGAACCCTGCAAACAATGTGAAGAAAAAGACGAGAGGTTTAGTGAACTAGATAAATTGAAGGAAAAGTTATTGTTTGATGTTAAGAATATGAAAGAATCATACGATGTGTTGAACAGAACTGTGAATAGTTTGTAGAAGACAAACTCAGAAAGAGAAAATGCTTTGACCATGATGAATGCAACAATGATGTCTAAGCAGAAAGAGATCAATTACTATATTGAAGAATGTGCTAAGTTGAAGCAGGAGTTGGAAATTGAAAAAGTTGAAAATGAAAGAATCAGACGATTACTACAAAGTTATTCAAGTTCTGATTACTTAATTGACAGAATTTATCCAACTGTTGCAGGTTTTGAAGTGTTTCAGGACAAGAAGCCGGAAAAGAAGGATACTGGTAAGAAACAGAGTGGCAGTTATAAAAAGTGTCCGCCTCCGATTTAGGAAGGGTATTCGCCTAGAAAACCAAATGAGGAACAAGTAAAAAAGGCAGTCATTATAAAGTTAGAGTCCGAGATAACCGATGAGTTACCAGACAATATTGACATCACATTCACATCGTCTGACATAGATCATGAGTCTGAGTTAATAAAAAAGGTGGTTAATCAGGTGTTGGATAAAGATGAGGAGTCAGAGTCAAAGTCCGAGTCTGAAAGTTCGAGTTCGTCGGTCAAGAGTTCAAAAGGATCAATCAAACGGGTGTATAGTAAAGAATTTTTGTTATCAAAATCTAATTTGAATGACGAAACATTTGAAGTTGCATATACTTTAAATGATTCTGACAAATTATATCTTGATAAAGAATTTCCAATAAGAAGTGTTCAAATTGAAAAGATCAAAAAGGTTTTCAAATTAACATAAATTAATATTTCTGAAATAAAAGATGCAAATCTTAATGAAAAACCTAAAAAGTACACTTCAAGAGTTCAACAACGTTTAAACAAGAAAAAGGGTTACAGTTCTGGTTCTGGTTTTCAAAAGAAACCAAACCATAACGGTAATTTCAAAAAGAAAGGCTTAGGTTTTATTCCACCAGAAAATCATAAAAATGAGAAAATTTCTTAAACAAATACAAAATTTGTTTCAAGTACTTCTGCTGAGGACGAAAAGAAGAGTTCTTTTTGGAGACAATCAAACAAAGAGTTCTTAGCTGAAAAACAAAAGATTGTAAAGAATGAAGCTCATCAGAGAAAAGAGACAAGAACCTGTTACAGGTGTCAATAAATTGGTCACGTAGCATGGAATTGTCCTCAAGCAACAAAAACAAAACAGGGAGTCTCTGAAAAACTCAAAGAAAAAGTTGTTGATAAAACTGAATCACCAATTGAAAAGTTCAAAATTTTCAAAAACTCTATATACGAAGTTGGTGAATGTTCAAAAAGATTTTACAGAAGGAGGGTGATTCTGACAAACAAACATGGGTTGTTAAGAATTCTGAGGTAAAATCTGGCAATGAATCTGATTCCACAAAGTCAGAGGAGCCACATGTTGAGCTAAAAATTGAAACATCAGTACCGCCAATGGATGATGTCAATTTTCCACCATTGCGGGCTGAAAATTTTAAACAAAAAGTCGGAAAGGTTGAGATATTGAATCAATTTTATTCTGAAAAGAAAGAATTTGATGTCGAAAAAGTTTTTAATGGAAATGTTAAAAAGATTTTTAGGAAGATGGTTGATGGGAAGGTAAAAGGGGTTAAAGAGTTTTATGAAACAAAGAAGGCAACTTACACCCCGAGTGAAGTTGAGGAAGAAACATCCAAGTTTGGTCAGGCTTGGATGTCTGTTTTTCATATGTGAAAAAGTATGACTTGCCGGAGCTTCCAGGTTGGTAAGTGTGAAGCAGGTATCGGCATCTTTATTGAATTTTGGGTGTTTGTGAAAAACTTACAATTGGTTTTGGTTGATAAGTGAACCTACAAGTGGTTAGAAGGTTTTTGACTTACAAGTGGTAAATCAGGGACATTAAGTTGTACTTGATTTTCTACAAGTGGTATTTGTTGTTTGAAATTTAAAACTGTTAAAATTTTTCGAGTGGTTGAATAAACAAGGTGATGAATTGATCCCCTAACCTACAATTGATTTTATGAAATCAGCAAAACTAATTTTCCGAAAAAAACCATTTGATTAAAACAAACTTAAGTGTTTTGAAATCATAATGGGAAAATAGTTTGTTGAAAGGGGGAGTTCTGATAGTTTATGCCAAGTGAATGGCGATTTGAAGCGATTTGATTTCAGTTGTCACTTTACCTTGTACAGTTTGTTTTCAATTTTTTTTAAATGATTTTGAATTTTAGGGGGAGTAAGAAATTTCAGAAAATCCAAAAATATTTGAAAATTTGAAAAAGGCAAAAACATGATAAAATCAAAAATGAGTTTTGTTGAGAAAAGAGGAAATGATAGTACATCAGTGGACTATCACAGCATGCTAAAGAATTGGAAAGTTAAAATGTGATAAACGGTCTCACTGATGATGTGCCTGTAGGTTTTTACACATTTAGTAGATTGTGACGAGATATAAACCTAAATTTCAAACTTACTTATATCGTTGGGAACATCTCTCGGATATATGGGTAACCCCCGAAATCTTGTTTGAAAGATCTCTCTTTCTGAGATACTAGGTCTTTATACTCAGTGATATCTGGGGTATTATCCCGGGACTTCTGATTTTGCGGAAGCAATGGCCTAGTCCCCGTATAATACTTTTCGCTTGCTTGAAATTTAGCACACCCCTCAGCATAAAAATGATGAAACATTGAAAAATGCTAATCATGTGTTATTGAAGAAAATATTCTCTAAAGGGAACACACCAAAAGTCGAAGCCATCATCTCTCTGATTTTGCGGAAGCAATAGCCTGAGCTCTCATGGCCCTCGCATTTAACCCTTTACAGATATCATCTAGGTATACTCACCTGTAAGACTGAATATTGGGATCTGGATACGGGAGTATATTCTGAGGTGGGACACGCGTATAAGTTTAAGTGCTTAAAACACTAATCTCGTATCTCGAATCAGTTGAACTTTGTGTGAAAATTTAAGTGGATCAGTATACTGATAATCTAAATGAATCGTTTAGAGCTTAAAATGTTTAAAGCTTAACGGTGTTGGTGATGTGTCTCAGAAACTGATATGATCCTCTTACACAAACTCGCAAAAATATTGTTTGTAAATATTTCTTTATTGCATTTTTTTTAAGTTTAAAAATTTCAAAAAGATTTTAAGTGTGTTTTAGCATAAATTTTGAAAAATACAAAAAGATTTTCGACAACTGATGCTGAAAAGCTGATTTTCAAAATTCCAAGTGCTAAACTTGATGGATAACCAGTGAGGAGGAGTCTGTTTGAAATAAGAAAAGGATTTGAAAAGAAATATGATATTTTTAAGCGGTTCATCAGAATTTAAAAATGTTAAATCATTTTGTAAAATTCTTGCAAATGATGTTTTAAGTTTGTGTCTGCAAGTGGTAAGCAGAGAATAAATTTGTCAAATTGTAAATTTGTGAAATTTATTTTTGGGTAGAGATTTGTGCAGGAAACAGTAGTGGTTAAGAGCCAATCACAGATCTTGGGATAGAAGATTGTAGAGACAAGTTTAGATCCTGATGTTCATGCAAGCTGCTGATACTGATGAACTTAAGGAATCAAGAGATCTGATCAAGAGAATTAGAGTGAGATAAGAGCCAGGTCAAGATCCTGGAGAAGAAGAGAAGATAAAGATTGAGGATGCTTTACATTGTTAGATACTTTGAAAGAGTTCGAGAAGACTGATAAAGACTGAAGACATTTAAGACTCGACACTGAAGACTCGTCAACATTCGAGGGGGAGTCTGTTGGTGCATGTGTCTGTTGACTTCGTCTTGTAACGAGTCTTTTATTTGTTTAGATAGATCAGGGTACGCAAAACGAAAAAACATGTCAAGAGGCTAATTTCACACGAAATAGGACAAGTAATTTCTCACGAAATTACTTGGTGATTTCGCACGAAATAGTAATTTCGTGTGAATCTGATTTCGTTTGTGTAGTTTCGTGTGAAATCAACCTGCCTATAAATACCCTTGATTTCGTTTCATTTGTAACTTTTCCGGTTTTAGAGCCAAAGTGCTGCCGAAGTGTCTACTCGCTGTAAATCTTTGTCAAATCAATTATATAGACATTTAAAGTGAATATCATGCTGAATCTACTCAATTCGTATGTTTCCGCCTTTCGTATTGAGCAAAAACTCTTCTGAACGACTCGTTTGGTCGTGAAAACGATCCTACATTAACCAAATCAGCTCATTTTCTACCCATGAAAGAAACCTTTAGCATGGAAAGGTTAGCAAAGTTGTACATAGACGAAGTAGTATCACTACATGGAGTCCCACTCTCTATTGTATCGGATAGGGATAGTCGTTTCACTTCACATTTTTGGACAAGTTTCCAAGAAGCCATGGGGACGCGATTAAATTTAAGTACAGCCTACCATCCCCAAATAGACGGACAAAGTGAAAGGACGATCCAAAACATGGAAGACATGCTTAGAGCATGTGTTATAGATTTTGGTGGAAACTGGGATGACCACCTACCTTAAATTGAATTCTCCTATAACAATAGTTATCATTCAAGCATCGAAGCTGCCCCGTTCGAAGCACTATACGGACGTAAGTGTAGAACTCCAGTCTGTTGGGCAGAAATAGGAGAAAGTCAATTATCAGGTCCCGAGATCGTGCAAGAAACCACCGACAAGATTACTCAAATCAAGGAAAGACTAAAGACGGCTCGAGATCGTCAGAAAAGTTATGCCGACAATCGACGCAAGCCATTAGAATTCCAGGTTGGAGACAACGTACTATTGAAACTTTCTCCTTGGAAAGGAGTAGTTCAATTCGGTAAGAAAGGAAAGCTAAGTCCAAGATACGTAGGACCATTCCCAGTAATCCAGCGAATAGGACCGGTCGCCTATCGCTTACAACTACCAGAAGAGCTAGCTGGAATACATGATGTATTTCATGTATCTAACCTCAAAAATGTTTATCGGATGAATCACTGGTAGTCCCTCTTCAAGACATAGAAGTGAATGAAAAGTTGAAGTTCGTGGAGAAACCACTCCAGATAGAAGATAGAAAGATTAAATTCCTCAAGCATAAAAGATTGATACTAGTCAAAGTTAAGTGGGATTCAAAAAGAGGACCGGAATACACTTGGGAGCTGGAATCAGAAATGAAGCGAAAGTATCCTCACTTATTTCAATAAATCTCGAGGACGAGATTTTAAATAAGGTAGGGAGGATGTAAGGACCTGCAAAAATGTCCATAAACGACCCGTAAGTGAAAACCCGGACCCCTGAAACCCTAATGTGCATGAAAAACCAAGAAAACAAGAATTTTGAGTTTCCGGCGGGCCGCGTTAAACGTAAGCTTAGGGTTACGCGGGCCACGTCAACTTAAAAAGTCTCCGGATAAGCGTTCAAGCCATGTGTCGCACACATGGCAACCCTACTCGTGACACACAAGCCCTACACGTAGACTAGGGGCCCTCGCGGGCCGCGTAAAAGTCTTGTGAGGGTTTACGCGGGCCGCGTAAAACCCATTTTTCTGCTATAAATTGTGGGTGCATGGCCTGATCGTCTGTGCTCGAGAAAACTTTCAAAATTACACTTATTCTGTTCGAAAATCAAGTTTAAAGTAGGAAAATGCTGCTACGATCAAGGGTAATAACTCGATCACTGCTACGATACAATGTCCGATCGATTGAAACCAATCTGATGGATGTTTAAGTGCTACCCGTATTTGGGCTATACTTTGTTATTCGTCGTGAGGGTTTTGATTTCGTGGGCGTATCGTAAATGTTGTATTAAGTTACTGACCTAGTTTCGTATGCATTGTTATTTTAACTAGGTTACAAGGCTAAATCAGTAGGCTAAACTCTGCCCGTCTAAACTTACAATGTGAGTCATTCTCTTTTTCTAAAAAATGTTTTACAATACCCAAATGTTTTCTAGTTATATATTACAGGGATTAAGTCTTGGTTATCTTGAATCACTGGCAAGTGGGGATTGTGCACATTACTAATTTCTCATGGTTAGGTAAACAAATCTAACAGTGATGATCATCACTACTTGGGTGAAAGGACCCAATAGTGGTATGACCATCGTCACCAGGGTGTGACACGACGCCAGATAAAAATAAGATAGTAGCCATTGTAATCGCTCTTATGCTGTAATTTATAACTAATGTGTCATTTTATATAACTTGAGTGACTCGCCAGTATTTCCCCGCTGATAAAATATTTTTAAACATGTTTCAGGTGACCTTCTGTGAATCAAGGAAAAAAAAGTGCTACGGAGCACTAACAAGCTTGAGGTGGTGGCTCAGTAAAATAAATAAACATGTTTTTTAAAACAAGGGATTCCCTCGGGAAACTTCCTTTACTATAAATTATGGGGTTGTCCTAATTTGTGAAATAAAATAATTGGGCATTTTCAAGTTTTAACGATCCTGTTAAACTTCCGCTGTCAAATCAAATAATAAATACCACGGGTTTCTGTCCCGCGGCTCCTAGACCGGGTAACACCGGGACGGGGGCCGTGATAGGTTTGTAATTTTACTATATATTTAAAGTATATCTTTTTTCATTTTCATTTTCACAACCACAGTTTACAAACTCTTATCCCCTTTCTATTCTCTCTCATGTCTCTTTCTCACCCTCTTATCTCTGCAACTCCATCTCTCTATACCTTTTCTTCATCACCACCCAACTACTACCATCTGACCAAATTCACCACCCAACCACCACAATCACAGCTAACCTAACTATCCTATTATTCATTTTTCCCAAATTCACTTTTTTTGAAAACCCAGTTTATGAATCCTCATCCTAACCTCTTAAACCTCTTAATTTTCATCTCAAACCCCAAATTCACTCTTCTTCAAAAACCCAGATCATGAATTCTCCTCATCCTAACCCCTTAAACCTTCAAAAAATAACGGACCTCTGCTTTGACTTCACTACTAAGCTGGCCTCCAAAAATCTCACTTAACTTTGACGGAATAATACTTTGCGTTCTGTGAACGAACTCGTTTGAAGAAGAAGAAGGTGAGAGTTTGACTAACGGTTTCGATGAAAATGAATAGATCCGAGCTGGTGATGAAACTCAAAAAACACAGGAAAATAAACAGAAGACTGATCATAGAAGAGATAAAACGAGTCTGTTGCAATATATGTATCGTGCTTCTTCTCTAGCGCATAGTAGAATTAAAGAATCTCCACTTAGCTCCGATACTATCTTCAAGCAAGTTATGCTTTGCTTTAATGTTATTAAGTAACTCTGTTCGTTGATGGTGGTGGTAGGTGTTAGGGAGCGGGGGAAGGGTGAGAGAGAGAGATGGGTGACAGAGAGTTTTGAAAAGGGGATATGTTTAAGAAAAATTAATCCCTTTTTATTTACTGTATTAGAATAGGATATGACAATATTACTCTCACGTGCAAGGCACATGTCACATTTAACTGAAAATTTTGAGCAGGTTAGGGTCAAAGGAAGTATTGTGTAATGGGTTTTCCAAATAAAGGACTATGACTGCAATTATTAAAGTTAAAGGCTATCCATTGCAACCCGCTACAAACATAAAGGACGAAAAGTGTAACTAACCCTTTTTTTCTTTTATTTTAAAGTTCTAAATAATTGCAGATTGAACCCTGAACTTTATAACTTTCATTAAATGACAATCTAGCCCCTGAATGTTACATAAGTTGTTAACTTGATTAACTTAGTTAGTATGTTTCTTTTATAAGGCTAACTAATAAACTAACCTAGTTAGCTAACTTTTTATAATTAATACTAACTGAGTTAACTGGGTTTACTAACCTAGTCAGATAACTTGTTTTATTTTATAGTTTCCATTAATTACAAAACAACCCCTTAACTTGTAACTTTTTAGAACTAATAAATTTAATTCTGTTAAGGCTTCCCTTATATATATCTAACTGAATTAACTGAAACCCTTACACATTTAACGTTTTTAGCCCGGTTATAATCAAACATGATACGTGACGTTAATTAAATAATAAAATATATTAAAGTCCTTATTTTTATATAAGTTAAAAAAGAGGGTCCGGTTTTACAAATCCAGGTCGGGTTTTGAAGATCTGATTTTGACAAATGTTACAAACGGGTTGTATCTTCGTCAACATTCTGAAACTCGAAAGTGTCAATGTTTCAAAGTCATCATGTTTTGCTAAGTTAAGAATGTCTATTATGAACTAACTTTATAATTTAGCGACATAAAAAAGTTGCCAAAAATATTATAATATATATATATAGGTTTAGGTTCTTTTGTGAACACTTCGCAAGTGATGAACAAAACGAACAAATCCGGGCCATAGATCTTCTTAAATCTAGAGTTAACTGCCATTTTCGTCCCTGTGGTTTGGTCACTTTGGCCATTTCAGTCCATTTTTAAAAAATGCGCCATTTTCGTCCTCCACGTTCTGGAAAGGTGCCATTTCAGTCCAAAAATCATAACCCAGTTAAGTCAGTTTGTAAATAAGGACTGATTGTGTAAATTTGTAACATAAAGGACTGATTGTGTAAATTTGAAAAATGGACTGAAATGGCAGTTAACACCACCACCACTAGCCCTGCCACCACCACCACTCCGCTGCCACCACCACCGCCACCACAGCCACCACTCCACCACCACAGCCGAACAATAATAAAACTAACAACAACAACATTAATCATAACATCCGAACGTGTGTATATATTGAAATTATTGGCATCTCTATCACATGACATATAGATTTAAAGGTTTGTTATTTTGTTATGGTTATTCCTTTGATTAACCGACAAAAAAAAAGGAAAAGATATGTATATATATGGAACAAAACAAGCTGGTCAAAATTACAAATCTCCTATCAATTGTCGACGCGGCTTTCCCATTTTATGTTGATCATCAAATCAATTAAGCTCCTTCTATTTTATCCAACTTATTGATCGAACCCAACCAGATTCATAGCCTCCCCTTGTTCTCGTTCCCCTACACAATCAAAAGCATTGCCGATTGCCGATTGTGCTCGCCGCCGCATCGTTTTTCACCCCGAATCAGAGTTGGGTCATCGACAACTCCGCACGACGTACCGTCACACTCCGCCATTGTATTACTCCGCCTAGTATCACACACTCTCGCCCAGAGACCGCTGCAACTTCACCACCGCCGCCTGACCGTCTTCCGATTTGCCCGCAACCGGCGCCGCTCTAATCTGTTTGATCTAAAATATGGAACTTGATTGTGTCTGATTACGGAATAAGAATACGTGTACGTTTCGTTTCGTCTAAAATATGGAACTTGATTGTGTCTGATTACGGAAACTTGATTTATATGTGTGTGTGTGTGTTGATTTATATGTATGTGTGTAACGTATATTGTAGGTGAGTGCGTGTGTATACATGTGCAATGTGTGTTGCAGGTAGGTGTATATGTATGATGGTTATTTGAAGGAGCGATGTTGCTGATACGATGATGATCGGGAAATTCGAGAACTTCGAACACGAAGAACTCTAACTCAAAACGATGATGATGGCGGTTGACGATGAACAGTGATGATTTTTGTGGAGCTCCGGTTCCGGCGATTGGCAGTGGCTGTGGTGGCGAAGTGGTGGCTGTGGTGGCGGTGGTGGCGGTGGTGGTGGCAGCGCAGTGGTGGTGGTGGCAGGGTTGTGGTGGCGGTGGTGGTGGCAGGGGAGTGGTGGTGGTGGCAGGGCTAGTGGTGGTGGTGTTAACTGCCATTTCAGTCCATTTTTCAAATTTACACAATCAGTCCTTTATGTTACAAATTTACACAATCAGTCCTTATTTACAAACTGACTTAACTGGGTTATGATTTTTGGACTGAAATGGCACCTTTCCAGAACGTGGGGGACGAAAATGGCGCATTTTTGAAAAATGGACTGAAATGGCCAAAGTGACCAAACCACAGGGACGAAAATGGCAGTTAACTCTTAAATCTAACATCAGGGTAGGATCGTCTTTTAACATCTATAGTTTTATATATAATTTTCTTTTTAAAATTTTTCATGGCAGTTATCTGATAAACCACCCATGCTTCAACATGACGTGCAATTTCAAATTTCAATCGATCATAATCTGCGCCATATCTTCCTGTTCGTTCTTCATCACCATCATTCAATTCGTTCTTCAGATTATCAACAGGCAATTCAGCAATCATGACACATTCGAGCGATCAGAATATTGTTTCAGCGAATTTGCTAATTCATTAGAACGCTCAACGACCGGGAGAACAACATCAAGGTATATTCTTAAAAAATCTGTGTATACAAGTTTGCTTCCAGTGTCGGTTAAATAGATTACATAGCTGTGTATTGTTTGGTTTAGTTTCTATAAACCCTAAGATTTATAGTTTACGACAGATACGAACGATCAGCTTGATGTTCCAGCCAATTTGTTAGTTCCTCAGAGCATTGATTGAGCAGTAGATCATCATCAAGGTATAATATTAAAACAATTGTTTATACAATTCAGTATCTAATGTCGATGTAATTTTAATAGATGACTGTATAGTCTATTGGTTTGGTTAACTAACATTTAAGATTTATAATTTAGGATAGAGGGTACCCGTATGTCAGAGACGATCGATCAGCCAACGTTGCCGCCAAGTTGTTAATACCTCAGAGCGCTAAACCAGAAGCAGATCATCATCAAGGTGTAATTTTTAAACAATTGTTTATACAAGTCAGTATTGTGTGTCGCTGAAGTGGTGTTACATATTTGTATTATATATATATATATATATATATATATTTTTTTTTTTGTTGTGTATTTTTTTATAATACATATGAATTTAAATTTTCGACTGAGGGTACTGTTATTACAGATGTGAACGATCAGCCCGACAGACCAGCCGATTTTGTAAATCTTCCGAGCTCTCAACGAGCAGTCCAAGATCATGTGTTGGTAACATCCATTGAGAAGCAAGGTATTATTCTAGGGCAGAACAATTCATAAGAAATCAGTGGTGTATGCTACTTGTATTTGCTGACGTTTATTCCTTGTTTGAAATTTTAGAGTCGATTGCTAGCAATGTATATCAAAGTCCTAATGGCACAAAGTATTGGACACCAAATGTACCTCCCGATTTAAAACCATATGAAGGAGCCAGATTCCGAACTATTGATGAAGCAATTGTTATGTATGAGCATTATGCAGAGAGGGCTGGTTTTTTGACCCGTTTGGGTACGTCAAAGAAAGATAAAGCTAAAGGAATAATCAAACTCCGGTACATTTTGTGTTCTAGAGCTAATAAGCCCAAAGACCAGGAAGCGGGTGATACTAGTTCACCTAAACGATGCCGAAGTATAAAAGCTACAGATTGTAAGGCATGTGTTAAAATTAGGCGAGTAAAAAAATCTACGGATTACGTGGTTTACGACTTCGTTGAACAACATAACCATGGTCTAACATCACCTGAGAACTTAGATTTATCACGCAAGAAAAGGAAGCTAGACTTTGCGGCTAAACAATTTATTGCTGATTGTCGCAATGCTAACATTGGCCCGACGAAAGTACACAATATATACGTTGTTTTAAAGGGAGGTCACCAAAATGTTCGTGGAACGACTACTGAGTTTAAGAACTTTGGAAGAGATATCCGGGAATTCATTGGTGACAGAGATGCACAAATGGTCGTTGACAAATTCAATGAACGTGTGGAAAACAAGAAAAATTACACGTTTAATACACATATCGTTGAAAAGGAACTTCAATTGATGTTTTGGTGTGATGGAGTTTCAAAAACAAATTATCACGCTTTTGGCGATGTAATGGCATTTAATGCAACGTATCACACAAACATGTAATGTTTTTAAAATATTTTCTGCATTTAGTATCTGGCTATTTTCTACGTCTTTAATGTAAACACTATATTTATTCATCTTTTTTTTGTAGGTACGATATGATATTTGTCCCCTTTACCGGGGTTGATCATCATAAGAAGTGTACAATTTTCGGGGCTGGATTGATACATAACGAAACCATTGAATCATACTCATGGCTTTTACAAAAGTTTCTGGAAGCGCACGATGGAAAACAACCTCTTATCATATTAACCAATCAAGATTGTGCCATGAAGCAAGCCATGAACAATGTATTTGATAAGTCTGTACACAGACTATTTATTTGGCACATCACCAATAAAATACCAGCTAAGGTATGGTAAATGGATTTTAAATACGTGTATGTGTATAGGTTACATATGTGTCATGTATATGTTTAAAAAATAGCTAACTTTTCTGATATACACATATGTACAGTTACGTATGCTGATTGATGGGTGTATTTATTACGATACTAACGCAATGACTTATCCTATATCCTATGTGTAGATAAAGGGCAGTGATGAAACGAATGCTGAGTTAAAGAAACAGATCCACAAACTGGTGTGGAATGTTTACATAGAACCCCACAGGTTTGAAAAGAGATGGAACTTACTCATGACTGAGTATGGTTTGGAAGATCATGCTTGGATGAATGAAATGTATGCTATACGGGAACAGTGGATTCCATGTTATTTTCGTGATATACCTATGTGTTGCCTTATGAAGACCACTTCTCGATGCGAAAGTGCTAATCATATGTTTAAAGCAAATTCTAGTCCCCATAATACGTTGGTGCAGTTTATGCTTTTCTATGATACATCGGTGGATAAGATACGTAACAAACAACGTAAACTGTCTTATGAGACAGACACAACCAATCCCGAGCGTTTCAAAACATCGTTTCCGATAGAACGTCATGCCAATGAAGTGTATACAGGCACGTTATTCTGGGAAGTTCAAAAGGAGATTGACAAGTCTAACAGTTTGTGTTATGTTGCCGAAAGAGGAATGGTCGATGGAGTTAATACGTATCTCGTTGCTCATCAAGATCACACCAAAGAAATTGTGAATGAGTTTAAGGTTAGTTACACTTTTAGTGTCTACAGTTCTTACAATTTTCACAACTTTGTTTCTATTGAACAAATTTTAAATGTCTTTGTTAATATTGTAGGTAACTTTCAACAAAAGTGATTTTACAGTTTCATGTGTATGCATGGGTTTTACCCGGGTTGGGTATCTTTGCCGACACGTGTTTTGCGTGTTCAGGAATCACAACATTTTTCATATTCCAGCCAGATACATACATCTGAGATGGTGTAGAGATGCTATCCCAGCTAGTGTACACTTCCTGGAGAATAGGTTATGTGACGACCAAAGTAGTAGTGGTGTGTTGTGGCGCGGGATTCGTGATAACGTGAACATGTGTAGAGATAGGGTGCGTGGCAATATTGAGAAATTACGAGAGTTAAGTGTGTGACAACTGTCAAAAATCCAGGTATCCGTACAATTAATTAATCTTGATTAATGCTTAATGACTGTGCTGAATTACAATTAACTACTTTCTGATTACTGCAACATACTTACATGTGCATCACATATTGCATAATGACACATCATTATTACATACAAACCATATTGACATAACGATGCACAAAGCACAGTTAGCACAGTTAGCGGATAACTCAGAAAAATGCTGACATAACTCAACACATAGACAGACAGTGCAATGAGACATAGAATGAGCCAGAAACCAAGTATTACACTAGTATAGTGTGTAGGAAAGTAAGGATCACAAAACTGTTTTTCTAGGTGATAGTTTAAGTGCCGGAAAGTGCCTAAAACTCACCCAAAGTGCTGAATTCCGCATAATTCAGCAAAAATCAGCATTTTAACAAGCTAATAATATGCAGAAATATGACTAAATGGTCCTGAATGCTTTCCTAAGTGTCGGGAATTAAACGTGTCACAAAAGGGTACATAAAGAACACTAAACTGTATAGTTTAGCACTTTAACGAATCAGTATCTAACCGAACAACCGGTCACTACCCGAAACATCAAAATTTCACTAGAAGCATTGTTTTAATGTTTCCAAACTAGTTATGTTCCCCGAACATCATAACACCTACTAAAAATATCTAATAACCAAGATATGTAACTAATACTTGAAATTAAACTAAATGGTAACTAATTTAATTAAACCTATGCCTAGACCCCCCCCCCACCTATCTCACGGCCAACATGGCCCTTACACATTTTATTTTATTTCATTTGTTTATTAGATCATGTTTCCCCCTAAATGACACATTACATAAAGGATTTTGTAGAAACTTGGTTATAAGTAATGTATGGAAGGATTAGAGCTCATTTCTCATCACATTTCACCAACACACACCAACTCTCTCCCTCTCCTCCATTCTTGGCCGAGATCAAGTCCACACACCACCACCACCTTCACTTCATTCTCATCCATTCCATACTCATCACAAGGTCTAAGAAGGTATACAAGCAAGCTTGGAGCTTTTGGAGATTGAAGGACCTTTTTCATTTGCTTTTATCCTCCACATTCATCATCTTCATCTTCTTGAGTTTCATCCCTAGCCTTGTGCTAGTAGTAAGGCTCTTATAATCCCTTGTTACTTCTTATTTAGTTGGTTAAAGATGATATATGTTGCTAATCATGAAGAACACTAATGAACAAGATGATAATCTCTAACATAAAGCTCACTAACATAAGAATACATATTGATAAATGTTGTTTTGCTTCTTGATGGTTGATTATTTGTGTTTATGATGTAAGACATCATATGAAACTTACTAGATATTGATTAAACACATGATCTAGCAAGTTGAGGTGATGATCTTGTGAAAGACTAAGATGACCATACCTTATGTATACATGAAATTGAAATAATAAAATTGTTTTCATATGAGATGATGATTTAAACACAACATAAGTCTTGTAAATGGATGACTTCAAAAATAGTTTTCTCAAGAGACTAAGTTAAATAACAAGATTTACATAAACTTGGTTCTTAAGGAAGTTAACCACATTTTTTAATGGTTAATCAAGAATAGGATCATGTATCTAACATGAAAAACCCAAGAAGAAATATTTTTAGAAAAGTGATTTACAAGTTGTGAAGATCTAATTTCTTCAAGAATGAAGTTATTAAACAAATAACCACACTTTAAAGGGTAACTAGGTTTACTAAACACACTAGTAAGTTACTACAAGTTTTTATAAAAGTTCAAGTTCATGTTGTAGTGTAAGTTGCATAATTTTGGCACTTGGCAAGTGTTGATTGAATTGTTAATTGGTTGTGATGATTTTACAAAAGAAAATGATATGCTTGAAAGCATGGAAACCTCCATTTTTACGAGAAACTATGGCAAAATTTTCTGAAAATATAAACACTTAGAAAAATATTTTTAAACAAGTATTTACAAGTATATTTTTAACCATGATTTTCATACAAAGTTTGCCATGATTTTTATTACAAAAAGTATAAATATTGGAGGTTGGTTTTTGTAAATAAAAATGACTAAATATGTATTTGAAAGGTATATATTTAGAAGACACATGTGTGTGATTATTTGTATACTTTGTGTACTAGTTATATTATTTTAGGACTTGAAAAATATAACTTAACATAATACCAAGAAATTACAATCCAAAATATTACCAAAAATCTCATGGAATAAATACACAAGTTACACACATAATATTGGGAAACCGAACGAAAGAATGTAACTTACAAAATATTCCGGAAAATACATCCATAAATATATTTTTGGTAAATGATATTTTGGACATAAGAAATGAAAATATGATTTTTATGATTATCACAAAGTTATATCATATTTTGACAAGAAGGAAATATATAATTTTTGACGATTAAAAATATATATGTTTTCTTGGATAAACTTGAAATACATTATTTTTGGATAAAGATAAGTTTATATATATTTTCTAAAGTTAGACTTGAAAATATATTATTTTGGAACTACAAATATTTTGCCAAAAGGAAAAAGGAAAAATTATAAATAATTTTTCTAAGTAATAATCCTTAAATATATATATTTTGGGAAATATATATATATATATATTAGTGGGTTTTTATTAGAAATAATATTCCAGAAAGTTTAACACAAAATTAAGTATAAAAATACTTATCAATTACAAGAAGATACGTATTCTCGTACGTATAAATACACCGAAATACGACCCCAAGATATGGCAAGAATACACATGAATAAGATACCCCCATCCTTGTGAAGGTAATACAAGTATAAATACTTGAGAAGTATTATTACAAAATATTGTTTAACAATTATTCCAAAAATTTATAAATATAATTTGAGTTAAAATATTAATTATTTTGACAATAATTATATAACCTGGAATAATATCAGAAGCGTAAAGGAACGTAACTCAAAAACATTAATACTAAGACAAGGCGCGACCCGTTCGTCTAATAGACATTAGTACGTTGTAGGTAGTCGTGTTCACCAAGGAAGTTCGAGTTACGAGTATTGAAGAGGCAAGATTGTGAGTTCATGTCCCCCTTTTCTTTTAACTGTTTTTAGTTTTATAACTTTGGGGGTGAAATACATGTTACAAAATGATTACATACAATTACAATTGGTATGGTTAGCTAAGGAAAGTACAGTAGATCATGTGAATGGGTAGGCGCACTCTTAAGACCATTAATCCTCGTGTTAGGACCGAGGGGCATGAGTGATAGATCTATTTGGGTGTAGCGAGCCCACACCCATGTTGACCAGGGTGGCCCATGAGGTGACTATGTCTTACAGCCGGAGGCCCGGTACAAATTTTCTAGGTTTGAGCCTTCCTACGCCGTTGCACACATGTTAATGGCCTTGCAAAGCATTAATCGATCTGTTTCCTTGTTTTGCTTTCATACCGGGATTTACAAACATACATACATACACTATTCACAAAGGTTTTATACATACATATACACAAACACATGAACTCGCTCAACTTTTGTTGATGTTTTCAAACTACATGTATTTCAGGGAATTAAGTGGATCTGGCGGATGTTTGCATGTTCCAAGCTGCGTTATGAATAAAAAGATGTCATCCAAAGTCATTAGGGTTTAAGAGATGTATCTTAATCCTGGACGAGATACATGGTTCTAAACTCGGTTTTAATTAAGGTCTTTTGTCGAGTCTTCTTGAACTCTTTAAAACATGTTGTGGTTTGTAATTTAAATTTGGAGTCTACGTTTCAGACAATTATGTTGTGATATTTTCAAACTTAATTAATGGATGAACATCTAATGGTTTAATCATATAGTGTTGTTATGATTGAATGCAATGGTATTAAGAAAGTCATACCATAATCACGCTTCCGCAAAAGTCAGGGTGTGACAGCTTGGTATCAGAGCTTCGATTGTTGCGAACTAGTATTCCTTCTCGAGTCTAGACTACAATCATTAGGGCTCTCACAAAAAATTTTTCACAACATACTTTCATTGCATACACGAAACGCCCAGATCCAGGAAACAAACATTTTTACAAATAAAAGATACGAAACACATTTCAAAGAGTTCGTTTATAGTTCAGTCTGAGAGACTGGGTAGTTAGTCTGAGAGACTGGGGAGTTTAGTCTGAGAGATTAAGTAGTTCAGTCTGAGAGACTGGGAGGCTTAGTCTGAGAGACTAGGTGGGTAGTCTGGGAAGACTAGGAAGAATACGTGATTACATTATTATTGATTACATGCTTATTGATGATTGTTGACATATGTGCATATGTTGTGATTGTTTTGTTATAAACTACACTATGTCTTCGTCTGAGAGTGGACTATCTGATACTGTCGACCCTATGGCTATCGTTTCGGATGATGAGATCATCCCAGAGCCTGAGATCTTTACCTCCGACACTAAGAGTGATCCGGAGATGATGTCAGATGATGACGATGATTTCCAGCCTTTTGCATTACCCAATTTTGGCGATGATGTACCGCATGCTGATGGTTTACCCGACGAGGATCCATTTCTTGTTCCTATTCCTGACCAGGACCATCTCATCCTCAGACATCCCGATGGTGAGCATGCCATGGTTCCGATCCTCGCCCCTTTGCCTCTTGCGGCTTTTCCTCTCGAGGATTTGCCTTTTGATGACTTGTCTGATGATGATGTCAATCTTTTCATTGATGGTCCCCCTGATGCTGCCCAGGGTGATGGAGTTCCAGCTGAGGGTGTCATTGTTGTTCCATTCGTTGAGATTCCTATTATTGAGGTTTCAACTGATCATTCTGCTCCAGATTCTTTCGAGTCGGTGTCTTCTTCTACTTTGCATGCATTGGGATTGCAGCGTTACCCCACTGATTCTGATACTGACACGGCCCTGTCTGTTGCACCGGTTCTCCCACATGACGATGAGCCTGGACATGAGATTGACCTTATTCCCGACGATCAGCCTGTTGATGCACCCGCTGATCCTGAGCCGGTACTGGCCGATCCTGAGCCTATACCTGCTCCTGATCCTCTGCCTGAGCATGATCATGTACCTATTGGCATACCTGTTGTTGCACCACTTGTACCAGACCCGATTCCTGCACCCGCTGACCCTACTGCTTTTGCCGATCAGATAGACCCCAGATACGCATTCACCAGCAATGGGTGGATAGAGGATGATGATGATATGCCCCCTTTTGTTGAGCCGGTTACTCCCCCTCATTCACATGCACCTATTGATGTTGCCCCTTTTCACCCGATTGTGTCTGATGTACACCGCACCGACCTACCTGTCACTTTCTTGCAGGACATCCCTCTACCCCGTCTAGGGGAAGGTCCGTCTAGCCAGCAGCCTGGCCATGTTCCACACGTGTCAGCAGCTTTTCCTTACATGCCCCAGTTTACACCTACTGCTCATTTTACTTCTGCACTGCCAGGCGAGCCACTCATATGGTTTTCGCCGAACACCATGCCTGTTTCTGATCCCTACCGTCCTTCACACTACACTGGTTACACGAGGGATGATTTACTCCTGTCGTTACAGCTTCAGCAGGAGATCTTGTGTCGTAGAGTTATGGAGCTTGAGAGGACTCCACGTCCTCCACCTTGTTCATGTCAGTCACCTTTTGCGACTCCACCTACTCCTCTTTTACCTTATCCAGATTTTGATGTTCGTTTTCTCACCATGGAGCAGCAGATCAGTTATCTGCTGCGGCACGTTTATGAACTTGAGGAGGAGCTAGCGCATGTGCGCAGCTTGCTTTTTGTTCCTCCACCTCCTCCTCCACCACCATCGGCACAGCCGGTTTTTAGTTTTATGCAGGTAGCTTGCTTTTGATGAGAGTATCGCTATTGAGTCTAGCTTGCAAAACCCTTTTGAAGACTGCATTTTGATTTTATGACTGTTGTAGATTGATAGACATTTCGGACAAGGGTAGTGTGACCCTATAGTCCCTTTTGATGTGATACGATACATTTTGTAGAACATGTAACTGTATTTGTGGTTGATGATTTATGAAAGCTCAATCGCAATATTCTCATTATATACATTGGTGATATGAATGTGATGTTATGTGCTTACTTGCGCTGATAAATGTTATTACATACACGTACTACATGCTTATATACATAAGACCTGACCTATACAATCTTCTTTTAGAAGATGCCTCCACGAAGAAACAACCAGTTGCCCACAACAGAGGCTGAACTACAAGAACGGATTTCACAAGCGATAGCACAGCACGAGGCCTTGCGCTCTGAACATAGTGGGGGTACCTCAGGAAACAACCCACCTCATGGTAATGTTTAAGTCACTAAAGACACATTACGTTACATTTGGATATTCCATGTGCGGTCGCTAATGCTTTCTGTGAATGATGTTGCTTGTACAGGCTGTACCTACAAGCAGTTCCTTGACTGCAAGCCTCAGAATTTTGACGGCACCGGGGGTGCTGTAGCTTTCGTTAGATGGGCCGAGAAAACATATTTTGTGCTAAGAATGAGCAAGTGTGCACCAGAGCACCAGGTCACATACATTTCTGGACTGTTCTTAGACGGCGCTCTATCATGGTGGAACCTCCAAGTTCAGACCTTGGGGGAAGAGGCTGCATATGCTATGACATGGGATGAGATGAAGGAACTCATGCGCAAGAAGTACTGTTCAAGGGCTGAGATTCAAAAATTGGAAACTGAGTTTTGGAACCTCAAGATGGATGGTCCAAAGATTGCTGAGTACGTACAGAGATTCCATGACTTATCTCGCATCGTTCCTTATATGGTTGAACCAGAATTCAAGCGCATCGAGCGTTGTATCTGGGGATTGGCACCCCAAATCATGAGCATGGTGACGACATCAAAGCCTCCAACGATCACTGAGGCCATTGATCTGAGTGTGGCACTAACTGAAGAAGCGACCAGGTTGAACAAGTTCTCGATTTCTGACCAAAAGAAGAAGGATACTCACGTTGATTCGTCAGGTGAGAACAAAAGGAAGTTCTCGAATTTCAAGAAGGGTACCAACAGTGCTAACAAGAAGAAAGATACGAACCCACCAGCCGAGGTCGAGACTGGTGTTGAAAACAAAGGAAAGGGGTATATGGGCACCTTGCCCAAATGTGATGTATATCGGTTTCATCACACTGGACGATGCCGAGCTGGAAAGTGTGGGACGTGCGGAAAAGTTGGCCATACCAAAGAGACATGCTGGTATGGTGCCGGTCGTGGTAATGGTGGTTTGAGGGGCAATGGCAACGGTAATGGAAACGGTAATCGTGGTGGAAATGGGTATGGAAACCGCAATCAAGGAGGAAATGGCGGTAATGGAAACCGTGGTGGTAATGGGAACCGTGGAGCAAACAACAACCAGGGCGGAACTGGAAATGGAAATGGTCGGGGACCAGGTTGCTTTAACTGTGGAGATGTTGGGCATTTCAAGCGTGATTGCCCGAGAAACAACCAAGCCCAGGGAAGAGTTTTTAACATTGGAGCTAGGGAAGCTCGCCAAGATCCGAACGTAGTCATGGGTACATTCCCAATCAACCAACACTTTGCATCTGTACTGTTTGATACTGGAGCCGACTATAGCTTCGTTTCCCTAGAATTTAAGAATATACTTGGGTTAGTTGCCGATAAGCTAGATATTCCATACTCGATAGAGCTAGCTAATGGAAAGCTAGTAGAAGCAAATGAAGTGATTAGAGGCTATGTAATAGAGCTCGGGGAGCATGAGTTTACGCTTGATCTTTTGTCAGTCGAGTTAGGAAGCTTTGACGTGGTAGTTGGAATGGATTGGTTTTCGAACAACCGATCAGAGATCGTATGTCGCGAGAAGATCATTCACATTCCGATGGCGAATGAAGAGACGATTGTAGTGCATGGAGAGAAGCATGATACGCCACTAAGGATTATCAGTTGTTTGAAAGCTCGTAGATGTTTGCAGAAAGGATGTGTTGCCTTCTTGGCACACGTCGTGGACAAGGAAACCGCTGAGCCAAAGCTGGAAGATATCCCAGTTGTGAGGGAATATCCTGAAGTCTTCCCCGAAGACTTGCCAGGATTGCCGCCGCAACGACAAGTCGAGTTCCATATTGACTTGGTTCCAGGCGCCGCGCCTGTAGCCAAGGCACCTTATCGACTTGCGCCTTCTGAGATGCAAGAGCTGTCGACGCAGCTTCAGGAGTTGTTAGACAAGGGATTCATTAGACCAAGCTTCTCGCCTTGGGTAGCTCCAGTGCTTTTTGTCAAGAAGAAAGATGGTAGTTTTCGCATGTGCATCGACTACCGAGAGCTAAACAAGTTGACCATTAAGAATCGGTATCCTTTGCGAAGGATTGATGATCTGTTCGATCAACTACAAGGTTCGAGTTTCTACTCCAAGATCGATCTGCGATCAGGATATCACCAGTTGCGAATACAAGAAGAAAGCATACCAAAGACTGCCTTTAGGACTCGATATGGACACTACGAGTTCCTAGTAATGCCGTTTGGTCTGACGAACGCGCCAGCAGTGTTTATGGATTTGATGAACCGAGTTTCCAAACCCTACCTCGATAAATTTGTGATTGTGTTTATCGACGATATTTTGATCTATTCAAGGACGAAGGAAGAGCATGAACAACACCTAAGAGCTATTTTAGAGCTGCTCAAGAAGGAAAAACTGTATGCTAAGTTCTCGAAGTGCGAGTTCTGGTTGCGTGAGGTTTAGTTCCTTGGTCACATAGTAAACGAAGATGGAATCCACGTGGACCCCACAAAGATAGAAGCGATTAAGAACTGGGAAACTCTGAAGACGCCAACCGAGATCTGACAGTTCTTAGGTTTAGCTGGTTATTACCGTAGATTCATTGAGGATTTCTCAAAAATCGCTCAACCATTGACCTCCCTTACTCAGAAGGATAAGAAGTATGAATGGGGAGATAAACAAGAAGAGGCGTTTCAGTTGCAGAAGAACAAGCTATGCGATGCACCCATCTTATCCCTACCCGAAGGCACCGATGACTTCATGGTATATTGTGACGCTTCGCATCAGGGATTAGGCTGCGTGCTGATGCAGCGACAGAAGGTTATCGCTTATGCTTCGCGCCAGTTGAAGGTTCACGAGAAGAATAACATACGCATGATTTGGAACTAGGCACAGTGGTGTTGGCATTAAAGATCTGGCTACATTATTTGTATGGCACCCGATGCACGATCTTTACTGATCACAAGAGCCTACAGCATATATTCGATCAGAAGGAGCTTAATATGAGACAGCGACGATGGGTTGAGTTATTAAACGATTATGATTGCGAAATCAAGTATCACCCAGGAAAGGCGAATGTGGTGGCATGCGCCTTGAGTCGGAAAGAAAGAATCAAGCCCATAAGGGTTAGGGCTTTGGAAATGATTATACAGACAGACCTCTCGTTGCGCATTCGTGTTGCGCAGAGAGAAGCTCTCAAGAAGGAGAATCTTAAGGATGAATATCTCCGTGGGATGGAGAAACAGTTAGTACCCAATGAGGAAGGAACGTTGTGCTTCATGGGACGAATTTGGGTTCCCCTCTTTGGCGGTCTTAGAGACGTGATTTTTGATGAAGCACATAAATCAAGGTACTCGATCCACCCAGGATCGGACAAGATGTACCAAGATTTAAAGAATTTTTGCTGGTAGCCAAGACTAAAAGGCGATGTTGCAACTTACGTTGGAAAGTGCTTAACCTGTGCCAAAGTAAAGGAAGAATATCAGAAGCCTTCAGGTCTTCTGCAGCAACCTGAAATACCCATGTGGAAGTGGGAGCAGATATCAATGGATTTTATAATGAAGTTACCAAGGACACCTAGAGGTCATGATACAATTTGGGTAATCGTAGACCGTCTGACAAAATATGCGCACTTTCTACCGATAAGAGAAAAAGATAACACATGTAAGCTAGCCGAGCTGTACCTCAGAGAGATAGTTGCACGACATGGAGTGCCTATCTCAATTATTTCTGACAGAGACGGAAGATTTGTGTCAAGGATTTGGCAATCCTTCCAAGAAGCCTTTGGTTCTCAGTTGAATCTGAGTACTGCATTTCACCCACAGACAAGATGGCCAGAGCGAACGAACGATTCAAACGCTAGAAGATATGTTACGAGCTTGAGTAATGGACTTGGGTGGTAGTTGGGACACTCACCTACCTTTGGTAGAGTTCTCGTATAACAACAGCTACCATGCAAGCATTCAAGCTGCACCGTTTGAAGCTCTCTACGGACGCAAGTGTCGATCACCGTTATGCTGGGCAGATGCAGGTGATAGACAGCTTGTTGGTCCCGAATTGGTTCAAGAGACGACATATAAGATTATACAGATCCGAGAGCACATCAAGGCGGCTCGTGATCGACAAAAGAGCTATGCGGACCAAAGAAGGAAACCTTTGGAGTTTGAAGTGGGAGATATGGTTTTACTAAAAGTCTCACCTTGGAAAGGTGTAGCACGCTTTGGGAAGCGTGGAAAGTTAAACCCACGATATATTGGACCGCTCAAAATCCTGGAAAGAATTGGTCTTGTAGCTTACAAGTTGGATCTACCCGCGGAACTGAATGGAGTTCATGATACATTTCATGTATCTAATCTGAAAAAGAGTCCAACTCAAGAAACAGTTGTCATTCCTGCCGATTAAGTTCATATTGATGACACACTCCATTTCACTGAAGAACCCATTGAGGTTACTGATTGGAAGGTTAACAAGACTCGTAGGAGTAGTGTTAAACTCGTCAAGGTCCGATGGAACGTATGTCACGGCCCAGAGTTCACTTGGGAGTGCGAGGACCACATGAAAGCAAAATACCCACATTTGTTCCCCAACTCCCCTACAACTAGTAGCAGAGCTTAAATTTCGGGACGAAATTTTCTTAACAGGGGGAGAATGTGACAACTGTCAAAAATCCAAGTATCCGTACAATTAATTAATCTTGATTAATGCTTAATGACTGTGCTGAATTACAATTAACTACTTTCTGATTACCGCATCATACTTACATGTGCATCACATATTGCATAATGAAACATCATTATTACATGCAAACCATATTGACATAAACGATGCACAAAGCACAGTTAGCACAGTTAGCGGATAACTCAGAAAAATGTTGACAGAACTCAGCACATAGACAGACAGTGCAATGAGACATAGAATGAGCCAGAAACCAAGTATTACACTAGTATAGTGTGTAGGAAAGTAAGGATCACAAAACTGCTTTTCTAGGTGATAGTTTAAGTGCCGGAAAGTGCCTAAAACTCACCCAAAGTGCTGAATTCAGCATAATTCAGCAAAAATCAGCATTTTAACAAGCTAATAATATGCAGAAATATGACTAAATGGTACTAAATCTTTTCCTAAGTGTCGGGAATTAAAAGTGTCACAAAAGGGTACATAAAGAACACTAAACTGTATAGTTTAGCACTTTAACGAATCAGTATCTAACCGAACAACCGGACACTACCCGAAACATCAAAATTTCACTAAAAGCATTGTTTTAATGTTTCCAAACTAGTTATGATCCCCAAACATCATAACACCTACTAAAAATATCTAATAACCAAGATATGTAACTAATACTTGAAATTAAACTAAATGGTAACTAATTTAGTTAAACCTATACCTAGACCCCCCCCCACCTATCTCACGGCCAACATGGCCCTTACACATTTGATTTTATTTCATTTGTTTATTAGATCATGTTTCCCCCTAAATGACACATTACACAAAGGATTTTATGGAAACTTGGTTATAAGTAATGTATGGAAGGATTAGAGCTCATTTCTCATCACATTTCACCAACACACACCAACTCCCTCCCTCTCCTCCATTCTCGGCCGAGATCAAGTCCACACACCACCACCACCTTCACTTCATTCTCATCCATTCCATACTCATCACAAGGTGTAAGAAGGTATACAAGCAAGCTTGGAGCTTTTGGAGATTGAAGGACCTCTTTCATTTTCTTTTATCCACCACATTCATCATCTTCATCTTCTTGAGTTTCATCCCTAGCCTTGTGCTAGTAGTAAGGCTCTTAAAATCCCTTGTTACTTCTTATTTAGTTGGTTAAAAGATTATATATGTTGCTAATCATGAAGAACACTAATGAACAAGATGATAATCTCTAACATAAAGCTCACTAACATAAGAATACATATTGATAAATGTTGTTTTGCTTCTTGATGGTTGATTATTTGTGTTTATGATGTAAGACATCATATGAAACTTACTAGATTGTGACTAAAGACATGATCTAGCAAGTTGAGGTGATGATCTTGTGAAAGACCAAGATGATCATACGTTATGTATACATGAACTTGAAATAATAAAATTGTTTTCATATGAGATGATGATTTAAACACAACATAAGTCTTGTAAATAGATGACTTCAAAAATAGTTTTCTCAAGAGACTAAGTTAAATAACAAGATTTACATAAACTTGGTTCTTAAGGAAGTTAACCACATTTTTTAATGGTTAATCAAGAATAGGATCATGTATCTAACAAGAAAAACCCAAGAAAAAATATTTTTAGAAAAGTGATTTACAAGTTGTGAAGATCTAATTTCTTCAAGAATGAAGTTATTAAACAAATAACCACACTTTAAAGGGTAACTAGGTTTACTAAACACACTAGTAAGTTACTACAAGTTTTTATAAAAGTTCAAGTTCATGTTGTAGTGTAAATTGCATAATTTTGGCACTTGGTAAGTGTTGATTGAATTGTTAATTGGTTGTGATGATTTTTCAAAAGAAAATGATATGCTTGAAAGGATGGAAACCTCCATTTTTAGGGGAAACTATGGCAAAATTTTCTGAAAATATTAACACTTAGAAAAATATTTTTAAACCAGTATTTACAAGTATATTTTTAACCATGATTTTCATATAAAGTTTGCCATGATTTTTATTACAAAAAGTATAAATATTGGAGGTTGGTTTTTGTAAATAAAAATGACTAAATATGTATTTGAAAGGTATATATTTAGAAGACACATGTGTGTGATTATTTGTATACTTTGTGTACTAGTTATATTATTTTAGGACTTGAAATAATATAACTTAACATACTACCAAGAAATTACAATCCAAAATATTACCAAAAATCTTAAGGAATAAATACACAAGTTACACACATAATATTGGGAAACCGAACGAAAGAATGTAACTTACAAAATATTCCGGAAAATACATCCATAAATATATTTTCGGTAAATGATATTTTGGACACAAGAAATGAAAATATGATTTTTATGATTATCACAAAGTTATATCATATTTTGACAAGAAGGAAATATATAATTTTTGACGATTAAAAATATATATGTTTTCTTGGATAAACTTGAAATACATTATTTTTGGATAAAGATAAGTTTATATATATTTTCTAAAGTTAGACTTGAAAATATATTATTTTGGAACTACAAATATTTTGCCAAAAGAAAAAATTATAAATAATTTTTCTAAGTAATAATCCTTAAATATATATATATATATTGGGAAATATATATATTAGTGGGTTTTTATTAGAAATAATACTCCGGAAAGTTTAACACAAAATTAAGTATAAAAATACTTATCAATTACAAGAAGATACATATTCTCGTACATATAAATACACCGAAATACGACCCCAAGATATGGCAAGAATACACATGAATAAGATACCCCCATCCTTGGGAAGGTAATACAAGTATAAATACTTGAGAAGTATTATTACAAAATATTGTTTAACAATTATTCCAAAAATTTATAAATATAATTTGAGTTAAAATATTAATTATTTTGACAATAATTATATAACCTGGAATAATATCAGAAGCGTAAAGGAACGTAACTCAAAAATATTAATACTAAGACAAGACACGACCCGTTCGTCTAATAGACATTAGTACGTTGTAGGTAGTCGTGTCCACCAAGGAAGTTCGAGTTACGAGTATTGAAGACGCAAGACTGTGAGTTCATGTCCCCCTTTTCTTTTAATTGTTTTCAGTTTTATAACTTCGGGGGTGAAATACATGTTACAAAATGATTACATACAATTACAATTGGTATGGTTAGCTAAGGAAAGTACAGTAGATCATGTGAATGGGTAGGCGCACTCTTAAGACCATTAATCCTCGTGTTAGGACCGAGGGGCATGAGTGATAGATCTATTTGGGTGTAGCGAGCCCACACCCATGTGGACCAGGGTAGCCCATGAGGTGACTATGTCTTACAGCCGGAGGCCCGGTACAAATTTGCTAGGTTTGAGCCTTCCTACGCCGTTGCACGCATGTTAATGGCCTTGCAAACCATTAATCGATCTGTTTCCTTGTTTTGCTTTCATACCGGGATTTACAAACATACATACATACACTATTCACAAAGGTTTTATACATACATATACACAAACACATGAACTCGCTCAACTTTTGTTGATGTTTTCAAACTACATGTATTTCAGGGAATTAAGTGGATCTGGCGGATGTTTGCATATTCCAAGCTGCGTTATGAATAAAAAGATGTCATCCAAAGTCATTAGGGTTTAAGGGATGTATCTTAATCCTGTACGAGATACATGGTTCTAAACTCGGTTTTAATTAAGGTCTTTTGTCGAGTCTTCTTGAACTCTTTAAAACATGTTGTGGTTTGTAATTTAAATTTGGAGTCTACGTTTCAGACAATTATGTTGTGATATTTTCAAACTTAATTTATGGATGAACATCTAATGGTTTAATCATTTAGTGTTGTTATGATTGAATGCAATGGTATTAAGAAAGTCACACCATAATCACGCTTCCGCAAAAGTCAGGGTGTGACAAAGTGACCAGATACAAGCTATTAAAGATAAGCTTTTCTGCGAGATACTGTACGATCATTCAATCAATAAAAAGGATGTTGTGATAGAGGATGTAATTGCACATAAACAACCAGCTAAGGTTTCTTGCACAGCACCGCGGAAAATACGCAACAAAGGATGTGGAAAGCATAAACGAACAGTTGGTCCGGGTGAGAAAGCAATCAAGATTAGTAAAAAACCGAGAAGGAAATGCAATTTCTGCAAAAAAACGAGTTAGGGGCCATGATAAGAGGAACTGCCTGCTCAAAAGGGGGAGCCAGTTAAGGATGACTCGACAACCGACGAAGAAGATGAGTTATACGAAGATGAAGAAACCGAAGAATCTGGCTCTGAGGATTCTGTTAGTGAAGAATAGTTTCCGTAAACCGTTACAACATTCGCCCTTTTTTCTAAACATTTCTGCTGGTTATTGTATTAGATTACATGTTTATGTAGTTTGTCTTCTGATGTACCACCAACGAAGTCTGGGTTTTTTTTTAAACTTTTTATCCAGTTTCCATGCTTTGTTTAGTGACAGCATTCTCGTCTCCTATTTAGAATCGCGATGTATGCAACCATTTCTAAGCAATAACCTTTTTGAAAAATAGATGAGTCAAGTTGAATAGTGCGTTAGACATGTGTGAGGAATAAGGCTCTAATTATTCCGACTGTTAATTATCTATACTATTTTTGCAACTTTCAGAATGCATATCAGCGTGATAGTTCACCTTACTAATATATATAGAAACTGGACGTTACGATCACGTTAAACATTATCCCATAGATGATATTTCGACATAACATGATTAACACCCACCAAAAACAAAGCATGATAAGGAGTCTGTTCAGATAAAATTGTCAAACTAAAGTAAATATATTGTTACAACATCAGCAAAACTAAACTACAAAAAACAAATTCCAGTAGTAGTCTTTTTATCTATTTCTCTATGTGGATGCTGGCATATTGGTAGGCTTCTTTTAGAATACCTTCGCGATGTTTGTTCGCCTCCGAAGTTATCAACTTCATTGCATACTTCTTCCTAAGTTGTGCTATCTTCTTCTTTGCTTTAGCCATTTCGGTTGGGAACCCAACGTCCCAGCGATCCTCAGTGATCCCCATCCAGGTTTCCATGTGTCGCATTGCGTATATTCCGCAGTCTTCATAGTTTCCTATCGTCGCCCAACTTATCTCCAAACGAACAGGATAACGAGCTGCAATATCGTAACAACGTGGATGACGAACACGCTTCAGGTACTTGACGACCACATCTTTCTTCACACAAGACAACTTGGTTAAGTAAACCTGCAGTACACTTGTGTATTACATAACGACAGTCACGTACCACTTTCATCGGAGTCAACTTTAAGAAAAAATCGTTACCGTCAAATATTCTAACTAGACTTTCAGAACGATCCATATTGTCTATGACTGTAATCGCCAGATTTTTCAGGTCAAAGCAAACTAAATAATAATGTCCACGGTCAAGAATTGGGAAAATAAGATTCCCGCATTCTTTCAGGTCCATTAACTCCTCCTTTTCCTCCAACACAACCCTCAAGGCGCTAGTAAACATATCTAACCGTTTGTTGTCATCATAACTTGATTTGGTCAGCATATCCTCAGTCTAGTGTTTGAAACAAACAGAAAAAAATATTAAATTCATGTATCTGATATTCTAATTACGTAGAGAACGCTCTAACAATATATGCTTAGTATTATAAAATGTTCTTACAAAAAGTGTGGTATGACAAAGCAGCCTTGGCAATGTAAACTCTCGTCTTTTGACTTCGTCATGATTAAACATAGATTCCCAACAGTTAATGATGCCAGTGCTCAGCCAAACATTTGGTAGCAGATCCAATATATGAAAGTGCATCAGATGTGTTCCATAGGCAGTGCAGAAAATATCATTCTTGTACACATCCGTGTTGCAAACAAAAACATTAGAATACACATATACATATCCATTAATTTCATCAACCTTTGTACATTTGAGTTAAGAACTTACGCCATAGTTCTTCGGACCTCATTTTCCTCCTGTCTATCCCGGTCAGATTTAGCTTTAATTCTTTTTTCCTTTATCAATTCAGCCAAAGGTCTGCGTAACCCATAAAGAAAGGAAACAACATGAACATAATTAAGTAGTATTCAAATGTTTACTATCTAATCCTCTAATTCAAAAGCGATGCGTTATAATAGATGACAGATTAAACACATACCTTTCATCCTCTTTATCATCGTTTTTTTTCCTATCTTCCCTTGGCTTTGCCACCCTACGTTTTGGATATAAAAACTAGTTAACCAAAACATATACATATATGTATTGTAAAATAATATTAGACACTCACTGTGTATCAACTGCACCCTCGAGGACGTATTCCCAAACTATGTTTTCTTCCTTTGTGATACCCTTGGAGATATTGACTACTCTCTCCAGCCAAGGCGATCTCCCGAATGCATATATTTTAGGTATTCTCTTTCGCTTCCCTTTGTTGTCTTCATTTGCTTGTGGTAGTTTTTTCTTTATATCCCACACTTCCGGGGGTGGGACATCTTGTGCGGTCCCACGGCTCGATGTAGGTCCTTCGTTATCATTCCGGATATCATTCACCGACATGCCTTCATTATCTAGCTCTCCAGATGCAAGATCCTCAATAACGTCAGCTAGCTGAACCGCACTTTGTGTCCACGTTGACGCAACATGCGGTGCTGAGAAGATGCCTGCGTCGTCATTTCCAGTTGTGTTGCACTCTTGGTTACTTTTTAGAGTTACACCTACAGACATACATTTTAAAAAAGTGAGGTCTACATAACATTAACCCCAAACCATGATACGTAATCAGTCAGTGTTATTGGATTATGACATTGACTATTACACACAATACATACCTGTATCATGATTTCCCTTTTTGTCTGTACAAACAGCAGATTTCTCCACAGTTGACTTGGCTTCGGCATCTAATCTCTTGTTGAATAATGCTTTGTATCGTTCCACAACGTTTAAAACCTCCGCAGTATCTGGATGACAGCATGCAAACTTTGATATTGCTCGCTTTAACTTGCCTATCACAGCTTCTGCTTCATCGCACAATGTGTTGATACTAGATACGTATGCCTAACATTCGAAATAATCAATGACATATACTAAATAATCAGGACCATTCTATGTTGATGGGAAAACAAATATAAACATCATTATGTAACCCTTACCTTCATCTCATATCTAATATCATTCTCAGTTGTCATCCCTTCATCATTACACATTATATCCACTACCTCATCCTCACTTTCCGTATCATATTCATTATCATCGTCGAACAGCTCCTTGATAGAAACAGACCCTAATCCTCCATTCTTTATCTCCATTTGTTGTCTTTGACTTATCCTTTCAGTGTTCCAGTAAGAAATTGGTGGCTCGGTTATTTCATCATCAAAACTAACGGACCTTGTTCCGTCCAGGTATAGCAACTACAAAACAACAATAAAGTAGTACATCTTAGCTCTGCTAGTAACTAGTGGCTTCGAAATAACAATAAAGAAGTAAGTATGTACTACGTTAATAACTGTTGGTCGGGACACGTATATGGGTATACTGTATACATATATGTATCACATATAAATACACATGTGTGTTGTTGTAGGGCATGCCTTGTTTGCATTGCACCTTCACCCCTAAGCATCATTATTGATTAACTGTCATCTTTACATCATTGTATATTACTCATGGCAACTATTATTAGTATCAAATACAGAAACAAAAGGTATTAGTAACACATACCACTAAAAAGGTTAGGGATCCTCGGAACCATGAGTTTTTATCACACCTCTTCTAGTGGTTTTTACACACTTTCACAACGTCGATGATAAACTGGCACCAGTCATGCTCTCTAAAGCCATGATCCATGTCAAACATGTACAACAATGTGTACATTGCTATGCCATTCATCGTGCAGCCAGCCATCGTCGATATAAACAACATCACAAAATCGAGCTGGAACATCTCCTCGTCCTCATATTCGTTCTCTGTAATTTTGTCTACTAGGTCTTTGCAACTAATGATACACCTACTAAACCTTCCTCTCCAACAGGAAACCAACGGATGCTTACCAGCTTCCTTGTTGTCAACGTTTACCCTAATACCCCCAGATGGTAAGCCCAACAGTTTCCGTACCACTTCCTTGTCTACCTTTATCGTTTGTTCGCCTAACCTAATAACCATGTTTTTGGTATCTAGACGATCCACTACAAAATGCCCTAAACAGATTTAATTTCATCCACCTTCAGCTTCATAATCTTACCGAAGCCCATCCGTCTAACAATATTCCTCTGCGTGGTAGTCATCTTCTTAATTGCTTCACACAACTTGTTTGGTGACGTTCGCGTCCTAATCCCGGGCAGTTGATGATTTTTTTTCCTCTTCGACGCTTTACAGATTTCAATTTTCTACGCTTATCTTCTTTCTTCACATGCCGTGTTTTATACTTAAACAACTCATCCAACACACAGTTTTTTTATCTCCCTTCTCAGTTGTGCAATATTCATGTACCAACTTTTATGTTAACAGAACACACAAAACAACAATGTATTAAAAGTAACATTTTTTTCCAACACTGAATTACCTCCTTTTCTGTCATCCTTGTTACTCCTCTTTCGTTTTCCTAACCCACCAGTTGTTGTTTTGTGCAGGGTTGAACGAGATTCAGCTTCCCCTGTTATTAAAAAAATAACAAAACGTCAGGGTTTGCTAAATTAGTACACATACATTATATATTCAATTTCTCAACGAAAAGGTGTACATACCTTTCATTTCACTTGCATCAGAAGCTAGTGTTCTTTTCTTCGTTGTATCACTCTCACCAGCACACTTCCCTAAGTTAACCCAAAAAATGCCCAACGGAGTCAAACTACAGATTATATGATACCGATCCAATTCTGATAGTCACAACTAAAAAGTTAAAACACATTATACATATGTGCTTTTACCTTTGTTTTCAGACTCTTCGTTATTGTCACCTAAGTAAAGATTCATGCAATTTAAAGTCATACCAAAACACCAATCAGAATATTGTCGTTTACTAATCAATACACATCGAATGCTAACCTTCTGATTTCTCCATGAACGGTACACGTATTGCCTTAACCTTATTTTTGTTTCTTTCTTTTTGCTCGTCTTCCTGTCCGTTGCAATGGTTGATTGACCTCTTCGTTTGGTAACTTCGTTTTCTGTGCAGGACAATCTTCCAGTTGTTCTCTTGGCTTACTAACTGTTCATGTAATACACCAAACATTGTAAGTACACATACCAAACCTCAGGTTTTAAAAACCGTAGCTAGCTAAAACATGTAACATTTTTGCACAACCCTCTACTAACAGAGTTACCTTCGTTGCTGGTCTTACCTTTCTTATACGTTGTTGTTGAATTACCATCGTCAACACTCTTGTTGAACTCTTCGTCAACCGATGCATTGGTACTTTCACCCACTTTATTCTTATGGCCTGATACATGTTACCAAAAAAACATCATATGGTCAGAAATTAAGTGTAACTTATACATCTTACACAAACAAAACATGTTAACTACTCTTACACTCTTCTTTACGCCATTTCTCTTTAAGTCTCCGAAAGTACTCAGCTCTCTCTAAAATAAACTGCTTTTTTTCTTCAATCCTCTTCGCTATGAAACAAAAATAAGAGTTATACAACAAACTATAACAGTAAACCATAAAATAAAAACCAAAACAACTTTTAGTGTAGTGTATCTTTTTAATACTTGTTTCAAAAGGATCATCAGACAACGCATGTGTAGCCTTTTCGTTGTCAATCTTCCGGACGACACCTTTCTTCATCTTGTCAGCTGAACATAACAAAAGCCAGTTAGTTGATGCAGATCGGGTCGTACAAACATACACCTTTTTACTACTAGCTAACCCAACAAATAACATATTAAAAGTACAATGATCCCATAAACTTTACTTTCTTCATCATCAGAACATATAATTGGGTCTTCTACTTTGTTTACAAATCTTGATTTCCATTTACCAGCTATACGTTGGCTTTTCTGCCCTACATGTTTATATCAACAACATCTTTTAAAGCAAGACTTTCTCGTTTAAAGATTTTTAGTTTATTAGTAACTGATAAATGCACTTACTAGTCCTCATTTTGATCTTTTTAAATCACCTAAAAGAAACCATGGAAAACAATCAAATGACAAAGAATTAGAACCAAAGATGATTAAACATAAACTATTTTCGGAATAAGTATTCAATTCTATGATAACAAAAAAAAGGTATCACATTACCTACGTATATGTACCTATCAGTCGGGTCAATATTAAAACACATGTGTATTTCCATAACTTACACATGTGTATTGGTATAACAGTTTGAGTTTCCCGTCACACCCACATATCCTATGTAATCCTAGAGTCTCAACAACCTGTATACACATGTGTACTACTATCTCATACACATGTGTATAATTAGAATAGTTAAGCTAACAGGTGAAACCAATTAAAAACAACCTCATTTCAATTGAATTTTTCACAAAACTATGAAACTGAAGTAGAAGAGTATACTAAACTGACACAATTACATAACAATCAGTCTGTTACACTGTGTAAAGTGACAAAATACACAAATACTACTTTATTTATAGACAACAAACCATCCCAATGTTGAAAAAACTAAACAAATTTCGTAATCCCCAAATAGCCAGAAGAACAATAACATATATACACTTGCTATACAACATATCTGGATGGTATAGGATAAAGTTTTAACAGCTACACACCTAATCGGTTAAATTTTCTCAGCAAACTAAGCCCTAGCTTATGGATTAAAGGTATTTCGGAACATTAGGGGAGAATAACTCATAATCACTCGGCACAAATATGTAATCGGCTTAAACATATCAACAAATAACACCATTACATTACAAAATCACGAGAGAAACAGTACGAGACGACTGATTACGCAAACCGAACTAAACCCTAGATTTTGAGATGTGAAGTTTAGTGTGTATAAAGACGGAACATTCAAAATCCTTGAACGATTACTGCAATATGTAATGATACCTTGCTTTAATGATGCTTCTTGAGTTTTTCCCTATTGAAGAAATCGCCGATAAGGGAGAGAGGATGAAGACGGTTGCTTTTTCTTTGATGAAAGAGGTTATGAGTTGAAAGATGTTTTGATGTAGAGATGGTTTTGATAGGTTGAAGCTACACACAATCTAAAACTGAATAGCCTATGATTACGGGTTTCAAATTTCTCCATTGAATCATTACAAAGTTACGTGGCATTCAATGTGATTTCAGGGATTGCATTTTACAATAATTCCCTTAAACGGTTATTATGTTGCAATTTATTGTTTTTTATTAATTAAAAAACAATTTAAATCCTATAATCAAGATCTCATCATCCAACGGCCAGGATTTGTTCGTTTTTGTTCACAGTTTAAACATGGTTCACTCTTGATCCCTACCCTATATATATATAGGAGAAGGATCCGTTAGGAACCACCCTTTATTACGAGAACCGCGAGAACCAGTGTGAACACATGGCAATTTTGTAATTATAATATGTTTAGTATAAAACACGCGCATTCCTTTTTTTGTAATTGTTCTCCATTTTAGGGTTTCAATGGGTTTCATCAGTTCACAGTTTTCACAAGTGGTAGAGAAGCATTCACGGTGGTTTCACGGCGGAGTAGAGGCGTTCACGGTGGTTTTCAATGCAGGGAGGTAGTCAGCGTTCACATATTTCACAGTGGTGGCAGTCAGCATAGTGTTTACGGTGGCATATGGCGTCTTCTGATTCATCAGGTATCGATCCTCATACATCTAATGATCCTCCTCATACATTGTTCCTCCTGTAACCCTAATCGTGTCATTCCTCCTACCATTGTTCCTCCTGGAACCCTAATTGTGCCACACTCCTCGATGATTTTGATCGTTTTTCCCTAATTACGAATGGAATACTAGATTACGGTGTGGAATTGATGGGGGAATTAGGGTTTTGAAGGGTGGATCTTGAAGAAGGTTATAGTGTGGCGATTAAAGAAAGGGGCTTTTGTTCTAATTAGGGTTCATACGAGAAGGGGGAAGATGAATTCAAGATGGAGATATAATAATAAATAACATTTTAGCAACTTATATTCTAGGTCTGTTATATTTACATCAATGCTTGTCATTATTCAAAATCAAATTTAAAGATCATTATTCTTTTTTTGTTTTTCTATTCTTTTACTATTCTAATATTGCTATATATTTTGTTATGATCGCAATGTGGACAAGTCAACATGTAGATCCAAGATTTTTGTATTGGTGTCACTATTCGATAATATTTAATGAAACGATGTCATTCAAATGGCGTCGGTGAAGTCGTGAACTGGTAGTATTCAAACAGAGTGAACGCAACTACCAGATTTTGGAGAGATAAAAATTAGAGTGGGGGAAATTGGTTTTTATGGTGAGGATTCATATAGGGGTAAAAGATGAAAAATTGAGAATGGAGGTAACATTGCAAATAACTAGACAGTTTTTAACCAAAGTTAATGCCATCCGTATTTTGTAGCTGATATACAACTCTTGAATCAATACACAATCTTAGCATATTTGTAAGATGCTTTATGGTTAGCCCATAAGATGTATCTGCTGATATAGAACTTGTTATTCGCTTATGCTGCCTTAGTAACTAGTCATATTTTTTATGTGAGATTATTAACCAATATTACATTACGCTTATGATGTTTCTTCAACTTGTTGATGTGTGAATTCATTTATATAACCTTCAAGCAGTCCATGTTTTTACATGGACTATTCACTTTTCCTTGTAGAGATCCTCCTCATACATTGTTCCTCCTGTAACCCTAATCGTGTCATTCCTCCTACCATTGTTCCTCCTGGAACCCTAATTGTGCCACACTCCTCGATGATTATGATCGTGTTTCCCTAATTACGAATGGAATACTCGAGTACGAATGGATGAAGAATATATGATATATGATTATGTTCTTACTGCAATAATACCGATTATAATACGCATTTTGGAGCACTACCCTCAATTATATGACGAATTTTGAAATGTCTGATGGTAAAATCGATATGACGAACGGGTTATGGTGTATCATTATCGCTATGACGAAGACGAACTACTGATGTAATCGAGACGAAGACGAACTACAGAGAACTGCTAATGCTTGAGAACTGAGAACTGCTGATGCAATTCGAGTGTCAGACGTGATTTTTGTATAAATACACCATCCTGCACATGTGCAGCACTTTACCATTACCCTATAACCATCACCAATAATCTACATCCTGCACATGTGCAGCACGTAACCATTATCCTATAATCATCACCAATAATCCGTTTATCATTTATACAACATTCTTACACATAACATTTACCTTATTAAATATCACTTTTTACCATTTCTTTATTCACTTTTTAACATTCTTTCTATATTTTCAGGAACATTCATACACAATGAGGCTGCTACTATTGCTGCTGGAATTCCATACCCCCCTAACGATGAAACCAATTCTTATTCCATGATGATATGATACTGATGAAGATACATATGATGATTTTGAAGACCCTGCACATATAAATGTACATGAACAGCCCCTTAGACGTTTATCCAGACGTCATAATGCACCCAACCATCAAAAATTTGATTAAGTTCGTCATCAAAAAATTGATCATTTTGTTTTATTATTCGTTTTACATTTAATCTGAACTGTTTACATTCAAGTTGCTCACCTACGTTGAACTGTTGTTTACACTTAATTTGAAACGTCTGCGTTCAATTTGATTATGTTGAATTACTGTTTACATTTAATTTACTCTGTTTACATTCAATTTGACCTACACGTTTACGTTGAACTACTCGTTTACTTTGAACTACTCGATTAAACATCATTTAAACTATGTATTCCCATATTATGATTACAAATTCCGATGTTTATGATTGCACTTGCACTGTTTATGATTGCACTTGCACGGATGATACTTTTTTTTATTACTCACATTGTTATTGTTTCTACCAATGCACATGTGCATACATGAATATTTTAACTACATATAATCCGTTTCCTTTACATATACATCAACATATGTAATGTGGTACCCCATACATAATAGGGTACCACATACGTAATATCATATGAACAAATATACAATATCTTAAAATATACACATATTCATTACTATCATGTTTATTGTTTTTAATTAATACACATGTGCATTACCAACATTAACACACTATCACACAACTTTTGTATAACAAGTAAATATAACACCCTTATCATAAGGAATCACATAATCCGAACAACAATCGTTATTACACATATGCATCACCGGCATATACTATACTAAACAAAATATGACATCCTAAATTAACAAATGTTACCATTCGTAATACATTATACAATACCAATATGTATGTTATATCAAACTTTGCACATGTGCAATACCAACATTACCTCTACCAAACAACATAATACATCATATATTAATAGACATGATCATCCGTATTGCATGTCCACAAACTACCTACAAATAACATCCGCTTTAGTTCACAACCTCACACCTTCTGCTCTTCTTTCCAATTTCTACGCGTCTTCCAACACTCCTCATGTTTCAATGCCTCTTCGTCTATCGTTTTCCGATATTTTTTCATCCGTCAACCTATTAATCAAATACGTCCTTGTTGTCAATCCATGAGCAGTTTCGAATATTTTTTTCCTGCATACATTACATATATTACATCAATTATTTCATGTATGCACATGTGCAGTAAACATATTACATACAATATGTACAATGCTTATGTTTTAAGGTAATAATGCACGTTTTCATATGCCGTAATACATTCATATTAACTTAATCTGACAAAATATGCACATGGGCATAACTATGCACATGTGCATTAACATGATAGACCTTATCAACAGGTTTGTTTCAATAAAAAAAATTAACCCTTACCAAATCAAAATTCGTATTACCACCAATCATATTTAACATCAATTAGTAACAAAACTATTATGACAAACTATGCACATGTGCGTAACTTTTTTTTTTTTTAAATGCAAATGTTATTCATAGAAGCTAACCTCCAAAACAGAGGCGGTCGAACCAACCACTACAGCAAATTGAAAAACAACAACTCAACACAAGAACCTAAAGACCGAAAACGAGCAGCTACCTTATATCGAACCTACACCATTTTTCCCAACTCATGGACCTATTTTTGGACCGATTCTTATACCATAAAAAACCGACGGACTTAATATTACGGATAATATCTCCGGGAACCTTTTATTGTTCCTGGCTAACCATATACACCAATTTGTCATGAACATAATGCCATGTAAAGCTTCTTTCACTTTTCTATCCAGATTGCAAAACTCAGAGGCAATTACGATATCTTTAGCTGAAAACAGAATAAAAGGACTCACCTTGCACCACTGACTAATGTGATACCAGACAGTTTACGCTACCCTGCACGAACAAAGAAGGTGTTCAGCTGTTTCATCGCCATCTTCACACAGACAACATTTCACGTCTCCGCCCCAACAGTTTCGATCCCAGAGTGAAGTCAGCGTGGGAATACGATCTAAAACCTCCCTCCAAACAAAAATATTGCATTTTTTGGGACCCATTTCGACCATTTCACAACGTGCCTGCTGCTGAAATTGGAGCCGCTATACAGGAAGTTCTTGACAGCATTGACTGAAAAATCAGAGTCATTACCTCCCAACCATTCCCAACCATCTTTGCCATTGGACAAAGTGACATTATCGAGGAGCCCAATCAACTCGTGCCATTACAGTAATTATTCGGCAGAGCTTGGGTTTCTCGACAAATTCCGAACCCCCATAAAGTTTATATTATCCTGATTGTACTGGTCCGCCACCAGTCGTCGTTTCTCTTGTTCCATTCTAAATATATTTGGGAAACGGGTTTTGTGTATAATTATGCACATGTGCATTAACATGACTGGCCTTGTTAGCATATTATGGCAAACTATGCACATGTAGATCAACATGAATGACCTTATTAACCTATTCTATCAAATTATGCACATGTGCATAACTGTATATCACCCCGATGCTACCTTATTATCATATTCAACCATGAGTTACAGGTTCTTATAACTTCATAATATAATTGATTACATAATAATATAACTGCATAACTGTATGTCATAACAAAAAACAACACCAAAATAATAATACATACAAATTATATATCATTTATGAATAAATAATTGAGATTAGTATTCGAATTAATGTGCATATTAACCAACTATGACAATTTATGCATACGTGCATAACTATATAAAACACAAAATCACCTTATTATATTGATTTATTAAGTGAATTCTATTCAAATTTTTGTACATATTAACATACTATTACGTTTTATGCACATGTGCATAACTATGTATCACACACCTCATTGTCTTATTCAGTGTAATCGTAATTTGTCAAACTTTGCACATGTGCATAACTGTATAGAACATAAAATTAGTTTATTCATGTTCCGTATAAACCTATTATGTATAAGCCTGTTATGTCGTGTTAATGCATATGTGCATTAACTGTATATATCATAAAATTATCTTATTATCCTGTTTCGTATAAGCCTATTATGCCTTTTCTGTATAAGCCTATTCTGTCGTGTTAAAGCACATGTGCATTAACACCACATAACGTGTCGACAGTCATAATTCAGTAGTAAAACCCTATCATTTACCAAATCAACTTCCGTGTTGCCAATCATATCCAACATTATGCATATAACATCATTCTTTAATAAAAAAAAATACATAAAACAACACATCAGTACCACATTACACATAGTTCATCACAACATTAGCCCTTCTGTTCACTCAAAAATCATATATATACCACGATTTTCAATAATTCATTTATGAAACAACTGTTTCAATGTAATAACCACATAATAACGTGTCTGAATCGATGGTTGATAGTTGTTTTATCATATACGAGTACAAAACAAGGTGTATGAACTTACAATTTCACGGAACGGTGCAACAGAGGATCGATAGTCCGTTGGATGGCTTGTGTTCTTCCGATTATCCATATATGTGCATTACGATCGTTTTGCCCTAATTTAGACTGGAATACAAATGTGCAATCGGTGATTATGTTGTTAATGCACTGATATCGACTAATTTTGATGACGAATACATGATGAATTATAAGATCGAGATGATGAATTTTGGGGGATTTGGAGTGTGACGTGAACTGAGATGATGAATTGTGTAGAGATTGGATCCGGATGTGAACTGAATATAGATGATGGTTTAATCTGATGTTTGAAGTCCAGCAGGAGGAGAGGCAGTTGATTTAATTTTTATTATATATTTACAATAATGTCATGTGTTTTACATTGGTTCACGCAATAAAGGTGGTTCTCGCATGAACCCTACCCTATATATATATATATATATATATATATATGGGACCGCTAAAATGAAAACCACATCTAGTTGTAAGAACCATGGGAACCACTTTTTAGCCCTTAGATCAACTAGATGGATGGATGAGATTAAAAGTAGTTAATATTAATATTAAAAGCTTTTTGTCTTATTATGTTTTTAATATTTTATTGTTAAAGGGTATTTAGGTAAAATTGTTTTTTTTTTTGTCTTTTTATATATATTATTTTTAAATGTCTTTTTTGTCCCATTCATTTATTACTTTTTGGTCTTAATAATTTTTTATTAAGAAACTGATTTTTTGGTTTAAAAACTTTTTTGAAATCAGATTTTTTTTAACGCGCCGACATTTACGTTAAAAATTTTACGCGCCGTTTTTTTACGGTTTACGCGCTGTTTTTTACATTTCAATTGTCGTTTTTTTTAACGCGCCGATTTTTACGCCGGCCTTTTTCAAGCGTCTTTTTTTTACGCGCCGTTTTTTTTACGTTTTACGTTAAATTTTTTACGTTTTACCGCGCCGTTCTTTAACGTTTTACGTTTTTACGTTTTTTTCGTTTTAACGAGCCGTTTTTACACTTTTTACGTTTTACGTTAACCTTTTTAGACTTTTTACATTTTAAGTTTTACGTTAAACTTTTTACGTTTTACGTTAAAATTTTTACGTTTTACGTAAAACTTTTTACGTTTTACGTAAAACTTTTTACGTTTTACGTAAAACTTTTTACGTTTTACGTAAAACTTTTTACGTTTTACGTTTTACGTAAAACTTTTTACGATTTACGTTTTACGTAAAACGTTTTACGTTTACGTTTTACGTAAAACTTTTTACGCTTCACGTTTTTACGTTTTACGTTAAAAAGTTTACGGTTTAATTTTTTTTTTTTACAAAAAAATTTTTACGCAAAAACGAACGCACCCAGAAATCGCAAACTCGGAAGGTGTCTCAGATATATTGTTATCATCATCGACTAGGGGGGAAAAACCAACAACATCAAAACAAAGTGTATCTCGAAAAAAAGTGACTCAGATTATCCGATAATCAAAAAGGCTGCAAAAGTGGGGTTGCAGGTTCAAAAAACCTACCCTCCGCCATCCTTGCCGCGCCATCGTCATCTAAATTTACGTTTTTTTTTTCATCATCGCCGCCCAAATCGACCATATCAAAACCCACATAATCAAAAGGTAACCATGCCTTGATTTCGATATCTGTTCAAACAAAACCCAGCAAAAGGTAACCTGTTCAAACATTCAAAAAATTCACAAATCACCTAAAATCACTATCCAAGATCCATCAAAACAACCACCACAGATTGTATGAAACCCCACTCATCAAAACAACTACCACAAATATGTATGAAACATTATACAAACCATCACAGATTGTATGAAACCCCACCCAACAAAACAACCACCACAAACACCCTTCAACCAACCCGCCTCCCCCCCCCCCCCCCCCACCCACAAACAACAACCACCGTACCCCCCACCACAAAAAGTCATTCACCCCCACTGAAACAACATCAACCGGAGAAAGGAGAAAAAGAAAACATCAAGTAAACATCGCTACCTTGTCGGCATCCCACCACCGCCGTCCTCTTTCTCTGCCGGAGCTGCAACGCCACCGCCCGCCGTCCTCTTTCTCTCTCCTCGGACTCTCTTCCTCTCTCCTCGGACTCTCTCTCTCTCTACAACGAGTGTGAACGAGAGACAAACAGGGGTGGGTGATGCCGGTGGTAAATGAGTTTGAGAGAGAGAGAAACAGGGGTGGGTGTTGCCGGCGGTGACTACATCTGAAACTCCGGCGTCGGTGTGGTGCCGGTGTGGGTGTGGTGCTGGTGTGGGTGTTGTGCCGGTGTGGGTGGGGTTCAGAGGGCTGAAGGTGAGGAAGATGATGATATCTTCATCTTCATCATAGATGAAAGAGATAAAATCTCTGAAAGTTTCAGAAAAATTGAAATGAAATAATGAAGAGAGAGAGTTAAATGAAAAAGACTAATAAAGAGAGAAGACAAGACAGTCTGAACATTGAAAAGTGAAAATATGAAGTAAATTACCTAAATAACCTTTTGGTTGTCAAAATCTGATTGGTAAAGAGTGGTTCTTACGGTTCTTACAACTGGGGATGGTTCCTTATATATATATATATATATATATATATATATATATATATATATATATATATATATATATATAGGTAGGTAGAGGATCCTGTAAAAAGTGCTCAAAGTGTGAGAAGTGTATTATAACACTATATATAATACTATATAATACTATATAACACCATATAAACACCGTATAACAATATGTAACACCATATAATACCATATAACACTATGTAACACTATATATCATTATATAACAAATATAACACTATAGGTTGTCTGATAGCATGTCTATGATAGATGTATAGTGTTATATTTGTTATACAATGATATATAGTGTTACATAGTGTTATATGGTATTATATGGTGTTACATATTGTTATACGGTGTTTATATGGTGTGATATAGTATTATATATAGTGTTATAATACACTTCTCACACTTTAGGCCCTTTTTACGCTATCCTTACCCTATATATATATATTCTGATGGTATGTATAAAAAAAATTACGACACAGGATTCAGGGGCGGACCCAAGTTATGGGGTGGGTAGGCGGCCGCACCCCTTGAAAAAAAAATTTAGTGGTATTTTTCGCGAAAAATCCAGACCGCACCCCTTGGAAATTTTCGTCCGCACCCCTTGAAAATTTCCGACCGCACCCCTTGGAAATTTTCGTCCGCACCCCTTAGAAAAAAATGTTAGGAATTTATGTAAAAAAAATTGTGAACACTAATTGAAACCCGATCAAATTATGTAAACAAGTTAGCCTACTAACTCCTTTAATAAAACTTAAATTTAATCCATCAAGCCCAATAACTTAATACCCATTCAAGCCCAACCCAACTACTAGTTTTGTTAAACAAACCAGTCCACATAATAAAATAAAATAAAAACCCAAATCGCTGCAATTTGCCAGCGACTCCCGCCCTCCCCCTGCCTCACTTCAGCGCCCAGCGACAGCATAATTCCGACCGGCGACTGCAAAATTTCGGCTGCAAACTGGTTAATCAGGCCGCCCTTGACAGGTACATGTTTTTTACTAGGGCTTATAAGAATTACTAGGGCTTGAAATTCAAAATTTTGGTTGGCAAACATGTTTGTTGATTATATGATTGTTGGTTGGCAAATAATAATTACTAGGGCTTGAAATTCAAAATTTTAAATTGAAAATTAAGTAACATGGGCTATGGTTGAACACTTGAAGATCCTTGTTTATTTTGTATGTGATAGGATTAGGAATGAACAATGAGTAGGGAAGTTATGCCGCGATTTCTCAAGAGGAAAGGGGTATAACCACTTTTTTTCGCCGGATTATTCTAATTAAAGACCAAGGTATGTTATAGACAAGTTTTTTTATTCTTTTATTGAATGATTAAGAGAAATAAAAGAAAGGATGGTTTGAAATTTGAAGTTTTTTTGTTTGTTAATGTGATAGGAAATTAGGAACTAGGGTTTGATTGTTTGAGATTTGAAATGGACCCGACCCGATCTGATTCGACCCGCTATGAAACTTTGTTTGTTTGTTTTTACTTGTTTTACATGACTCGACCCGATCCGACCCGCTATGAACCGATTTTTTTATATAGCTAGGGGTCTAAAATCTTTAAAAAATTTCCGCACCCCTAGGAAAAAAATCCTGGGTCCGCCACTGACAGGATTACACAAGCCAAAGTTAATCAAATTTCACGTAAAACATATGATTTTAGCATGTAACTAGCATTAACTTTGATAAAAAGAAAACATTCGTGGTGATGAGTTACTATATAATATAACCTTATGAACTTTTTTGGGAACAAAGGGGAACTAAGGTTGACACCAATCTAGCACCAAATTCACGGTGTTGACTTTTGACTTTCAGCAAATGCAAGAAGCAGGATCCCTATTTGACTTTTCAGCGTGATGGGTCTCAGAACGTTTACTTGCCATATTTACTGTCTTAAAAAAGTCAAACAGGTCTAATATGACATCTTGCTCAAGCTCAAGATGAAAAATTTGTTAATCTAAAGCAGAAAAGAAATATTAGTAATTCATACAGGTGGCAATCGCAACTAATGTACTTATAAATGGGTCGACTCGGGTTATATATTATCACTGCTGGCCTGCTGGATCAAATCGATCAAAGAGGTCAAGTAAGTGGGTCAAAAGGGACAAAAAAATGTATTTTAATGCAAAGAAATCCCCTAAATAATATGATATAAAAACTGAGCTACTGTTGAAATAACGTTACTAGTGTAATCATATTGAACATGCAAACTAGCATAGAACTACTAAATATTTGAACAAAAAAACATCTCAGGTCAACCTGACACGTTACTCACAGGTAGCAATTTCAACCCATTTTTTACTAATAAATGGGCCGATTCAGATTGCCTTTATCTCTACGAAGTCAGATGGGTCCAACAAGTCACACATGTTAAAAGGCACTCAACCCGACCCATTCCCCCTCTAACGCCGTGATCCGCCTTCCTGTCCCTCCCCCACGCCATCAACAACGCTAGTGTGTAACGGTGTGCAGGGCGGTGTTCGTCCGACGTGGCCCGGAACGACGCCCCGGCGCGCGATGACAACACATAGTCTTAGTAGGGGACTCACACAAACACTACATCATAATCAAGGTCACTTTAAGTCAAACCATTTCATTTAATGAATTCATCATATCCATAGTCACACGAAACGCCTTCGCGAGTGTCGAATCCATGTTTGAGATCATGAAAAACACATACCAGAATCTCAACAGCCTTTTCACACTTTTTTTAACGAACAGAATGTGTTAATTCTCGCCTTCTCGGTATCTCAAAATCCTTTTTCGCGCTTTTTTTAACCGCACCTTTTTCACACTTGCACTATAAAAAATGCATGCTTACACAGCCTTCTAGCACACACAAAGTTCTTCAAGCAATTACAAAAAAAGCAGTTAGTAATGGCTTTTTGTAAGAGTGGGTCGAGACAAGAAAACAGTCTGGAATGCAGATTTTTGTAAGCGACAATGAATTTATAGAAAACACAGAGACGGAATCCACGCAAGAAACTTCTAAAGTTACTAGCTCGTATACGCATACTCATGTTCACTCTTTTGGTGCTCCTGCAGGGAAGAAAGCAGAAATCAAACGTTGTCCCACTCTACTCCAATATCACGAGAAATATGAACAAACAAACAGAATTACTAGATATTTGACAAAAAACATTTTGGGTCAACCCGACCCATAAACCCATTTTCCTAACACATGGGTCGATTGAGGTTGTCCTTTATATCTACATAGTAGGGCTGGCAATTGGGTACCTGTTAAGACACGATTAGACCTGTTTGACTGAAAAATACACCCTTTGACTTTTTTAATTTTTAAAATAATTGAAATTACAATGTTAGGATCTATCATTTATTCATCTTTGTACATAAAACATAAAACTGTTTTATAAACATGAGGTAGAAAGTAGTTAAACGAGTCGTAATCATGTTTAAAACTTATGTTGTACGCGCCGTCAAAAACCTGTTAAACCTGTTAAGACACGATTTGCCAGCCTTACTACATAGTCAAATGGGTCAAACAAGTCACACAGGTTAAAAGGCTTTGGCCCTCAAATTTTATTTTAATGCATAAAAAATTCGAAATGATTTTGTTCAACATTTTAGATTATTGTTGTAAAAGAACTGTAAACATATTTGACACACTTATTATCTATATAGCTTTTAAATTTGGATAAAAAGCTTTCAATAGACCCCGCGTGGCCGTTAACCAACCTACTTATTATGAATAGGGCTGTTCTTTTCTATTCGAAACCCGAAAACCGACCCGAATTCGATGTCACCCGAACCCGAATTAGAGAATAACCGAAAAACCCGAACAACCCAAACCCGACCAACCCGAACCTTAAATGGGTCGGTTATCGGGTCACTTTTTCCCAACCAAAAACCCAAACAACCCGACCTGAATAACCCGAAACCCGAACATTAGTTGTCTTTTTTTATGGAGCGATTTGATTTGGAATGTTTTGTATTTAAAACACTAAGTTTTGAGACTTTTGAATATTATCATACCACATATTGTTAAATGATGTTTGAATATGTGATTATATTTTTTTAACATGATATATATGATGATGTTTTCTAAAAAAAACATTCTTTTTTTATTTTACATCTAAACCCGAAAACCGAACACCCCGACCCGAACTAACCCATACCCGAACAACCCGAACTTTAAATGGGTTGGTTATCGGGTCACTTTTTCCTAACCAATAACCCGAAAAACCCGAAACCCGAAAAAATAACCCGAAGAACACCCCTAATTATGAAAAGCAACGCTCTATCTTTATTCCTCCGTTTTGCTGCGGCCAATGACAATACGGGCTCGCATGAACTATCAGGGTGTAGGGAGTGGTTAGACACTTGAAAGTGGTAAACTTCAAAATCAACCAATGAGAGTGTGCCATGTCATTCAAACTTAAGAGTTTAAACTATACTGAAAAGTGTTGGCAATGGTTAGACACTTCATGAATTGGTAAACTATTTTATATTTTTTTAATTTAAGATAAAATGAATAAAACATCAAACTTTTATAAATAAAAAAAAACCATTACATTAAAATCTAAGTTTAAAAAAACGAAAAAATTACAAGGCCAACCATATTTTTTTGCGATCTCACGTTTTCTAGCGAGTGTGATTTCCAACATCGAAGGGTGAACATTGTCGTGAGGCCGGTTAAACGTCTCCAAGTCCTTGTCGAACATAGTTTGTCGCAACGTCTCTCGTTGCTCATCCGCCAACGTCATGTATTTTTCTTCTTGTAAACGATTAATATCCATCAACTCTTTCTTCATGGCCTTGTATTCTTCGAATCTACCGGTTATATCTCTTGGATCTTTGTTTCTTGAAGACGGCTCTTTGTCCTTTTTCTCCTTTCTCTTTTGTCGTCTTGGCGAGGGATCCTCGTTTATGTCGGGAAGACCGCTCGAGACTTCGGCATCTTGGCGAGGGATCCTTGTCGAACAACGGTACCGGCGACCACTTTTGATTTGTTCTAATGTCTTTTGAGGAAAGTCATGTTTTTCTTTGTTTTTGTAATCCTTTAGCGCTTGCTTCATTACAAAAGCATCGTCACACCCGCTAGGACGTAAACGATCCTAAAATAATAAATTATCAACAAATTAATCCACATACTTCATTAAAAAATAAACCGTATATAAATAATAAAGTTTACCGCTTGATGATATAAACCGTTGAATGTGTTCGATTTTGTTTGCATCGCGAGCCATTTTGATCGAACTTGGTGGTGGCTTCAGTTACTTCCTCCAACCGTTTGATTGAAGTGCTTTAGAACTTGCTTCCAAAAACCATCCGCCTTTTGTTGATTGCCTTTTCTTTTATTCAAAGTGAACATAAGCCTTTGCCAACGCCTCTTCTTGATTAGACGTCCAATTTTCTCGTTTCGCTTTTCCACTTCTTTCCTTTGCGGCTTCATTTTGGTTCCCGGGATTTTCTTGAACGGCAACATCTTCATCTTCATCATAATGTTGCTCTTGGGTATCCGACACGAACTCTTCTTCGGAGTCATCTTGTATGTCTCTCGGTGATTGTGAGCGTGGGGTTTGAAAAGCAAACGGGTCAAAAGAATTTTGGGCGACTAGGGGGTAATCATAAACACCGGGTCGAACCATCGTCGGACCGTGTAGCATCCAATTTTGGTGGGGTTGGCTATCATAACCGAAATTCGGATGCATGGGTTGGTTAAAAAATGGTGGTTGGGTTTGATGAGCAAAGCCAAGTTGGGGATGAAACGGCACACTAGAACCACCCGAACCACCGCGTTTATCTTGAGCCCTCGCCTTCGAACCGGACCCTTCATTTTTTTCTTGCCTTCACCTTTGTTTGAAAAATTGAGTGAAAATGGCAGTGAATATGGAGGTTGGGTTTGTTTGGTGAAAATGGAAGTGGATTTGTTTTTATTTATAAAGTTGAAAATTAAATTTTTTTTATATTGTAACGGCTATATAGCCGTTGAAGAGGCACAAACACCGAGCGGCAAAGGGTCACCGATCATCAAAGTTCACCGCGCGGCAAAGTGGGTAGGCGGCGGTGTTCCCGAGCAGCAAACCACGTTTACCGCACCCCTTTGCTGCCCAGACCGTACACCCTCAGGTATAACTGTATCATATGTCCTCCTTTTACCCTCTAACCATCATCTTTAGTTTTAAAAATGCCAATTAGAGAAAAATCAGATTATGAAAATTATTATTTGCATCTGAAATACAAAAAAAAAAGCTATTTATACAAAAAATAAGGTTATGAAAAATAATATTTGCATCTTCATTTCTAACCATCATCTTTAGTTTTAAAAATGCCAATTAGACAAAAATCAGATTATGAAAATTATTATTTGCATCTGAAATACAAAAAAAAACTATTTATACAAAAAATAAGGTTATGAAAAATAATATTTGCATCTTCATTTCCAGACGAATTTAAAAAAGGGTTGGGAAAAAGCGTTTTTTTTTTAATTTTAAAGGGTTTTACTGTATATGAAAACTAGAGGGAAAGAATGACTAAAATGCCCTTCACGTGAGGGGCACGTGAGTGCTATCAAACGAGATAAATGGACGGGGTTAAAGGACCGTACTTGATTGATACAAATTAGAAACAACAGTGACTAAAAAAGTGAAATAAGAAATGTTGGACTAAAATCATTACTTTGGCCATAGCACAGGGACTAAAAGCGAACTTTACTCTAACAACAAGATATTAATAATGCATACACGGTCATTATATATAACACTACTTGAAGATTAAGAACAGAAACATAATGAGACCTAACTTTGATGAAAACAGGTTAAACCCAGAGCACCTACCATAGGCAGAGTGACATATCCGACCCGAAGCGACCCGGACCCGTTTCAACCCGAACCTGACCCAACCCGAAACCCGTTTCAACCCAAACCAAAACAACCCTTTTTTTGTAATTGACCCGAACCCGTTTTGAGCTATTGACACTCCCATGGGTTACATACCTTTGGGTTCATTAAAGCCCCTCTTCCAAGGGTAAAAGCAACGTCTTGCAAGGCCGAATGCGTCGGGGTAATTCGGCACATTCCTCTGGATACGGAAGTATCCTTTCTCACCCCACTGCGGACCTCCGGTATTTCTGCATATCCAGAAATCCATACCTCTTTCACGCCCATACCCTACGATGACTACGGCATGAAGATAACTATCAACCGAAACTGTAGTTTCGATAATGACATCCTGAAGACGAAAGCTAGGATCATGCCATTTTATACCCTAGAAAGTAAAAGAAAAAAAAAGAATGTTATCTCATAAGAAAAAAAAAAACCAAAATTTAGATTATTGCTTTATTTTTACCTCTGTATAGTGCTTAAGGTATTTACAATCAATACCGGCTGTTTCATAACAGCCTTTCTGAGCGCTTTCTCATCGTTCTTGGGCACCCTCGAATACCCGTCAATTTTGAACGCAACCTCATACTGTACAACAAAATTGAAATATGATTAGAGAATGATTTGTAAATCTAAACATAGATAAATTAGATACTCACCTTCTCACATTCACAGTCACCTTTTTCACCTTTAAACACAATTTTTATCTCTATAAACGCGGCCCTTACCCTTTTCATTTAAAATAAATTCAAAAGCTTTTTGCGGGCTTCCAAAATTGCAACTATTGTTAAAGATGTCACAACTCACAATCTATCAAGTATTGCTCAGAAAACGTGACTAGTTCTCCCCCGTTTGCTATTTTGTTGAGTGCTTCTATAGTAGTTATTGACTTATTGTGGCGAAAGCCCAACATGTTACTACATTTTAATAAAATATCAGTTTAGGATAATGGTAATTTTAAAACTTCGTTATATGCTTATATTGCATTGAATGCATATTTATTAATATAAATTGGACTTATGTTTCAAAGTTGTAATTAGGTTTAAAAATGGCTGCTTTTGCTATAACTAAAATAGTAAAAACGTTGCATTTTTTCCAATCCAAAAGCTAATAATGGTTGCGTTGTAAGTTTTTCTTTTTTGCATCAGATGTAAAAAAAAAAAATTGCCTTAGATTGCAGACAAATTTATCGAAAGAAGATGGGATAATAAGAAACATTATACAATATATATTGTAAAAATATATAGTGTATATATATATATATATATATATATATATGTTTAAAATATACATGTGTTCTTAGATCGTGAACAAATTCCATTCCATCTACTTTGATAACACTTTCGAAAATAAGAAAATATTAATTTTAAAATAAAATAAAATTCTTAAACGGATTATTTAAAATGAATAATGTTATATTTTCTTAAATTTTGTATGGTTATATGTATTCATATTAAAATTGATATTTATTATGTGTGATACAAGAAGGAAGAAACGATATGAGATATAAAAAATAATTCAAAATTTATAACAATTATATTCCTCGAACACAACCAACCTCAACAATAACATTTTATTTAAAAAAATCATTCAAGTTTATATAGATAGAAAGCACAATTTTTTCGAAGAACTCGATCAAAACTCTGTGATCATCTGAAGGTCTTTCATTTTCTATCATTAAACCCATGTAATATATATAAACTTGAATACATATAACCTAGTACTTAAATAAAAGAGCACTAGCTTTCCATTTTCACAAGAAATAAAAAAAGCACAATACTTTTCTATAAACAGAGGCGCAGCTTTCAAGGGGCCGGCACTCCGAACTTTTCGCTCAGTAGTGTTATGTATGTACGTTTCGTATAAAATTTTATAGGTATATACGTTTTCGACCCCCCGGTTTTATAAAAAAAAGTTTACTTGTATAGAATTTTTAGGTCCGGTGACTTCCGACCCCCGGTGGAAATTTTCAAGCTTCGCCGCTGTCTATGAATTATGTAAACAATTAAACGAAAGGAGTAAGATTTAAATACCAATAATGAGGTGGCCTAATTTTTCTAAAAGGAGAAAACAATATATGCCTAGAGAATGTATTGTGCTATTCTGTTGTCATAGTGTTAAAGTTAATTCATTATAAGCAAACAAATAGAATCCTAATTGGATGTATAGATTGTTAAGGGGACATTTATCGAGTAATTGGGTGTTCATATTTTAAATGCCATATAGTTAACAAATACCTGCAGAAACATCTATGTTTAGAACTTTAGATATCTTTTATTCGCTCAATCTAAATAAAATACCATAGCCTTATTTTGTACCATATAAATGTATACAAAGATTAAAAAGAGAAGATTGAGATTGTACCATGATATATAATCCAAATCTAAAATTCCGAGAACACCGATTCCAACACAAACAACAGAAACATAATCGCCATGGGATGTTATAACAGAAAAGTTTTCCACACAAACAAAGCTTCATGGTAGAGATTTGTTGGCCGATCCAATCCAAACGTACGAAGATCGAAAGAGGACGACCTCATTTGTAGCAGATTTGGGTTATGTAAATGGACAACTGATGGTGATAGGGAGGATATGGAAGTGTGACGGCTGAGCCTAATTAGGGTTACCACATCTACTTGTATGATCCACATATATATTATCCCTAAAACTGTTTTTTTTTTTTTTTTTCCATTTCAACCATGCATTTTTTGTTGAAGGGTCGGATTCTATAATTATAAAATGGGCCGAAAATAAAACAAAGTTACATGCTAAATTAAAATAGAAATTAACTACATACACCCCCACTTCTTTGATTATAATATTTTATCTCTTACACTAGGTTAGAACCTCGTAGGTTAGAACCTCGTGTATTACACGGTTTGAATAAATGTAATTTTATATATTAAATAATAAAAAAGTTTATCTTTATGAACCCCGTATATTGTACGGGTTAAATAAATGTAATTTTATTTATCAAATAATAAAAAAAATTATATCTTTAAAAACCATGTGTATTACACAGATTAAATAAATGTAATTTTGTATACTAAATACTAAAAACATCATATCTTTAAAAACCCGTGTATAATCGGGTTGAATAAATCTACCAAATAATAAAAAAAATTACATCTTTAAAAACCCGGTATATTACACGTGTTGAATAGATCTAAAAAAGAGTTGTATCTTTAAAAACCATGTGTATTACACAGATAAAATAAATGTAATTTTGTATACTAAATATTAAAAACGTCGTATCTTTAAAAAACCCGTGTATAATCGGTTGAATAAATCTACCAAATAATAAAAAAATTACATCATTAAAACCCCGTATATTACATGTGTTGAATAGATCTAAAAAGAGTTGTATCTTTAAAAACCATGTGTATTACACAGATTAAATAAATGTAATTTTGTATATTAAATACTAAAAACGTCGTATCTTTAAAACACCCATGTATAGTCGGGTTGAAAAATCTACCAAATTAAAAAAAAATTATATCCTTAAAAAAACCCGTGTATTACACGTGTTGAATAAATCTAATTTTACATAGCAAATGATAAAAAGTTATATATTTAAAAACTTCATATATTACACGGGTTATATAAATGTAACTTTGAATAGTAAATAATAAAAAAATTATTTTTAGAAACCCCGCGTTTTACACGAATTGAATAAATATAATTTTGTATACCAAATAATAAAAAAAGTTATATTTTTAATAAATTAGGGTAACATTTAATATTAATTTATTATTTATATATTTAATATAAGATAAGTAGAAAAGAGAGGTATTTGTTTTAAAAATATATTAAATTAACAATTTAGATTTGAGGATAATATTTTATTAAAGTATGATAAGATTTAATGTTAATTTATTATTTATTTAGTTAATATAAAATAAGTATAGATTTGAGAATACTTTCAATGAATGACACGTGTCCAAAATTAGTTTCTCTTATTATAGTAGATAGATATTATAACAAACTCGAGAATGATCATGGGCGGAGGATAATGGTAGCTTGGGGGTGCCTCGATCCTCACCGTTTTTTGTTTGTAGTGTTAATTTTATCGAAAAATTTGGGAAAAAAATCGTAATGCAAAATATTGGATTTTTATGAGCCCAACCCTCACCGATTTGGATTTTGAGTGTCCGGCCTCCATCGAGTTTTCGTTCAAACTTCACCACTGAGAATGAGAAACCATAGGTTTTGTTTGCCACCAGTTTGCTTTAAAACAGAACGGTTTATCAATTGGGGTCCCATAATTTGTTTTACCGTAGGGGCGGATAGAAATCATAGAATACTTATTAAGGGGTGGAGAGACACTGTCTCAAAAATAAAATTGTAGTGAAAATGATTTTTTTTAAGGTTAATAGATAAAAAGTATATGGGACCCTAAGTATCTTTTAAAATCCTTTAACAGGGCTCATGGTTTTGTAGCCTAGTGGCATCTTGGGGTGAGATAAGTATTTGGGACCAATAGGTCCTGGGTTTGATTCTCATAAGGGGGTTTTTTCCATATTTATTGGGTTTCCTCCTGAATTGGTGTATAGGCATTATGCCTAGTGGAGATGGATATGATCGGGTGGCACGATGATACTCCAGTGGTCCGTCAGTGATCCAAATTTACCGTTCAAAAAAAAAATTCCTTTAATAGGCACCCACCTTGTGAAAGTAAAAGTCCAACACCCGACCCAATCGGCAATTGCTGTTCTTAGCCCATATATGTATAGTGTAAACTAATGATTTGGTATGTTTCATTTACGAAGTATTTTTATCGTAACATGTTGTAAATTATTTAGAGTGGATAAGATTTATATTAATTTAATTAATATTTAATAATTTAAGTTAAATAATAATTATCTATAATTACAGATGGTCTAGAATAATGACAAGTATCCTTTCATTGGTTTCTTTTATTATATATTATAGATTAAAATCCTCCCACCTAGGGGTGCAAACGAGCCGAGCCGAGCCCGAGCTTGACCAGGCTCGAGCTCGAGCTCGTTTAACATATGAAAGCTCGAGCTCGGCTCGATTCGAGCTTTATTTCTAAAGCTCGAGCTCGGCTCGAAGGTAATTTTTCAAGCTCGCGCTCGGCTCGTTTAGTATTTATTAATTATTTTATATTAATTATAATTATTATTATACATATAATTAAGTTATTTTTTATATTTATATAAATGGTAATTATTATTATATAAATATATGTTTAATATATTAATAAAAAATATATAAACAGAAAGCTCGTTTAGGCTCGCGAGCCGGCTCGAGCTCGATAAGCGAAGCTCGGGCTCGTTTACTTAACGAGCTTGTTTTTTAGGCTCGGGCTCGAGCTCGAGCTCGTTTAAGCTCGGGTCGTTCGAGCTTTTTTCGAGCCGAGCTCGAGTAGCTCGCAAGTAGCTCGGCTCGTTTGCACCCCTACTCCCACTTATCCCATGGTATTCCTCTATATTTCGTCCTTTCTTCAATGCAAAGATATGAGTCTTCCTTGATGCGCTCCATTGTCTTGTCTCCCGAGCTATTATAGTTATTAAATACTTTATCATTTCTCACCTTCCATAGGTGCCACATGGTTATTATAAATATCATGCTCACCGCTTTTTTCCATTCTTTTGACCCTGCCATTGTCTCGATAGCCTTCATTGCATCTTCGCATGTATTGATGTATGTTGTCGTTAATGTTAGTACATTTCGCCAAACTTCTTTCGCCTTTGTGCATTCTGTTAAAACATGATTTGTCGTCTCATTATAAATTTCGCACCTTGGACATCGCTGATCTGGCAAGCTAATTCCACGCTTTCGCAATTCAGTTTTTACCGGAATTATTTCCAGACTTGCTCTCCAAACAAACTAGTTCATTTTTGGTGCCACCCAATTATTCCACTGAACCCATGTGTGTTGTTCAACATTTGTTGTTTTCATAATTTGATTCCTTACTAGTCCCACCAAAAATTCCTCTTTTTTTCTATTTTCCATTTCCATGTATCTTGTTCTTCCTTTAGTTTGACTTTTTTTTAGTTCCCAGAATAGATCTATCCATTGAGCCCACTCCATATCACTGTTGGGCTACCTAAGCCATTCCATGTACCACTGGACAACATTATTTACTTTAATTGCCATTTCTCCCATTGTAGAATTTTGTGTTCTTTATGGTTCTTATATCCCCCACCCCGATACCCTCATACTTTTTTGGTACTACTACTTTCTTCCACTAAATCCATCTTATTTTATTTTTTCCATCTTTTCTACCCCACATAAAATCCCTTCTTATTGAATCAAGCATCAATATAACTTTTTTTGGGCTCGAAACAACGAGAAATAGTAATTTGGTAGGGCACCCATTACTGCCTTTGCTAGAACTATTCTCCCGGCAACCGATAAAGTTTTTGCTTTCCATGTCGATAGTTTTGCATTAAATTTGTCGAGAATCGGTTTCCAATACTTTATTTTTTCATGTTTGCACCGATTGGAAGGCCAAGGAACGTAAAAGGCCTTTCACCCACTCTACACTTTAGTATACTAGCGATATTTTCGACTTCATTTTCTTCTACCCCAATCCTGAATAAGCAAGACTTGTTCAAGTTTACTTTCAAACCCGGGCACATATGGAAGCATCTAAGGAGGAGACGGTTTAGATTTCTTATGTTATTTTCCCCCATTCCCGTAAATATTACGTGGTCGGCGTAACATAAATGAGATCCTTGGCATAAAAAAGTAAAGTAAAATGATTCATTATTCTTGTTGTATGGGGTAATTCACGGGTTTAGATATTTAATTTTTTTAAACTAATATAAATAATTAAAAATAAATAGTGTATGACGAATAAATTACATTGATTAAATGTTGACAACGACTTCAAACTAAAAAATACTTATGAAATATAAGACAAAGAAAACAAAATTGATCATATTTGTTTACATGATTATTAAAAGAGTAAACTGCCATTTTGGTCCCTGAGGTTTGGTCACTTTTGCCACTTTAGTCCAAAACTCAAACCTTTTGCATCTGGTTCCCTGTGGTTTCAGTTTTATTGCCATTTTGGTCCAAAAGTGAAATCAGATCATATTTGTCTTATAAAATCCTACTATTTTGTCCTTTTCCCTAGGGGCAAAATAGTCATTTCTTTTTTATTTTATTTAAAACTTTTATTAAAGGGACTATTTGTGTTACTAGGTTCAAGTTTTGGACCAAAATAAAAAATACATGTAACACCATCCCTCCATCTCTCTCTCTCTCTCTCTCTCTCTCTAAGTCTGCAACCATCCATTTGTCTTTTTAAAAAAATATGCATCATTGTTTGAGTTTCAGATCTGAGATCGAACTGTTTTTAAGATTTGATTTGCAGTCGTTTTTATGAAAAGAAGGTGCCGATGGATCTGAAAGAATTTTCAAGATTTGAATCGACTTGGGTTGATTTTCGACGAGTTTCGGTGTAATCGGATTGATTACGGTTCATTTTCCATGCGTTTCGAACAAGTGTTGATCTGATTCTATCTGTTTTGCATCGAATTTTGTTCGTTTCTAACTGATTATGATGAATTAAATGATTGTCACCAGTTGATCCACATGTAAAACTATGTGTTCTCCCATCTATAAACAAGTATGGTAGTGAAGTTGCAAGTTATCCATTGTTGTTTGTTTGCTTGAAGAGTATCGGCTGCAGAACTGATGTAATAGACATTGCAGCATTCTAGTTTGACTGGGCATTAAGAAGAAGAAGAGTGAATATGAATCTAGGTTGATGTTGTTGTTAATCGACTTATTGTTGTCAATCTTTTAGAGAGAGAGAGATGGATGGTTGCAGACTTAGAGAGAGAGGTGGATGGATGGTGTTACATATACTACGTATATGTATTTTTTATTTTGGCCCAAAACTTGAATCTAGTTACACAAATAGTCCCTTTAATAAAAGCTTTAAAAAAATAAAATAAAAATAACCATTTTGCCCTTGAGGAAAAGGAAGCAGGATTTTATAAAACAAATATGACCTGATTTTACTTTTGGACCAAAATGGCAATAAAACTGAAACCACAAGGACCCAGATGCAAAAGGTTTGAGTTTTGGAATAAAATGACAAAAGTGACCAAACCTCAGGGACCAAAATGACAGTTTACTCTTATTAAAATAATCTTAAATAACCGGAGCCTCGACTTCTTGTTTAACAAATGCAACATGTCGTTCTGGATGACGAACCACAACTTCTAGTAAAGTAAAAAAGATTTGTAATAAATTTTAATAGAACGGGTTTAAGTCAGGATAGGTCATCCTAAAAATTACCATTTTGGTTCGGGGAGTTATGACAACAATCACATGTAATTAAAAAATATATATCAGGAAAAAGAAAAACGAGGTAAAACTCAGGAAAAAAAAATTACTATATTGCTAGTTAAGGAAAATGATTAGCTTACCAAGTTGCTAGCCAGATCAATACAACAAGAGTACAAAACATAAATTAATTACACCCATGAGAACACAACCCAACACCCCGCTGAAGCTCCAAACACCCTAACCAAAGTCATCTATATTATATTGAAGGGGGACCAGTTTGTTTTGTTGACAGCTGAAATTCTCGATCTCTTAAGCACCCACCAGAGCGTTGACTCCATGATGTTTTGAACAATCTTCGCACCAGTCGTATTCCACCCTTTAAAAACCTTGTCATTCCTCCTTAACCACAACCTCCACATCGCCATCAAGAACACTACACGAGTTACCTTTTTTCGTTTTCGGGGACATATCCAATTCACAGCAAAGCATCTAAAACTGAAAATGTACTGGCAACTCGAGCCAAGCACACACTTGGCACCATACTAAATTAGCGACAATGCAGACACTTTCAAGTGGTCTAGTTGTCTCAACTATAAATGTAGATGACATGAGCTAAAATGACATGTGAAGTATAAGTTAAAATTTAAAACTAACACTTATAAATTCCGTGTAACCAAATGTTGATCATGTGCTTGAACTTAATAAACCAACATTTGAATGAAAAAAAAAACTCATTTCTTTTATTAAACTCAACTGCCTCTCTAACTAAGGCCTAAATGAGCTTATATAATTATAAAATTGTTAGAAGATCATAAACATTTACAGTACCTTGACTACCTACATAATATCATGGTTGGCAACTAAATCCTCTGTTCCTACAACAACCTAGCACGAAAATCTTGTTAAACAAAAGACAAATTGCATTCTATATAAGTACAATTATTTGAAACTTTATCTACATTGTCAAATTAAAGTAAACCATGAAGCTAATAATGATCACCTTAACATAATTTGGATTCATATTCTAGAGAGATAATCATAATACTTACCCGAGCTCGCATAGCAACAATATGACCCCGACCATCATTAAGTGCTTAACCTTTACCCTTCAAGAAAAAAATGTATGATTTAGCGATATATTAATAGGTATAAACACGCCATGTTGAGAGAGCCAAAGACGGTACCTTAATATATATACATACTAGTAGGGCACCCGCGCGATGCAGCGGCGGCGACAATTTACAACACAGTAATCATTTTCTGTCAATTTATCAATTCTATAGCAATGTGTTGTATAGTACGTCTGTTAGTTTTTTATTCATCTATCTATGATTTACATATCTCATTTAAGTAATAATAAACACACGAATAAAAATACATTAGTCATAAACATAGTAATTCAAAAATAGAACTACTCTTGTCAACTACCTGGTGCTTTTTACATACTAACATAGCCCAACTTTACTACCCAGTTCTACTATTAATTTTTATTCTTTCTATTGAATAAACACCATTATAATGGTTATAAAACCTATTTTATGAGAAGATAAATACACTATTAAGAAAGTACAAAAAAACAAAGTTTATAACTCCACTAATGATGGAAAATTTATGATTTTGAGGTATTAACATGAAAAAAAAAATTAAACAATTGCACGGACTGTGTTCTTGTCTACTCAGATACATACATGGTGTTTGGGTTTATACGTATGACACGTTTTTAGCATCCTTGACGTTGTAGGTTTGTGTAAAATTTAGGGATTCTTGTTGGGTTTGACTTGTGAATGCACAATCTGGCTAAAACCTTATGTGAGCTCTTGAGATATATATTGGATAGCATAATGAAAGTTCGGTGGTTCTTCTATACAAATAAATAACTTGATCTAAAACTTTTAATCTTAATATACTACAGATATAGAAAACTTTACAATTTTTACATACCGTAAATTTTGTAAAAAGTTCTCAAAACTATTAATGCTTTTATATATAAAGTATTCTTATAACTCTAATCAGTTTTTTCATAAAGTTAAATCAAGATTGGTACCTGAGTGTATTTGTGTTTTGATGATCATGAAAATATATTTTTTGTTATTCTATTTTTTTTTTTTTGACCAACGATATCTATTTATATTCAATGTAATCGAAGAATTTACATCGAGATAATTGGTAAACGGGCAACAAGTTGCGCCGCTACCCCTTTTTGAATAGCAAAACTAAGCCTTTTAAAAACAACGTTCATAGATCTCGGGGTCATAACATTACTATGCATGACCCTTTGAACTCGACTAAGTAGGTCCACAGCCTCTGGCGCCAGAAAAGCAAAAGTATCAAAAGCAAATGGGATAAACCCGTGCTGGTTGTCAAGGCACGCTTTCTCATGCTTGATCACTTTACCCGAAGCAGCCTGGCCCACTGTGAAAGCACTACTCCCTAAGCCCACAAGCGGGGAAACCCCTGTTAAATCCACACAGGCGTGTTTTCCCCCTACCCATCCAAAGACCAGAATGTCGCTGGTCGAAGGGTAGATCTCCCTTCCAACGGGTCTGTTAAGAAATTAACGGGAGCCTCTTTCTTAGCAGAAATACCAGCGCACCTGAATATGTCAAAAAGGACATCCCTAACCAAATCATGTCGGTATTTGAACCCCGGTAGCAGAAATACCAACGCACCTACCACTGTCCCTTAAGATGTGGTCCTGTAGCACCCACGATTGGGCCCTCGAGGCCACAAAAACGTAGGATGAAGCCTCTACAGCCGAATACAAACCCAAACCTCCAAACCTAATAGGTAAAGAAGCAAGTCGCCACTGGAGGCCTCCAAATAAAGGACCTCCACAAACCACCAATTCCTCAATCGCCTCACGCAAACCTTTGTCAAAGAACAACGCTGCATCCTCCATGTGTACAGGTTGGCATGTCCTCAAGCCAAAGAAAAGTTTGGCAATGCCCATACAGGATCGAAGCAAGAGTAGTTCACTCTGCGGGTCACCTAATTTCGGTAGAAGACGCATCAAATCTTCGATTAATATATATAAGTAGAAACATTGAACATATAATTATTGCTTTGCATTAGTCATAATTCATGGAAAAGGAAGGGATTTGAAATGGTGATTTTTCAGATGAAACCTAAACCAAAAATAGATACATAACTTTAAATAATTTAAGTGCGCTTTTATACATTCCCATGATCTTGTAACCTACTCGTGTTGACCCAGTTGACCTGACTCAAATGCTGACCCGAGACTGTTAACATAGTTGACCAGTTTGACTACATTGACTGTGACCCGAAATTGTTGATGAAACTTCCATAACAGCCACCGATCATCATCGTTTAACTCTCGAACTAACGCAACCGACCATGCATATTAAAACATGCCGATGTCTTTTGTACTCACTTTCAATGTGGAATGTAAACTGGTTAAAAGACGGAAAAAAATTAGCTATCACACATGCAGGTTGAAAGTCTTCAAATGTCAACTAAAGTGCATTAAATGAATTGATCATAATCTCCTTAATTACTTTATTTCTAGGGCCCTAGCTGACAGTTCGAATGATGTTTTATCTTATGTGCAACAGACCAAAAGGGTAAAAAATGTTGACTAAAAATGACATGGGCCAAAATTCCCCTAGTGTATCATCAAAATGGTAACGCACATTTAGCATGTAGAAAAAAAAACCCGTTTTGACCAACCATCCAAAAAAAGACTAACCACCCATTAGTAGGATAAACAGAAGCCCAGAATGCACTTTTGGGCTAAATCTCCGGCTATGTTCAGTGAACCACGGTATAGACCAGAAGTATCGGCCTCACCAGCAAAATACTACTTCAATTGTGGTTCCTGAGATTCGATTGCAGGTGCATTCAGGTCAAGTTTGTTTGGACACTTCTGTCTTTTATCATTTTACTTGGTTCACGGGTCCGGTATTGTAGAGTTGAAGTCTCGTTGTTTCGTTTCGTTTCTTTCAACCGTTACTTACCCATGAAAGATACTAATAACTAAAATTAAAAATAATGATTTTTACCCGTTTACTAAAAATGAGAAGGTTGCCCCATTTAGTAAAAGTGACAAGTTGTGCCCGTGTTATAAAATGATAATTTTCACCCGTTCACTAAAAATGGTAATCATGACCCATTCACTGAAATCATAATTGAAATGTTCAAGTGGAAATGTATTAGATGATTGACTACATTAAAAATAGACTATAGGCATGACTACATTAAAAATAGACTATAGGCATGTTCAACCCATTTGACCCCGTTTCCTTTTTGGTAAAAAAAAAAAATACTTTAGCCATTTGAGATGAAACATACATGGGGGCTTGGCTCCTTCCACTTCTGTCTTGGTACCTATTAATTAAGTGTAAACAAGTGGTTATTAATAATCAGCAAACTTGATGTACAAAACCACTTTATATAAGAGCAAGTTTAATCATGAATGAATCTCCAACAGCCCGCCGTACATAGCTAAACCAGTTTTTACAACATTCAAACAAATTTAAAAGTTAAAATTGAACAACCCATATATAAGTGGTTCGAACTATGCCATTTAGCCCATAGTTACATGTATAACTATGTAAGTATATACTAAATAAACATTACATGAACCTGAAATTTGCAGGGGAGGATACTCCAATTTCCTGTGAACACAAGTAGATGTTAGTTTCTGATCATAGGTTGATTATATTTGTAAAATTAGGGCAAACCCTTATGTGTTTATGTATAAGCAAGGATGACATATCTACAATCCAAAACTAAAAAACTACAATTTCTTGGGTGGTTTCAAATGCTTAGTTACCTATAAACCTTAAAGACCCTCTATAAACTTTGTGATTTGTTCTACACATATATAGCAAGTCACTATTTGTGAAAATAAAAAAGCACAGCAAACCATTGTCCTCTGTAGGTGAAAAGAGGAAAAGTTTCCAGGCTCCACTGTCAAACATCATAAATCACAATATTAAAGCCAAAATTTCATGAAATCAGAAAAAGGAAACGATTTTACAGGCATCGGTCCTTACCAATTTGCCAGACAAAGCTTGTTTAAACCCTAGATTGCTGCAATCTCCACTTACCAAACCCTAGTTTACCAGTTCTATGGCGTGCTTTGGTCTGCGACGAAGGGAGTGGCAGTGGAAGACCGCAGGTGAGGAGAATGATGGTGAGGGGAGCGCTAGTGGAATTCAAAAACTAAATATTAGGGGAAAAGGCCTGTTGAAATTCAAAATTTGAATGCTCAACGCCATTTCTTCTTCGGTGTATGCCTGACTTCTCCAAACAAAATCTAATTGAACATTTAGGGCAATTAGGTAAATCAGTAGTATAATTTATTATTTAATTGTTGCATCATCAATGGTTATAATATATACACTAAAGTTAAAAAAAACTCTTAAAGTTTTCAACATTTTACATTCTCTCTCTTATATATATTATAGATAGTAATAGATATACAAACTAAATAACTAATTAAGTTGACAGTTTTGAGTTTATACCTTGCGCACACGAATATCTAATACTTGTGTCTTTGTTGCTAACTGAGTTGACTGGCTTTGCATTTGTTTTAACCCGCTCCAATAACTACCATTATTGTTCCAGACTACCACAACTGTTTACTACGAGTAATATTAGTTTACAACAGAGACCAAAATAGTACAACGAATAAATTGCTATGAAGCTTAAAAGAATTCCAGCTGATCATTAAGCTTTTTATTGAGTCATCTATTACCTTCCCAACTTCTGAATTTTCGTTCCTGACACAACATAACCCCGTTCACATCATCATTCATGTCATCATTCTTTAAATAATGCTTTTGATTAGAAACATGCATTGACTCTTCAAACCTAATAGAACTAAAGTAACGACCCCTCGAATTCTTTTATTGGTGTTTAAATGAACTTTGTTGTTTCCTTTTCAACTGTTTTTTAGGACAATGGAACTTGCACTTTGTACCTTGAGAACACACGCCTGTTTCTATCCTCAAGACTCTGCGTGTCAAGAGCCACCCTCCACACTTCTTCGCCGTGCCATACGACAACATCAATAACAAGCCCCTTGTCATCATATCGGTAACATATACAGACACACATGCACATAAATTTAAATAAATTATAAAAAAGAAAGAAACTTTTAATCTAAGATATAGCTCTAATATCAAACATCTGGTTGTTTCTTCCAATAATCAATTCCATCTTGAAGGTCTGCACGAGTCTATTACAAATTCACCTCATCAACACGTGTTGCCTTCTAAAGATAGAAAACTTGTTAACGTGGTACACTCTCAACGGACCTAACACTCTCCCGCGACATGCAATCACACATACCATTCATAATCATTACATTTCTCTCAAAAATGAATCACGGGTTCAAACAGTAACAACAGAAATATGAGCTAACAAGAAACACATTCATCAAACTAAACACTCTATTATCTTCACAAACAGTAAAAAACACAATCAAACACACAACATATTAAACAACACACTTAATTCATAACCTACCACAATATCAACATAGATCTATAGCAAAACCACAATCCAAATCACTATTAACAATCCCCAGTCCTCACACATCTATAAACTTATCAAATTCATGTTATCGTCATAAACACTTATTTCTATCGCCAATCAAAAGGAGCTTAATCAGGTAATCATAACCTGCTTGTGCTTGTGTAGGAGGAGCGGCCATTTCTTCTTTATTGCATCTACTACATCATCAGATACAATTTCACCATTTCAACATCCACTTGCACTGAAAAACAAATCACAAAAGCATACTTCATCTTAATATGGTATTACAAAATTCGATCCGTATAGATATAAGATAAATAAAATATATTAATGCTAAAAAATTTCTCCTATATCATATAATCTTGAAAAGAATTACTTTTATATTATCATATTATCTTATTTCTCAACCTCTGTCATTCTTGTCGAGTTGGATTGTCATGCCCACAAAATTTTGCAAAATATGATCTCAGTATCTATGCTTTGTGTTTCTTCTCTACGTAATAATGATAAAAAAATTAATAATGATGGTGAAAATAAAACAATAATAAAATACACAATTATTATGAGATGACCATGCAAGTTCATAGTAATTTCATATGGAACTCTACCTATTAGGCAATATCAATATTTACAAGAATAGAATTCCACATAATTTAAGGTGTACAAAATTTTTTAAAGAAAAAAAAAACAGATTAACAATACTAACATCTTTCTCATTATTTATATAAGAAAACAGAAAATGAAATACCATTTTGCATGTAATGCTTTTTGGCGTTTTGCGCCACTCCTACAAATAATTAGCAAACAAAAAATGAACATACAAATGTTATTAGTTTATTTGACGTTTATCTGGGTAAAACACATGCAATAGAAAATAGCTAAACGGGGATACAGGAAGAATAGATCAAAAATTTTAATCTTAAAGGATAGGTGTAACGACCTCTTAAAAGAAGTTATCAAACATTTATGTCAATACGACAGGTAATTGTACTACTTTTTTTATTATCAGGGCGAAGTGTCCTGAACATACAACTATTTCAGGATTTACACATATACCTAAGAGTTTTATACCCAAACATACAACATTTTCATGTTATGCCAATACTTTGATAAAAACATACTACAATTTTATACCAGGGTGAAGTATTTCTGTTTTTCCAGCCTATATTTTCCTAGAAAATATAGACATGAAAGTGACAGAACTATTATATTAACTATATTATAGTTAACAAATGTACTAAAAGGAGCATCTAGATCACAGAAGAAAAACATGTTAGCAAGTGACTAAAAGAAAATTAACATAATCAATAAAAATTTGACTAACCAACAAATAAATATGCATGAATCGGACAACAAAAGTGGAAATAAACATAGAATTTTACAATTAAACATGAATCGATGAACTAACTGAAGTAGATTTAATTGTTTATTGAACATAGAATATCATACCACCTAAACCCTAAATAACTGAAACTTGATTTAAAAAAAAAAGAAACAATACATCACAACAGAAAGGCCAAAATACTAAAGAACATACCTACAATTGTGGATGATGAATCGAAGAAGCAGACACACCGTGTAAGTATTTAGGGTTTGTGAAGAAGTAGATGATCCAAGGGTCAAAAATTTTCTTAGATGATTACCATGAAATTAAAACATATAATCAACAAAAAAGGATTAATAAACATAAAACACTTGATTAAATAGGGATGCAATTAACAATAAATATAAAAACGGATGAATCTAAACCATACCTTGGATGATCAAACTTGAATAGAAGAGATGGATTGAATCAGAAATCACGTTTATGGATTTATGGAAGATCGATTTCTCAGAATCAACTAGAGGGATTTTGGGTTTGTTAGAATTTTGGTAGGTTAAATGCATGTTGAAAAAAAGAGAAAAGGTTGAAGAAAAATAATTTAGAGTTGCAAATTCTTGAGAAAGAGATAGATAATGAATACATAAATATTTTCCAAAAATAAAACTTCACAAGACTATAGCACGCCAAAACAACACCAACAATAGCCTAATCACATGCCAAGTGTCCCAAATCCATCTTATTTATTATATTACTAGGTTATCACCCGGGATTGCTTCCCGGGTAGTTTAATTTTATTAGTTAATAAACATGTATTTTTATTAAAATGTAACATATTATTTCATTAAACTTTTACATTACATTGAATAATTGTTGTTATATTGGGGCACTTTAGTGAATCGACATTAATAAGAGAAGATCCACTGGGGGAACAAAAATAGAAGCAATCCATGGGTATTAAATGCACATGCAACCTTAGAAAACACCATACATAAAAGGTTTCATTAATACAGTAGCCCAGCGAGAAGCTGGATGTCACAACCCCCGACCCCACCCTGGGAACGGGAGCCGTGAGCCAGTCAGATGGTATCGGTGTTTATTAATTTGGCAGCGGAAATTTTCATCAGGATCGTAGTTAGGAAATATTTTATCAGAGTAAAACACCACATTTTCAATAATAATAATTACATGGGAAAAACCCAAGTTTCCATTATAAATACTTGAACTTAAACCTGTGTGCTCTTGTGACAAGAAACCCGTACAATCCAAGACTCAATCAAGATCTAAGGATAGAAGCCAAGGTAAGTATGTGCTTAAGTATATATTGGAAGATAATTAACAATATGTTATGTGTAAGGTAAGCATGGTTGCTTGGAAGGAATGATTTGTGGATGCGGTCTAGCACCGGCACCAAGGTATGTAATATGACATATTGACCCAGGTACATATATCTAATATATGTAAGTACATGTGATGGTAAAACCTATCAATGAAAGGAAAATTTTAAATAAAAAAAAATAATAATAATGATAAGAAGGGTAATGAAGTTTTGGAATTGTTATACGTGCCGAAACCTAATTCTTCGGACATAAGGTGACAATTACACGAAGACACGAAACTAGTATGTGGATTGTGTACCTGGCCAGTACACAAGAAACATATGACGTTCGTGAGCCCGTGATAATTGTTACAGGTGTGTCCGTTAGAATTGGGTAGCAGGTGGGCGTATGGGTGAAATGGGTAGTAAGACTATCAGGAGATTTAGAGTAATACGTAAGAGTGAAAAGTGCGAATGATAAGAAGGAAGAATGTTGAATCCGTAAGAAAGTACGAATCAACAATGTATAAATGCAATGCTTGAATCCGCGAGACGGATTCAAGGGATGAAAGGCGTAAATGATCTGTTTGAATCCGCGAGACGGATTCAAAGAATGAAAGATATGAATGCAATGCTTGAATCCGCGAGACGGATTCAAGGAATGAAAAGCACGAATGCAATGTTTGAATCCGAGAGGCGGATTCAAAGAATGAAAGATGTAAATGCAATGTTTGAATCCGCGAGACGGATTCAAAAGATAGAAGGTACGAAAGGTATGAATAATGTGTTCGAATCCGCGAAACAGATTTAAGATACAAAAGACGGAACTAGTCTACGTAAGAAGAAGTCGATAGCTTGACCATGTATGCGTCAAACAAGTCATATAAGTAAATGTAAAGCAAATGAACAAAAGAATGATAGGAATGAAAATATCCGAATGTGTAAGTAATTACGGACCAGACAAGTAAATATTTCTTAAGTGATATGATTCAAATTATGCTTAAATTTTCATGTATAGATATATGAATATATTTATGCAAATGCGTTGTATGCAAGAATGGTCGAAAGGATAAATGGGTCATACGGTCAGATGGCGATTGCCATTTGAACTCGTTAGTTAATGTTTTGATATGTTAAGTTTTGTATTCATAGGTGAGATTGATGAATGGACACGCAATGTCATCAATCGGAAAGGAATGATCACCGTAAGATAAGGATGGCGAATCAATGGAATCTACTTCCGTCAGATATCATAGTGTGATAAACCTATCAAGATCAGTGAAAGAATTCTCATAAGCGGAAGCTCATTACCCGGATAAATGAGATCAATCCTGGGATGGGTTGAATTTGTAATGAAGTGGTCGGTTCGCTTTCGCGGGTCGTGGCATTATTCCAAAATAGTAAGGTTAGTGAATTGTTTAATATGTGAATTTAAGTATAAAGTTATGAATTGAATAAGTACCTCCGCATGAGCCAGTGGTAAAGCAAGATGTGATATGATAAGGAAGGGTTGACTTTTATAAGCAGGCTAAGAATGAGTTTTAAATCTGGCTTAAGTAGTAGACAGTGCATGTATGAGTAAGAAGGTAGAAGTAAAACTCCAAGTATATACGAAATTATTAGAACTAATACTAACGGTGAATGTGGTAGCAAGTTCATATGAACTTCATTTTGCTTTTATGTAAATCATGGTAGAAAACCCTTGGGTTTGCTTCTAGTTTGCACACTTTAGTTCTAGTACGATAATGTGATGGTACGATTATATCTACTCATGAATAAGACTTTTGCAAAGATCCTGAATGTATTCATGTGGTATTGAGCATCGTGAATGGATAGATGAAAAAGTAAGAATAGTATTGGTCTACCAAGAATGAGAAAGGTTTCGGGGACGAAACCTCCTTTAAGGGGGGTAGACTTGTAACACCCCAAAACCCGAACGTTTAACTCACTAATAAGATTTCATGGAATATGAAAAATGTTTAAATAAACATGTTGTATAAGAATGAATAGAAGATATAACTTAGTTAGAATAAATGTGAAATATTGCATTATAAAATAAACTATGACCAAAGTTTAGGCAAACATATAAATGGAGGGGCTAAACATGTACAAGGAAAAAGATATTTACTAAAAGCAAAATAAGGAAAAACAAACACACACATCTGGCGTGTGTATGTGTGTCGCCCCAAGCAGGAGAAAAAGAGGAGAAACCCTAAAATCCTTGAAGTTGCAAAATTGAGAAGGGAAATTGAAGCTAATCATATGCATGAATCTGAATGTGCAACCATTTAAGCCTACTAATCAAGTGGTAAGTTGTAGAATTTCGATTTGATGATCATTGATGAGATGGGTTGTGTTTAATCCTTGAGCCTATGTGAAATTAGAATGGTAATGAACTAGAATCATCTCATGAAACATGAATTGTGTTCGAATTTCTGATTATATTGATGATTTAATGAAAACCCACTTGTAAAAGTAATGTTATGAAGATGATGATGTTGCATGTGCTAAATCAAGTATAGTTTTGATATATATATGAAGTTGGATATTGTGGATTATTGTTAATAGCCTTGATTTAGGATGAAAGTTATGTGAGGTTAATGGAATTTGATGATCTTGATATGAACTAGTAAGAATATGCAAAGAATGCTTGTACATTATGCTTAGATAGTGGTATGCACACAAAGTGTTTGATAAAATGCCTACATGAAACTTGAATTGATTCAAGTTTGTGTTAAAAAGTTAGTAAATTCGTCACTTTTGACAGCCCTAGATAGTCATCTTGTAAAGGTCGTATCTCATTCGTTATTAGAAGTTAGACAACGAGCCTTATATCGTTGAAAAGCTTGTTTCGCATGTTACAATTCTTATTTGGTCATAAGAGGCTGGTTATGAGATTTAGTGGGTCAAAACAGCATGAAAAGTTAGTAAATTCGTCACTTTTGACAGCCCTAGATAGTCATCTTGTAAAGGCCGTATCTCATTCGTTATTAGGAGTTAGACAACGAGCCTTATATCGTTGAAAAGCTTGTTTCGCATGTTACAATTCTTATTTGGTCATAAGAGGCTGGTTATGAGATTTAGTGGGTCAAAACAGCATGAAAAGTTAGTAAATTCGTCACTTTTGACAGCCCTAGATAGTCATCTTGTAAAGGCCGTATCTCATTCGTTATTAGGAGTTAGACAACGAGCCTTATATCGTTGAAAAGCTTGTTTCGCATGTTACAATTCTTATTTGGTCATAAGAGGCTGGTTATGAGATTTAGTGGGTCAAAACAGCATGAAAAGTTAGTAAATTCGTCACTTTTGACAGCCCTAGATAGTCATCTTGTAAAGGCCGTATCTCATTCGTTATTAGGAGTTAGACAACGAGCCTTATATCGTTGAAAAGCTTGTTTCGCATGTTACAATTCTTATTTGAAAGTCGAAGTCAGATTATGTGATTAAGAAGGGGGAAAGTGACCCCGAACAGCTGCTGCGTGAAAAATGCAGCAATGAAAATAATGTGTTTTATGAACTTAAAACATATGATTTTCTAGTCACCAATTTACTAAACACTAAATATTGCTTCGGGTGAATGTTTACAGTTGTTAAGGTGTGTTTAAAGCGTTACTATGTGTAAAATTGGCGTTAATGTATAGCAAGTAAGGATGGTAAAATCATGTTGTTCATGTACCCCAAATATGGTCGTCTAGTATGGAATCCCGAAAGCTTTAGTATATGTAGTATTGATATTATGTATGTGTGTGTATGTAATGGATTGATCATGTGGTTGTAAGCATGTTACATCATGAATATGAAGTGTATATAATGCCATTGTTATAGCTTAATATGATGACACGGATATATGAGGTTAAGTCGAAAGTCCATAAGATGGGTCGTTGACTTTTGAAAGTCAAACCTTGCATAAGTAGTATGGCTAGACTCTTGTCAAATTTCAATGCTATAAAGTCATAGGACGCATGTTTAACAATGTGTGTTATATGCAATTATTTAAGGAATTATACGAGTTGGAAAAGATGTGATTTTGGTTATATGTCTTATGTTTGTTAGACTTGACTAATGAAAGTCAAACGTGAACCATGCATTCGACATGATCATTAAGTGTACAATCATGCATACTAACAAGAATGTGATTGCGTGATGAGAAGGCATAGGGATCATGTGGAAATGGACTCAAGAACGGAAGGTTAACGGGTCAAGCGGAGGCGAGGAAGCAAGCATGAACACTAACGCTCGAGGTAAGTGACTTTCGAATCACTTCTTAATATACATATAGAGTTTTCTTGTTTATGGATGAATGAAGATGATTGATGTATGTAACATGGCTCTAGGAATTATGTGAAAACCCCACCTCTAGTGCCATTCCCGGTTGAAAGGCAAAAGGAAGCAAAATGTAATCTTTTCTTCACTTAAAAAACAACTGGTCCGCAGATGTTTTGCACTGCCCGTCGCCGACGGGTTCGTATGATGATGAACTCTTCCGACGCCCTAGACTCCTGTCGACGGGCTTGTGTGCTTACGGGTGTTTCCCGAACCCGTCGGGGACGGGTTCATACCCGTCGCCGACGGCTTGTCTAAGTTGGTTTCTCATTTTTTTCGCGTCATGTATTCCCGGTTGATCCGTAACGCATCCTGGTGCTCCGGTTTTCAACCACGTATCAGTAAGTGGTATGTACGAGATATGTATGAGCACTAGCATCATGTATTTAATATGAAGGTACATACGTGTGTAGGTATGTGTGTATGTAGTTATTTATGTATGTATATATATAGGTACGTGTGTAGGTATGAACGTATATATGTGGATGCAAGTTTGTATGAATGTAGGTGAATTGGTAGGCATGTATGTATGTATGTACGTATGTATGTATGTATGTATATATGTAGGTACGTGAGTAGGTATGTGTGTATGTAGTTATTCATGTACGTATGGAAGTACGTGTGATCGTATGCAAGTATGTGAAGACGTAGGAACGTATGCAAATGTGTATTTATGTGTGTATGAAGATAGGTAGAGTGAAGGCAAGTATGTATAGACATATGAATGTAGGTACGTATGTAGAATTGTATTATGAATATATGAAGATACTTATGAGTGTATGCATGTATGTAGAGGGGTATGGATGTATGTATGTGTATATGCAAGTATGATTTGGGATACATTGAGTGTTAGTGATCTTAATCGTGTGCCTGGAAAACGAAGATTTATGCAGGTACATTATTGAAGGCTCACTAGGGAATGGATATGCAAATGATATGCTTAAAATTAAAGAGAGAGCTGAATGGAAAGTGTACATGTATGAATCTTGTTTATATGTATAACGTATGCTAATGTCATAAATGTATGTGGTGAGTGCAGGTTGTACGAGAGTACGGGCGATTATCACAAGGAATAAAGATCGAAGGCCGAGTCACAAGGTAGATTGTACGGGGATGATTGATTGTGTACTTTAGCAAACAGGAAGTTGTTTTTGTTTAGTAAAAACTTATTTTCAAAACGGACTTTCAAGTAAGTCAAGACATTTGTAATGAAAGAAATTTTATGGTATGAATTTCCGCTGCGATTCTTTTGTCAAATGTGAATTAGGGTCTTACATCAGGCTAGGTTGGTTACCTCACTCCACGATCTCCAACCATATGTTTTTCGATGAAAAATTCACTCCAAATTATTACTACAGGCACCCACAGCAGACTCATTCCAGCAGCGACTAAGGCCCTCTCCTCCAGTTGGATCATGGGAGTAGACTTCCGGGTCAAGGTTTTATACCACTTTTCGTCAGTGAAAGCTATAGAGACATTAACCCTGGGGACACCCTCACTTTCCGATCGGTAGTGCATGTCGATAGGAATAACCCCACGATGAATATAAAAGAACTTCTGCTTCCAATCATGAAGACTTTTAGGGGGTCCCGGCTACAAGCCAGTACACCACTGGTACGAGAGTTAAAAGAGTAAAAACCCCCGGTGTAAGTCACGTAGTAGAATACGTTAAACTTCTCAAATGTGGGCTCTATCCTCTTAGCCCGGAAAATAAATTCAAAATGTGTAACCCTAGGTAAACCCAACGCATTTATCTGGGAGATATGCAACCCATAACCGTTCAGCACTTCGCCAACAAACTTTGACATCGGAAGCCGGAAGTTCTGTGACACTTGTACTCTGTAAACGATGTACGATGTAAAACAATATCAATTATCAATAAAAAAATGTGTTTTTGTCTTAATTTTTGTATATTTGTGTTTGACGATTTCACGTTTTGATTCTAGTTCGATTTCAAGCTTTAAAACGCTTTCTAGAAAGTTATACGCAAACTGATGCGTAAACGTAATCAGTTTAATGCGAAAAACACTCTGGAACAGTGAGTTAGGCTTAACATACCTTAAATAACCTTTACATAACTTAGAAATAAATTTTGAAGGGTTTGGTGTGTCAAAAACAAATTTATTCGATCAAAGGGACTATTTGCGACAAACTGCGAAAGTCTGCCGATTCGTATAGCAACGAACATTCTGGAACAAGATCATAAGCTAAACATACCCTAAATATCCTTTACATAGCTTAGAAATAAGCTTTGTGGGGTTCGGTATGCGAAAATACGCTTATTTGATCAATAGGGACTAAAAGCGTCAAAAAGTGCATAAGTTTGCATTTACGTTCATATCTTACGTTCTGAACATATCCGGAGATCCAAAAAAAATTTTAATCATTAAAATATTTTATTTTAGTGATTGAGATGCAAAAGTACCATTCGTTGCGAAATTTGGATCGTTTTCGCGTCCGTTCGAGTTTTCGTCGTAATTAATCGAATAACGTAACCGTACGACCAAACGAACCGACATCCAAGATATTTTCAGGCATATTTCATGTTCCCTATGCTTTAACATCCTTGTGGAGCCTTGAAATGGGGTTAACGGGGGTTAAATGCACCAAAAACCAAGTTTTATGCATGAGGGACCATTTTTTACATTTCCTGATACTTCTCTCGCGGGCCGCGTATGCCAGGGTTAACTATTACGCGGGGCGCGACAGACTGAACTGGCAGATTCATTGAATTAAGCCAAACAGCCTATTTTGATAATGTGTTAAACGATTTTGATGTGATTCATATGTGTTAAACGATTTCGATGTTTTCAAAAATGAATACTATGGTTTATATTAAACACAACGATTTCGATAATGTGAACGAACTTGTTGGGACATTATTACATAACGAATGACATTCATTAGCTTTGGCCGAGCCGACCAGTAGTATGTTATGGTACCATAGGATCTGACAAATCCCGTTATCGGACTATCGCCATGGTTATGTATGGGGATATTGTGGGTAACGACAAAACCTGATGATTGTTAACTTACCCTTTGGTGGTTTGTTAATACGAGTTGAACGATGGATGAGTTATGAAGGTTTGAATGTATTCAACAAGACTATCAAAAGTTAGTTTTCACAATTAAAACACGGACGATTTGAACGACTGAACGATTAGAACGATTGAACGATTTAAATGATTTGAACAAGTTCACGAATTGAATGAACGATTGATAACACGAACAAATAGAACGATTTTGAACGATTGGTTATTGGTAAGTGATTAGATAACGGGACGGGTGTTATGTGATAAAAGCATGGTAGATACGCCGCTGGTACTTCTTATATATAAGTGCTTTTATCATATTACATTCCGTGGCGTTATTTAGTTCACTTGGACGAATGATTTCAAACGATGATACGTAACGATGTTTACTATATGATATAAACCATACGAGTTTTATTACGAGAACGATTTACAATTTGGTTTACATAAACAAATGTTTTGGGTTAAGATTCATGGTAACGAGGTTTTATAAACTATAACCAACTTGTTTTAAGTTGGTTATTCATATTGCAATACAAACATTTTACAAAACAAGGTTTTCAATTGTCGACTCTTGTAGTCGTACAAGGTATTGCAACACTATACAAGCCATAAATCTGACACACTCACAAAAATCTATGTGCTCGCCGGCATTTCTTTGCTGACTTTATTTTCACATATGTTTCAGGTGGTGTCTGATGATATGACTAGGATGCATGCTCACATAGGATTGGACGAGGCCTTAGTGACTTAATAACGATGATAGACAATATGTTGAATTTGTTTATTTTACTTTAAGACAATGTTAAACGTTTAATAGTTAAATAAAACGAAACTTTAATCCATGTGTTGTGAAACAATAATTATGTCGCTCCACTCCCCGACGTTTCCGCCGCGGTTTCATTGTTTTGACGCGGTTGGGGTGGAAACCGCCATCTATTTATGCCGATCGCATTTAATGCGATGGGGTAGTGGACCGTCAGAAGACAAAGGGTCAACCAATCGGGGGATGACACGTCAGGAGAGAGGAAACGAGACGTCGCCTATTTAGGGCGCGTGGCCGCCACACACCTGACACATGACGAAAAACGTGCCTGACAACTGAAAAAGCAACTGTGCACACCTCCGACAAGACAGCCACCTCAGACGGAACATCAGTCACACATCAGACGTTATTATTTCTACAAAGTTGAAAGACTCAAGACTTCCCTTTGAAGAAATCTCCAAGTAAAAAATCTCACGCGCCATGCGCGGTGCGCTGTTTTGGCTCAAAAATTTGCAAGTCATCTCTATGCGCGATGCGCTGTTTTGGCTCAAGTTTGCACGCCATCACCATACACCATGCGCTATTTTGGATCAACTTTGGCAAGCCATCACCATGCGCCATACGTCGTTTTGGCTCAAGTTTGCACGCCATCACCATGCGCCATGCGCTATTTTGGCTCAGCTTTGGCAAGCCATCACCATGCGCCATGCGGTGTTTTGGCTCAAGTTTGCCAGATATACCCAAGCGCCATGCGCTTTTTTGACTCAATGTTGTACGCCATCACCATAAGCTACGCGCTGTTTTGGCTCAACTTTGCATGCCAGCCACATGGGCCATGCGCCATACACCCCAGTTGTCACACCCAAACCGATGGCGGAATCATCGGGGCGCGGCACTAGGCGAATCAGATTGCTCAAGAGAATCAATAACAACTATTTAGTGACAATATTTAATACGTTCATTATCCCATACTAATAAACAATATATTAGTAAATAGTCATACAGATTTCATGTTCTCTCAATCCGAAAACCTAGATTTATTGTGAGTTTCTAGACTTCCTAGCTTGATTTCGAGATAGTCTGTGATTAACCTGCAACATACGTTAAAATAATGTCAGCACAAAAATGTACCGGCGAGTATACAGGTTTGGAATAGTATAATGTAGATAAAAGCACTGCGAATTTCCACATACATAAACGAGATACACAACATACACACTACAAGACAAATGCTACCAGCTAAGTCACTCGATGACTGCGATTCGAGATCCCTAAAAGGGCGTGATTCCCTTAACTCCTGTCAGGTGTGAGTCCAACTCTAGTACCATATTAGCTAAGGTGGGACGTCGCGAGTAAAAGTCCTAGCACATATGTATCAAGCATCACGTGTAAATATGTATGACAGTAATTCGCATGTGATAATAGTTTAGAGTATAGACTGGGTTTTGATAAGTGCGTTTTCGGTAAGAACGTATGTTACACCCCAAAGTGTGTTTAAAGCGTTTAAAAAGGGGGTCAAGTATACTCACAGTAGGTGTTTAACAAGTAAACATAACTTGATTGGATTGAATGAGAGTGCGTTGGAGTTAGCCTGAGCATAGAACAGTAGCGTAAGCGTTGACAGTGTGTCGAATGAGATAAGTGTCGAATGGTGAGTCGAACGGGTGAGTACCCATTCGATCGGATGGCCACCCGGACTGATGGTCATTCGGATGGATGACCATTCGAACGGTTGGTTATTCGATTGAGTGAGTGTGCGTGTATTGATCTTAAACTTTTGAAGTTTTTGTTGTAGTGTAAATCAAGTCATTCGGTCAGATGGTCATTCGGACGGATGGCCATTCGATCGGATGGCTATTCGATCGAGAGCTTGATAGTTTGAAGTTTGACCAAATCATTTTGAACAAGAGATAGTGCAAAGGACAAGTCACCTGATCGAATGACTTGATTTACACTACAACGAAAACTTCAAAAGTTTTAGATCAATACACGCACACTCACTCAATCGAATGACCAACCGTTCGAATGGTCATCCGTCCAGATGACAATCCGATCGAATGGGTAATCACCCGTTCGACTCACCATTCAACACTTATCTCATTCGACACGCTGCTACACGATGTTGAATGTTGTTCAACGCTTACGCTACTGTTCTATGCTCAGGCTAACTCCAACGCGCTCTCATTCAATCCAATCAAGTTGTGTTTACTTGTTAAACACCCACTGTGAGTATACTTGACCCCCTTTTTTAATGCTTTAAACACACTTTGGGATGTAACATACGTTCTTACCGAAAACACACTTATCAAAACACAGTCCATACTCTAAACTGTTATCACACGCGAATTACTGTCGTACATATTTACACGTGATACTTGATACATATGTGCTAGGACTTTTACTCGCGACGTCCCACCTTAGCTAATATGGTACTATAGTTGGACTCACACCCGACGGGGTTTAGTTAAGGGAATCACGCCCTTTTAGGGATCTCAAATCGCAGTCACCGAGTGACTTAGCTGGTAGTATTTGTCTTGTAGTGTGTATGTTGTGTACCTCGGTTATGTATGTGGAAATTCGCAGCGCTTTTATCTACTTTATACTATTCCAAACCTCTATACTCGCTGGTACATTTTTGTACTGACATTATTTTAACGTATGTTGCAGGTTAATCGCAGACTGTCTTGAAATCAAGCTAGGAAGTCTAGAAAGTCACAATAAATCTAGGTTGTCGGATTTGTATTGTTTGAGAGAACATGAAATCTGTATGACTGTTTACTGATATATTGTTTGTTAGTATGGGATAATGAACGCATTAAATATTGTCGCTAAATAGTTGTTATGGATTCTCTTGAGCAATTTGATTCGCCTAGTACCGCGCCCCGATGATTCTGCCATCGGTTGGGGTGTGACAGATTGGTATCAGAGCCATAACTATAGGGAATTAGGAAAGATACGACCTAGTCCGGGTTTGACGTCTTAGAATTGACCTAGTCTATAGTCTAGGTACCTACCTTTGAACAGCTGGTCTGTTGCTTCGTGTGAACCCAGTAGGGGTTTTGTACGAACCTACATGCTGTTATACTCTCATTCGAACTCGCGAAAACTACATTCTCGTACGAAATCCCGCACATACAGCTTCGTACGAAAGAGCCTTTCCTAAGGCTGAAAACATACTTTTGCCTTTCCTAAGGCTAACACAATACACACGCTTGACGATACTCGCGTAACACCAACTGAGTGATCGTGTCGAGATTAGGTGTGAAAACCAAGAAGTCTCGATAAGATCGCTCACTCAACGCATTATTCTTACCACGAGAACCTTTTGTTGAGTTAGGAGAGATATCCACATCTCAACGGAGAATCTCCATTTCTATCTAGTGGAACTCCCGAATTGATTCGGTGAGCACAACCATAGCTAGGAGCGAAGTTGTTAAGTTAGGGGTGAAACCCGCACCTCAATGACCCGTTCCACTCCTTAAAATGGTTTTCAAAAGCTCTCACCAAAGTCTCGACTGTGCTAACGACTCGAGCCGCGTAATAGCTGGAAGGACGAGTGCCGTAGCCGCATCCCAATGAGGGCAGAGTCCATTAGGCCAACGCATGTGCTCGAACTTTTTGATAATGGTTGAATCACCTTGGGTAGTCGATGTCTAACATCCCAGACACTCCATATATTTTAAGCCCACAATCGCCGATTTTTACGCGCCAACGAATTTTACAAGTTTACGATTTTACGCTTTATCAATTTTCGACTTTACGTTTTATCGATTTGTCGCTTTTCGCTCCCCTATTTATACGCACAACTCGCACATCCATCACAATCCAAAACAAGCGCCGAATGTCCGCAACAAAACTAAAGTCTAACAACTCACTCTCTCTCTTTATCGCGTCCTCGCGCAATCTACACAAAATATATATAAGTATATATTATACGATTGTATGTGTTACACGTGAGAACTTAGGAATCTCGTGTCTCTTATGTGGCTCCTATGTGAATACGTATTACTATGCTACCTGCAACAAATTTTAAACGCGCTCAATCGCATCGCATACTCATAATCATTATGATTTTATCTCACTCCAAATATCTCTTCGTTTAGATGTCTTCGAACGATTCCACCTCGAGACGTACAGCTAAGAGAAGAGCCAGACAAAGCACCGATAAGAGGATTGCGTCACTCGTGGCCAAGGAAGTAGCCAGGGTCATTCAGCAACTCTCGAACCTCGGAAGACTCTTAGACCAACGCGCCGCAATCTACCTTCTTTTACAAACACTTCAAGGCCTGTGACCCAATGGTGTTCACAGGTGAAGGAGGTGTATCTCAACTACTCCAGTGGTTTGATGCCATCGAGGTGACCCTTTATCAGAGTGGGTGCCCCGAGCATTTTCATACTACCTGCACCACAGGAGTATTTCAATCAAGAACACTCGACTGGTGGACAGCCGAGCGTAACAGACGTGGGACCGCTGCAGCTTACCCTCTATCCTGGGATGAGCTGAAGGAGCTCAGAAGAAAGAGTATTGCCCTCCTCACGAAGTCAAGAAGCTAGAAGATGAATTTTGGGAAATCAAGCAAGTTGATGGTGACAACGCCGACCTCACAGCAAGGTTCAAACAACTTAGCATTATCTGCCCAAGTCAAGTTGACACTCCTGAAAAGGCCATCAAGAAGTACACCGTGCTTTTCGTGAGTGTGTGGGCGATTTTGTCGAAGCTACAAAACCTACTACCATCAAAGAAACCTATCGCTTGGCCGCAGAAATCAATGACAAGCGAGTTTTGGCGGGATTCTTCTCCAAGAATGCCACCAGGAAGGCTAATCAAGAAGTCGTCATCGAATCCTCTGACGAATCCTCTGACAACTCCTCCGACGAACCCTCAGACGAATCCTTAGATGACAACGCGCCACCGTAAGATGCTCAGCCTAGCCACAAGAGAAAGAGCCCGAGCCTAAACTCTTCAGCAACTGAACTGCCTCAACCCGAACCTCTTCGAGCAGTTCTAGTTCACCAAAAGCGCGCCTACACGGGAACTCTTCCCCTGTGTCAAAGGTGTACTTACCACCACCAAGTGAGAACTGGTTGTTGCTATTGCATCAATTGCAACTGTTACGGCCACTTCACCCGCCACTGCCGCACATGACCACGACATCAAGGCATGCTAGCACTCCTCGCACCGCCAACGCAGCTCGCACCCCCAGCAACCGCAGCCCCAGCAGGAGTCTACCACATCAACACCAACCAGACGTAGAAAGACGTTGTTGATGGTACGATTCTCGATGAAAACTCCTATGTGTTTGCTTGTTCTATCACTCGATGTCGCTACAATATGCGACGTTGACTCTCTTTCTCGCTCTCCCTCTCTCTCTCCCTCTCCCCCTCTCTCTCATTCTTGCACTTAGTCTAAGTCCGCACACAGATTCTATTACTAGTACAATATACTATATCATGATATAATGTATTTTACCCTCACTATGCGTCCTTGAAATAAGTTACGATAAGCGTGCAAGGGACAACTTAATCACGGGTGCACACGGGATTATTTTGGTCAGTGCATGGAGATCGTAGTAAATTCCAATGACGCCATAACGTTAAAAGCATGGTTAAGCGTGGTGGATACGCCGCTGGTACTTCCTATATATAAGCGCTTAACCATGTCGACGAAGTGTGACACCTATTCACGGGACAAAGGCGTGTGGTTGAAGCATGGTGGATACGCCGCTGGTACTTCCTATATATAAGTGCTTCGCCATGCCAACCAATTTCTCGTGAAGAAAGTGCCATGCAGAGTTGAACGTTATTAGACCTCTTATACTATTGAGACTATTTTCAACACACTAAACTCATTCGCAAGGCGTAACATCTCATCGCATCTCAAATGCGTCATCGCTAGACTTTTCGTAAGTCTACACGCACGCAATCATACCTTCGCTGGAAATCTAACTCGCATTTGCTATCGCTCTACGCTTGAATGCTTAAACGCTTATTGCATGTGTTAATCTCAACGCTTTGGCACTCGCATCGCTTTTCCCCTCGACGCTTATCTCTTATCGCTGTTCGCTTATCGCGCATCGCTATTTGGTCATCGCTTATCGCGTATCACTTATCGCTTATCATGTATCGCTGTTCGCTTATCGCGTATCGCTGTTCGCTTATCGCGTATCGCTGTTCGCTTATCGCGTATCGCGTATCGCTGTTCGCTTATCGCGTATCGCTCATCGCTTATCGCGTATCGCTTATCGCGTATCGCTTATCGTGTATCGCTTATCGCTTATCGTGTATCGCTGTTCGCTGTTCGCTTATCGCGTATCGCTGTTCACTGTTCGCTTATCGCTTATCACATATCACTCATCGCTGTTCGCGTATCGCTTATCGCTCCTCGCGTATCGCTTATCGCTTATCGCTTATCGTGTATCGCTTATCGTGTATCGCTTTTTGCTTATCGTTGTTCGCGTGTCACTTTTCACGTATCGCTCGTCGCTTATCGCGCATCGCTTATCGCTTATCGCTCATAGCAATTCGCTTATCGTGTGTCGCTTAACGCTTATCGCTACCTCAATGCTTCAATCGCTGACTCATTCGCACACACTCGTATCGCTAAACTGAGTTCGTAAAACAACTTCATCGCTCAGTTTACTCAATCTCCCTTCCAAACTTGGTCCAACCACTATTCGCTTTGATCGAGGATGCAAAATCTATCCGTATCATATCGACACACATGACATTGCTTCACGGGACAGAGGCAATATGGCTAAAACATGGTGGATACGCCGCTGGTACTTCCTATATATAAGTGTTTTAGACATATTGACAAACTTTAGTGGAAAGTTGCCATGTGGGGCTCGACGCTCATTAAAACTTTTTTGAACCGTTTAAAATTTTTTGTGAAAACAAAATTTTTGAGAATAAAAGGAAATTTTTAATTAAAACCCTTTTAGACAAACAAAACTTTCTTGTAACGTTGGTTTAACAATCGAATCGGGTTAACGCCACGTCATAAGAAACTTTTCATAAATCCTTTTGATAACTCAACAAAACCTTTTCGACAGCGCTGGCGTGAACATCGACTCAAGTTCAACGCCACAATGTACGAAAATTTTCCTAGAACCAAGCTTTTCTTTAAAATCCCAATGCCATAAACTTTTCGAGAACTCAAAACAATTTTTGGATCGCTAACTCGTGCATTACCAACCTTTAGTCAAACGAATCACCTTACTCATCGCTTTCTCATATTACCAAGACGCTCTCGCTAGTCAATCCTCGATCGATCGCTCGTTCACTTTTCGCTTACCTTAACGTTTATTCGCCACTTACTCGTTTCCATGATCGCTACTCGCTCTCGTATCAATTCTCGCAGCCCTCCTAGTGGATGAATTTCGGGACGAAATTTCCTAAAGCAGGGGAGACTGTAACAACCCGCACCTTCGTGCTTGTTACTCTCGTTACGCCTAGCACTAGAGATTCGGATCATAATGTAACTATATTGCTTACAACGCTACTTCACATATATCGCATACTTTCAACACGCTATATCGCACATCACAACGCATACACTAACGCAAACGATGACATCGCGTGAGCGCTTAAACTACTCCCCTCGCTCGTCGTAATGCCACAATGACATTGCGTGAGTACTTAAGTTGTTCCCCTCGCTCGTCGTGGTGCGACGCGAACGCAACGTAAACTTGAAACGCAGTTATTTATTCTATGACCTGTTATATATAATAATAATAATAATAAGTATTAAATTTGTCTAAACGCGCACTCGCTGGCACGCGCAACTCAATTTATCACACTGAAACGCAACCTAACACGACGCCACTTATCTCGCTATAACGCTTAAAGTATTCCACAATGGTTAACGTAACAAAACACGTCGAACAAAACAAAAGTTAGAAAACGAACAAATGAGATCTTGCTGTTCGAATGGACATCCGATCGAATGGACTTCCGTCCGGATGACCATCCGCTCGGATGGCCATTAGATCGGATGACCATTCTATCGGAAGCCATCCGATCCATTCCACCGCCTCAACTTTCACCATTGCCTATAAATAGGACCATTGTGTCTCATTTCAACACTTTGGTTCTCTCATCCGATCACTCGCACTCAAGGCATTTTCAGTCACTTTCCAGCATGATTCAAAGCAATTTCGTAAGTATTTCTCCTCAAATCCTGTACAATCTTCATTTCTAAACACTTTTACATCATTTTATCCATCAAAATCACTGATTTTACTTCCGAAATCATCTAATTTGGACATCTCGAAGGTGGTTCTCACTCGGTTTCTTATGCAAACTGTAGTGTGACGTCACCTCATCAAGAATAGTTCAGATCTAAAGGATTTCCAAACGTTTTAACACGAATCTCAACAAATTCAGCATTTTCAACTGTTTACAAACTTTTCTTCAACTGTTTACAAACTTTTCTTCAACTTTCTACTCATTTTATAGTTGAGAGCCGGCTTGAAGGCGGAATCTCCACCGGAGAGATGACCAACTAACGGGTCAGACCTGAAACTTCATCGGGAACAGTGAAACTGATCGAATGGGGTGATTCCCGTCCGATCGGAGGAGCTGGATCTTGGTATGTTTCCGTTGATGACACGTCGTCACACCGTCTCCGTTAACCCTCAGAACTATAAACTTAGAAAATTTTTCAAAGTTTACAAAACAACAAGTTACCCACACGAATGATCATCCGATCTGATGACCATCCAATCGAATGACCTTTCGATCAGGTGACTTGTCCTTTGCACTATCTCTTGTTCAAAACGATTTGGTCAAACTTCAAACTATTAAGCTCTCGATCGAATGGCCATTCGTCCGGATGACCATCCGATCGAATGACTTGATTTACACTACAACGAAAACTTCAAAAGTTTCAGATCAATATACGTACACTCACTCAATCGAATGACCAACCGTTCGAATGGTCATCCGTCCGGATGACCATCCGATCGATTAGGTACTCACCCGTTCGACTCACCATTCGACACTTATCTCATTCGACACGTTGTTACACGCTGTTCAATGCTTACACTACTGTTCTATGCTCAGGCTAACTCCAACGCGCTCTTATTCAATCCAATCAAGTTGTGTTTACTCGTTAAACACCCACTGTGAGTATACTTGACCCCCTTTTTAAACGATTTAAACACACTTTGGGGTGTAATATACGTTCTTACCGAAAACGCACTTATCAAAACACAGTTTATACTCTAAACTATTATCACATGCGAATCACTGTCGTACATATTTACACATGATGCTTGATACATATGTGCTAGGACTTTTACTCGCGACGTCCCACCTTAGCTAATATGGTACTATAGTTGGACTCACACGCGACGGGGTTTACTTAACGGAATCACGCCCTTTTAGGGATCTCGAATCGCAGTCACCGAGTGACTTAGCTGGTAGCATTTGTCTTGTAGTGTGTATGTTGTGTATCTCGTTTATGTATGTGGAAATTTGCAGCGCTTTTATCTACTTTATACTATTCCAAACCTGTATACTCGCCGGTACATTTTTGTACTGACATTATTTTAACGTATGTTGCAGGTTAAACGCAGACTATCTCGAAATCAAGCTAGGAAGTCTAGAAACTCACAATAAATCTAGGTTGTCAGATTTGTATTGTTTGAGAGAACATGAAATCTGTATGATTGTTTACTGATGTATTGTTTATTAGTATGGGATAATGAACGCATAAATATTGTCACTAAATAGTTGTTATGTATTCTCTTGAGCAATCTGATTCGCCTAGTGTCGCGCCCCGATAATTCCGCCATCGGTTGGGGTGTGACAGATTGGGGAAACATCGGGGTGCGACACGAAGCGAATCAGATTGCTTGAGAGAATCCACAACACTACTTGTTTCGATAGGGATTAATCAAAATTTCATAATATGTCTAAAATGTTAAACATATTTCACAACCACAATAAGTATCAAAATAACATCAAGATTCAAATATTGTTCAAAATTGTCTAGTTAACTAAGATGAGTTTCTAAGCATCATCCTAGCTTGTTTTCTTGATTTCCAGCTACTATCAACCTGCAACATGTATTAAAATACAATCAACAAAAATGTTGGCGAGCATACAAGTTTGAATACGTAGCATAATAGTTTAAAAACTCATATCCAACATGAATACATATCACAAGTTTCAACATGCTAGTTTACGTGGTTCATATGATAACCCAAGTTTCCAACGCGTTAACATGCCTTTCCTACTTCACCGCATCAAAGAGGAGGTAAAAGAATCAAAACTTAATAAAACTCCCAAGTCTCAAGGAGGTGTGTTACACCTATAGCGCTACAATTGATAAGGCGAGCTACACATACGAATCAAACGTTCACATAGCATAAAAGTCTCAAGTATCAATGTATCATGTTTTCATGTTTAAGACGGATAGAGTATGTTTCAAATAAGTTTCAAGTGTCAAGTGTCAAGTGTTTTTGATATAGAATACACGTTGCATCCCAAAAGTGTTAAAGCAAAAAGGGATCGAGTATACTCACAGTGGGTGCTTAGAATCAAACACTGTAATATTGGATCGAAGGGAGCGCTGGATCAGTCTGCATGCGGGGAACAGAGCATAAGTCCTCTAAGTGCTGACCCGATCGGGAACAGAGTGTCGAATGGTGCGAAAATCGAGTTAGAGTATCAGACAGACTACCTGAGCGGATGTCATCCGGACGGATGACTGTTCGAACGGATGGGCATTCGAACAGTGGGTGTTTCTGAACTGTTAAAGTTTTCAATGTTGTGTTCATAGTGTCCGGTAAAACAAATAACAAGTGTTATCATAATCAGATCATCTGGACGAATGGTCATCCGATCGGATGGCCATTCGGACAAATGGTCAGTGAGTGAAGTTTCGCGAAATTTCTAAGTTTTGAGTTAACGGAGACGTCGTGACGACGTGTCAAACAACGGAAACACACCAAACCCAACCCGTTCGATCGGATGGGTATCACCCCTTTCGAATAAACGAGCTGTTTCCAGTGACACTTCATGTTTGACCCGTTAATCGCTCCGTTTTCTGGTGGAAATCAGTTTCCAAGCCAACTCTGGACTAAGGAATGAGTCGAGAGCTTGTTCGAGTCTGATTTCACCGATGTTTTGTATACAGATTGAAGAAAAGTTCAGAAAATCGGTTGTAAAACATGAAGTTTATCAGATCTGAGCCGGAAACATGTGAAATTCCGTCAGATCTGGTGTAAAAGTGTGAGATTCCTTTTGATTTTGCTTAAAAGTTGTGAAAATCCTTTAGATCTGGGGCCGATCTTGATTAAATGATGCTCCACAATAGTTTGCACAAACAACTAAATGGAAACCACCTTCAAGAAGCCCAAACCAGTTGATTTTCGAGAAAATGTTGAAGTGTTCGTGTGATACTGATGAAGAATACGGTGTAGAAGTGATAAATGATGAAGGTTATACAAGATTGGAGGAGAAATACTTACGGAATGGGCTTGAATCTTGATTAAAGTAACTAAGAGCGTGCGTGGTCGAGTGGCAGCGTGTAAAGGTGAGAATGAAGGGTCAAGGGTCCTATTTATAGGTGATAGTGACAGCTAGTCGGTGAAGTGGTGCAAGGGGTCAGATGGGTTTCCGGTCGAATGGCCATCCGGTCGGATGGTCATCCGAGTGGATGGTCATCCGATCGGATGTCCATTCAAACGGCCGATACCCGTTTGCTAGTTTTCCGATTTTGGTTCGTTTTGCGAGCTAGGTTAAGTGTTGCGTCATGTATTATTGTGACTAACCACTACATGGTATTATTATATAATCAACACAAAGGTTTCTGTGTTTCAAGTATGTGTTTTAGTTAGTTTCCCGTTTAATAAGTATCAAGTTTCTCATTCAATCAAGTATTAAAGTGCCAAGTTTCTAGCATCACAAGAGTCAAGATTCATACTGTTCATGTAAAAAGCATCACATAGAATAAAGTTTCACATTTTTAACGCGATTAAGATTCAAATAGTCTTATTAAGCATCACAAGGTAGGAAGTATGACGAGACTTGCCAAAAAGATAAAAGTATCGAAACGCTGGGCGTTACAGTCTCCCCTCCTTTAGGAGATTTCGTCCCCGAAATCTAAGAGGAAGACTGCTCCAAGAGCTGTGGGTACTTGGTTTTCATTTCACTCTCGAGTTCCCAAGTGAATTCGGCGCCCCTCTTTCCTTCCCGTCGCACCTTAACTATGGAAATTTTGCTGCGCCTCAGCCTCTTGGTTCCTCGGCCCATGATTTCGATCGGTTTTTTCACAAAATGAAGAGTCTCATTTATTTGCAAGTCTTCGATGGGAACCTGAAGTTCCTCATCTGCTAAGCACTTCCTGAGGTTAGAAACATGGAATGTTGGGTGTACGTTGCTAAGCTCTTGAGGTAAATCGAGTCGATAAGCCACCTTGCCAATCCTTTCGAGAATCTTGAAGGGAACCACATAGCGAGGGGCAAGCTTTCCCTTTTTACCAAAACGTATCACTCCTTTCCAAGGAGATACTTTGAGTAGGACGTGATCTCCAACATTAAATTCCACGCCTTTTGTCAACGTAGCTCTTTTGTCTGCTCCTAGCCTTGATCAAGTTGTCGTGGATTTGAAGAATCTTATCTGTCGTCTCTTGAATGATCTCAGGGCCAGTAAGTTGCTTGTCACCAATCTCATGCCAACTTAGAGGAGATCGGCACTTGCGACCGTATAAAGCTTCGAAAGGAGCCATCTGAATACTGGAATGATAGTTGTTGTTGTACGAGAATTCGATCAATGGTAAATGTACATCCCAATTACCACCAAAGTCAATGACACAAGAACGAAGCATATCCTCTCGGGTTTGAATAGTGCGTTCACTCTGTCCATCCGTTTGAGGATGAAAGGCTGTACTAAGATTCAAGTGTGAACCCATAGCGGACTGAAAGGTTTGCCAAAGACGTGAAGTAAAGCGACCATCGCGGTCAGAAATAATGTCAATGGGTAAACCATGACGACATATGATTTCATTAGTGTAGATTCGAGCAAGTTTCTCCACTTTGAAATCTTCACAAATAGGAAGAAAGTGGGCTGATTTGGTCAAACGGTCGATGATTACTCATATACTATCATGACCGACAGGTGTACGAGGGAGTTTAGTTATAAAGTCCATAGCAATGCTATCCCATTTCCAAACAGGGATTTCGGGTTGTTCAAGAAGACCTGAAGGACGTTGATGTTCGGCTTTAACCTTTGAGCAAGTAAGGCACTTCGGAACGTACGCGGCGATGTCCTTTTTCATACCAGGCCACCAATAAGTCATACGTAAGTTGTGGTACATCTTATCGGCACCAGGATGGATAGAGTATTGGGATTTGTGAGCCTCATTCATAATGAGTTCACAAAGGTTATCGCGATCTGGCACCGAGATGCGATTGAGGTAGTATTCAAGTCCATCAGACTTTGTTTCAAGTTGGTCAGTAGAAGCACCCTGTATTTCAACGATTAGACTACCTTCGTTGGCTGACAAGTATTGGGCTTCGCGGATACAAGCATGAAGGTAACTAGAGATCTGAGAACAGCGGATGCTACTAACATGAGTCTTACGACTAAGAGCATCAGCCACGACATTCGCCTTACCAGGATGGTAGCGAATCTCGCAGTTGTAGTCATTAAGTAACTCTACCCATCGTCTCTGACGCATATTTAGTTCTTTCTGGTTAAAGATGTGCTGCAACCTCTTATGGTCAGTGAAAACCACACACTTAGTACCATATAGGTAGTGTCGCCAAATCTTTAACGCAAAAACAACTGCGCCAAGCTCTAAATCGTGGGTGGTATAGTTTTTCTCATGTACTTTGAGCTGTCGGGAGGCATAAGCGATAACCTTGTCCCGTTGCATGAGCACACAACCAAGACCAAGGTTCGAGGCATCGCGATATACCACAAAATCATCATTCCCATCAGGGAGAGCAAGTACAGGAGCGTTACAGAGCAGGTTCTTAAGAGTTTGAAAAGATTCCTCTTGCTCAGGACCCCAAGCAAAAGGTTTCTCCTTCTGAGTTAACGAAGTGAGGGGTACGACGATCTTCGAAAAGTCTGAGATGAATCGATGGTAATAACCCGCCAATCCTAAGAAGGAACGAATCTCAGAGGCAGATTTAGGCGAACTCCAATTCTTTACTGCTTCGATTTTGGAAGGGTCAACATGAATTCCTTGTTTACTAACGACGTGCCCGAGGAATTGTACTTCATTAATCCAAAATTCGCACTTAGAAAACTTTGCGTATAAGCATTCACCACGTAAAATTTCAAACATGAGGCGTAAATGTTGTTCATGATCAGCTTGGGTTTTCAAATAAATAAGAATATCATCAATAAAGACTATCACAAAACGGTCCAAATAAGGTTTACAAACACGATTCATAATGTCCATGAACACGGTAGGTGCGTTGGTCAAGCCAAAAGGCATAACCACGAACTCGTAATCTCCATAACGAGTGTGAAATGCAGTTTTGGGGATATCTTCTTCGAGAACACGGAGCTGATGATAACCGTATCTCAGGTCAATTTTAGAGAAACAACTAGCGCCTTGGAGTTGGTCAAAAAGGTTATCGATATGAGGGAGAGGATAACGATTCTTAATGGTGAGTTTGTTAAGTTCACGATAGTCGATGCACATAAGAAACGAACCATCTTTCTTTTTGACGAGTAACACAGGAGCACCCTGTAAGGAACTGCAAAAATGTCCATAAACGACCCATAAGTGAAAATCCGGACCCCTGAAACCCCAATGTTCATGAAAATCCAAGAAATTAAGAAATTTGGTTTTCACGCGGGCCGCGTAAGCCATAAGGTAAGTCTACGCGGGCCGCGATAAACCTAAAATTCTCCGGATAAGCGTTCAAGCCACGTGTCGCACACGTGGCGGACCTACATGTGACACGCTAGCCCTACACGTAGACTAGGGGGCCCTCGTGGGCCACGTAAGATCTTGTTAGGGTTTACGCGGGCATCGTAAAACCTAAAATTCAGCTATAAATTGCCTGTGCATGGGACTTGCTTCTGTACGCGAAAATTCAGTTTCAAAACGTCCAAATTCTGCTTAAAACGAGTATTAAGGTGTCAAGGCGCTGCTACGAATACAGGGTATTAACTCGATCACTGCTACGATACAATGTCCGATCGATTGAAACCGATCCGATGGATGTTTAAGTGCTGCCCGTATTTGGGCTATACTTTGTCATTCGTCGTGAGGGTTTTGATTTCATGAAATTATCGTAAATGTTGTATTAAGTTACTGACCTAGTTTCGTGTGCATTGTTATTTAACTAGGTTACAAGGCTAAAATCAGTAGACAAAACTCTGCCCGTCTAAATTTGCAATGTGAGTCATTCTCTTTTTATCAATTTATTTTGCCAAAAACCTACTTGTTTTCAAATTTATAATTACAGTGATTAAGTCTTTGTTATCTTCAATTACTGCCGGTATGTGGGGTTTTGTATACATTAATTGATACCCGTCAGCCAATGGGTGATCTGACCATAGTCACAGACACGGTCAAGTGACAAATACCGATTTGGGGTAATTAGTTGATAGAAACAATGTAATCACCCTTAATGCTGTAAATTATAACAATGTGTCGTTTTGTGTAATTTGAATGACTCGCCAGTATTTCCTCGCTGATAAAATCTTTTTAAAACATGTTTCAGGTGACTTATTGTAAACCAAGGAAAAAGTGTCGCGTAGCACTAAAGCTTGAAGAGGTGGCTCAGTAGAATAAATAAACATATTTTGTAAAACAGGGAATTTCCTCGTGAAATTCCTTTATTGTAAATTATGAGGTTTTTTCCCAAAATGTGTGAAATATATTAATTGGGCATTTTCAGTTTAAAAGATCCTGTTAAACATTTCCGCTGCCAAATTAAATAATCAATACCACGGGTTTCTGTCCCGCGGCTCCTGGACCGGGTAACACCGGGACGGGGGCCGTGACAGAAAATGGTGGTATCAGAGCCACTGATTTAAGCCAATTAAGTATTTAGAAATACTTAATTTTCTGATTGCCATTTTGTGATTTTGTGAAAATTTAATTTACAATAAATAAATTTTTAATTTAAGTTTGTGTGTGTTTCTTCATGTGTGTATCAGCATGAATGAACTGTCGGAGGCACTCCGAAACTTTACTATCCATAGCTCCGATATGGATACCACAGGAAACCCATCTGGTTACCAGGCGGATACTGAGGAACCATTAACTTTCCAGGCCCAGGCTCAGGAGAAACCAAAGCCGAAAAAGAGGAGAAGAATCTTGGACTGGAAACTTGGGTGTAGGAAGAAACCAGCTGCCCAGAAGGTTAAAAAGACTGAGGATCCAAAGGATAAAGGCAAAGGAAAGGAGATCGGGGGAAGTTCAGGGCAAGTCCAGGAAATGCCACCATGGGAGGAGCTGGATCGTAAACTGGAGAACTGTGACCTCATCGGACCTGCCGATGAAAACCTCTTCAACTACCCTGCTGAATCCCAACTCCTAGTTAACTTGGAACCGGCTATCCCAGATCCAATTTTCAACCTCTGACCTCTACAAGGAGAGTTGGAAGAATGGTGGACACAGGACTGGCAATTTCAGAATCTCTTGAATAACCCCAGCGTCTATTTCCCCCAGTTTGACCCTGAGCCTGCACCAAACCCACCTATGAGCACAGAAAACTTGGCTGAACTCCGTCATTATGGCGAGGAGCTGGTGGAGGCAGGAAATAGAATTAGGGATGTGGGAGAGAGAATCACGTGGAAATACGACGAGAGGGAGCGTCGTTTCTGAGACGCCAGTTGGCTGTGGTTGCGTGGTTGTGTGGTTATGTGTTTAATAATAATAAAATAATAATAATAAATAATAAAAATATAATCATGTAAAATAACTTAAAATAAAACTTTTGTAATATATCTGGTGTGTATGGATGCATACTAAAATATATATGAAATATGAAAGTCGCAAAGTCGACAATTTTGGCTATACGTGTTAACGTGATTATGTGCGATTGCTTTATTATGTTTGGTTGTTATTTATTTAGTGACAATAACATATATATATATATATATATATTGTTAATTATCAGATGGAACACACTGTTAATGAACCAGTTAATGAAGTTAACCAATCTGAGCAAAACAATGAGGATCACTTTCTTAATAGGCAAGATATAGAGAATATCGTTGCCCAGGGAATAGCAAATGCTATCCCAGCAATCATGGCTGCTATCAAAAGTCCCGTTAAGCCTTCACAAGCCAACCCCAGTAAACGCACGCGTGACGATAATTTCAGTAATAGTGTTAACGGAGGCGGCAATAATGACAACGTGACCCAAGCCCCAATACTTAAGAAAATGAAAGTTGCAACCCCTGGTTGCACCTATAAAGAATTTCTTGCCTGTAAACCTGTCGAATTTACAGGCAATGAAGGGGCAACTGCTGCACTGCGTTGGTTGGAAAAGACCGAGGCAGTAATTAAAATAAGTAAATGTACCGAGGAGGATAAGGACATGTATGCTTCTCACCATTTTAAGGAAGAGGCATTAGAATGGTGGAATACGGTATTACTGGCCAATGGAAGTGACATGGCTTACGCTATGAATTGGGAAGAATTTAAGCAATTGGTGAAAAGCAAATTCTGCCCCGAATATGAAAAAGAACAAATGGCCAATAAATTCCTTAGCCACCGAATGGTGGATGTTGACTGTCGAGGGTATACTTTGAAATTCTTCGAATATGCTCGAATTGTGCCAACTCTGGCCTCGCCAGAACTGGTACTTATTTCTCGCTATATCTGGGGTTTGATTAGCGAGATTCATAACATCGTCAAAGCTGCAAGACCCCGCACAATCGACGATGCGGTGGAATTAGCCAACACCTTAACTGACGGGCTGGTGCGAACGCGAGACGAAAATAGGAAAAAGGAGTTAGCCCAAAAGATTACCCAAGGGTTCCGTGGGGGCAATATTTTCAAAAGAAAAGGAACTGGGCAATCTTCCACCCCCCCATTCTGCAGAAATTGTAAAAAGAAACATTTTGGAAGATGTAATGAAACCTGCAACTTCTGCAAAGCTCTAGGACATCGCGAAGAGGAGTGCAGAAAGAAAACAAGGATCTGCTACAACTGCGGCGAAGCTGGACATTTTAGACCAGAATGTCCAAAGCTGGTCAAACCAGCTGACAACAAGACCAAACCTGCTGAAGGAACTAGTAAGAAGAACGCAAGAGCCTTTCAGCTAACAACCCAAGAAGCAGATCTGATTCCAGACGTAATAGCTGGTACGTTCCTAGTTCACGACGATTATGCGAAAGTATTATTTGACTCTGGTGCAAACCAAAGTTTTATAAATACTTCGTTCTGCCAAGCTCTTAATCTACCTTTAACCAAACTTAGTCAGCTTTTTGCGGTAGAAACCGCAGATGGTAATTCTGTTCACATAGATAAGGTTTTGCAAAAAGGAAAGATAGGACTCTTAGGCCATAAATTTTCTGCAAACTTGTTACCTATGAATTTAGCTGGATTCGATGTTGTGTTAGGAATGGATTGGTTGGTAGCCAACCATGCTCGAATCCTCTGTGATAAGAATTCTATAGAAATTCATACACCCACAGGAGAAATAGTGGTGATTACAGGAGATAAGCCACGTAAGCCAATGAAGTTCATTTCAGTAATGAAAGTGGCCAGTTATTCAAGAAAACAAGGAATAGTATATATGATTTCGGTAGTTATTAATACCAAAGGCAAGGAACTTAAGGAAATTCCTGTAGTATCAGAATACTCAGATGTATTCCCAGAAGAACTACCAGGATTGCCACCAGATAGGGAAGTAGAATTTAGAATTCATCTAATTCCTGGAACTACACCGATAGCTAAGGCACCTTATCGGTTAGCACCCACCGAAATGCTAGAATTGAAAAAACAGTTAGATGAATTATTAAGCAAAGGATTCATACAACCTAGTTCATCCCCGTGGGGAGCACCAGTGTTGTTTGTGAAAAAGAAAGATGGTTCGATGCGAATATGTACCGATTATAGGGAATTGAATAAGGTTACCATTAAGAATCGATACCCATTACCTAGGATTGATGATCTTTTCGATCAACTTCAGGGAGCCAAATATTTTTCTAAGATAGATTTACGCTCCGGATACCATCAGTTGAAGGTATAAGAAGAAGACATACCTAAAACTGCTTTCAGAACTAGGTATGGTCACTACGAGTTTACAGTCATGCCCTTTGGACTAACAAATGCTCCTGCAGCATTCATGGACATGATGAATAGAATCTGTAAACCATATTTGGATAAATTTGTAATTGTCTTCATTGACGATATACTTATTTATTCCAAAAGTCAGGACGAGCATTGTGAACATCTACGAGCACTCTTAACTTTGTTAAGAAAGGAAAAACTTTACGCCAAATTCTCAAAGTGTGAATTTTGGCTACAAGAGGTGCAATTTTAGGACACATGATGAATCATGAAGTTCACGTAGATCCCTCCAAGATAGAAGCGATCACCAAATGGAAGGTCCCGCAATCAGCTACGGAAGTTAGAAGTTTTCTAGTATTAGCTGGGTACTATAGGCGCTTCATTAAAGATTTTTCTACGATACCTGTGCCATTAACTAAGCTAACCTGTAAATCGGTTAAGTTTGAATGGGGACCTAAGCAAGAAGAGGCTTTTCAGATTTTAAAGCAAAGATTAACAAATACTCCAATTCTAGCCTTGCCAGAAGGAACCGAAGATTTTGAAGTTTATTGTGATGCTTCTAAGCTAGGATTAGGATGTGTGTTAATGCAACGCAAAAAGGTAATTGCGTATACCTCAAGGCAATTGAAAAAACACGAAGAAAATTATACAACTCGTGACTTAGAATTAGGAGCAATAATTTTTGCCCTTAAGATTTGGAGACACTATCTGTATGGAAGTAAGTTTACCGTCTATACAGATCATAAAAGCTTAAGGTAGATATTTGGGCAAAAAGAATTGAGCATGAGGCAAAGAAGATGGATGGAAATTCTAAGTGACTACGACTGTGATATCCAATATCACGAAGGAAAAGCAAATGTAGTCGCAGATGCTCTAAGTCGTAAGTATCATGAAAAGCAAAAGCGAGTTCGTGCTCTTAGATTAAATCTACAGTTAGATTTAATGGAACAACTGAAGAAGGTTCAAGTAACAGCAATTGAGGATGATGCTGAAAGAATGAAAGGAAGAATAAAGGAATTAGAGCAAGGGGCTGATGGAATTTGGAGATTCCACAAGAAAAGGATTTGGGTACCTAAGCAAGGAGACTTAAGAAATAAAATTTTAGAGGAGGCCCATAAATCTAGGTATACCATGCACCCTGGAAATAATAAGATGTACCAAGATTTAAGAAATAACTTCTGGTGGATAGGAATGAAAAAGGACATAGCTAGATATGTACCTAAGTGTCTAACTTGTTCACAAGTTAAGGCAGAACACCAGAAACCTTCAGGGATACTCCAACAACTAGAAATGCCTGTATGGAAATGGGAACTAATAACAATGGATTTTGTTACTAAGTTACCTAAAACTAGGAAAGGTAATGACGCAATTTGGGTAATTGTGGATCGATTAACCAAATCAGCTCACTTTCTGCCAATGAAAGAAACCTTTAGTATGGAAAGGTTCGCAAAGTTATACGTGGACGAGGTGGTGTCTTTGCATGGAGTCCCACTCTCCATTGTATCAGATAGGGATAGTCGTTCCACTTCACATTTCTGGACCAGTTTCCAGGAAGCAATGGGGACCCGACTAAATTTAAGTACTGCATATCATCCCCAAACAGACGGACAAAGTGAAAGGACGATCTAAACCCTGGAAGACATGCTCTGAGCATGTGTGATAGATTTTGGAGGAAACTGGGATGACCACCTACCTTTAATTGAATTCTCCTATAACAATAGCTATCATGCAAGCATCGAAGCTGCCCCATTTGAAGCACTGTATGGACGAAAGTGTAGAACTCCAGTTTGCTAGGCAGAAATAGGAGAAAGTCAATTATCAGGTCCTGAAATTGTACAAGAAACCACCGACAAGATAACTCAAATCAAGGAAAGACTGAAGACCGCTCGAGATCGCCATAAAAGTTATGCAGACAATCGACGCAAGCCGCTGGAATTTCAAATTGGAGACAAAGTACTCTTAAAAGTTTCTCCTTGGAAAGGAGTATTTCGGTTCGGAAAGAAAGAAAGGAAAGCTAAGTCCCAGGTACATAGGACCATTCCTAATAATCCAACGCATAGGACCAGTCGCCTATCGCCTACAACTACCAGAAGAGCTGGCTGGAGTACATGACGTGTTTCATGTATCTAACCTCAAGAAGTGTTTGTCTGACGAATCCCTGGTAGTACCTCTCCAAGACATAAAGGTAAATGAAAAGTTAAAATTTGTAGAGAAACCACTTCAGATAGAAGATAAAAAGGTCAAGTTTCTCAAGCACAAAAGACTAGTACTGGTCAAAGTCAAGTGGGATTCAAAGAGAGGACCTGAGTACACTTGGGAGCTGGAATCGGAAATGAAGCGAAAGTATCCTCACTTATTTCAATAAATCTCGAGGACGAGATTTTAAATAAGGTGGGGATGATGTAAGGACCTGCAAAAATGTCCATAAACGACCCGTAAGTGAAAACCCGGACCCCAGAAACCCTAATGTTCATGAAAAACCAAGAAATTAAGAAATTAAGAAATTTGGTTTTCACGCGGGCCGCGTAAGCCATAAGGTAAGGCTACGCGGGCCGCGACAAACCTAAAATTCTCCGGATAAGCATTCAAGCCACGTGTCGCACACGTGGCGGACCTACCTGTGACATGCTAGCCCTACACGTAGACTAGGGGGCCCTCGTGGGCCACGTAAGATCTTGTTAAGGTTTACGCGGGCCGCATAAAACCTAAAATTCAGCTATAAATTGCCTGTGCATGGGACTTGCTTCTGTATGCAAAAATTCAGTTTCAAAACGTCCAAATTCTGCTTAAAACGAGTATTAAGGTGTCAAGGCGCTGCTACGAATACAGGGTATTAACTCGATCACTGCTACGATACAATGTCCGATCGATTGAAACCGATCCGATGGATGTTTAAGTGCTGCCCGTATTTGGGCTATTCTTTGTCATTCGTCGTGAGGGTTTTGATTTCGTGAAATTATCGTAAATGTTGTATTAAGTTACTGACCTAGTTTCGTGTGCATTGTTATTTAACTAGGTTACAAGGCTAAAATCAGTAGGCAAAACTCTGCCTGTCTAAATTTGAAATGTGAGTCATTCTCTTTTATTCAATTTATTTTGCCAAAAACCTACTTGTTTTCAAAGTTATAATTACAGGGATTAAGTCTTTGTAATCTTAAATTACTGCCGGTATGTGGGGTTTTGTATACATTACTTGATACCCATCACCATTGGACAACGAGGTAGCCAATGGGTGATCTGACCATAGTCACAGACACAGTCAAGTGACAAATACCGATTTTGGGTAATTGGTTGATAGAAACAATGTAATCACCCTTAATGCTGTAAATTATAACAATGTGTCGTTTTGTGTAATTTGAATAACTCGCCAGTATTTCCTCGCTGATAAAATCTTTTTAAAACATGTTTCAGGTGGCTTATTGTAAACCAAGGAAAAAGTGTCGCGTAGCACTAAAGCTTGAAGAGGTGGCTCAGTAGAATAAATAAACATGTTTTGTAAACCAGGGAATTTCCTCGTGAAATTCCTTTATTGTAAATTATGAGATTTTATCCCAAAATGTGTGAAATAAAATATTTGGGCATTTTCAGTTTAAAAGATCATGTTAAACATTTCCCCTGCCAAATTAAATAATCAATGCCACGGGTTTCTGTCCCGCGGCTCCTGGACCGGGTAACACCGGGACGGGGGTCGTGACACACCCTAAGGTGAGGTACTTGGACGTATAAAACCTTTGTCGAGCAGCTCTTGCAGTTGACTAGATAACTCTTGCATCTCAGAGGGTGCAAGTTGGTCTGGAGCCTTGGCAACAGGAGTTGAACCAGGTATAAGCTCAATACGAAAATCAACGGATCGAGGAGGAGGAAGACCAGGAAGATCTTCAGGAAAGACATCGGGGAAATCACACACTACTGGAACATCACTTACGCTCTTTCCCTTGCCCTTTTGTTCCACTATGTGGGCCAAAAAGAAAAAGTATTGTTTACATGTATTCTCTTGAGTGCATGACATCAACCTCAGTCCCCTAGAAGGTCGGTCTCCATAGACGTGCAAGGTATCACCAGACAGGAGAGGTAACTGAACGTACTTCTCGTGACAAGCGATTTCAGCATGGTTCTTACGCAACCAATCCATGCCTACTATGATGTTGAAGCTACCCAATTGCATGGGTATGAGATCAATAGTGAAAAAGTGATCGTTAAGAGTCAGGGAACAATCACGGAGGATAGAATCAACTAGAATAGACTTACCATCGGCAATCTCAACAGAGATCGGCTTAGGTAGTTTAGAGCGTGCACAATGTAACAAAGATTCAAATTCTACGGACACAAAGCTTCTGACGGCACCAGTATCAAATAGTATCGTAGCATAAAGATTATTAACGAGAAACGTACCATTAACGACACCATTGTCGTTACACGTCTGATTCGCGTTGATGTTGAACGCTAGTCCTCGAGCGGCTTGCTGTTGCTCCTGATTCAGCTGGGGGCACGGGGGATGGAGATAAGTAGTGTCTCCACACTTGTAGCAGGATCGCATGTTGTTTGCTGGTTTGGGGTTCTGCTAGGCTGGCTAAGCTGGTGGTGCTTGCTGGACCTGATTGGCCTGACGGCAGTAAGGGGTTGTGTGACCATAGCGATTGCAGTTGGTACACAGACGACAAGCTAAGTTGGCAGGGTGATGATAGTTACAAGTGGCACACTTGGGATGAACCCCTGTGTACGCCTTCTTGGTGTTTTCCGGAGCAGGAGGGTTTGGAGTAGCAGCAGGCACAATAGCATTGCCAGCAAGGTTTGAATTTGCAGCAGGGATAATTGCATTGCAACCGGAATTTCGAGACTTTCGTTTCTTATTCTTATTGCCACTTGGTTGCTGGGTGATTTGGTTAGCTGGTTTCGAGGGAGTAGAGTTTCCAAACTGTTTATCACGAACACGGTTGTTATTCAAACTTGCTGCTAGACACCAAACTTCTTTAATAAAGTCGAGTTGAGCTGCTTCAATGGCGTCACGCATAGCAGGAGTTGTTTCAGATGCCAGAATTCACCCTCAAGTTTCTGCTGCTCATGAGGAGGGCAGAATTCAAGCATCATCAGTTCCCTAACCTCGGCCCATGGTAAAGCATAAGCCTCATCATTGGAGCGGATGTTTCTCTCATTGGTCCACCATTCTAGAGCTCGGCCTTGAAACACGCCAGTTGCACTCCTAGTCTTGAGATGTTCAGGGCACTCACTTTTGATGAAAGTAACTTCTATGCTGTCGAACCACTCCAGCATTGTAGTCACCCCATCACTGCCCATGAAAGGCTTAGGGTTACAAGAGACAAAGTGTTAGTAGTTAAAGCTCACAGGCTTAGGCTGGACCGCCTTCGAGTCAACGGAGGAGGGAGGAGTGTTTGATCCCTGGATTTCAGTGACAATCTTGGGAACAATGCGTGTAATTTGGTCGGCCATAAACGACATCATCTTCTTCTGGGTGTTGGCCTTTGACCTCTTATGTGGGTTGGAAAGACGACTTGATGACATCTAAAAAGTCAAATTAAGGATCAGGTGAGACTCGATCATAATGTTTTGTTTAGTAGTATAGTTTCACAAATACGTAGCATAACATAGAGTTTCACATGATTGCATAAAAGACTCAAGTTGTTTCATACTTCACCAAACGTTCAACATGTTTCACATTGTTTAATCAAGTCGTTTCACACAGCATAAAACATTCAACATGTTTCTCATAGTTTAATCAAGACTCCCACGTAGTATAATAAAGCATCATAAATTTAGTTCGTTCCCGAGAGGTCATTATTATCGTTTTAGATTGCGAAGATAGTGCGATTCGTGTAAAAGTTTTGAAATGTACAAGGTATCAAGTATAAAAACCACATGTAAATCGAGATAACATAAAAGATAGGCTCATAAAACATAGGATTGTTTCGGGTAGAGAAACGTTGACTAATCAAAGTAAATTGAGCCCCTTTTCGAATTAAGGCAACGCGTTTTGGCCTACTAGACAAATACGTTCATCGATGTTAGGCCTACGATATTTGTCCTTTCGGTTACTACACGTCCTTAATTGATTGGGGAAATTTCGAGACTTTGGCGAAACTGAAAATCAAAGAGTGGGACTAGTTATCAAGATGCGAGTTTCACCTCTAACTTGGTAACATCGTACCCTAATATTGTTGGTACTCGTTGAAAGATAAGACCTACTAGAATATGAAACGGAAATTTCCCTTCAAGGTTTGGATGTCACTCCTAACTTGAGGGTAAATCTCGTGCAAAATATAAGCATCACTGAGTGAAAGCCGTCATCAAAGGCGGGAATCACCCCTGTTTTGTTGAGTCGTTTCGATTTTGTTTCAAGAGTGCTTTCAAAGCATCCACGTGTGTATTGTGTTAGCCTTAGGAAAGGCATGTAAATTTAACAAGGAAGTATTGCTAGGAAGCATGTACAGTAGAATGCATAAGTTTTAAACAACAAATAAGAGACAAGTTCCTAGAACTATAGACTAGGGCAAAGCATTCCTACTTTTCCTAATTCCCTATAGTTATGGCTCTGATACCAATTTTCACACCCCAACTGATGGCGGAAACATCGGGGCACGACACTAAGCGAATCAGATTGCTTGAGAGAATCCACAACACTACTTGTTTCGATAAGGATTAATCAAAATTTCATAATATGTCTAAAACTAGTTGACGCAACCCGCACGTTGCGGCGGGAGTTGATTAGCAAAGTTTTTATCATCAAATTCAAATATATTTTGTATAAACAAACAATTTTCTAGCTTAAGTTATTGGTGCTAATTAATGTAAACAAAATTTGGCACAATTATTTAAACAAACATTAATAATCATCTTAAGTATTATTGGCCACACTCATATATAAACAATTCTTATATAAAGTTGAAGTATTGATGAAGGATCCTTTATCATACATATGAATAATAGTAATGAATGAGGTATAAAAAAGTGCTTGATTGTGTTCGGATATTGCATAAGACCGTGGGGTATGGTGGGGCGTGGGTTGGGGCATGGTGCGTGATGTGTGCAAAATGTAACATATAAATTACATCAATTGTGGCATAAAACTAACCATTTTTAGTACTAATGTTGGAAAAAGTGTGCTTTTGTCTTCCTTTTGTATTTTCAGGATTAAATGAGCTCAACTTAACAAAAGAAGCAAAAAGGCAGCTAAATCTAACATAAATACAAGAAAAGGAGCAAACGTGACATGTCCGACCCCACGATAGCATCTTCCCAAGCAAAACAAGAAGACAGAAGACTGAACACGCCCCGTGCTCAGTGAGCACGGGGGCGTGCCCAAGTGTCAGCAGAAAAGACAAAGTGGTAGAAGCTTCTATTGCCCACCACGGGGCCGTGCTCAGCGGACACGGGGCCGTGGTCAACTATAAGATTCACAGAATCCAGGTAAATCTTGATAGTACAGATATGCTTCTGCACACGGGGTCGTGCTCAGCGGACACGGGGGCGTGGTCAACTAATACAGACAAGCTGCATTAAATGAAGAAAGAGAAGGATGTGGACACGGGGCCGTGCCCACTGGACACGGGGCCGTGCCTGAGCTTCTGTTCAGCCTATAAATAGGAGTGCTTGGCTCAAGCTCAAACCATCCCTTGGCACACCACCTCTCTCACACTTCACCCACCACCCACCACCACCATAACACCATCATCCACAACCATCATCCATTGTCCATCATAGAGTGTGTGAGTCGTCTCGGGATCCAAGATTGATCGTAAGAGTTCTTGACAATCAAGGCCATGTTTGCCTAAGTCTCTTACATCACTTGGTGAAGACAAAGTGTCTAGTGTAATACTTTTTATTTTTAATCTTTTCGCACTTTTTACTTGGTTTTGTATTAATGACTTTAATAACTAGTTTCTTATGTTGAAGGTGATTTTTCCTTATCGTTTGTCCGTGGTGTCTTGGCATTATTTTACTGTCTATATAAAATAAAAGATTTTCACCATTCATATCTCCACGGTCTATATGGAGGTATGTTGGCTACCTGGTCGGGGGTTAAGGGAACGGGTTGGTAAAAGTCTTGCCTTGTTCAGTGTATAGATCCTGCAAGGACCTGGGTCAAATTTAGTAGGACCTCCTTCAATACTTAACGGTATTGGATGGCGGGGGTCCAAACTCTTTGATCCCCTCATATGTAAGCTACTATTAATACTATAACCCGGCTATTTAGGACTGTATCCCTGCTGACTCAGACTACTTAGCCGATGGTAACGTCACCTTCAAAAGAAGGGCCTACCATAATTTGCATTAATAACTTAATTAATTATCTTTCAATAATCCGACCCTTTAGGATTGTATCCTTGCTGACTCAAACTACTGGGTTGAGGGTAACGTCACCTTCAAAAGAGGGGCCTACTACAATAACTAAGATAATCTCTTAAAATAGTCTAAAAGTGCGGAAATAATCAAAGGTTACACTATACACGAGTCGGAACCAAGTGATTCATCTTGTCTATCTGTTTTTCTTTTATTTTTATTTTCAACATTTTTAGTTAGTTTTTATTTTCTTAGTTTAAAACCTTTTTCTAAACTTTTTGATTTGATTAGACGTTGAGGATAAACCAGTACTAAAAGCTCTTGTGTCCTTGGACGACCTCGGTATCTTACCAACACTATACTACGCTCACGATGGGTGCACTTGCCCATATGTGTGTTTAGTGTTAGTAAATATCGTGTTTTATAAATTTAAAACTTGGCTAAAGAAAGTGTAAAAGGGCTTAAAATATACTTAAACCTACATATACACCTAACACGCATCAAGTTTTTGGCGCCGTTGCCGGGGACACAAGGATTTTAAGAAAGTTAGGAATCAACGGCCTAATCATTTTTCTTATTTTTCTATTTTTTTAGGATTTTACTTAGTTTTTCAGCTTCTGCAGAACTCAGCACGGGCCGTGCCCGCTGAACACGCCCCGTGCCCAATCATTGGAACTGGCAATCCTGTTTTAAGTCAGACAGTAAGCTGAACACGGGGCCGTGCCCACTGAACACGCCCCGTGCCCAAGAGTCAGTTACTGAAAACAGAACCGTAAGATCCCGACGGTTGGTAATTTCTGACACAAATATGAGTGATACTGATACTTTTTACTTTCGACACTCTTATGGTACGTGGTGTTAATTATGTGGTGGTAACCATAAGGAATTAGAATGTTATTTTCTAAATTATAAGCCCCACTATATAGACCCATCGTCTCCTTGTATCCTTAAGAGAGGCGAAAGTAAAAATAATCCCTATCTCTCCCTCGAATGCTCCCAACCAGATTTTCTAGGAGAAATGCTTCTTGATGAACTATTTCAATTAGAAGATCTAATTCTTAATTGGTTAAAAGAACTTAGAATAGATTTCAATAATTTATCTCAAGATGATAACCAAGAAGAAATGTTGGAATCACATTCAAACAACTTCGTTGTCCCCGACGATACTTTTAACTCTAGTAAGGACTTGAGCGATAGTCGTCCCTGTGCCGATTGTGCCGTGAAGGACTCCCCATCGACTTCGTTCGATGCATATATAGACCTGAGCGATTTGGCATACACCTTCTTTAACGAGAGCCCTGAAAAGGGTTGGACTTGTCCACCTACTTATAGCATAGGAATCACCCTCACCGACAACCTCTTGCGTTCTTGTTTTAATCTAGAACAATTAAGGTATCTTAGGCACTTTGGGGTTGTTCCATCCAGTAAGGAACCGCCCGATCCGGAAAAGTTCCTTGAAAGTAGACGAACTCCATAAGACAGCTTCTAGACACGGGGTCGTGTCCAGGTCAGCACGCCCCCGTGTCCACCAAAAGATTCCCTTCTGATTTCATCAGAATACAGACAAAATTGTGTCAGGATTCTGTCTGCACACGGGGCCGTGTCCAGCCGACACGGGGCCGTGTGCAACGTACTGTCGTTTTCTATAAATGCAGCCAAGAATCCTGCACATTTGAACCATTCCAGGGACAGATATTTGGGGAATATTCTGACATACCATCCTAGGTATTTTCTAAAAGAAGTTTCTCAATTAACTTCTTGTCCTTTCCTCTTTTATCCACTATCATCTTCTTCAATTTTTCTTTACTTGTACTTCCATTAAAGCTTGAAACTTGCATAACTTCAAGCTTTGTTGAGATATTTGTTAGATTTTTGTACTTGGAATCTTGTTTATAATAAGTTCTACAACAATGTTTTGAGTTGTTTCTGTTAAAAAATGCTTTAAACTTCACGAAAACAATTTAAAACCCCAAGATTCCTTGTTCTTAAATCCTGCAGATATCTGAACACGGGGCCGTGTCCGAGGTACTGGTCCCATAAAATTGAACTCTTTTCAGTATGTTTTCTCAGAATGGCTAGCAGAACAAGCGGATACTCTTCGTCACATTCCAGAAACAACCGGCAGGGGAGAAGATCATCAACGGTTGAGGGCTCTCTTGTAAACTATGTTTACACTCTAAGAGAAGCCATTGATGAGATAACGGGGGTGGAAGAAGCGTTGGTCGACCGTATTAATCATCTCACGGTGGGACTAGAAGGATGTCTGCGGGAAGTTAACCTTTTGCACCAAAGGTTGAACATTCTCGCCTCTCCTCCTTTGGTGCCGATTATCACCCAAAGGGCATGGAATGTGGTATCGGAAGTCATCATTCCAGCCGAATGGTACGCCTTACATCCAGAGACTCCTCGAGACATACTACAAGGGGTTCTGATTGGTGTCACTCCCCCTCCACAAGATGTTGAGGAACATGAAGCTGCCTCCCTTCTCCCGAGGGAGATAGAAGAATGGCTTTAACAACATCCAAGGGACACCGCTCGGCTTGGAGTTCTACAAGACTTTTAGACCGGAAAATTATTTCCGGAATTTTGGTTCTTATTGTAGAAGTAGAGCTCCTTAGGAAGATTTTACGTATCACTTGACCTATCTAATATTAGGACTTTTAACTTTTATTTTCTGCTTTATTTTTAATTTTTAGGACTATTATGTAATTCTCTCTATGACTTAATGAATGATGGTTTTAGTTAATTTGGTGTTTGGATGGTGTTGAAATGAATAAAACACACTCTTGATGGCAAAGGATACAAGGGAAACTTGAACCAGCACCCCATGCAGGAAAACAGGACCATCCGACGATTTTCTTCATTAACAGTAAGCTCAGCACGGGCCGTGTCCGCCCAACACGGCCCCGTGCTGCACAGTCTGCAGAAATGACCCAGTTCAGGTAAACTGGACACGGGCCGTGTTCACCCAACACGCCCCCGTGTCCAGGCCTCTGTTTCTTTTGTTTAATTTTTGTTACTGGCACTTGAACACGGGGCCGTGTCCAGCGCCCAGTAACACAACTTTTTGCTTTTTCACACCTTTTTACACATTCAATCAACCTAAAAATTTATTTTTGGGACACATTGAGGACAATGTGCAATTTAAGTGTGGGGGGGGGGGGATACTAAAACCTTGAATCTTGCAAGTCCTAATAACAAGTCTTACACAAAACTCTATTGGAACTGCTAATCACCCCAAATTTTTTTCAAAAAATTTCAATTTTTTTTACTTGTCTAGGTTTAATTTGGGAATTTCAAAATTCTAAAAAGGTTATATTTTTACAAATTTACAACCGATAGCGTCGTGATAAAAAGAACCAGCATAAGAAAATTATGAAAAGGCATGGCAAACTTAGTTAAAATTTGATTATATATACTTGATCACATAAAAACTCATTCCCACAAAAGTGAGTTTTGAGCCTTTATTGAGCATACAAATACATATCTTTAAATTAAATGCTCATTTTTCGTTTATTGTCTGAATAGCCGCTTGGTTCTTACAACTCTAGAACTTGCCACGACGATACATTCCCGGTCCTTACCAACTTAAACCCGAGTAAGTAAATGATGGAGGCATTAGGACTAACCCTTTTTATTTCTACACCATTATTTTTCTTTTTTTTTACCACCTACCCAAAATCCCCCTAGTTAACCCATTTGAGCCTAAACCTTTTCATTTCACAACCCAAACCAAACACCCTTTCACCCAACAAAACCTTTTTATTTTTAACCCTTTGTTTTAGTAACAAGCTCGGTTTTTCGTTTGACTTGAAAAAAAAAACATTTTATGATTTGATGATGAAGCAAAAGAAATAAACAAACAAGTTCATCAAAAATAACTTTATTTGAATAATAGCTTCATCAAAATAAAAATTGCAAAAAAATAAAAAGTCTTTCAAAAACCGACGCTTGTTACGCTTTTTTGTCCTTTTTCTACTAACCACTAACCACTAACCCAACCACCTACCTACCTTTAACCCAAGCCTAACCCTTCACCCAAAAGTCCTCTTGATATTTACAAAGGTATATAGTTAAAAAGGAGGAGGATTGATTGCTTGGCAAGCATATGGTAGGAGTAAGTTCCATGCCGCTCTCGAGTGATTCACTAAAATACATCTTCGGCCGAGTGTTGAGTGATCCCCCGTGAGGTATGTGAACTTGTATATAAATAGAATTTTAAATAAGCATGTTATGCCCTAATAAGTAATTTATCTTATGAAAAGTTTTAAATAAATCATGACGAATAGGATTGTAAATAAATAAAAATAAAACTTAATAAAGAATCATGGAAATCCCGACACTCTATGACAAGCCCAAAAACTTCCTCTTCTACCCATTCCATTTGGGAGTGTAAAGCCACATTATAAAGAGTTTTGCTTGAGGACAAGCAAAGATTCAAGTGTGGGGGTATTTGATGTGTGCAAAATGCAACATATAAATTACATCAATTGTGGCATAAAACTAACCTTTTTTTAGTACTAATGTTGGAAAAAGTGTGCTTTTGTCTTCCTTTTGTATTTTCAGGATTAAATGAGCTCAAATTAACAAAAGAAGCAAAAAGGCAGCTAAATCTAGCATAAATACAGGAAAAGGAGCAAACGTGACATGCCCGACCCCACGACAACATCTTCCCAAGCAAAACAAGAAGATAGAAGACTGAACACGCCCCGTGCTCAGTGAGCACGGGGGCGTGCCCAAGTGTCAGAGAAAAGACAAAGTGGTAGAAGCTTCTATTGCCCACCACGGGGCCGTGCTCAGCGGACACGGGGCCGTGGTCAACTATAAGATTCACATAATCCAAGAAAATCTTGATAGTACAGATATGCTTCTGCACACGGGGTCGTGCTCAGTGGACACGGGGGCGTGGTCAACTAATACAGACAAGCTTCATTAAATGAAGAAAGAGAAGGATGTGGACACGGGGCCGTGCCCACTGGACACGGGGCCGTGCCCGAGCTTCTGTTCAGCTTATAAATAGGAGTGTTTGGCTCAAGCTCAAACCATCCCTTGGCACACCACCTCTCTCACACTTCACCCACCACCCACCACCACCATAACACCATCATCCACCACCATCATCCATTGTCCATCATAGAGTGTGTGAGTCGTCTCGGGATCCAAGATTGATCGTAAGAGTTCTTGACAATCAAGGCCATGTTTGCCTAAGTCTCTTACATCACTTGGTGAAGACAAAGTGTCTAGTGTAATACTTTTTATTTTTAATCTTTTCGCACTTTTTACTTGGTTTTGTATTAATGACTTTAATAACTAGTTTCTTATGTTGAAGGTGATTTTTCCTTATCGTTTGTCCGTGGTGTCTTGGCATTATTTTACTGTCTATATAAAATAAAAGATTTTCACCATTCATATCTCCACGGTCTATATGGAGGTATGTTGGCTACCTGGTCGGGGGTTAAGGGAACGGTTTGGTAAAAGTCTTGCCTTGTTCAGTGTATAGATCCTGCAAGGACCTGGGTCAAATTTAGTAGGACCTCCTTCAATACTTAATGGTATTGGATGGCGGGGGTCCAAACTCTTTGATCCCCTCATATGTAAGCTACTATTAATACTATAACCCGGCTATTTAGGACTGTATCCCTGCTGACTCAGACTACTTAGCCGAGGGTAACGTCACCTTCAAAAGAGGGGCCTACCATAATTTGCATTAATAACTTAATTAATTATCTTTCAATAATCCGACCCTTTAGGATTGTATCCTTGCTGACTCAAACTACTGGGTTGAGGGTAACGTCACCTTCAAAAGAGGGGCCTACTACAATAACTAAGATAATCTCTTAAAATAGTGCAAAAGTGCGGAAATAATCAAAGGTTACACTATACACGAGTCGGAACCAAGTGATTCATCTTGTCTATCTGTTTTTCTTTTATTTTTATTTTCAGCATTTTTAGTTAGTTTTTATTTTCTTAGTTTAAAACCTTTTTCTAAACTTTTTGATTTGATTAGACGTTGAGGATAAACCGGTACTAAAAGCTCTTGTGTCCTTGGACGACCTCGGTATCTTACCAACACTATACTACGCTCACGATGGGTGCACTTGCCCATATGTGTGTTTAGTGTTAGTAAATATCGTGTTTTATAAATTTAAAACTTGGCTAAAGAAAGTGTAAAAGGGCTTAAAATATACTTAAACCTACATATACACCTAACACGCATCAGTGCGACACGTGGAGTATGGGGCACCCAAGACCAAAAGCCAATTTCAACGGGGCATAGTGAGGCGTGGCGTGGAAAAAAACCAATTTCAAAGGGCTAGTGCTCTTGGCCAATGAGGTTCCGCCATGTCATGTGGGTAGCCCCGCTCAACGCCTGGGCTGAATCCCACGCCAAAGGGGCCACACCGAAACCCAAGCCCACCCGGGATGGTGAGTTGGGCATTTATACCCAACCCACGCCCCAACCCCCGCCCCATACGCCATAGTCTAAGTAGCACCTGCCCAATGAGAAGAAAATTTTAATGTGTGAAAATAATTACAACTTATTATTATTAATATATAATTCATAAAGGTTAGATGATTATACTAAATGATAATATAGCACTCTCACATTTATATGTTACCCAACTCCTTAACTCTTAGATGGAGTAGATTGTGTAACACTTGGTTTAATCACATATATCTCTTTGAATATCATTAGAAGTTCCATGTAAATCAATGAAATGATAAAAATATTTGTTATGTTCTTAAAATGCAATTATAAAGTTATATATTTAAATATATGCACATTATACTTATTGATTTTTGAAGAAACACTAGATAAATGGTCGGAACCGAGATATCTAGGGGGTTTGAATCCGCATAAAAAGGTTAGTTTCCTCTCGATCGATTCAGGTGCAACCGATCTTCTTCTCCGAGAACTCTGCAAAAAAGAGCACCGTTAGCCTCGCCAAGGGGAGAAGAGGGTTCTCTCCTTGACCCGACTCCGGTGTGAGAATAAGTATGGGTAGTGAAGAAGAAGAAGTATTTGAGAAGTGTGTGTAACTTGAATTCATACCTGGGTTGCTTCTCATATTTATAGCCGGGAGTCGTTTAGGCGGGAAAACCCGTTAGTGAAAAGTTGACGGAAGATGCTAACCCCGTAAGCGGTTACATTTCCTTCCGTTTAAGTTCTTTGATCCGACGTGAGAGCAAACGGATCGTGGTTTAGATCAAAGGCTGGGGTTTTGCCACGTGTAATGTGATCAAGTGAAGATTACTCTCCAATTGCATGCCTTCGTTGTGATTTCAGGGGTGCCTGTGGTAATGACACGTGTCCAGACGGTTATAACCGTCTGGGTGGTGCATGATTGTATTTCTTCTAGAAGATTACTGCTGTAATCTAGTGTGGTACTTTATCGTGTGGAGACCACTGAATAAATAAATCCAAGTCTGGGTAAAATAATATCCAAGTCTGGATATTTAGGCGGAAGTATTGATCTCAGGATTTTTATCCTTTGCTAATGGTAGAAGACGCAAGGGTTTATGATTCCCTTTGGGCGCGCGACTATAGACTGCTGATTACTTTCCTCCTTTTGTAAGACCAGTGCGCGGCCACGCAAGGTTAAAAGGTTAAAAGGCCAGGTTGTGGTATGGTCCCAAATACTTATTATGAGGTTTTTGGGACCTTACCCCTTCAAGTCCCCCCAGTCTAGTGTTGTACTTATGCAAATAAGTGGAGCACTGGACTTATAAGAGGGAACTGTTTTTGGGCGCGAGAAATAAGAAAACTTCTGGGCGAAGATTCATTTTGATTTTTGTAAAGATTTTTTGAAAATCTTTGACTTTTAATGAGACTGGTACAGTAAATTGAGTGACAACCTGTCATTGTCAGTTGTTTTTTACTGTCCGTGTCTTACACGCGCGCGTGTAAACGCGTGTGTGTCTGACATTTACTTTTTCTGCTGCTTGGGGAACTGTGATATCTGAAAAAATCGCTGTGACGGTTACCGATGCTATTTATTGCGATGAGTATATATAACGTTTGGGTAACCTCCTCTGTGCAATCATTGTTTTTGTTGAAAAACTTTCCATTCCTCTTTTTTTTTCTAAGAAAAAATTCCATCATTCTTCCTCTTATGTCAATCGGAGAACATCAAGAAGATCTTGTTGAAGAGATGTCGACTGAACTTCCTTCGTTGAAGTGGCCTAGAGCATCCTTTGATGGTTTAATTCAGAATCTCAAATTCTCAGAAAACTGGGGTGCTCTATACCCTGAGGAGGGGCAGACAGCGGCGGATGCTCCGGCTGGGTATATTACCCTCTTTTGGGATTTTTTCTGTGATGGTAACTTTCGCTTGCCTGTTACTAGATTTTTTCTTGAAATCCTTGGGTTTTACAACCTGCATATCTCCCAACTTCACCCTATTGGCATGGTTAGGGTTCGACATTTCGAATTCGTGTGTCGGACAATGCATGTGGAGCCAACCGTTCCCCGATTTAGGGTTTTTCATCAGATGCATTGTACCCAAGGATTTTATTCATTCGTTCAGAGGGCTTCTGCAAAGAAGATTCTACATCAACCCCCAAAATCTTTTCATGATTGGAAGCAAAAATTCTTTTTTATCAAAGCCGGAGTAATTCCGGTGAGGATGGTTCTCAGGGGGAAAGAAGATGTTCCGATCGAAACCCTTCAGACTCCGGTTGGTGAAAACTGGTATCAGGATTTGAAGGATGTGCCCAATATTGCGTTGCCGGAGAAAGCTCTTGTCGGAGCCGGTATGAGTTTGAATTGGAAGATGGAGCGTGATGACAAACCCGTATACACGGAGGATGGTCATAGTAAGTTTGGGGTTTTTTCTCTTCTCTCTCTTTTTTTTTTTTTTTTTTTTTTGACCTGCTCTCTCTTCGAATGTAGTTGTTTCTCTGTATGTTGTTGCCTTCAAGAGGGAAGGCGGAAGAATGGGTACTATCAAGAAGAAACCTGAAGAGGAGCTCTGGTATCATCGTATCGTAAGAAATTTTGTTCTTCCGCGGGACGCGGACCTGTCTGCTCAACCAGCTGCTGGTGCTGGTAAGTTATATTTTGTTTTTGTTTTCCTTTTTGCGCTTTGTGGGTAAATTTTTGTTTCGCGCCTTTGTAGGTGAGTTGTTGAATTTGGGCATAGGCCCTGAAAAGAAAAAAACGCGCAACTACTTCTACTTCTGCGCCGAAGAGAAGTGAGGCTGTTAAAGTTCAACCTTTGAAGGCGAAGAATGTTGGAGAGAAGAAAGGTACGCGCCGTTCCTCTGACTCCAGGTGTGATTATGTGGTGGTTTCTGACTCTTTGGAGGGTCTTACTCCTGCAGTAACTGTTCGAGAACCGAAGCCTGAACCGAGGGATTCTGCTGATATTCCCCCTTCTAACCCGAATGAGCCTATCGATTTGGATTCTAGTCCCGAACATTTGGTTCATAGGAAGGCTGGTAAAAGGAAACAAGCTGATACTGATGCGGAGGGTCAACCTCATAAGAAAGTGCAGAGGAAGAAAATTACCAGGAAAGGGAATCTTGATGCCTTTGTTTCGGAATCTGTTCCTGGTAAGTGTTGTTTCTCCTTGTTTCCTTTAAGCGGACTAAATCCTTACAGATTTTTATTTTTCCAGAAGTTCCTGTTTCACCTATCCCCACAGTACTGCAAACTGCAGTAAATGAAGAACTTCCCTCCACCCCTCCGCGTTCTTCTGTTGCTGACCAGTTAGAGCCTACAGAAGTTGCTGGTGATGGTGTGGAGAAGACTGTTGAGGCTGAGAAGCCTGTTAGTGCTGATACAGAGGCTGACAATGTTGTTAATCCAAGTATGATGGATGGTGCTGATAATCCATCAACCCCTGAAGTTGTTGCTCAAGACTTGGGGAAAGAACCAGCTGTTGAAATAACTTCTACTCCTTCCTCTAAACCTTCTGACGCCATGCCGGAGCATGTTGAGAAGGTGACAGCTGAAGGGTTAGACCCATCTGCTGGTATTAATAAACATTCCCCAATCCGTCCGGAAGAAACCTTGGGTGATTACTACTACCGGACTTATACGGAAAAAGATGCTTCTGACCCTCATGCCCCTGTTTGGAATTTGAAGAAAGGCGACACTTTCTCGGATTGGCGTGTGTGCCAAGATTGGTTACAGGGAATACTTCCGCCTGGAGAGATCAAGTTTCAGGAAAGTCGTCCTTATGAACAAACCTATCAGTCTTATCTTGCAGAAACCGCTTCTCATGTCTCTACCACTCATCGCATAGTGCGTGAGTGGAACAGTATGCATAAGGAGCAGGAATCTTTTGTGGCATCTCAAAAGAAATTCGCCAAGGATGAAAAACGTATAGCTCAGCTGAAGGCCAAATTAGAAGCTGATCAAGCCAAGTTTGAGGCTGAGCGCAAGACTGAGGAATGGTCTGTTGCTGGTTGGAAGAGAAAAGCGGAAGCTGAAGCTGCTCTCCTGTCTGAGGAACGCAAAAATTGGAGGAGAATTTGCGAGAAAGATAATGCTGAGAAGGCAAACCTTCGTAATATCATTAATAACCTCAAGGCTGAGGTTGAAAATTGAAGAATCAAGATGCGGAGGTAGACAGATTGAAGAAGGAGAAAGCCGATGCAGAAGTTGCGCTAGCGGAGGCTCGTTCTCATAGGGAACGTAGTGAGCAACGGGAGGTACAAGCTTTCGCCACTCTTGCCCTTAGAGAGAAAGAGTTAGAGGAACTTACTGCTTTGATTTCTGATCAGGAGCAACTTAAGAAGGATCTGGAGCTTGCACATTCCGAGAATACTGAAACCTCCCGCCGTTTGACTGAGGTTGAAGAGAAGTTAGAAAATTCAGAAACGGCGCGGGTTACAGCGGAAAGCGAGCTTGAACCTTTAAAGAATGATATGGCCTGGTTGAAAAATCGCGGGATTGCTTGTGTAAGTTTTGTTTCTCTTGTTGGATCGTTTATGCGCTTTCTTGATACTCTTTCTTGCTTGATTTCATAGGTTGCTGAATCTGTGTTAAACTCTAAAGAGCTGGTTAAAACTGTTGCTAATCTAATGGTTGCTGCGCGACGAGATGGGTATGCGCAAGGATATGCGGAATGTTCCCAGCATGTGAATAGCGCGTTGAAAGTTAACTGGGATGATAGTAAGTCTGCAACTTTTGGCGTAAATACTAGCGCCGCGCTTGCTTCCATGAAAACAGAGTTTAACAATTTGCAACTTCCGGTTATGGACCTAATAAATGTGGCGCTGCAATCGGACGATCACGTAGCGCAACTAAAAGAAATCTTTCCGGATGAGGGTGAAGATTCAGAGTAGTTTGGAATTGTATTGAACAATTTTCTTTGTAATATTCAGGATGTAAATCCTTGTTTTGATGGTGCGCTGCGGCGCAAGTATCTTAAACACTGTCGTGTTTGCAAGTCTTTAGAGCGTATCTGTACCCTGATAATAGCATGTTTCTATTTGTTTGTTTACAATATTTTGCATGAGTACGGTTACTTTTTGTCGAGTAAGACGAATGAAGTTGGTATAAAACTTATGCTTGAACTTATGGTCGTTTGTGATATGATCACTGACCGTTCATGAAGCTTGTTTTAGAACTACCATAATGTTTTTGCGCTTACTAAAAGAAATTGCATGCACTTTGTAAACATAGGAATAATAGAAACTTTGTAATTTTATTAATGGATAGAGCACAGAGGCTTTACAAAGTTTTTGCTAATAATTATGTGGAACTTAACTTAGTGTTTCCGCCTTGCTTGATGGATCATGTCTTTCCACGGGAAACTTGTCTTTTAGGTTTTTGCCCGTTTGCTTGGGCCTTCCTCTCCCCGGGTTATCTGCTTAATCTCTTTGCGCACATTTTTCCGAGCAGGACATCATGGCGTGATGTTGCCGGCATGACCATGAAATTGACTGTGACTGTTCGTGAATGCTCGCCATCCGATAGAGTCACAGGAAAAGCTATTTGCCCTAATGGGAATACAGCTTCGTTGCAGAATCCGGTGAGGGGAAAATCGACCGGTTCTAGACGTGCTTTGTCTTCTGGGTCCAGCTGTTTAAAACATTGCTCATATATGATGTCCATCGAGCTTCCCGGATCTATAAATATATAGTCCGTCCGATAATGTCCGAAGATACCAGTAATAATCACTGGTCGTTCTTCCTGAGGGCCCCCAGGAACAACAGGAAACACAACTTGCTGTTCTCTCCAATGTTGATCATAGTTTCGTTTATTTGGCCTTCGTGACGGACCTCCTTGAACCATGTTTATTTGTTTAGGTTTCTGATAGCTGCTATTTCTGGATTGTATTTTAATGGTACGACTGGATTGGGTGTCCCCCCGACATGGTGTTGGTGGGTTCAATACTGTAGTGTTAATTTCTTCTCCAGATCTGATGTTTGGGAACTCAGATCTGGCAATTTGCATAACGATTGTGTTTAAAGCAACTTGGCATTTGTGAAACCAGTGTTCTGGGGATCTTTCTATGGTTAGATCTGAGAAATTCTCTCTATCTGAATGACCGTTGTTTCTGTTTCCTCCCATGATTTCATTGATCTGAGTGTTTTGGGTTGTAGAAACTTTGAATTCAGATCGAGGATCTGATAGGTGGGATACTGAATTCTCTGCCATGTGCAAAACAGAGGATGAAAATAACTGAATCAAAACGAGATAAAAACTAGAAAACAGAGGAATCGGTGGGCGCCAATGAAGAAACACCAGATAAATGGTCGGAACCGAGATATCTAGGGGGTTTGAATCCGCATAAAAAGGTTAGTTTCCTCTCGATCGATTCAGGTGCAACCGATCTTCTTCTCCGAGAACTCTGCAAAAAAGAGCACCGTTAGCCTCGCCAAGGGGAGAAGAGGGTTCTCTCCTTGACCCGACTCCGGTGTGAGAATAAGTATGGGTAGTGAAGAAGAAGAAGTATTTGAGAAGTGTGTGTAACTTGAATTCATACCTGGGTTGCTTCTCATATTTATAGCCGTGAGTCGTTTAGGCGGGAAAACCCGTTAGTGAAAAGTTGACGGAAGATGCTAACCCCGTAAGCGGTTACATTTCCTTCCGTTTAAGTTCTTTGATCCGACGTGAGAGCACACGGATCGTGGTTTAGATCAAAGGCTGGGGTTTTGCCACGTGTAATGTGATCAAGTGAAGATTACTCTCCAATTGCATGCCTTCGTTGTGATTTCAGGGGTGCCTGTGGTAATGACACGTGTCCAGACGGTTATAACCGTCTGGGTGGTGCATGATTGTATTTCTTCTAGAAGATTACTGCTGTAATCTAGTGTGGTACTTTATCGTGTGGAGACCACTGAATAAATAAATCCAAGTCTGGGTAAAATAATATCCAAGTCTGGATATTTAGGCGGAAGTATTGATCTCAGGATTTTTATCCTTTGCTAATGGTAGAAGACGCAAGGGTTTATGATTCCCTTTGGGCGCGTGACTATAGATTGCTGATTACTTTCCTCCTTTTGTAAGACCAGTGCGCGGCCGCGCAAGGTTAAAAGGTTAAAAGGCCAGGTTATGGTATGGTCCCAAATACTTATTATGAGGTTTTTGGGACCTTACCCCTTCAATTTTTAACACACCTTTATTTGGATTTTGGAGTATTTGATTTAAGAAGTCTAAGAAAAAATATTTTTTGTTACGTTAAATAGGGTCGTTTTCTTGTGGCTCTAGTTCCTTGACTTTTGTTAATTGTCATGGCATAGCATAACTTAATCGGAGATTGTTTTGTTTTGAAAATGAAAGGCAGATTATTATTTTTGTAGGTTAGAATAATGCGAGGAATTTACACCCGATGACCATAAAACAATGACATAATGGAATTTACGTTCAAATCCATTCACTGAGTTCAAACCATAAAACAAAAAGGTGTAAATATGATTTTATGTTTTCTGTGTTTCTTAATTGTTTCTGTGGTTGCATGAACAATAAGCAAGAAAACATCTTAAATAAGTTGTGTTTACAAAAATTAAGCCAAACCACATAGTTAATAAAAATGTAAATACAGATTTTACATTACCCTAATGATGAGAGTTGAGAGAATGAAACAATCTGGGAAATACAATAACGTTTATAAACACATAATCAAAAACATATGGGGATTAGATGCGATCTTTACTCTAATTTTGATTCATATAGGTAAGTAAAGATTTTGTTTAACATAAGTATGAAAGTAGAGTGAATGAAACAATTTGAAAATAATAAAATAACATTCAGAAACACATAATCATAAACATATGAGGATTAGATGCGCATTTTACCGTAATTTTGATGCGTATAGAGATATGAACAAATTTACCCTAAGTGTAAATCAATAATAAAGGAGTTTGAATCAATAATTAAGGGGGGGAATGATAAACATGATGCAATAAAACAGAATCCATATCGTGAGCACGAAATAATCACCATTCATATAGCAAGAATAAGAAATAATAATTTAATCTAAATGTAATTCAAGTTGATCGAGTGTAGATCGAATTAAGTGATGGAAGTGGAATTAAAGAACGGAGGATATGATGAACATATATTGGTTATATCGAGAACATAGTTAGGGTGGAAACGTACCTTTAATGGCGTTGGGTTTTTTTTTTTTGGATGATGATCTCTGGATGAAGAAGATTGAATTGGTAAAAGTTGGTGTTGGATTTTTGGGGAAAATGAATGTAAATAGGGTTTGGGGGGAAACGAAACGGTTTTATTATTATAAATAGTAACATATATTAATATTATTATATTATAATAAATATAAATAGATAGTCATATGTAACTTATTAATATGTTATATGTATTATTATTATTATTATTATTATTATTATTATATGTTATATATTATTATTTTATTATATAAAATGATGACATGCATATTGTATAGGGGAAAATGGTTTTCGTTGGAGGGAGAGTCGGTGATGTGGAAGCGGAACTGGGTTAGGAGCCCGGGTTTGGATGAGGAGTTAACAGAATTGGAAGACTGTGCTAGTTGTCTTAATCAGGTTCGGGTTTCGGAGGATAAGGATGGTTGGAAATGGCTTCCAGAAGCGTCGGGTATCTTTTCTACCGCCTCGTTTAAAGCTTTGGCGGTGAAAGACTTAGGGGTGGAGCGAACCGGATCTTTTAGAAGATGTAGTTGGGTTCCTGCGAAAAGTAACATCTTTATCTGGAGGGCGGAGATAGATCGGATTCCTACGAGACAAGCTCTTGGCAGGAGGAATATTCGAAGTGACGCAGAGGATTGCGGTCTCTGCGGTGGAGAGGTTGAGTCGGTGGATCACATTTTCACGGCATGTGAGTGCTCTCTTAGGGTTTGGGATCAGATGTGTGGGTGGCCTAAACTCCCGAACCTTTTCGTTTTTACTTTCAAAGACATATTGGAATTCAACAATTGCTGCCCTGGAAACAAGAAGGTAAAGGAAGTTGTTCGGGGCTTAATGTTCGTAGCGTGCTGGTGTATTTGGAAAGCAAGAAATGCTAAAATTTTCTCAAACGGAAATGGAAGTAGTGAGGAGATTTTTAGGGAGATTAAGGCTCTAGGTTTTTATGGTTGAACCACCGTTCGAAGTATAGGAATTTAGATTAGAAAGAATGGTGTAAGTTCCCTCTGTATATGTTGTAGTTTTTGGTGCGGTTTGGCGGGTTTTCCGCCCCGTCCGGTGTTTATAAAAGTTACCTTTCAAAAAAAAAAGGTGGGGTATATTACTTATATTATTAGTGATGTGACTAATAAATGAATATATCCTACTAATTATATTTTGATTTAAGTCGAGTAACGATTGTGAAAATTTTTGGATAAAGTGTCACAATGCATTCATTGGACCGACGTAAAAGATAAAAACATTTAATACTTGGATGGAATAAATGCAAATCAATTGAGAGGGTGTTGGAGTTGTGACGGTTATCGATTAACTGAAACAATGAGATTAAACATGTGAAGCGGTGGTAAATGGGGTGGGTTTTTTTTTTTTGACGCAATGGTTGTGTAGGTGGTTTGTTTTTTTTTTTTTTTTGGATGCTAATGATTGAATCGGTGGGAATATGGTAAAGATTTAAAGCGGTACATTATAGTGGTGTGGTGACCGTTTGTTTTTATTGACGCAAAGGTTGATAGTAGGTAGTTTTTTTGTTTGCTAATTGTATAAGGCTATAATGTCAAACATATTTCACAACCACAATAAGTATCAAAATAACATCAACATTCAAATATTGTTCGAAATTGTCTAGTTAACTAAGATGAGTTTCTAAGCATCATCCTAGCTTATTTTCTTGATTTCCAGCTACTATCAACCTGCAACATGTATTAAAATACAATCAACAAAAATGTTGGCGAGCATACAAGTTTGAATACCTAGCATAATCGTTTAAAAACTCATATCCAACATGAATACATATCACAAGTTTCAACATGCTAGTTTACGTGGTTCATATGATAACCCAAGTTTCCAACGCGTTAACATGTCTTTCCTACTTCGACGCATCAAAGAGGAGGTAAAAGAATCAAAACTTAACAAAACTCCCAAGTCTCAAGGAGATGTGTGTTACCCCTATAGCGCTACAATTGATAAGGCGAGCTACACATAAGAATCAAACGTTCACATAGCATAAAAGTCTCAAGTATCAAAGTATCATGTTTTCATGTTTAAGACGGATAGAGTATGTTTCAAATAAGTTTCAAGTGTCAAGTGTTTTTGATATAGAATACACGTTGCATCCCAAAAGTGTTAAAGAAAAAGGGATCAAGTATACTCACAGTGGGTGCTTAGAACCAAACACTGTTAAATTGGATCGGAGGGAGCGCTGGATCAGCCTACGTGCGGGGAACAGAGCATAAGTCCTCTAAGTGCTGACCCGGTCGTGAACAGAGTGTTGAATGGTGAGAAAATCGAGTTAAAGTATCAGACAGACTACCTGAGCGGATAGTCATCCGGATGGATGACCATTCGAACGGATGGCCATTCGAACAGTGGGTGTTTGTGAACTGTTAAAGTTTTCAATGTTGTGTTCATAGTGTCCTATAAAACAAATAACAAGTGTTATCATAATCAGATCATCTGGACGAATGGTCATCCGATCGGATGGCCATTCGGATAGATGGTCAGTGAGTGAAGTTTCGTCAAATTTCTAAGTTTTGAGTTAACGGAGACGTCGTGACGACGTGTCAAACAACGGAAACATACCAAATCTAACTCGTTCGATCGGATAGGTATCACCCCTTTCGAACAGACGAGTTGTTTTCAGTGACACTTCATGTTTGACTCGTTAATCGGTCCGTTTTTCGGTGGAAATCAGTTTCCAAGCCGACTCTGGACTAAGGAATGAGTCAAGAGCCTGTTTGAGTCTGATTTCACCAATGTTTTGTATAAAGATTGAAGAAACGTTCGGAATATTGGTTGTAAAACGTGAAGTTTATCAGATCTGAGCCGGAAACATGTGAAATTCCGTCAGATCTGGTGTAAAAGTGTGAGATTCCTTTAGATTTTGCTGAAAAGTTGTGAAAATCCTTTAGATCTGGGGCCGATCTTGATTAAATGATGCTCCACAATAGTTTGCACAAACAACTGAGTGGAAACCACCTTCAAGAGGCCCAAACCAGTTGATTTTCGAGAAAATGTTGAAGTGTTTGTGTGATTTGATGAAGAATACGATGTAGAAGTGATAATTGATGAAGGTTGTACAAGATTGGAGGAGAAATACTTACGAAATGGGCTTGAATCTCGATTAAAGTGACTAAGAGCGCGTGTGGTCGAATGGCAGAGTGTAAAGGTGAGAATGAAGGGTCAAGGGTCCTATTTATAGGTGATAGTGACAGCTAGTCGGTGAAGTGGTGCAAGGGGTCGGATGGGTTTCCGGTCGAATGGCCATCCAGTCAGATGGTCATCCAATCGGATGTCCATTCGGACAGCCGGTACCCGTTTTGCTAGTTTTCCGACGTTGGTTCGTTTTGCGAGCTAGGTGAAGTGTTGCGTCGCGTATTATTGTGAGTAACCACTACATGGTATTATTATATAATCAACACAAAGGTTTCCGTGTTTCAAGTCTGCGTTTTAGCTAGTTTCCCGTTCAATAAGTAACAAGTTTCTCGTTCAATCAAGTATCAAAGTATCAAGTTTCTGGCATCACAAGAGTCAAGATTCATACTGTTCATGTCATGGTTGCAAAAGTCGCTAGGCGCTCCCTAGTCGGTCGACTGGGGAGTTGAGAGTACTCGGCCTAGGCGGAGAGTACTCGGGGAGTACTCGGACATGTTAAATTATAAAGAAATTAGTTTTTGGAAATTAAATATATGTCATATAACATAAATTTACTAATATCTATAAAAAAATACGTGAAAATGATATTCATTATTTAATATGATAGGCATAGAAATTATGTTTTGTTATTTTTTAAGTCAAACTCCGTCCGAGTTGACCTACTGGATACGATTTTGGCCGAGGTTGACCGCGTTTGACCGATTCCGAGTAATTATACGGAGTCAGAGAAAGTCGCCTCGGCAGCCTACCTTGTAGCGACTACTCGGGGAGTACTCGGCCTTGGAAACCTTGTTTTACAACCATGGTTCATGTAAAAAGCATCACAAAAGCATCACATAGAGTAAAAGTTTCACATTGTTTAACACGATTGAGATTCAAATAGTCTCATTAAGCGTCACAAGGTAGGAAGTATGACGGGACTTGTCAAAAAGATAAAAGTATCGAAACGCTGGGCGTTACAAGATCCATGAAAATGGAGACAAAGATATGGGATATCTTGCACCTGATGCTTAAATGGCACCATACTTGACCCGCAACTGCACATTATATGAACAAATGAACTATTGTCTCTTCAAAATCACCACATAATTTGTAAAGAAAACAAATTTACTTTTTTGGCGCCCAATTATTCCATGGAAAATTGTAAAAATCCCATTTGTATCAGGAAGCATAAACATAATTCCTTTACCTATTTCACAGAGAACGAGTTACTAGTTGCCTCCCCTAAGCCCATGAATCATCCCTATCCGAGAGCCGCATTGCACCAATGAACTGAAACAATTTGCAACGACGACATATTTAACTCGTTAAAGAACGAATAAATT